>VBSM01002608.1:146602883-146626409 GCA_008086735.1 Cheirogaleus medius
GCCCCTCCCCCACCCGCCCGCACGCGGCGGCGCCTGCGGAGGCGGCGGGACTCGGACTCCGCGCGGGGCTGGGCGGCGGCCGCAGCGCCGGGCGGGAAGTTGGGGGAGCGCACGGCTGGCGGCGGGCGGCCGGCGGCCGAGGGGGCGCGGGGTGCTGGCGCGGCCGCCAGATGGGGCCAAGTTCCGGCGTCCGTGCCGAAGCCAACTTGGATTCGCGCTCCGCTGGCGACCACCGCGTCCGGCCCCTTGGCGAAGGTCTGTTCCTGGGTCCCCCAAACTAGTTCCCGGCACCAGACCCGCGGCACTCCCAGTGCTGAATTTGGGGTGAACCTTTTTCGTTTCTTTTCATCACTTTACGTTGTACCCGCCTCAAAAGAGTGAGTAAATGATGTTTGGAGGACGTAAGCCACCCCCATCCCAATTCCCTGACTGCGTGTAGATTTGCAAGTTGCAGCATTGCTCTGAGTTGTTCTCACTCCCGGGGGGTTTTTCTTAAGATGAAACACAGGAGTGCGACGGTTTCTGTGAGCAATGAAAATATAACCACATACTACTACTCGATTGCCTGTTGGATATTTTATTTCAAGTCATCGCAGTCAAAGGCATAGGCCTTGTCTGCAAGCACGAATATAAATCCAGCGACCTGCAGACTTTTCCACACACAGATTGATGGAATGGACGTAACTGTCTATTCAACCACACCCATCCCTGCAGGAAATAAGACTATCGGTGTCGCCTTTGATTAGGAAGGATAAGTTAACACCCTGAACTACTACTACTTTGTACGACACAGCCTTTATGAGCTGTAGCCAGAAATGAAATAAAAACTTGTAAAATGCCTTAATTCGTACTCTAGGAAATGTTATTTTATTACTCTCAAACTGCTTTTTCTTCGTACTTAAATGTTGACAGTTCTTATATTTTTACAGATTTTGATTTTGCTTAGAGCAAGCTTACTTATAAACTTATAATTTAACGAGGGCGCGGAATACCTATGGATTTGCTGCAGAAAGCTTCCATAAAGTTCCCCGACTGAGATTTTGGCCAGTTTTGCTCTATAAAGGAACCCTTCCCTCCTCCCCTGTTTAGAATATGAATTGAGCTCAAGCGTGGAAATTTAGCTGAAAATAAGTTGCAACTTTTAGTTAAAGTAGTATTTAAAACGTGTCACAGAACCATGGTAGGCTTTCCTTCGGTAGGTAATATAAATGTCGTGGGCCTGATCACATTAACTTGGAGTATTCCTATTTGACAAGCCAGTTTCCATCCTAGGTTCCATAGTTTAGTATATGGCATTTCACATTTCAGGACGACTCAGATTCAAGAATGTTGACTAGTTTATATCTTAAAACTAATTTTTTAAGCATTCCAGGTAGTGGTGAATCTTTTAGTTACACAGATTTTATAAGCTTTCAGTTTCATCAGATGACCTCTTTAAAATAGAAATTTGTGGTAGTGGATTTTTTAAAATTTAAACACTGTCACGCATAAAAAAACCTTAACAAATCAATCTTTTGGACATTTAATTTTAAAAATTATGTAAGAATTGAAAACACTTAATACAGGAGGAAAATGCATCTATGGTCGTTCAAATGTACTTTTCTTAGGGGACATTTTGTTCTCATTTTTAAAAAGACATTCTAAAGTTGATGAAAATACTACAATAGTGGAGTTGTTTATTTTTAAAAGAAACTACTTGTACAGAATTTGATAATGGGGAAATTATTTGCTAGTACTAGTTTTAATTTGATTTAATAATGATACTGCTTATGATTCACAATATCCTGTGCTGATTGTACTTTGAGTCTCTCTGATTATGTAATTCATATTGAACTTGCTATATTTCTGTGCCTCTTTGGCGTACTCATGTCAAGAAAAACTTGAGATAATGCATTTAGGAGATGTTTTGATTTTAATTTCAGTGTAGGAAGAATGTTTCCTCCACTTGTGTGGTTAGTTGATAGTGGCAATATGTGAGAAATTGCTCATTGACAGTTAGCCAATCAGATTTCTTAGATAGTCCTGGTGCAGAGATGAAACTCTATCAAGCTCAACACAGATTCAGATTACATTGCTGGCAGGCTGTAATCTTATTACTGGATAAACTTTCAGTGCCTGAGCAGAGAGCAGACATGGTGTTCCCTCTCACTACTCTCTGACAGTGGAAGGCCCGAGATTCAAATACCACTGGTATAGAACAGCAGAATTTTAGAGGAAACAGTTTAGCCAAATGCTGAGCTCTTAGGAAGAAAAGCATTATATTAATCTGAGCTAATAATCATGTTTTTGAAAAAATATAAGTAGATGTATGGCTTACTACAAAATATGTATTTTTTAAAAACAAACAAGATATTTGAGGGGTTTTTTTTAACGCTATATACAATATAAAAGCAACAACAGGATTATTAAAGTCAAACCTGTATCAAGGTAAAACATGGACATTGACTTCAGGACACTGGTTAGTATTGCATTGAAAAGGGCTACATGCTCTTTTACACAGTAAAAAAATACTTATACATATCAAGGGAGGAACACAGTCCTCCACTTCATCAGCATTTCTAGCACACAAAACTAAATTGAACTGGAAAACTCTTTACTAGTAGAGAATCATGGTAAATATTATGTTATTCTAAATAGGAAAAGCCTTGTAATCTCTTCACTTTAGCCTTTATTGAGTACTGTACATAAAGAATGCTGGCTACACTAAATAATGAGCTTCCTTTTGAAGTATTTAATAACTAGATGTATTTTTCCCTCCTGGAATCCTCTTGCCTCTCTCTCTGCTTCCCTAACTCCTACTTACCCAAAGGTCTCAGCTTAAATATCATTTCTATAAAGGATCATTCCCTGAAATCCCAGCTGAAATTTGGTCCCTGTAGTATATACTCTGTTATATCACTTTTTGTAGTTTGTAATTACCTAGCTAGTCAAGAGAATGTTTAATGTCTGTGTCCTACATCACACTGAGTTCTGCAAAGAGTAGTGGCATGTCTGTTTTTATTACTGCTATTTAACTCCAGTGTCTCTCATAGCAGTCTAGTAAATAATAAGTACTCAGTAAATATTTATTAAATGAAAATGCTGCTGTTAGAGTTTCTCCTGATTAGAGACCGTTAAAATATGAGATAATGTGTGCATGGGGAAGGGGAGAGAGGGGGAGAGGAAGATAGATCAACTTGTGATACTACATGAAGTAACCCTCAAGTAAGTCCTGTAATATCCAGGCCTTTTGTTTCACCTTGTCTAACAATAGGGCAGACTAGGCTCAAGATGCCTTAAATATCCTGTCTTTTGTTTCCATTCAACATTAATGACAGATTATGTAAACTTGTTTAAATGGAGTATGTGACAGATAATTCTGCAAAAAATATTTGAAATGTTCCATAGAAACATATTAGAAATGCTTGCCAATTAAACATGATTGAGCCTCTCATAGCTGTTAGAAACATATACAATCAATATATAATTTATAAATTAATAAGATGTACTATTTCAGTTTTCTAATTGAAGCATAAAGACAAAATTAAGCATTCCAAGGTTCTTGTAAGTTAGAGTTATTAAATTTAATATTTAGTCTTAATATTTTGTACCCTACATCATGTTGCATCTTACAGAGCAAATCAGGAGTCTACAGACAAAACAAGGAGAGGGAAAACAGATGGGATGAGTGGCAGAAGCTAATATGATAGCCACTTAGTTTCTTCTATTTGTGTTCATGCTGATAATAATTTTTATATGAAATTGTATATTATAAATAGTTAACATTAGTTCTGGTAAGTTAGTCAATTGTATTAGACAGTTGCTGTTATTTGGCTAATAATATAATAAAGGTATAATAAAGTGGAAATTTACTGTGAAAACAGCCGTCAAAATAAATTATTGTATTACACAGTGGTGTCTTATATTTTGAAGTAGTTAACTCATATACAGTGTTATTCATAGGTATTTTACTACTTTATTGTGATAAATATCTACTCAGATATATTATAGAGCTAATTACCTCATGAGACAACCTGTTGTTAGGTTTTTGGATGTGGAATGAAATAGAAAGGACATGGCTTTGGAGTCAGGGAAACTTTAGTTTGGATCTCATTTCCATCACTTACTAGCTATATTTAACAACTTCTTTGAAACTCTAGTTCCTTTTCTGTAAAATAGAGTTAAACAGATCTCCTAGTATTGTTCCTAGGATTTAATGAAGTATCATGTCTCACTTGCAGTGTTTAGCATGAAGTAGGGACCTAATTGCTAATTCCTTCAACTAATTACTATGAAAATTACTAAAACTTACTGAGCACTTACTGTGAGCCTTGTACTGATATAGGTACTTCATATGCAGTAGCTCAGTCCTTACAACCTGTCAGTAAGTAGTGCTGCCCTCTTTATTTTACATCTTCTCTCTGCAATGATACTGAATAAAACCAATTCTTCTGTTAATACCTCTTCAGATAATTAAAAAACACTTATTCTGTCTATATGGATTTGTTAAGCATATTTTTGTCATGTGACATTTTTTCCCTTTATCTGGAAGCATGACTTTTTTAAAAAAATGAATACATTAATAGCTCTGAAAATGTGGACCATAGAAATAAATAATAGTGATGTAGACTGATAGCAAGGAATATACATACAGATTGATGCTGTTATGTCCTCAGTGTCCTGGAGCATTAGGTTTGCATTATCTCTTTTAGTCACCCATTATATTAGCAGTTGGTATTAAACTCTTGGGTTGATAACCCCCTCTCATATGAACAGCTTCCGAGTTAGCATTTCCCCATTTCTGTAATGCATATTTAACTTTTTAAAACTAAATGCAAAGCTTTACACTTCTCTTTAATTTTCACTTTAATTTTAGTTTATTTCTCCCAGATTTGTTCAACCTGAGAATTTTATAAACATATCTTCTGTGTCTTTATTATCTCATAAATAATGAAAAATAGGGCTGAGGACAGAGCTCCACTCCCGTAAAGACGTTCCTCATCTAAATTGACATAGAGCAGCAAACTTACCCAACTGCACTAACATCCAACTCACACTCAAGCAACATATTTACGAAGATAGTATAACCATCTTGAATACTATTTTTGTCAAAATACACTATCTTTTTTTTTCTGGCTTTGCTAATTGTGTGATCTTGAGCAAGTACTTTAATCTCTAAACTGCTGCTTTCTAAACTATAAAATGGGTTGTTGTGAAAATTAAGTGAGGTAATACATATAAAGTGCTTAGAATAGTGTCTGGCAGATAGTAAGAGCTCAATAAATGTAAACTATTGTTATTATTTCTGCCATCTAAGACCGTGGTCCCCAACCCCTGGGGCCACAGACATGTCTCTGGCCTGTTTGCTCAGCAAGAGGTGAGCAGCAGGCCAGTGAGGCTTCATCTGTATTTACAGCCACACCCCATTGCTTGCATCACCACCTGAGCTCCGCCTCCATCACCCTATCCGCCGAAAAATTGTTTTCCATGAAACTGGTCCCTGGTGCCTAAAAGGTTGAGGACCACTGATCTAAGAAGTCTAATAGTCATTTTTTTCCAAGATGTAAACGTGGTTGATTTGGCATTACTTGTTTTGTTTGAATTCATGCTGACATCTATCTAGTGATCATCATGTTCTTCTCTAGTTATTCCCAAACCATTTGCTTCGTAATTAAGTTTTCTGTAATTTCTGAAATTTGCTTTCCCACTTCTCCAGCCCCCAGGACTTGAAGCAACTCAAGTAACTCTACCCATATTCTGTCTTTCTGAGCTCTTTCTTCAAGATTATGGGAATCAGCTTTGTGATTACACTTGCTGATTGCTTTAGTAGTATGGAATGGATTTCATATGGGCCCAAGAGACTCAAACTCGCCTAAAATTGTTTTAGTCTCTTACTCATCAGGCTCAGGTTTCAGTTCTCAATGTTTTTCTGCAGCTTTAGTTTAAAAGCTGTTGGAGAAGATAAGCAAAATACAGGTTGAGCAATCTATGTGATCTCTCAACCTTAGCAACATCCTCTGAGCAGTGATTCTCTCAGTTCCTTGTTCTGTTCGAGAAATAGTATGTTATTGTGGAGAGAGCATTGGGTAAGAAAGCATGAAACCTGGGTTCTATTCCCACTCCACCTCTTAATAGCCATGTGATACTGAGCAAGTTGTATTATCATCTTGTGCTTTAGTTTTCTCATCTGTAAAAATGATATTTTCCCTGTCAACTTTCAAACAAGTATCATGAGAGATAAAGTATGTAAAACATTTATGAACTATCACGTGTTGTACAATATAAGATGTAATAATATTTATTTGAATGTAACTATAAAAGCTTTTATCTTTAAGCAGTGTTTTTCTAAGTCTCAGTTTTTTTAGCTTTCTGATTATTTATACTATATCTTTATGTTTTTGTTCTTCTGTCATGTTCATCCTTTTTTAGCCCCATTAACTATTCTGCAGCCACACTGGATGCTTCACTCTTTTTCATCATTAGAATTGTTTATGGGTATATAGATGGAACTTAGAAGGATCCATCTCTAGTGAGCCATTTCACTTAGTCATGCAGAATTATACCTTTTTCTGTTTTTTACTTTTTGAACTGTGCTTTTCTAAAAACTATAATACATGGTTAATTAACTGTAGAAATCACTATGGTTTATGGCTGTACGTACCACCCTGAACGTGCCTGATCTTGTCTGATCTAGGACACTTAAGTGGGGTTGGGCCTGGTTAGTACTTGGATGGGAGAAATCCATTATGATGAGATCACTTTTTCCTATGTTTCTGTCATAAGTATGTCAGCTTTCACACTTTGTTGGTCATGTAACTGTTCAGTATATCCCCTCTTGCTTCTTTAGGCTTCTGAAAGGAATTTTCAACAAAACAAGTCAGCAGTTGTATTTTGACAGAATTAGGCTTTTAACATAAAAAACAAATACTCTTAAATTATCTTTATTACGACTATATTATACATCTTTTATATGGCTAGGTGAAAGGTATTCTATGTATATTTTATATCTATGACAGTGTCAGCTTTACTCTTTTTTGTCCTGTCATAGCTCAGTTGTGTAATTGTAGAATAAAAGTGTTTGATCTTCATCAATTAAAAATAAAATAAAACAGATTTTTTTAAATGTATTTAATTCTCAAGTATCAGATATTACTGAGGAGTAGCAGGAGTATTTTTTTTTTTTTTGAGCAAGAGACTGTCCCTGAAATTATACTTACAGTAAGAAATGGCTCTGATAACTAGACAAAAAATGGCTACTCATTAGGATTTATTAGTGAATTATAAACACGGGGCCAAAAATTATCATTTAAAAAATTATAATCTTACATTTTTAAATTAATTTCAAATAAATGTAAAATATTAAAACCTTTTTAAAAATTTCTTCTAGGCTGACTGCATTTCAGAAAGAATCAACTTTTCTCGATGGACCTATTCATCAAGTGAAATATACCAGTACTGTTTTAAGAAGCTTTGTACTTCATCATGGAAAAGTTCTTCCCTACCCCCCAATGAAAATGAGGACATTTGAGAAGTGATTTAAGGTGTGGACATTTGAGAAGGTGTCCCATCAAGTCAGTGAACCAAAGGATAAGTACTGAATAGATTAATCCAAAGCACTATTTTTAAACCAGGAGGATTTCATCTTGACAGAAAAGCAACTTTTGTTTAATATGTATTTTTCTGGGGTTAAGAGAAACAAGAATAGACAAAATAGATGAAGATATTTAGTAAATAAGCAATGTCAACTCTATTCTGATTAGGGTGACTCAGTAATGTTAAATACAAATCTGTGGTTGTGGTCCTAGAAATAAGATACCTTTTTGATGGAACTGGTATTAAGAGAAGTAGCACCTTTTGTGCATTCAACTCAGTGATAAAACTTGTAATCATCGGCATGAGTGGCTTAGAAGAGGAAATAAAGAAGCTTTCAACTAAATCCAAGTGTAGTCATTTTTTTTTTGCTGTTGTTTTAAAAACCTCTTCATAATCACTTTAAAAGAATTGACAACTGTTTTAAAAGATTAAAGAAAGGCAGATGTCTGCAAATAATTCCCCTCCATCAGCCCAGAAGTCTGTATTACCTGCAGCTATTCCTGCCGTGCTTCCAACTGCTTCTCCGTGTTCAAGTCCTAAGACAGGACTCTCTGCCCGACTCTCTAATGGAAGCTTCAGTGCACCGTCACTCACCAACTCCAGAGGCTCAGTGCATACAGTTTCATTTCTACTGCAGATTGGTCTCACACGGGAGAGTGTTACCATTGAAGCCCAGGAACTGTCTCTATCTGCTGTCAAAGATCTTGTGTGCTCCATTGTTTATCAAAAGGTACTGTGCATGCTCTTCATGTCAGTAGTTTTTCTAGGTAATGTTACTGTTGCTTCTCAGTAAGGTATACACGCAACAATGGATTAACACGTATGGATCCATCAATTCTGAGCATTTTGAAGGGTCCTAATAGACTATGAGCCAAAAGCCTGAAATATCAGTCTAACTAATTAGAACCTATATCCCAGATTTAAAAGACTACTATTCTTTTGTCTCTTAAGAACAGGAAAATTTGTATAAAGTCAAAGAGGCATAGGAAATCTCATTTGTTTTCAGAGAAAACAGGAGGTAGAGAGCATAAGACATTGAGGTGGCATGGGGGCATACCAGCGGCCAAGTCCCAGGTTCCCAGGTCCACACCTTGTTTTTTCTACGTGCTCTGTGTTTTGCCCTGTGTGTTTTATTTTGTTTTGTTTTACCCTTTTCCTTGTCTTTAGAGCCTGATTATTTTTTAGATAACCTTTTAATAGAAGATTTCAAACACAGGTCTGTCATAACATAAAAGCTTATACACTCTTCATTGTACCGTGCTGCCTTCCCTGTGCCAATGAAAAGTTTCACAGTTGATTTTTCTAAGAGTGGGCAGGGTATTTGCACAGCAAAAGGAGATGCTCAATCTGTTTTGAAAGCTTAAATATGGCAACTGAGTGTGAGATAAAGTAGGGAGATCAGATAGGAGGCTGTTATAATGAAGACCTGAACTGAAGCAGTTGGAAAGTGATGACATATTTGAAGGATATTGGAAAACTACAGTTGGTAAAACTTGATATCCTGTTGAATATAAAGGAAGAGCAAAGGGTGAAAGACAGCCAACCTGAGTGACTGGATGGGTGGCAACGCTGGTGACCAAGATAGAAAAACCAGAAGGAAAAGTAAGGCTTTTTCTGATAGCGATAATGTGATTGACTTATATTAAACTTTAATAAAATAGAGGTCTTGTGTTCTGGAGATTTAACAGGGTCAAACAAGTGTTCTTTCACTTAGATTTTGCATAAGGATATACGTTGGGGCTCTTGTGTTTTGCTTGACCCTTGCAATGGAATCATTCATTATTCCTTAAGATGAACTCTCCCAATTCTTGCTCTGGTGTCTTCTGCTCTTGTTGAGTAGAGTGTTCTGGAAATATCAGTTAGGTCAATTGGTTGATAGTGTTAAGATCTTCTATATCTTTATTGATTTCTTTCTACATGTTCTATCATTTATGAAGAAAAGAGTATTGAAATCTCTCAACAATGATTCTAGATTTTTGATTTTTTTGTCAGTTTCATCAAATTTTGCTTCATATTTTTTGAAGCTCTGTTATTATTTGCAAGCACATTTAGGATTTTTTATAGCCTTTGATGTAGTGATCCCTTCTTCAATGTAACTTTTCTTCTTTATCTCTGGTAATACCTTGTTCTGAAGTTCATAGATGCTCCTAGACTTCAAATGAGTTTATGTCCTGATAAGCCCGTGGTTGAGTTGAACATATCGTAAGTCATAAGTGCATTTTAACTTATTATATTTCCAATTACAATGGGTTTATTCAAACATAACCCCATTGTAAGTTGAGTGTACTGAATGTGTATCACTTTTATACCATTGTAAAGTCAGAAAATCGTAAGTCAAAAATAATAAGCCAGGCACTATCTGTACTTTGGTACTAATATAATTATTCTTATATTTTTTTAAAATAGTGTGCGCATTGCAATATCTTTTCACATGCTTTACTTATAACCTTTCTATGTCTTCATATGTAAAGTAGGATTTTTGTAGACTGCATATAGTTGGGTCATGCTTTCAGTCTGTCAACTTTTGCTTTTCAAGTATTTAGACCATTTATATTTAATATAATTTTCAACATATGTGCATTTGAATATATTTTTTGCTATTTTCTATTTGTCCCTTTTGTTCTTAGGTCCTGTTTTTCTTTCTTTTCTGCCTTCTTTTGAATTGAGTATGCCATATAATTCCATTTTATCTCCACTGCTGGTTTTTTACACTCTTTGAAAATTTCTTTTAGCAATTACTCTAATGCAGAGGTCAGCAGTCTACATCCATAGGCCAAATCTGGCACACCACCTGTTTTTGTAAATAGAGTTTTATTGGAACACAGCATGCTTATTCATTTATATCTTGTCTGTGGCTGCTTTCATTATAGCAGCAGAGTTGAATAGCTGTGGCAGAAACCATATGGCCCACCAAGCCTGAAATATACTATCTGGCGTTTTACAGAAAATGTTTGCAAACCCCTGCATCTTTAACTTATCATAGAGCATCTTCGAACAGTTTCATACCACTTTATATATAATGTAAGGTACACCTTAAAATGATATATTTGTGTTTTCTTCCTATTGTCATTTGTGCTATGTTGTCATACATTTTATTTTACAATTGTCATACATTTTACAATTCTCATTATTTACAGTAGTTGTATTTTATAAAGTCACTGTGAACACTGAATTAGCAAATAGTGAAGCATTGCACCTAGTAGGAATACAGGATTAAGTTTCTACAAGCCTTCGGTCACAACATTTTCATCAGCCAATACATACATACTCTGGTTTTATGTGTATTTCTGTTTAAAGACACCTTATTTAATATATATAGTTGATTCATTAACATTGTACTCACAACCAGCAGCACTATAACTCATGCCTGAATTTAAGCTTATTTAACACGCTTATTTACTTCATAAGGCACATCACAGACTTCTTGCACTGAGGAACACTAGAGAGTGCTTCTCAATACATGCTTCAGAGCCATTTTAGAGGAATTACTAACAAAAAACAGAAAATGTGGCACTTAATAGACCATGAAAAGGACACTTATTTACACTATAAGAGCTGAAACAAGAAAGCAGAGCTGAAACAGAAGATTTTTATTTGAAGTATACATAATAGTGCAATGGAAAAGCTGTATTTGCCTCTGGGTTGTGCCATGACAACTAATGTATTGTTTTAAGATTTTTTTCAATCCCAGCCTACTCTTGGAAATAGGTTGAAGGAGTATGAAGCAAACTCCTTGTCAAATTTTTCCATGATTCAGTAATTTTTTATAAAGTAATAACTTGGTTACAATCAAATGAACAAGTTAATACATATACTTAGACAAATGCAGACTTTATTTTAATGTTTTTGGCTATTTTTTCCTTTAAAAATCTTATCCAATCTACTTTTAAATAGCCCACAAGAAGATTTTCTGATTACCCTATCATTGAACATTTCCTGATGACCAGCTTTTTAAAAATTAGATGCAAACTATTCAAAATTTATTTTGTAATATTCATGAAAAAAATGGCTCAATTTTCAAAAATCTTTTACCACAGCCACGTGTTGTAAAGGATCGGGATTCTTAAATATTTATAAATTCCATGCCTATGGTTGCAAGATTATGTGCAACTTAAATATTACTTGATTTGTAACAGTGGTTTGCAACCCAGGCTACACCAGAGAATAACCAAGGAGCTTAAACAGGTCCTTCCCTGACCTGCATGTTATATTAAGTCAGGATTTCTGGGAGGGGAGAGTCTTTTCTAAGAGCTCTATCTATGATTCTAATGAGCAGCCAGAGTTTAGAACCTCCATTCTAATGGAAATCAGTAAGCTTAAGGATCAGGTAAATAATAATCTGAAGATATGTTTTTTCAAATACTTAAATTTTATATTTTGTTGTATAACATGCCATCATTATTTCTACATACTGATAATAATGTATTTTATAATAACAATCTTATAATAATTCAAAATTTCAGTGAGGCCTACATATGATTGATTATAGGTTACTATGATATTGAAAATTGTATTAATAAATAGATAATAAATGCCAGTGATTTTTTTTTTTCTACTTGGCAGTTTGCAGAGAGCTAAATAGTGTGATACAGTTGTACCTTACCAGGATGCCATTATCTGTTACGGCTTTGCTTCAATTGAACAAATATTTATGGTACACTTACTCTTTTCAATCACAGTGCCAGGTAACTGTGGAGGCTCCCAAGATGAAAGAAAGACAAATTCCCTGTCCCTGTGTTTTATGCTGTAGAAAGGGAGAAGATGACCAAATTTCAAATAACTGTAATACAAGGTATAGATTATGATAAGTCCTGAGATAAAGGTATAAAATGGTAAAATGAATCAAAGGAAAGAGAACTACCAGTTTGTTGGGGGGAGTTATGAAAGCTTAGGTTTTAAACCATACTTTTTGCTTTTGCCATCACCAACTGTAGTACTTCACCTGGGGAAATAAACCCCAGCAGCTGGTACAATGCCTTGCTACTACTTTCTGATAACTTGTAGCATGGGTAATACAAGATCCCTTTAACATCCTCAGTAGTCAACGAGAGAGCAGAAACCAGTCTATTTATGCACATATGGACTCTTTGTTTTGCATGATCAAACGAATAAAGTTGTGATTCTGCTTCCTAGTAGTACTCTAAATTTTATGTGAGCTAGAAATTCATGGTGATCTCTGCCTTTCTCACTCTTGGAATTAACTGCACAAACGTTTGTAGTTAGTAGCAATGAGCAGGTGACAGAAATATGTGAGTGCTTATGTAAGGTATTATTGCAAGTTTACTTGCAAAATATACTGATGGTTCACAATGGCATATCTCTGGTCCAGATTCCTTTTCTAAGCTTAAAACATGCCACATTGTCTTAATTAGCCCCTTGTGCCTGCTGTTTCTCTGCTTGTAACACCCTTTCTCTGCCACATCCAATTCTTAGACCTCTAGCAAGTCTTTTTCTGTGTAGGTGCTAGCCTCCTATTCAGCCTATTATAGTGTAGTATTTCAACATGCTGATTGCAGTTGTCCGTTTACTTGAATGTATCTACCGTAAAACTGTAAATTCTGTGAGACCAGATATGGCCACAGTAGGTGCTCAACAAATACCTCTTGGTTGAATAAATCAGTGTAGTATTGTTAAAAACATGAGTTTTAGGTTAGTCAAACTAGAATTCATTTCTACCACTCACTAGTTGTGTAACCTTGGTTTTTTATCTGAAAAATGAGGTTAAAGATAGTACTCATCTCTCATGGTTTTGTGTGTGTATGTGTGTGTACATATATATGTGTGTGTGTATTGAATATTTAGTACCCAGCACATAGTAATCAATAAATGTTATCAGTAGTATTATTTATTAATCTGATCTTTTTCTGAAAAGAAAAAAAACTTTAACCACTATACTTTGAAATCTCTCCCTGTTAAAAATTTGTTAGAATTAGTCAGTGGGGACCTGGAAATAACTGAAAGCTACTACCAGTTAAATTTATGTTAACTTTAAGATTTGTGCTTTATGAAATGTACATATATGTCAAAATCTATTTTCTACTGTGTAGAAGACAACTGATTACTTTCTTGATCTAAATGAATAATCACAATTTTCTATTAGCTTTACTAATTCTTTTGTTGGTGCAGAAAATTAGAAGATAATGGCATATCAATTCTGTGATTTATTCAATCTTCTATTCTTGGACTGCATGTGAAGCCTGTGATTTCTGTATTATAACAATATAGTATGGCCAGGTGCAGTGGCTCATACCTATAATCCTAGTACTTTGGGAGGCAGAGGCAAAAGGATCTCTTGAGACCAAGAGTTTGAGACCAGCCTTGACAACACAGCAAGACCGTGTCTCTCAAAAAGTAAGAAAAATTAGCCAGGCATGGTGGCATGTGCCTATAGTCTAAGCCACAGGTATATTATATTCCTCAGGGCATAATGTATTTCTTTAGGTTAATGATGATTGCATGTGTGACTTCAGAATCATATAATTTTGAGGTCAACTGATTTATCTGGTCAGTTAATTACTATTGTTGAGCAGTAAGTGGGTAAGCCTGCTTCTTTGTATTTCTATACCCTTAGGCTGTTACATCTAATATAATGGAATTGAGATATTTCTGCATTGTATACACATGCATAAGTATTAAACTGCCATAAAGAGCATATAGAGCAACTATAAAGAGATGGGACAATTAAATGAAACTATGTACAATCTTTTGATATCATAAGAGGGGCAGAAAAACTCACCAAGAACACATAGATATCCCCATTAGGAAAAAAATGGCTATGAGTATTTAGTGATAATTACCTTAAGAAATGGATAAATCCAAATGTAAACATAATTTAAAATTTTTTGAAATTTTCTAAAGACTTTGTGAAATGAATGTTTTATCATGTTCCTGAAAAAGGAATACTGATAATGAGAAGTATTTTTACTTCTCAAATTAATTTTTTTTCCATTAAAGATTTATTTTACCCAGGGTAAAGAATTTTACCCTGACAATGTTATTCTAAAGTTTATCTGGGAGAAATACAAGTAGTAAAGAACATTTATTTTAAAATATGAAAAATAAGAGAGAAAGGGGAGGGAAAGAAAGGTACAATAATTGAAATTATATACTACTTAAACAGGAATAAATAGTCCTAAGGTACATTTTAGGTATATGCTATAGGAGGCATGAGAAATATAATAAAAAGGAATTATTTTTCAAAAAATGGAGTTTAGAAAACCAAATTTAAACCATTGAAAGGGCATCAACATAGACCTCTACTTCATACCTGACACCAAGATAAATTTCAGAGTGAAAAAAGGGTTAATATGAAATCTCAAAGGAAAATTAGTATAAAATGGAATTGACTATCAAATTTCTAGACAGTGAGATAACTCACTTTCAAATCAATAAAAGGAAACAAGGGAAAAGAACAGTTTATAGATTTTATTCAAAGTTGTAATATATATATAAATGATAAAAATAAGATTGGAGAAATGACAAGTATTGTATAAGGTCAATGTCTTCATTCTATAATAAGAGCTCATCTATTGGTAAGAAAAATAAAGAAGTGAGTGATTTAAGGCTTATAATTTTTAATTGGGTCAACTTCTAGTAAGAATAATATAAAATTTGTACACTGAACTTTTTTTTCCAAGAAAATATCTCTTCAACCAACAGATCATTTGTAGTTGGGCCTTGCTTAAAACTTGGATATAAGCAAAAGTGATCACTCTTTGAAAATCATCCAATTTTATCACACATCCCAACGGTGAAGTAGGGTGGAGTTTCTTTTGTTGTTGTTAGCATAAGCCAAAATTTATCCTCCTTGTTTTGAAGCTCTGAAACCCTTCCAACATTTATGATACATTGAGATTGGTGCTAATTCATCTTTCTATTCTCAGAAATGCAGTAGACTTTTGGTACCTGCTCTTACTACTAAAAACATGATATTGCAAATCTGTGGTGGTAATTACTTTCATTGATGAAATGATTTATAGTTGTCAGAGCTGAAAAGAGAAAGAAATGAGCAGATAAGCTCCAGTATTCTTTTCCATCTTGTTTCAGTATCAGTGTGTATATCAGTATCAGTGCCTTAGTTGTGCCCTAGCTGATCCCACTAGTTTAGCTTGTCCGATATTTAGTTTGTAGCACTCTTCTTGAGATTATACAAAAGGCCAGGTTCTTCTAGAATGCAGTGAAATTCTCAAAGTTACTCACTTCTTGGGGACACTAGTGAACTTTTTCCTTATTCCGCATAAGAATGTGGATTAGGACTTTGGACTATTGTATTAGCAAATATTAAAATCTCAGTATCTAATTTTAATCTATAAAATCAAGTTAAACCAGTAGTTTTCAACCAGCAAGATTTTGACCCCCAGGGGACCTTGGCAGTGTCTAGAGATATTTTTGGTTGTCACAACTGGGGGGTGAGCAATGCTACTGACCTTTAATGGATAGAGGGCTGGGATGCTGCTACGAGAGCCCCCTGTAACAAAACATTATCTGGCCCAAAATGTTAATAATGCTGAGGTTGAAAAACCCTAAGTTAAACTGATCAGAAATAGAATTTCCAAAGTTAAGAGAAATCTAAAACTTCTCTCTGCTAATACTATTGCAGGGTCTTAGTAAATTAGGGAATATGAATATCTCCTAGATTAAAAATCTTATAAATGTGAATTGTAACTTGAGACCTTTTAAACAGGATTTCTAGTTTGGCTTGGGCATTGTTTGTTTTAAGAATAGAACACACTTTCCATTAGGAGTATGGAATGTAAATTGTTAA
Source organism: Cheirogaleus medius (assembly GCA_008086735.1). NCBI lineage: Eukaryota > Metazoa > Chordata > Mammalia > Primates > Cheirogaleidae > Cheirogaleus > Cheirogaleus medius. The sequence continues at coordinate 146,619,220 of VBSM01002608.1, forward strand.
CCTATATATGTGTTAGATGCCCTTATTTTCATATTGGTTTGCAAAGCAAAATTAACAACAAACAAGATTTCTGCCTCTAGACACTTATAAACTGAAGGGAATATGTTTTTACTAATAAACCCAAAGAACTAATGTGACAAGCAATTAGGAGAACCCAGAAGGCAGACAAATCTGAGCAGCAGGTAGAACTGGGATTGAGCCAAACCAAAATTTGCTGATCAGATCACAGCTGGAAGGCCACTTACAAGAATCAGATTACAAGTGAGCAAATCCATACTGAGAGAGTAGGCCACAAACCTTGCCCATCTAACAGTGATTATTCATTCATGAATTCCCAATATTAAAATTACATTAGCTTTGTTATTGGTGTATGTTTAAAAAAAAAGAATAAGGAAGAGATAGCAGAGTATATTATCCTAGAGCAGAGTTTGGAATCAAGGAGACACATCTGGGGTGTAGATTTTTATTCTGCCATTTTCTTGTTTTGTGATGGTAGGCCCTTTCAAGTCACTTACTTTCTAATTCTCAGTTTTCTCATCTGTGAAACTAGGATCATATGTACCTCCATAAAAAAAATTATGGTGACTAACACATTAACTGTCATGTGAGTTGTATTTAACGCATGCTAGTTTTGAGCCCGGGACCTCATGAGGCATATGTAACTCACACATCTCTTTACCTTGGGAGCCATAAGAACCATTTTTCAAGTTGCATATAACTCACACACAGAAAACAATAAAAAATAACATATTTTTCATTAAATTAGAAAGGATTATTTTGCTTTCAAAGTTTTTATTCTATTTTCATAATAAAACACTGTGGCCCCCAAGGAAAAATTTTTTTTCTAGTGTGGCAGGCAATGTGTTAAATATGAAGCCCTTATTATAAAGTCTGTTGCATTATTAGTGCTCAAAAATAGTAATACTCATTATTTTAAAATCTCTTTGAATCTGTAAAGATCACTGGTCCTGAAGAGGTCTTAAAATTTTAGTAAATACCAAAGCATGTAGTATAATAAGTAGCCTGCCAGCATCCTTACATTACTTTGCTCTTGCCTTTTGATTTTAATATTTAACATATGACAAACTATAAAAAATAGAGATCAAGTATTTATCTTACTGAAAAACTGGGATTACATGTTTCAGGAGTTTTGAGGAAATTAAAATAGCCTGTATCGAGTGCTTAATACAATTTCTGGTGCAAATTGACTACACTCAAGGAATGTTAGTTCCTCACCTTGTTGCTTTCATATTGTCCAGAGGCTTAGAAGATACCGCTGTAATGCTACTGCTACTGTGTGAATTTGTTGAACATAGTAGGTGTGACTGAAGTGAGAAAGGAAATTGACAGCAATTCATTTTAAGTTATAGTGCTGTTTACCAAAATTGAAATTATTCTGACTAAAGCCAAATGTCTGCTTTTAGCTGATTTAAAACATTTGGTTTTAGTTTTGACAATTTACATGACACTTAGACCTGAAGACTGTTTGCTTATGTAGCTCAATTTAGAAGTGATTTTGGTCTATTCTTTGACCAAATATATTGTCTCTGTAGACATGAATTGGGTGTAATTTTCAGGTTCTGACAAAGTGGAAAGAAAACCCCAGCTGTATCTTTTGTTTTCTAGAAACCACTTGTCATTCTCTGTTGTTTTCTTTACCCCATTCTTTCTACTACAGCTGTGTTGCAGTGGCTTGTTGACATCCTACTCTATTCTACCCCTACATTTTTTATCTAGGCAAAACAGTATTAGGCAGCCATTACTTATCTGGAGGCTCTAACTAGAAGAAGAAGAAAAAAAATTTTTTTAATTCTCCTGGATATTCATTTTAAGAGCTTGACTAAAATACAAGATCCCAGAAAGTTTGAATTAAAGATAATCAGAACTACTAACAGGAAAAAAATGAAAAAAGATTGCTCTCGGCTGGGCACGGTGGCTTCACACCAGTAATCCTAGCACTCTGGGAGGCCGAGGCCAGGGGATTGCTCAAGGTCAGGAGTTCGAGACTAGCCTGAGCAAGAGCAAGACCCCGTCTCTACTAAATATAGAAAGAAATTAATTGGCCAACTAAAAATATATAGAAAAAATTAGCCGTGCATGGTGGCGCATGCCTGTAGTCCCAGCTACTCGGGAGGCTGAGGCAGAAGGATTGCTTGAGCCCAGGAGTTTGAAGTTGCTGTGAGCTAGGCTGACACCATGGCACTCTAGCCTGGGCAACAGAGTGAGACTCTGTCTCAAAAAAAAAGATTGCTCTAGTTTGTATAAGAAAGGCAGGTGTTACATGACACAGGTCTTCTGGTATGTCATTTCCAGAAGATTCTAGGTTGGATGTTAATGATGAAAGTTAAGAATAAATTCAAGTTCACATTGAGTAATTTTCTCAATGACTCATCTAGACTATAGTGCCTTATGTCTGTATATATTATAGAAATAGAGTCATCGAGATCCTTCTCTTCAAATATTTTCTTTAAAAATGATGTTAAATTAATATTAGCTTTGTTTCTAGAGAGTTTATTAGTGCTAAATTATTTGTTCAATAGTCAAGGCATTTTTGGAGTAAGTGCCTATTAAGTACTAGGTGCTTGGGGATTCAAGAGGAACATGAAAAAAGAACATGCTTGCCTTCATGGAGCTTATTTACTATTATCTGGTATATATTTAAAAAGACTTACTGTGAAGATTTACTTGGCATCAAATTTTAAGATGACTCTAGTATTCAGCATCTCAAATTAGGTGCATATGAAGAAATCTGTGGTGCTGAGAATGTTCTATATTTTGAGCTGGGTGGTGGTTACACAGTATATATGTATAAAGCTATCAAGTTTCTAATTAAGATTAGTACACTTTACTCATCTCAAGTAAAAACTATTTGTAGAAAGTAAATTAAATATATGTTAAAACTGTTTTTGTTGTTGTTTTCCATTGCATTTAGAATAAAACCTGTATTCCTTAAAAAAACATACATAGTGATAAGCTATTCCATTCAGATAACGTTAATTCTGAAGCAGTGCATTAAAATGCAAAAATTGTGTCTGACCAAGTAAAATAACTTGCAAACTTCTTACATCATCTAATATTTCACTGACAAAATTTTAACAATGTAAACTTTAAACTGTGTTCACCTTAAAAACTCTCAAAATAAGCAGTGCTTGAAAGAACTTTGCACATAGTGGAACCGTTTACTTATAACAAGTGTTAGGTTAAAACCATAAGAAGTAACTTCTATCAAAAGGTTAGAAAGATAAGATCTCTTTTTTTATTCTTGAAGCCATCTTTAATGCAAAAGCAAAGAACCTGAAGTGAGTAGAGTACATGAGGGTGGAAATTTAGTAACTTCATGATGAAATTCTGTTACTTTCCCATAGGGACTGGGAAAAGACTTCACTTTGCAAATCAAGAGGAGTCATTAGCACAGACTGTAGAAAGCAAATCCAGAAAACCCCGGGGGAAGTGGTTGAAAAGAGGCCAAATTAAAGGCCTATTTTGCTTCTGCCTGCTAGGTTTGTTGGGTTTTTGGGGGTTGTTTTCTTTTTGTTTTTTGTTTTTGGTTTTTTTTTTGCTTTCTTTCATTTTCTCTCTCTCTTTTAATCAAGGCTCAGGTATGCTAGGGAAGGTAATATGGACTTATCTAATTTTCAGAAGGTTGCCATCTTCCACATTTCTCAGCCTCTGTACTCTTGACTGCTTTATACTCCTAAAGCAGGGTTCTCAACTTCAGCGCTGTTGACATTTTGGACTGGATAATTCTTTCTTGTGGGGACTGTCTTGTGCAGTCTACAATGCTCTGCCCACTAAATGCCAGTAGCTCAAGTTGTGAAAACCAAGTATCTCAAGACCTTGCCAAATACTAACATGTTATCACCTTTGCTTCTCTTCTGATCTTGTTCCCTGTCACAAGTGGCCTTTTTTTCCCCCAGGAGAATAGAATGTTTAAAAGACATGCACCATTTCATTGGGCAAGAATTGCATTTTGGACAGAAAAATAGAAAACAGCAATAGTACAACAGTTTCTGCCTCCCTTCCCTTTTTTTGGCTGTCAATGGGTATAGCCAAGTCACAAATGTATTGGTTTCCATTAGTTTGCCAAAATATTTTCTTCTTTTCAAGTTACACAACTGAAAGAAAAAAATATTACCTTCCTTTGTTCTTTATTCTACTGAAGTCTGGCTTAGAACAAGAAGCCATTATCTTAAAAGCTCCCCTTTTCTGTATGTTTCACTGGCATCAGATCATTCTGAAAAATTCAATGTGTACACTTTGAAATATGAAGTATTTTTGTTTATGGTTTTTGATATGTTGTTCAGGACTTATTGAAGGTCTCCCACATAGTGAAAATCTTTCTAAGGAATAATTGAATTTGTAGTTTTGACAATCATCAATTCATTAAAAATAGGCAAAGAACATGAATAGCTGATTTACAGAAAAGGCAATACAGGTGTCTCTTAAGTATATGAAAAAATGTTCAACTTATTATAATAAAAGAAATGCAAATTACAACTACACAAAATATCATTTGTCACCTAAAATCAAGTTTTCTAATGCACTATAAAACAGGATGTGGAGAAAAGAAGTACATACCCTTAACACATTACTTGCAGAAGTATAAATTGGTATAGCCTCCATGAAGAGCAATTTGGCAGTATCTAAAAATTTCAAATTTGACCCAGCAAATCTAGAAAGTGTTCCCATACTTACACTCAAAAAGTGGGAAAAGATGTATTTTTATGGTTACTCATTGGTTATTGTTTTTAATAACAAAAGAGTGGAAACGATAAGCACTTACAACTTATCAGCACTTACCATGTAGCACTCAAAACTTAGGTATTCTAAGCTTTTTATTTTTAATTTTTATGTTTCTTGGTACATAATAGTTGTACATATTTATGGCGTACATGTGATATTTCGAGACAAGCATACAGCGTGTAATGATCAAATCAGGGTAATTGGGATCTCCATCACCTCAAACATTTATCATTTCTTTGTGTTAGGGACATACCAATTCTATTCTTCTAGTTATTTTGAAATACACAATAAATTATTGACTGTAGTCACTCTATTGTGCTACTGAACACTAGATCTATTGCTTCTAATTGCATTTTTGTACTCATTAACCAACCTCCTTTTTCCCCTCCCCAAACCCACCCTTCCCAGCCACTGATAACCATTATTCTACTCTACTATCTCCATGAGATCAGTTTTTTTAGGTCCCACATGTGAGTGAAAACATGCAATATTTGCATTTCTGTGTCTGGCTTATTTTGCTTAACAAAATGTCCTCTAGTTCCACCCATGTTGTTGCAAATGACAGGATTTCATTCCTTTTTATGGCTGAATAATATTCCATTATGTATATATACCACATTTTCTTCATTCATCCATTGGTGGACGCTTAGATTGATTTCATATCTTGGTTAGTGTGAATTGTTCTGCAATAAACATGGGAATGCAGCTATCTCTTCGATATACTGATATTCTCTTTTCTTATCTTCTCTTTTTTCTTTTCTTTTCTCTTTTCTTTCCCTCTTTCTCTCTCTCTTTCTTTTTCTTTTCCTATATACTCAGCATTGGGATTGCTAGATCATATGGTAGTTTAGTTTTTTTGAGGAACCTCCATACTGTTTTCCATAGTGGCTCTACTAATTTACATTCCTACCAATAGTGTATGAGTGTTCCCCTTTCTCCACATCCTCACCAGTATCCATTACTTTTGTCTTTTTGATAAAAGCCATTTTAACTGGGGTGAGATGATACCTCATTGTGGTTTTGATTTGCATTTCTCTGATGATTAGTGATATTAAGCATTTTTTTCATATACTGTTGGTCATTTGTGTGTCTTCTTTTGAGAAATGTCTTTTCAGATCTTTTGTCATTTTTTAATTGGTTTTTTTTTTTGCTATTGTTTGAGCTCCTTATAGATTCCGGTTATTGATCCCATGTCAGTTGAATAGTTTACACATATTTTCTCTCATTCTGTAGGCTGTCTCTTCACTTTGTTAATTAGTTTCTTTTCTGTGCAGAAGGTTGTTAGCTTGATATGATCCGCTTTGTTTGCCTGTGCTTTTGAGGTCTAACTCACGAAATCTTTGCTCAGACCAATATCCTGGAGTGTTTCCCCAGTGTTTTCTTCTAGTTTCATCATGATCAAGTGGGATTCATCTCAGGGATGCAAGGATGGCTCAATATATGTAAATTGTTATACATAATACATCACATCAGTAGAATAAAGGACAAAAACCATATGATCATTTCAATAGATATCAAAAAAGCATTCAGTAAAATTCAACATCCCTTGCTTTTTTCAGGCCATGTGTTTGTTATTTTGTTTAGTTCAGACTCTTGTTTTAGATAATTTCTAACTATCCTACCAAACATACATATAAATCATAATTATGAATAGCAGAAATCTGTTTTTCACAGGGTAGTTATTACAGTTTTTCCCCTAGGAACTCTGTAATTTGTCAGTCATATAGATGGGTACAATATGAAAACATTTGCTAGCCTAGAAAATGACTTTTTTCTTTATCGTCACCAACAGCTTTCCAGCATCTGATACGTAAATGTCTTTTTTACGTATATTTTTAACACTCCCTATAATTTCTTTACTTGCTTTTGAGTCTCTTAACAGTACCAGATTTATATTGGCATTATTATTAATTAGATCATATGTTTATTAAGAAGGTTATTTTATATTTATTTTTTCCAAGCTAAACATTTATTATTTTAATGTTTTCTTTCTCTCATTGGTGTGTTTATTATTCATTTCTTAAGTTGCTATTATTCAGAGCTTCTGCTTTGGTCATAACAGTATTAATAATCCATACGATTTACCAAAAATAGTTTCTGGAGAGAAGTGTTCCTTGTTTGTCTCTTTCCATTTACTTGCTATATAATCCAGACTCTCATACCTCTTTTGTGACCAATAGCTTCACTCTTTCTTCAGGAGCTTGCTTTGGTCTCTTCCTGTTTCAGTTCCTCTACACAGTGCTGGCAGTGCGGTTTTTTTGTTGTTGTTGTTTTTTTGTTTTGTTTTGTTTATCTTTCAGTTATTTAATTAGGTTCTTTGTAAAAATTTAGAATACCAATCTGTGAGGATAAATTCCATTTGTCAGGGCAAACAGAGATCGCAGGTAGCCCTTGAGCTGAGGAATTGCCTTGATTTTTGGTAAAATTTGGGAGTCCACAGCTTTCTG
>VBSM01002608.1:146626509-146655204 GCA_008086735.1 Cheirogaleus medius
AACCACCCGAGTGCCACCATTCTTGTCACCACCAACTGGTTTTGTAACAGTGGCTAGGACCTTCTCCTTCTTTTTCTTTTTAACCTTGGATTTAGCCACTGAGTATTTCCTCTTGTACATGGCCTTCCTAGAGTACATGGCAGATCAGGAATATCTGCCGAGGACGGGATTTCGGCTGCAGTGTGGCTTCCCCTTCTTAACCTTTTTAGCCTTAAGGTTAGCCCTTTTCACTTTGCCACCAGCATTAGCCTTCTTGGCATCAGCCTTCTTGGCTTCAGGTTTCTTCTCTTTAGTATCCGGCTTCTTCTCAACTTTTTCCCCCGCCATCTTGCAAGATGGGAAAGAGCAGTGCATTATCTTTTTAAAATACAGATTTGATCATGTTACTGCCTTACTCTGGGACCCTGTGTCCTTGCTTTGGGACCCTATGTCTCTCCCTCTTAGATATAGAATAGTAATATGAACAACTAGCATTTATGGATCAGAGAGCTGAGGGTTTTATAGGCATCAAGTAATTTAATTTTGACAAAATCCATATAAAGCCAGCACTCCTGCTGTCCCCATTTTATAAACAAGAAGCTGATGTAGAGAGGTTAAGCAGTTTATCTAAGGTGCTATAGTTAGTAGGTAGCAAAGCATAAGCCAGCCCTGTTGACTCGGGGTTTCTCTGTTAGTGTGGCCCCCATAGGGCCCCATGTGCATTTTTGCCCTCTTTCTACCCAACTCTCCCCAACCTAATTCTTCAGTTCAAGGCTCCACTTACCTTCTTCAGTTTACCTTGTAATTTCTCAACAGTGACACTTTCACTTTCACTTGCAGCCTGGGGAAACCCTGCTTCTCTTTTTTACAATTCTGCTCAAATATAGTACTGGATCCTTCTACTCCACCTTCCTAGTTAAAGTTTTTTATTCCCTCTTATTCTAGGATTTTGTTTATATTTCATTTTTGTCATTTGCCTTATACTGTATAATATTTGTGTTTATTTCCACCTTCCTACTAAATTGTAAGCTCCTGGAAGATAAGGACTATTTTATCTTTATAAACTATGGGGCCAATATCTTGCACTTAGCAGACATGCAAGAAATATGACTTTTTAAAATCAATTTCATTCACACAAATATTTTATTAGAGTTTTTATTTTTAGGAAGCTGGAATGTGGAGTCCTTTTTTTTTTAGCCTCTAGTCCAGGTGGCAGTTGAGTGCTTGTAATGTGGCTAGAGTGACTGAGGACCAAACTTTTAATTTTATGTAATTTCAATTATTTTAAATTTAAATAACCGCATAGAGCTAGTAGCTAACCATATATTTAGACAGTATAGTTCTAGAGAATGGGAAAGACTGCTTATCTTTCAGGCTAAGAATAGATTAGCAGTAAATATTCAAGATTCAAGATTATATTCTCCATCAGTAACTGAATATAGAAATCCTATATTTCTTTTTCTTTTTCTTTTTTTTTTGAGACAAAGTCTCACTCTGTTCCCTGGGCTAGAGTGCCGTGGCGTCAGCCTAGCTCACAGCAACCTCAAACTCCTGGGTTCAAGCAATCCTTCTGCCTCAGCCTCCCTAGTAGCTGGGACTACAGGCATGCGCCACCATGCCTGGCTAATTTTTCTATATATTTTTAGTTGGCCAATTAATTTCTTTCTATTTTTAGTAGAGACAGGGTCTCACTCTTGCTCAGGCTGGTTTCGAACTCCTGACCTTGAGCTATCCTCCCACCTCGGCCTCCCAGAGTGCTAGGATTACAGGTGTGAGCCACCGAGCCCGGCCAGAAATCCTATATTTCTAAGAGACGTGTTTTAAGATAATCAATGATTATTTATTTGTAAGTTTGCTTTTCTGTTTTTGAACTTTAAAATTAACCAGGATGCTTGAGTAAATTTAAGGTGGTTTACCTTTTAGATATTAATAGTTAGAAATTGATAGTGTTAAGCCAAAACATTATGTTTAAAATTTTTTCATAAAATTGAGAAATTTACTTATAAAAATAAAAAGCTCTGGGTATACTGATACAGGACTATTTTCCTGCAGTTTCCAGAGTGTGGATTCTTTGGCATGTATGATAAAATTCTTCTCTTTCGTCATGACATGAACTCAGAAAATATTTTGCAGCTGATTACCTCAGCAGATGAAATACATGAGGGAGACCTAGTAGAAGTTGTTCTTTCAGGTAAGTAAATAGCTTCTTTTATTTCTCTTTTTTTCCAAAGAGCCTCATTTTCTGTACTAAATGCTGTGTTCAGTTATACCTGGTCTTTGTATTATTGTTGCTTCTTTCATCTATAACAATGGCTGCCATATGATTTTTACTTTCAGGAAGGTTATATCACAGATAAGAAAGAAAAATAAACTGAGAATTGCTTGAATGTTACTAAGCTAAGGGAATTATCATTTGAATTGAAAAGAATATACTTTTCTCTGAGTCGAAGAAATAAAACAATTATCCTGAAATTCTGTTTCCTTTTCCCTATTTCTAAAAAGAGCATAAAACAAGAGAATTGGGGTTCAGAAAAGAGAAATAGGAAAAAAGGAAATGTAATAGGAAAAAAGTAATGAAGATATGGAAGAGGAAACTACAATGTTTCTATGGCTTGAAAAAAAAATGCTCCTTCTCTTTTCGTTCTCAGTGAGCTTTTTTCTACCTCTCTCCTTTTCCCATGTCACCCATTCTTGCTGTACCTTGTTCCTTAGCTCCCACTATTTCTGATCTCATCTAACAGCAATGTGAGCAGGATTGTTAATGAGGAGTGAAAGGGAAGAAAGAATGCCATAATAACCTACGTAGTAGGTCTGTAATACTTCTTGTTTGGCAAGAAAGGAAGCAAGCTGGCCATGCAAGGGTCCAGAGTCCTGCTGTCAGTTATCCTACTTCCCAAACTCCCCATTGAGCCTGTTCTTGAGATTCTCACTGACCATCACCTTTCCTTATGAGTCCCCACTCCTCATCTTATTTCTGATTCTCCCATTCATCTAGCCGCCTCCCCCTGACCTTGATCATTCATCTACACCACAACCCCAAACTATCACTATACTTCCCCACCCTTGTCTTAACCATTAGGACTATGGAGAACATACACAGAATGTATCCTGGGATCCTAAGTTAGGAATCATTGTTTTTTCCCACAGAAACATTGCTGTATATTGAGGTTAAGTTCCACAACATTTTTTACGTTAGTGTTGCATTTCTCAGCATATCATAAGTTAAACAGGTTTTAATTGGCTAAAATAGACCTAACAGCTACTTGCAATCTTATTATTATGAGAAAGTGCTTTTGGGAGTTCCAGATACCTAACCTACAGACTTACTTTTGGAGTTCAAATTATTTGAAGCTGATGGACTTCATAAACTAGAGTTTAAATATCACAGTATTAAATGCTTAAAATAATTTATTTTTGTGCTCAGATGGAATTTTCAGAGAAAAAAATGATTTTGTATACTGTAACATAAATGAACAGGTGAACATTCCTAAGGTTTATTTTAATACTTTTCTTTTTTAAAAGCTTTGGCCACAGTAGAAGACTTCCAGATTCGTCCACATACTCTTTATGTACATTCTTACAAAGCTCCTACTTTTTGTGATTATTGTGGTGAGATGCTCTGGGGATTGGTACGTCAGGGACTGAAATGTGAAGGTATGTGTTCTAAAATTTTTGTGGTCATCTAAAATAGGGTTTCACAGTTGTATTCTTTTATTATCACTGAGAAAATGAGATTATTAGTTGGTGACTAGGGAGTAACCAGGATTTAGAATTGGAGAGGGATTGGGACTCTTTCATATTCTTGAGCAATTTACTTAATCTCTCTGAGGATCAATTTCTCTGTAAAATATCTTCTACCCCTTGGGTTTTGTGAAGAGTAAATGGTTAAGTAAGGTAATATGGGTAAAATGTTTGTCACAGAGTAGTGGATCAATAAATATTAATGTTTTTAATTTTTTTTAAAGTTAAGTCCTACATACAATAAAACTATCAAAGGTGTTCTGAATTACAACTTCTATAGGGTAGGGCACAGGTGTACATTTCTGATTAAGAAACAGTCCTCTAAGGTGAAGTGTCAATAAACTTTTTCTGTAAAATGCCAGAGAATAAGTATTTTAGGCTTTGCTGACTATCTGTTATAATGTGAAACTAGCCATAGACAAGATGTAAACAAATGGACATGGCTGTGTTCCAGTAAAACTTTATTCAGGAACACTGAAATTTGAGTTTCATGTGATTTTCGTGGCACAGGAAGAATGTGGTACACAGGCCACAGTTTGCTGACCAGTGCTTTAAGCCAGTGGTTCTTAAACTTTATCATGCATCATAAAACATACTTTGCTGGGTCCTATCCCCAGAGTTTCTAATTCAGTAGGTCCGGGGGTGGAGCCCAGTAATTTACATTTCTAACAGATTGCCAGGTGATAGCTTTAGGGACCACACTTCAAGAACCACTGCTCTAGCTAACTTAACCTTTCTAAACAGACCTTTCTACCCATTTCCTATTCTTTTTCAATTTGTTAGCTTCCACTTAGCCTGTCATCTGGATTCTTAGTTAGAGTAGATATTGCTAACAGAGAAATTAATAAAAGAAGAACCAATTTTTTATGTGTCACACTTAAAAGTTTTTTTAATCTTATTTTTTGCCTTTTAAAATATATTTAGGCTGTGGATTAAATTACCATAAACGATGTGCCTTCAAGATTCCAAATAACTGTAGTGGAGTAAGAAAGAGACGTCTGTCAAATGTATCTTTACCAGGACCTGGCCTCTCAGTTCCAAGACCCCTACAGCCTGAATGTGTAGCCCTTCCCAATGAAGAGGTATGTATTCTAAGGTAATAGAAGGACTAGTTATTCCTTGTTTCTATAGTGTGTATGACATTCTAGAACATAATTGATATACTAAAGAATAGTAATGTTCCTACACTTAACCTTAAAATGTAATAATGGGGGCAGGGCTTAGCAATAGTAATGAATTGCATTTTGTACACCTTGGGATTGTATTATTTATTACTCAGACCACTGTATTAGCTTCCTAACCAGTGTCCCTGCTCCTGGTCTCTGTACTTCATTTCATCTTATACATGACAGCCAGGTCAAGTTTTCTATTATAGTGCTCTGATTATATCACTCCCCACTAGGAAACCTTTTATACATGCTGCATTTCTTACAGTCTGTACTATTCAGCATTTCCTGATGACACCCTTGCTCCCCCTTTCTTAGCTCTTGTTGTCCATATGACATGGATTTTTGTGACCTGGCTTAAAAGCTGCCTTCCCTGATTTTCCCCTTGCCTGGAAGTTATTTTATGTTCTGAATGCTATTATACTTTTTAAACCTTCCTAATTTGTGTATATAACATTCTACTTAATATCATAGTGTTTGTATACTGGATTGTCCTCAAGGAATTTTTGATCTATTTAGAGAAGACAATACTTATGTCTTTATGTGCACCATTGTGTCCAACACGATCTTTGGTATTTAGTAGGTACCCAGCAAATGAATGAGTGAATAATGACTCCACTGATCCTCACAATATAGAGTATATCACTAGATCTGTATACAAATGAGACCATTGAGATACACAGTGGTTAAGTGACTTAAATCACAGAGCAAACTAGTAAGAGATACTAGAATTAAATATAGAACTCATTATTTGTAAATCAATGATTTTTCTCATAATATATTGTACCTTTCAAGGGTGAAGGTGGTAGATAAGGGAAGAAAACAATAACTCCCTTGTACATTTGATAGTACTTAAAGTGACTTCCATCCATAGATTATAATCTTATCATTTAGTTGTTTTTATAATCTTATCATTTAAGATTAATGACATTAATCATGAATTATATATTATAGTTATATGTTATATATTATGGTTATAATATCTAGATTATATATTAATATAATCTTATCATTTAGTTATCTCTATAACTAGAACAACTATAGTTTTTATAATCTTATTTAAGATTAATGATAATCATTAATTATATATTATAGTTATACTATATAGAGTACACATTAATGATATAATCTTATCATTTATTTTTTCTATAACCTCTTTGGTCTTCTGTAAATTAATGACAAAATCAAGCCTTAGGCTGTCATCTTGGCACAATAGTAGTCACAAGATTTTGTTAAACTGAGACACCAGAATAAAAGCCTCTGAAATCCTTTCACAACATTTCATATTTACATATTACTTAGCCTTAGTGTGAGATTTTTAATGTAGAAAAAGAATGCTATGATATAAGGAACTGAGAATGAGAGGTTATTATAAACATGTGGAAGAACTTGAGAAAAGATTGGCAGGAGAAAAGTTAGTGTATTTTATACACTGAATTGTACAGAGAGCTTATATATGGGAGTGAGGACTATAGGATAGAGGTGTGTTGTTTTAAGATGCCCACAAGTGATGCTGATGTGCCAGCTATACCCAGTTGAGTATTACTAGTTAGGAAATATTAAGTAGGAGAAGAACACAGCAGATAGATAAGGTATTATGTTTTAATTTATTAATTAATATTTTATCCTGAAGATGAAAACTCCTTAGGGAAGTGTAAGAAGTAGAGCAACATGTCTGAATTGGTTATATTGTTCAGAGTATTTTAAAACAAGGAGAACTTATAGAGTAGAAGGTCTCCCAAGAAGGTTTCCCTTTGTCGGTCCAAACATACAGCCTCAAAAAGGAGGTAGAGTAAGAGAAGAGCTTGTGGAGGAAAAGAGGGAAGGAAGAGTGGGAAGAGAGGACAGTCTAAAAGAATGGAGGAGATAGCAGTTAGGAGATAAGAGCAACCCCTCAGCCAAACCCAGGTCAGAGAACTAACTCCAAGTGGCTGCACACTGAAAGCCTCTTAAGCTTCCGTGTGCCAGGCTTTGTGATGGCTGCTTCACCTTTTCTCATGTAATCCTCACCACAGTCCTGGGAGGTATAGGTATTATCCTGACTTCACAGATAGTGAAAATAAGAAAGGAAAGTTTCTGAGGAGTCAGAATATTAAACTTATCTGAATACTAAGATAAGCTTGAAAATAGGCAAGTTGGGGGTAGAAAACTTTGAATCTGACTCTGAGGTTGCCTTTGTTTACATGTAAGAAGGCAGTTTCTGTTATAATGTCACAAGTCAGTCTGAAGGGAATCAAGTAAAGACATGGAAGAACAGAAGAAGATAGACTATTCACTGAATTTGGTTAAAATGGAACCACTAAGATTAGAGAAACCAGAATTGAGTGCTGGCTGTTTGAAGATGAGACAGATAAATGTTCCTTTCAGTACATTTGGGAAAATTCCTCAGGGGCAGAGGACAGAATCAAGTTAGAAAGAAAATGTTGGATCTAAGCATAAGTATAAAAGTGGAGATATTTCACTGAGTAATACTCCAGAGCCAACTAAATATCCATAATTGAGGAATTGCCCTTTTTGAAAATGCTTTTCTATTTGTTTTATTATTATATGTATTGAGAGTTGACAATATTGTTACATGATTTTTGTGAGCAGTTACTTTGGCAAATGTTAGCTTAAACTTAAGTTGTGGAAATAATCAAATTACTTTTAGAAAATTTCTTGCTAAACAGTAATAAGAAAGAAATAACTGTTTAAGCTTAGCACTAATTTGTACATAGGGGACATTAAAACAAGGTGAGAGAAGAACTTTCACTCAATTGTAGTTACTGTAATCTCACTGGTCCCATTTTAACCAAATACTCTAGGTAATTCTACGAACATCCTCCTCCCTCTGAATTCTGAGTAAATCTGCCATACCTTTCCTGCCAACCTCACCCCATAGAGTGGCAAACCACTATTATTGATGGGATTGTATTACGCCCAGGTATATTGAAACAGGAAAAAGGTTAAAAAAGCACTGAACTATAATGTAGAAGACCTGAGTCAAAGTCTTGATTCTAACACTACCACTTGGTAGTATTAATCCCTTTGAGCCTGTTTTTTCATATTTAAAATAGGGATAATAAGATAAATATCTACTTACACAGGACACGACAGATTAGGTGGCTGCTACAACCATAGTTCCCTGAGCAGTTACTGGCACACAGGCTCTGTACCATGTCTCTAATAACCTGATCCTAGCAGGACATGACCAAAAGGGAGTCACTAACTGGCTGTTGGCATATGAAAGTATCTGTTATGAAATCTCTTCCTTACAGGGGTAGTCTGTATGTTTGATGAGACTGGCTAAATCAGTCTTACTCCATCTGCTGTTTTGAACTTGAGACAAACCAAAAGAAGAAACAGGAGCAAAAGAAGCAGAATGTTGAGTCACCACTAGAGTAGGGAGCCAGGGATGAGCAAAAGTCTAAAACATCTGTTTCTAGTTCCCACTGGGTTCTCTATTAGCTTTACAGAGTCAGTGGTGTTCTTTTTGCTGAAGGTGGTCCACACACGGCAGCATTGAGGATGAGCCAAACTAGCAGGACACCCTGGACAGCTGAAGCACACGAGTGTGGTTTGGGTTTCCACACTCATTTTTTACTTTTACTGAATTAAACTGCTTCATAATTCATTTTAGAAGATTTCTGGCTACACATTAGTAAAACACTATCAATCTGAGGCTACATTTGTATCTTTTCATAGTGCTCTCCTCCATTCATTTGTTTTGTCTGTTTCTTTTCCTTTTCTTCCTCCTACTTTCATTCTTTTTCCCTCATTTCCCTTCTTCTCCCTTACACTGTCTCTTGGTTTCTTCTAACTTGCTTCCCTTGATTGAACATACCAATGTAGAATGACACAACTTCTCTGAGTTATAAAACTTACTAGTTATAGAAAATATCTAAAAGATCTCAGGACTGCAGTTCTGTCAAGTGAAGATGCTAGCAGGTTCAACAAAATTTATTAAGGCATCTAGATGGTAGTTAGTTAGTTTGGATTTTGTATTTGAGACCTTGGATTATGTTTTATTCATTTTTTTGGTCCCCAATATATAGTATAGGGCCTGTCATATAATAATGAATGTTGTTGAATGAATGGAATAAGCCACATCAAACTGGATTGTAATTTAGTTTGATTATTTCCTTCATACAGAAAGAGCCATAATTACAAAAATCCACTTATCCCTCAGATTACACAAAAATTTTTAACTGATGCTTTCTTTAATTTTGTTTTTTGTTCACCTGGGGGGAAAACTCAAAAAACTGGAAAACATTTAAAATATCAAGGAACTTCCCAAAACCTAGGTACTAGGACTAAAGTTGATTTAATTAGTTTTGTATCTGCCATTATTTATTTCATAATCATTAATTAGACTTAACATTTTATATACGTATTTTAGTATTTGTTAAGAGAAACTTGAGAATCTAAGATTTGTTTCAAAATATTTTCAGACATCATGTTCAATAATGCAACATGAGCAGCAATAATACTTTGTAAGTTTATTTACTTTTCCTGTGATTAATTCCTTGCTCAGGTTTTTGAAGGGATTTGAACATCTGTCATAAATTCATTTTAAGGCTTTTAGTTTTTATTTATAAAATGCTGAATGTGCCTGATAAATAATAGTTAATCAGTTGATAAGGACATAAAAATCAACATATCTTAGGGCTTTTTAAGCATAAATATTAGTAAAAAGAATCTACATTTTTCTCATTCAGGGGTTGGCAAATTAAGCTTTGCAAAGGAAACTGCTGAGATATACATTTTTATATTTTTAGCTTTAGTGTTCCAAATAAATGATTTTTGTGGTTAAGCTTTGCTCCCAACATTTTGTTTTTAATATTTTGACTTATACTTATGGAAATTACTTATATTTCAGTCACATGTTCACCAAGAACCAAGTAAGAGAATTCCTTCTTGGAGTGGTCGTCCAATCTGGATGGAAAAGATGGTGATGTGCAGAGTAAAAGTTCCACACACATTTGCTGTTCACTCTTATACTCGTCCCACGATATGTCAGTACTGCAAGCGGTTACTGAAGGGCCTCTTTCGGCAAGGAATGCAGTGTAAAGGTAGGATTATATGTGTTCCTTAAGTAAAATTAATGTCTGTTTTTGTTAGCAAATATAGGTTTAAAATATTTATATTTCAGAAGCATTAAAGAAATTATTTTCATAGTTGTTAACTTAAAAAAGAAAGGAAAAAATATATATATAAAATACAAATGCACGCATGCTAACAACTACTACTACTATCTTTAATGTGTGTATTATGTACCAGGTACTATGCTAAAAAAAAACAAAAAACTTTACGTATTCAGTCTTCAAAGCAGGTATATGTGAAGTATGCTTTTGTTATTAGCAATAGGAATCATTTTCTATTTTGTAGGCAAGAGAGATTAAGTAACTTGCTTAAGATTACATAGCTAGTAAACAGAAAAACTAGAATTTATATCTATGAGGTATGACTTATTAACTTGCATGATACAGAACAGCTAGTAAGCAGCAAAGCTGATATTTGAGCTATGTCTTTTTGATTCCGTAGCCAGACACAACCCAAAATAGAAATAATGCTTTCCTCTTTTCATTAAATATTCATACACATGTAAATATACTAGAGGAGTTTGGGGTTTTTTTTGTTTTTGATGATGTAACTAGGGGAATTGTGCAAAAACTGTCATTCCAGAGAATAATCACACTGAAATAAATAGGATATAGTAGAAGCTAGTAAAATTATATCAGGGACCATCCTTATTTGGATACAAACCCAGCACATAGTCATAGTATTCCCAAAACATCCTTAATGAACAGGGTTTTTAATAGCATAATGGAATAATTTGTTGCTTATAGTTATGTAATACTTTTATGCTTTTAAGATGATTTTTTTTGGTGTCATGTCTTCTCAGCAATGCTGTACAGTAGAGTGAAAACTAGAGTTTAAATGTCTTAGATTATTAGTTATGGAGCCAGAATAGGGTATAAGTAGTCTAACTGTAATCTTACGTACTTTTTTTCATGCGATTAATCTAGCAGTTCTTACTTAGTACCACACCTTTTTATATAGTTGAATTATTTGTGGAGTTGAATTATCAAGTGAGCTAAATAAAATATTATGGTTGAGGTTTTTGTAACAATAAATCCTTGCTTACAACACAAGTAAGATAATTGTATATATTTTTAACTTGAGTATATAAGAAAGCTTTTCTTGACAATATTTAATAGCATATGAGAACATTTGTTGTCAGATATTTAATAACTATTAGGCAGGCATATTTAAATGTTGAAATTTTATTTCAACAGCTTGCTTTGAATATGAATTAATACATAAATTAATACTTTAAAATATCAACACAAAAGTATATTGGAAAACAGCCACTCAGAAATGTTTTGGGAAAGAACATTAGTAGCAGATGTACAAATTCTAGCCAACAGATAATCTGAGTTAAAGGTAGTTAATAGTGCCACACTGCTAAACAGAACAGAAACATTCTTAAACCATATGCAGAAAAGTACAATATTTTGTAGAGGAACTAAAATAAATATGTAGGTTAATGAATTTTTAAACAGAGCTTGTTAATTCTGCCACTGGGTTATTTAACTTCTTAGGGTTCTAGAAAAATAATGTTTTGTACTTAATTGGTTCAGAAAATGGCAGGTTTTTATCTATATAGCTGAGCTATTTCAGTTATCAATAAAAATAATTTATTTCAGTGATTCCTATATTTTTATAGTACAAATAGTCTTTATTTTCATTCATTTGTCAAGCTAACAAAGAAAAAAATAATTCAGTTAAGATAAACAGTTATGCTGGATCATTTGACAAAATACATAGTTTCAAGAATTCATTCATGCATTCATTTATCTTTTTATTTTCTACTTTGCTGTATAAAAACTTCAGTGCAGCTTGAAAGCATATGTGAAATGTAAGAAAGCATAAACAAATTAATAAAAACGTGGGTAAGGCTGGGCACGGTGGCTCACGCCTGTAATCCTAGCACTCTGGGAGGCGGAGGCGGGAGGATTGCTCAAGGTCAGGAGTTCAAAACTAGCCTGACCAAGAGCGAGACCCCGTCTCTACTAAAAAATAGAAAGAAATTAATTGGCCAACTAAAAATATATAGAAAAAATTAGCCGGGCACGGTGGCGCATGCCTGTAGTCCCAGCTACTTGGGAGGCTGAGGCAGAAGGATTGCTTGAGCCCAGGAGTTTGAGGTTGCTGTGAGCCAAGCTGATGCCACAGCACTCTAGCCTGGGCAACAGAGTGAGATTCTGTTTCAAAAATAAAAAAAACCATGGGTAGAACATAGAGAAATTAAAATGCCTGCCATTAGAACTTACACGCTTGCTGCTGGGTGCTCCACAAATTTGGCTCTAAATTTTCAAAGGGAAAATGAAAATGTTTTCACAATTTTCAGAGTTCATGAGATAAGAAACAAATCTATTGTTTAAGAGATGTACAAGATATTAATATCATATTATTTTTTCTTAGGGCCTCTCTTAAGAAGGACAGTGTTATATAATGTAAATTTTATCATCTATCAAGTTATTAATTTCATGGGGCTTTTTCTTGTAATGACCTTCAACCAATGCTGTCAGCATGATACCCAGGATTTCCTGACTCAAAAGAGTTATAAAAGGGTCTTTCTAAGTCAGAACCCAAAAAATTATTTTTAGCCGGTTATTGCTGATAGATGTATTTCAAAGGTGATGTTAGACATAGTTGTATCAATGGGTCTCAATCTTAGTGTCACTTAAAGAGCTCATTAAAACTCACATTTCTCAGCCCCACTCCCAGAGTTGCTGATATAATAGGTCTGGCGTGGAGCCCAAGAATTTATATTTCTCACAAGTTGCCAAATGATGTTGATGTTACTGGCGTGTGGACTACAGTTTGAGAACTACTGAGTTATATAGTATTGTTGAACAGATTGTACCTGACACTGATCTGCAGTGCTGTCAACTCTGCGGTTTCTTGTAGACTTGAGGAGAGCTATTATGTAAAAGTGGGAAACCTTGTGCCTGAGCTCAATCTTTCCTCCCAGGGTTATATGTGAAAGACCTTATAATTCCTGATAAACATTTGTTGGATCTCAATCTTTTTTCTGCATAAGCATCTGGTCCTAATACTTAGGAATTGAAAATATGTATCTGACATACATTGGATAGGAATTTAATCAGCTTAAGAAACTCAAGGGGGTGTGGAAAGATGAATGTGAGATAAGGAAACATGGAGCTGCCATCACATTTTGACAGGGTAATACAAATGGTATTAGCCTCATTATACAGATGAAGAAACTGAGCTCTTGGGCAGTTGGGAGGGGGTGTTAAGTGACTTGTAGAAGGTTATTATTTTAAATCATTATCATCATTAATATTAATAGTATTCCATCTGTGAGTGATTTAAAGAAAGTCTGACCATATCTGATATTGCCTGACTTTTTATGTAAATTAGTAAACTGAATATTTTTATTTTAGATTGCAAATTCAATTGCCATAAACGCTGTGCATCAAAAGTACCAAGAGACTGCCTTGGTGAGGTTACTTTCAATGGAGGTAAAATTCTTTCTTAATTTCTATAAAAGATCAGAAAAGGTCACAATTCTTTCATGTGTTATCTTTGTAAGAGGTTATATTTGTATCTACTTTTATATTTAAATTTACTTTTTTTCTGATTTAATAATCAAGCAAAAGATAGAGATCAGTGACTGTATACATTTATTAGTAATTATGACTTTCCATCTTTTCTCTAGCCACCTACCACTTTGTAGTCTAATATAGCCAGTAGTGTTTCATATTCTCTTTTATCTTTAGACATAAAAGGACTTGTTTTAAAACCCTGCTGTTGTCCCTATTCTTTCATAGTTCTAATGTTTATTGACTGTACTGTTCTAAACATTTGAGCATTAGGAGATGAGTAAACTGAGGCACAGAGACACTAAATAGGTTGCCCTAGAAATGCAGCCAATAAGTGGCAAAGCTGGAATGTGAGCCCATGTGATCTGGCTCCTTAGTCCACAGTCATTAGAACACACCATACTGCCTCACTGGCTCTTTTTTTGTCAAATAATCATTATGCAAACATTTTCCCTTTGGGCCCATTTTTTTTTGTCTTTTCAAGATAATACTAAGCAAGGCATTTGCCTATTTTTTTTACAAATAGGAAATAAGGACTCCAGCCTTTCAGTGTAATTTTCCTTTAACAAGGCTGGGTAGCTTACAAACAATAGAAATTTATTGCTTATGGTTCTGGAACCTGGAAAGTCCAAGGCCCAGGCAGATTCTGTCTCTGGTGAGGGTCTGTTTTCTGGTTCATAGACAGCACTTTCTAGATGCATCCTTACATGGTGGAATGGGCAAAAGGGCTCCCTTGTGCCTATTTTATAAGAACACTAATGCCAATCATGAGGGCAGAGCCCTCATCATCTAATCACCTCCCAAAGGCCCCACCACCTGATACCATTACCTTGGGAGTTAGGATTTCAACATATGAATTTTGGGTTGGGACATGAGCATTCAGACCACACACCACTGGTTAACACCACCAAGAGAGCATGATTGGTTTTCTCTTTCAATTAATCTGAATTAGTACAGTTTTGCTATATGACTGAAGTCTATTCTAGATTTATAGTTCATGTATTTATATTTTTTGTACTTTTCTACCTTTTAACAAATAGATATGAAATACTATTTATATTTGTTTTAATGTGCATTTCTCTGATTACTAGTGAGTTGGGGCATCTTTCAAATTTTTATTGGTTGGCCGGGCACAGTGGCTCATGCCTATAATCCTAGCACTCTAGGCCAAGACGGGTGGATCGTTTGAGCTCAGGAGTTTGAGATCAGCCTGAGCAAGAGCAAGACCCCGTCTCTACTAAAAAAAAAAAAAATAGAAAGAAATTAGCTGGACAACTAAAAATATATAGAAAAAATTAGCCGGGCATGGTGGCACATGCCTATAGTCCCAGCTACTGGGTAGGCTGAGGCAGGAGGATTGGAGCTGGAATTTGAGCCCATGCACTTAGCATGTTTTTAGGGTTCATCCATGTTGCAGCATATGTCAATATTCATTCTTGTTTATTGAGAAATATAATACTATTCCTCTGCAGGAATATACCTCATTTTATTTATCCATTCACCAGTTAGTGGACTCTTGAGATATATCCACTTTGGGGCTATTATGAATAATGCCGTTGTGAACACTAGAGCATAATTTTTCCATGGACATGTATTTTCATTCTCTTGGGTAGATACATAGTAGTGGAATTGGTAACATTGGAATAATCATGGTAACTCTATGTTTTAACATTTTGAGGATCTACCAAATTGTTTTTGAAAGCGGCTGCATCATTTTACATTCCCACCAGCAGTGTATGAGGATTCTGATTTCTCTGCATCCTCACTACCATTTGTTATTGTCTGGCTTTTTAATTACAGCCATCCTAGCAAATGTGAAGTGGTATCGCATTTGAATTTCCCTGATGACTGATGTTGAGCATCTTTTCACATGTTTATTGGCCATTTTTATATCTTCTTTGGAAAAATACCTATTCAGGTCCTTTGCCTGTTTAAGTTATTTATCTTTTTATTATTGAGTTGTAAGAGATTTTAAATATTCTGGCTACAAGTCCCTTATCTGGTATATGACTTATAGATATTTTCTCCCATTCTGTGGGCTGTCTTTTCACTTTGTTAAGGTATTGTTTGTAGCACAGAAGTGTTTAATGTCACTCAAGTCTGATTTATTTTTTTCTTTTGTCACTTATGTTTTTGGTGTTGTATTTAAGAATGCCTTGGCTAACCCAAGATCATAAAGATTTACTTTTACGTTTTCTTCTACAAGTTTTATAGTTTTAGCTCTTACATTTTAGGTCTGTGATCTGCTTTGAGTTAATTTTTACATATGGTTTAAGGAAGGGGTCCAGCTTCATTATTTTTCATGCAAATATGAAGCTGTCCTAGTACCATTTATTAACAAGGCTGTTTATTATTTCCCCATTGAATTGTCTTGGCATGTCAGAAATCAGTTGACCATAATATAATAGTGGCAACTTATCTTTCACTTTGCTGTTTATAGTATCTTTGGTCATAAAGAAATTTAAAGTTCTAATATAATCAAATTAATTAACTTTGTGCCTTATGATTTGTGCACTTTGTATCTTCTTTAAGAAATATTTTATCTTGAATCATAAAGATCTTTTCTTATATTTTAAGAGTTTTAAAACTTGTTTTTTCCCATTCAATAGACTGCCTGTATTTAGATGTATTGATAACCCATTAATATAAAACTCTGAAATTCATTTAAAATTTTGCCAGAACCTTCCAGTCTGGGAACAGATACAGATATACCAATGGACATTGACAGTAATGACTTGAATAGTGAGGGTAGTCGGGGCTTAGATGACACAGAAGAGCCATCTCCCCCAGAAGATAAAATGTTCTTCCTGGATCCATCTGATCTTGATGTGGAAAGAGATGAAGAAGCTGTTAAAACAATCAGGTAACACATATGTAGGTATTGTAAGCTATTTCTAAATTCAAAGTCAGTTCAGGATCTCATTAAGAAAATGCCACATCTCTTTGAACCTTAAATGTAATTTAAAATCTAATTAAATTGTGTCTAATTCTTTTACATGCAGTGTAGTATTTCTGAAATAAATTACATCACCCTTGCCATCCACTCAAGATGGGAAGGTATGAGAATCCTTGTTTTATTTTTTTAAAAAGGAAAATGTCTTATTTAAATATGGTGTAGATATAATACCTAGTTATGGAACAGCCACTACAAAGTGCCAGTATTGAATGGTAAGTTAAAGCAACCAGTTTTCACACAGACAGATTTACTTTAATGGTAGAAACAGTAGTAAAGAATATACTAAGAATGTTGTACAAAGATGATGGTGATGAACTTGGGAGCAGTTTTCATATTGCCACAGTTAATCTGTTAGCACTTTGTAAAAATGTTGTGGGATTATAAAAACTTTCAAATATCCTACTATGTTTATAGAAATTCAATTTTTGTAGCCTATAGTATATACTACTTTGTCATAAAATGTCAGCATTTTGGCAGATTGTGTTTTTTATTGGCAATGAAGAGTCATTTAGAGAAAATGGGTCATTTATCAATCTCACATGGCTGAGTCATCATTTATTCAGTTTGGCTTATCATTAAATTATAGCTATTATTATCTTTACCATTATTAACTAATTTGATGTTTACCCAATTTAGAGATTATACAGAACCTAGCTAGTTTCCTAATCATGAACACTTCATATTTTAATAAGAGAAAGTATTTAACTGTTTGAGGCTCAAATTTCAAAACAGTATATTTTACACAAACCCACACACACGCCAAATTGCTCTTTTACTACAGCTATAGTTACTGACTCATGTTTCAATATTATCTGATTTGACTCATTACATTTTTATATTCTTAATATCTGTAAACCATTTCCCTTTAAATGTCTTCTACTAGAAGTACTTTTTGCTAACAACCTGATTGACTGAATTGACATTTGAGCCATGTGAATTTGAGTATACATGTACTTGTATTTTGCCTTGTGAATTTGCTAATTTATCATTGCTGCACAGGGTGTGAAAACTTCAACAGCAAACGCAAATAAGACCCTTTGCCCAGGCTCCAAATCTTCCCGTTGATGAGGATGCTTTCTGCTCTGCACATTGTTTTCTTATATTTTTGTGACCGCCCCCTCAGAAAACATTCATGCCATATAACGAGGATTTACAATATAATCGATATGTATCATCATAACAGTATTAATTTATTTTCTTCTTCTTAAGGCATTGTTTTTTTCCTAAGATATTTTGAAAGATTTAAAGAGTTCATGAGCCGACAGTATTTATGATTTTTTTAAGAATCAAAATCACAAATATTTATCATAAATTTTAAATATTTTTTAGTCCATCAACAAGCAATAACATTCCACTAATGAGGGTTGTACAATCCATCAAACACACAAAGAGGAAGAGCAGCACAATGGTGAAGGAAGGCTGGATGGTCCATTACACCAGCAGGGATAACCTGGTCAGTATCACATGCATTTTAATATGTTAGTAAAACTTTGTTATGAGTTTTATTTTGTGAATTTTTAAAATCAGAATGAGAATGAAATATATATTAAGACATTGTATACACTACAGCAATATGTAAAAGTTAACACTGGAATTATAGTTACATTTGTAAAGAATTTTTAAAAGGCAGAATATTTAATACATTGATTTTACAACCAGGTAGAATAGTCAAGATTCAAAAAGGGTCTGGGATTGTGCCACAATAGAGACTAATTACCCAAAACATAATAAGCTCTACAAATAAAGATATTAATAGAAGGACTACAACTTCATCTGAAAAATCATCTTAGTTTTTACCAAAGATAGGAAACATGTTTGGTTTTATGTATACTTTAACTTAGTGTAAATATACAAGTTATTTTTTAGAACTAGCAAAGAGGAAGGATACATATACTTATGGAATGAGTAGATTTGAAGAATCAGCAGAGTGTAGTAACGATCACAGACTTTGGAGCTAGACCGCCTAAGTGTCTGTGACTTACTAAAACTGTTAACTTGGGAAAGTTACTTAGTTCGTTATGTCTTAGTTTCTTCATCTATAAAATTGGCATAATAATGGTGTCTGCCTAATAGATGCAAATGAGTTAATGTATGAGAAAAGCTTGGAACAGTGTCTGGCATATAGTAAGCATACAATAAAAATAGCAGCTACTGTTTTTTTATTATTTTTAAAATTTGCTGAATAAATTACTGAAAGAGACCTTCTAGTAAATCTAAGAATAAAATGAAGTACCCAGTACATTTAGCTGACCTGAAGTTTTATATGGTGACAACGGTATAAACTACAGTTGTGTGTGTGTTTTATTTATACTTCATATCTTTCCAAATGGAAGTTGAAGTGGTATACATACATTTGGGAATTCAGTGGTATATCACAAAGGTGCTTTATCAAATCAGCAGGGAAAAGATAGATAATTCAATAAATAGTGTTGGGGCAACCATGTAGCCATATAAGAAAAAGTAAAGTTGTATATGTACCTCACACTTTACATATGATAAATCCAAGTGTATGAAAGATTTAAATATAAAGAAATTAAAAGGAGAAACTTTGGGAGAATCATTTTAAACTCTCAATTGGAAAGAAAACAAAGATCAATAAATTCAGTCTCATAAAAAGAATTCTACATGGCAGAAAGCAAAGACAAATAACAAACTGGAAAAAGTATTTTCAACTCATTCTAAACCAGGGTTAAAGAGTTTAATAACAGTATTGCATTCATGAGGGTGCGAATAAATAGGCACTATCATGTTACTGATGAGACTATAAACTGGGTCAAATCTTGTGTAGAATAATTGAACACTATCAAACAAAATTACATGTGCACATATCTTTTGATCCAGCAAGTCAACTTCTAGAAATTTAGCCTACAAGTAAATTATATATTTGTGTGTGTGTGTGCACACATTTGTATATATAACAGATGTATCTGTGTGTGTGTGCATAAAATTCTCTAAAAAGATTCCCAAAAACCTAATAACATTGCTTGCCTGGAGTAAGGGTGAGGAGTAAAATATGAATGATGGTGGGAGTGATTCTTTTTATGTATCCTTCTTATATTTTGAGAATTTTGAACCTCATGAACTTTAAACCTATTCAAAAATACAAATTTATGAATGGAAACGAAAAGGAAAGTACAAGTACTTTGAAGGACTCATGGTTTTGAACCTCACAGCTTTGTGATCTTTATTTTACAGAGAAAGAGGCATTATTGGAGACTTGACAGCAAATGTCTAACATTATTTCAAAACGAATCTGGATCAAAGTATTATAAGGTAAGGATTTTACATTTTAAAAATATAGACATTAAAATATTGGTTGGTCCAAGTGCAGTGGTGTTTACAACTAATTGATCATAACCAGTTATAGAGTCCTTTGTTCCTTCTCCACTCCCACTGCTTCACTTGACCAGCCTTAAAAATATATATATTGTATATTTTTCATATATACTTGAGTAATATTCATTAATTGTTATAGTGGAATGTACCTATTGTAACTCTGCCTAATAGGGTTTATAGACATCACTGTTAAGTTTCTTCTTGAAGCAGCTGTTCCCTGTCCCTCCATTTCACTCCCCACATCATTCCTTCTACCAAAGATTGGTTTTTGTTGTCCTCTGTTTCTTTGTTTTTGGATTGACTGTCAGCTTGCTGCTGCTTTCCTTCTGGATACTATGATTTCAATTAGGCTGCTTAGGAAGTCCCATGATTATTGCCTGTCCAGAAGAGGTCAAGGAGATATTTGGTGTTTCTCTCACCTTCCACATTACCTTAGGCTCCAGTTCCCAATTGCTTGTTTTGGCCCTTCATCTCCTTTTTAGTCTTGCTTGGCTTGCCTCACTTTTTGCCATGTCACAGACTGACACAAAACAAGATTGTAAGTGTAGCAGGGCAGTAAAAAAGAGAATGAGAACTAATGACTTTCTTCGAGCTGGTGGGTTTTTTTTAAATAAGCTTTTGCCTTGGGAAGTGGATTCAACGTAACTTGTTGTTACAGTTTACTCCAATGGATAGAACCAGAATGGAGTGTTTAAACAACCTGTGCTGACTCAGGATTCTGCTTTCTGCCATTATTTCTGCTTCTTACATACTTTGGGGTTATATCTTGCAGACTGCAGCTCCTAGAGAAGTAGTTGTGGAGTTGATTTAATGACAATTGTAATTGACAGGTGTTGAAATTAGTGGCAAATTACCCTCCTAAATCCTCTCCTTTGCATCCTAATGACATGCTACAGGCCTGAATCATTGACTTAGTTATCTGCTCCATGCTTTGCCTCTGGCAGTGCTAGACATGCAGATGACTCAGGCAGACACTATCTAAGACTTGACTGTGTTCTATATACTGCATACTTGTGTTTGTCTTAATGACTTTTGTGGAAATGCACATCTTTGATTCTGTAGTATATTTAAAAATAAAAATAAAGATGTATTCATATTTTCCAATACTTAATTTTTTACTTCAGGAAATTCCACTTTCAGAAATTCTCCGCATATCTTCACCCCGAGATTTCACAAACATTTCACAAGGCAGCAACCCACACTGTTTTGAAATCATCACTGATACGATGGTATACTTTGTTGGTGAGAACAATGGGGACAGCTCTCACAATCCTGTTCTTGCTGCCACTGGAGTTGGACTTGATGTAGCACAGAGCTGGGAAAAGGCAATTCGCCAAGCTCTCATGCCTGTTACCCCTCAAGCAAGTGTTTGTACTTCTCCAGGGCAAGGGAAAGATCACAGTAAGCAATAAGCTTCTTGATGGCTTTTTCTCCTTTGGTTCTTAAGCATTTTGTGGGTACATTTGTGTTCTTTATATATTTTCAGTATCATCTTAAGTTTTGTCTGTATAAACCAATACCCTTAGTTAATTATTTTATAAAATTATGTTGGTTACAGCATATACATGTACATAAAACGCCCAGAGCTGAGCTCCAGAGTCAGTCTCCCTGCATTAAAATCATGGCTCTACCAACCTGTTACATGCCGAAGTACTTGTACTCTCTGTAATAGTACCTACTTTTAGGGTTGTCAGTATTAAAGGAAAGTGAACCTATGAAACCATGTCCAGAACAGTGCTTTTGGCATCCATGAAGTCTCATTGGGTTAAGTATACTACTAGTGTTAATATTTTGCTTCTTCATGGGCTATAAATAAGCAATAAAGTGTTAAAAGTTCACATCATACTATACTAGAACATTTGGAAGTATAAAAAAATTATTGGCAATGCATGTTCTGTACCAACAATATTTATATAATTAAACCTAAATATGTTAAAGATTCAAGTGAACAATTAACAGTCAAAAGGTCATAATATAATAATACTTTCCCCCTATTGGCATTATGTTGTTTATGGAGAAGCATAATTCATTCATTAGAGAAATACATTTAAATTGAAATAAGTACCAACCACTTTCCAAACAGTTTATTTCACTTTAGCTATATTATTTTGTGCAACTCTTCTGGGCGTTATGCAAGACTTTGAGCTATAATAAAATACAAAAGCAATACAGAAATTGTAAAAGCTCTTTAGGGAGATATGACACATGTAAGTAAGTATTAGATGGTAGCATAAAGCAGTATAGTGTAAAAATGAGGAATACATTACTCAGAAGAACTCTCATATGGATAGGAAGAGTAAGCAAGACTTCATAGAAGAACCTGATTGGACTTTAGACCTCAGATAGGAATAGAATAGGCAGAGTTAAATGGGAGGTGTGGAGGGATAGTATTACTCTAGTTGAGGAGACAAGTGTGATCAAAGGGATGAGGGTCATGACCATGTACATGTTTGATGTTTAATACTATTTGGGGGGATAGATGGATATTTCACAATGGTTCTTAAGTTTTGGGGAGGTTTCAGACAGAACACTCTGACATTCTAATTAAAACCAAGGAATGTTCCATCAGAAAAACAATATAGGCACTTAAACATTTTTTATATGTAGTTTCCAAGGGTTTAGGGACCCTCTCAAGCCCTCTTAAGCCCATCCATGGACCTCTCCCTAGGGTTAAGAGTCTTCTCTGAAGGCAGAATTGCAAAAGAATTAAAAAGGGCAGATTCTAGAGAACGAAAGCCCAATTCTGTCACTCACTAACTATGTGATCTTGGACTCTACAGTTCTCTAAAGTGGGAAAAATAATAAATGCACAGAAGGCATTTAGCTTAGTGCCTGACACATAAGTGATACTATTACTGTTGTGTTGTCATTGTTGCTGTCCTTTTAATAATATGGAATAAAGTTCTCCTGGAAGTGACAGAAATTAAAACTGGATGGAGCTAGATATTGGAGGCCTTTGAAAGAAAATAAATACTGAGCCTTAAACTAGGAAACTAAAACTACTGAAAAGTAGTTTTAGACACATTAATTTTGTTGATGTTGTGCCTTCTCTTAATTGTTAGTATTTAAAATTTAAATTATTTAAAATATTTTAAAATTGACTTAATATTTTAAAATAGATTTTTTTGACAGTCTTGTTTTTGATATATAGTTTGCTTACATTTCCTTATTAATGAAGTTTTATATTTTTATGTTTGGGATTATAACAGAAACTTTGTATCTTGTTTCTTTGAATTGTCTCAAATTCTAGATGTCTGATACCCTTTCTCTTGCTTACTTTCATATTTCCCTTTTCTCTTTTTCTTGTCAATTACTTTTTTTTCTTTTTCTTTTTTTTTTTTTTTTTTTTTTTTTTTTTTTTGAGACAGAGTCTCACTTTGTTGCCAAGGCTAGAGGGAGTGCCGTGGCTTCAGCCTAGCTCACAGCAACCTCAATCTCCTGGGCTCAAGCAATCCTTGTGCCTCAGCCTTCCAAGTAGCTGGAACTACAGGCATGTGCCACCATGCCTAGCTAATTTTTTGTATATATATTTTTAGTTGGTCAATTAATTTCTTTCTATTTTTAATAGAGACTGAGTCTCGCTCTTGATCAGGCTGGTTTCTAACTCCTGACCTCAAGCAATCCGCCCGCCTCAGCCTCCCAGAGTGCTAGGATTACAGGCGTGAGCCACCACACCCAGCCTCAATTACTTCGTTTACTTATCAAAGTAATAGAACATTTAAACTTTATAGAAATATGTAGTATAAAATGAGAAAGTCCTTGCTAAATGCGTATAACCACATCCTCAACCCAAATCCTATATTTTCCCCTTCCAAAAACCATTATTAACAGTTTGGTGTATATTTCTTGATTCAAGAAGGGATCCAGGGAAGAACAGCCAATACTATCTGCTATACTTTTTATTTTTATTTTTATAAAAATGGGATATACTCTATATTCTTTTTGCAGCTTGCTTTTATCTACTATTTAAAATATGTAAGATATATTTTAATGTCAGTATACAGGTTTACCTAATTTTTAATGTTTTAATAAAAGTAATGCATGCTTTTTATGTTTTAAAAAAATGCAAGCAGTATAGGAGTGTATACAAACTAAAATCCTTGTTTCCCAACTCCATTCACCAGAAGTAATCATATTTTTACTTTTGTTTTTAATTCAAACACTTCTTTACCCTTCAGCTTCCCTTTTTAACTCAATAATATGTCATGGCTAGCTTTCTAACTCAGTTTATAGATCTACATCATTTACTTAATGTTTAGAAAGACTTTCTTTCTATGGATGTGTCATAATTTTACTTAACCAGTCTCCTCTTGATAGATTACTATTGTGTGTATATATAAATTTTTTTAATGTACATCACTGCATTATATTAACTGTGTTAGCCTGTTTTTTAAGTATGATATACAATGGACATTCACATGTCAGTAAATATTAATATTCTTAGTCTTAATAATTTTGTTCTTTTTTCATATATCATTCTTATATTTTATAGAAGATTTGTCTACCAGTATCTCTGTATATAATTGCCAGATCCAGGAGAATGTGGTAAGTAATCATCATAGCTAATGTGTACAAACTAAGTGATTAAAGTAAGGAAAATAAAATAAATCTTATTAGAGCAATAAGCTCATAGCCCAAAGTATTGAGCAATTTGCCTAAAGATACTAGGCTAGACTTTTTGGGTGATATCTTCCCTAAGGAGTTCTGCTTTATGGAGGAAACTAAGGCAGATTTTTAAAATTACAAAAAATAAAGTTAACTTTTTCATTAGAAAAAGTGACATTAGAATATCACAAACTGATATATGAGTTCAGAGAGTTCAAAGTCACTTCTTACTGGGTCAGCAGGGAAAGCTTCCTAAAGGAAGTGCAATTTGACCTATTCCTAAAGGATGGAATGGATTTTTGACAGAAGTGCTGAAGGGATGAGGCTTGGGGATCAGCAAGTATAGGGAACAGGATAAGCAAATAGAGAGAAGCAGGAAATGCAGTACTTGTAAGGAAATTGAATAAATTAAATTTGGCTGGGATATACATAGGTATATGTAGGGTTTTATAACAGGTCAGCAAACTTTTTGTGTAAAGGGCCAGACAGTAAATATTTTAGGCTTTGCAGACCATATACAGCTACTCAACTTTGCATTTGTAGCAAGAAAGCAGCCATAGGCAATACTTTAATGAATGAGCATGACTATGTTCTAATAAAACTTTATTTATGGACACTCAAATTTGAATGTCATATAATATTCACATCACAAAGTACTTTGATTTGTCCAATCATTTAAAGACCATTCTTAGATCAGGGCCATATAAAAAGAGGCAGCAAGCTGGATTTGACCCACAAGCTGTACTTGCCAACCCTTAGATTAGAAGGAAAAAGGACTAGAAAAAGAAATCAGGAAATTGCTCACTAGCTATATATAATTTCTCTGATTAAAAAAATAATCTGTTTTCTACTTGGAGCATCCAGGTGTTATAGTGCTCTAACATATAAATATTGTTTGGGATTTCTAAGATTACATTGAAGACTGGGTGTCCAGTAGTGTTATTGGAGGTAGAGAATTTCCAGGAGATATACTCTGTGAGTCTCTTGTCCTAATAGGAGGTAGAATAGACACCACATTCTTGGGGAGAGAAAGGGAAACATGAGAGTTCAACATGAGAGCACAAACTGTAAATGATCCCACAGGAACTTGATGATATATCCATTCATGACTGAGAGGGGAAAAGATTCAGAATTGATCTTTGTTTTAAAAAAAGAAACTTTTCTAATAGTTATATATACATTGGATGCCCCCTTATCTAATATGATTAGAACCAAAATTTGGTTAAACAAAAAGTTGGTTAAAGTTAGGAAACATATAAAAATGCTTCATACAAACCTTAAAATTTTAATAACTTAACACATATATGCAGATTCACTAGCTTTGGTTGCAGGCCTGAAACTTTGTCTTTAACTGTGGGTCTGCTACATGGAGCTCCACTTTGTCTTTCTTTCATCAAATTCTAACACTAAAATCCCAAGTTAGTGCATGAATATTCTGACAACACTACAGAAAAAAAAAAAAAGTGGAAGAGCAGGGAGGGAAGAGTGAGGAGTGGATTTGAATTATAGACTTTCTCTCATACATACTCCTTTCATCACTCTTTTAAAATCAGACTAATCCCAATAATACGAACTTTCAAGTTTTTCTTTTAAATCAAAGACAGTGAATCTCATTAATGGTAAAATACATAAAAATTTGTTCTTAATTTTGTATGTTAATTTACTTTTTATAGTTTACTGCTTAATAAATATAAGATTTTTTAAATTGAAAGCATTTTCTCCTGAAAGTCTTCTTATAGAATACATTATACTTGGCATGTTAATAGCCATAGTATAAAATTTGCGCTTAAGCTTTTCTAGAACATAGAAAGCCTAAGTTTCATAAAATAATTTGTACTTTATGAAAATTAATTGCCTCTAATGTAAACAAAGTGTACTTAAGTATTTGAATGAAGACAAGCAGAGATGTTGACATTGTTTTAAAGAGGTAAATAGGCCGGGCGCGGTGGCTCACGCCTGTAATCCTAGCACTCTAGGAGGCCGAGGTGGGTGGATAGCTCAAGGTCAGGAGTTCGAAACCAGCCTGACCAAGAGCGAGACCCCGTCTCTACTAAAAATAGAAAGAAATTAATTGGCCAACTAAAAAACATATAGAAAAAATTAGCCGGGCATGGTGGCGCATGCCTGTAGTCCCAGCTACTCGGGAGGCTGAGGCAGAAGGATTGCTTGAGCCCAGGAGCTTGAGGTTGCCGTGAGCTAGGCTGATGCCACGGCACTCACCCTAGCCTGGGCAACAAAGTAAGACTCTGTCTCAAAAAAAATAAATAAATAAATAAAGAGGTAAATAATACTTACTGCTTACTTTTTCCTAATAGGACATCAGTACCGTTTACCAGATCTTTGCAGATGAGGTGCTTGGTTCAGGCCAGTTTGGCATCGTTTATGGAGGTGAGCAACTACAGCCTTTTGTATACTGTATATATTATAGAAAAATTGGGAAATTGAAAACATAAGCCAGCTCTCTTGACTAAATTGTGAAAAAGACCTGTATCCTTTCAGCTAAGTCCTTTTCACTGTAACTGATTATTCATTCCTTAATTTCAACTGAAAACTTTAAAAAGTGACAGAAAGAAGCAGAAAATTCATTTTACAATAGTCTTACTTTATCTGTTCTTATAGATCATACATAAAGATGTTTGTGTGGGGAGAAAAATGGTTTGTACTTATGTTGGGTTGTGTGGGCTGGTTCATTGAAGTATATTCCATACTAGTTTTCCAACACAAATGGCACCATTTGTCTATTGTTGGCATGATTGTTGTGTCAAGTCTGAAGACCTGAAATCTTATCCAGCTCTGTAACTTATGATATTGATGAAGTCATCTAACCTTAGTGTCTTCATCTATTTAATGGAGCTAATAAAACCTAACCTGCATAGTTTACAAGGTTTTAAATATTAATTAAACCTAATATATATAAAAGTACTTTATAAGGTATAATCCAAGATACAAAAGAAATGTTAAGCCTTTGTCATCCATTGCCAAGACTGGTAAAGTAGTCTCATTGGCCTTTCTGCCTCCAGTCTTGCCTTCTTTTCACACCACTCTTGGAGTGAATCTTTCAGAAAACCCATATCTAATATTATTAGTATTACTTTACATAGAACCCTTAAATGGTTCACAGTTGTCTACAGATTCATTGCCAATTTTCCTAGCAGAGCAAACAAAGCTGATGTGATTTCACCCTGCTTCTCTAGCCCCCTGTTTAATTGCAACTCCCTCTTTGTTTTCTGTCTTGCAGTCATGCCTCAAATACCTTTGCCTCTGCTCCTTCTCCCTCCCTTTGTCCCTCTAGTGAACATTTATTCATACTTCAAGGCTCAACTAAAGGGCTTCCTCTATGAAGAATTTCTTGTCCCCATCCCGACCTCTCCATCAAATAAAGCAGATCGTTCCTCCTTGGCACTCCTACTAACATACACACTTCTATAACACATTGGGTTTATATTGTCTTTCTTCCGAACTTTATCTGAAGGGAGGCTGAGAGATGTCTGTGTTTTCTTTGTATTCCTAGCAACTAGCATTATGTCTGACATATAATAGTCATCCAGAAAATATGTTGATTTTACACACATACATAACATCTATGGCTTGGAACTTCTAATTTGTCAGTTTTAAGACTAGTGACATCTCTGGAGGACCTCTTCTAATTGAAGGGACAGAGAACTGTCTGTCTACCTTTGACTTCTTACCAAATATGTATGGATTTGTCTTGTCTTTTTAAGTAGTCAGACTTTTATGATTGTGTCTTTGAGACAGGTATGAGTTATTTTCTAATAAATAGCTATGTAGAGAACAGCAGGTCCCATACAGGTTAAAAGAACAAATACCAAAATATACCTGTCGTTTTCATCAGCTAATCTATAACATATAAAACAATGCCTTGTTCTTAATAGGTACAAAATAACTAACTAGTTTGAATTAATTAATGAGGGGGTGGCTATTTATTACAGACTTGCACTTCATAAATCATTTATATCTAGATTCTAGATTATAGGAACCCAGAATTTGGGGGAATATGTGGTTAAATCACTGAGCTGATTCTGTGAACCTAGAATAAAATTAATTCATTAGTACAACATTTCCATTTTGACAGTCTCTCTGAATAACTCGGTCCGGGTACTTAATGATCTTTTATTTAACAAGGTAGATTACTTTTCAGCAGACAAGTGCATTCAAATTTTCTGCTACTTCAGATAATGAAACTGCCTTTATTATGGGGGAAACACAATTTATTTCTTAAAATTAAAGGTGAGTGAAGGAATATGGAGAAAGAACAAAATGAGCCAAAGGAAAAAAAAAA
>VBSM01002608.1:146655304-146675262 GCA_008086735.1 Cheirogaleus medius
GTAAAAAAAAAAAAAGTGGGTTGTATACGTTTTAATTTTTGATTTATCAGTTTTTGAACCTGAGTCTATTTAGTGTGCAGATAAGAATAAGATTTCTTTTTTGTTTTGTTTTGTCCTTATAACTTTTTGGCTAAAAGGGTGGTGAGAGTCTGAATTAAGTGGTTTTGTTTGTTTTGTTTTGTTTTTTAAGGAGACAAAATTAGATTACAGTAATGTAGTAGCTACAAGGACTG
Source organism: Cheirogaleus medius (assembly GCA_008086735.1). NCBI lineage: Eukaryota > Metazoa > Chordata > Mammalia > Primates > Cheirogaleidae > Cheirogaleus > Cheirogaleus medius. The sequence goes on from VBSM01002608.1 coordinate 146,655,538, forward strand.
CTGTTGCTTTATACTAGTATAGTTTTTTTAGAGCACATTTTCATAAGTAAAACTAAAAAAAAAGTAAAATTTTATTTTTAATTCATCCCTCCAGGAGCTCAAAATGCTTTGATACTTACCACATTTCATTAGGAGGTCATTTTTGTACCCATCTAATTCTCACAGATGATGTGCTTGATGTTATAGCAATTACTATAAAAATAAAGACTTAAAAATTATGTACCTTTTAACAGCATTTGCTATTTTATTAATTCAGACCTCTAAACATTTTTTAATATCTTAGTCCATTCAGGTATATTTTAAAGATATACAGACAATGATTTAAATCCCATAAAATAAATTAGTGTGTGTTTTTCTTTTCATCTAACAATTTGACTCCTTTTGGGGGTCATTTAGAAGACTAAGATTTATTTATAATATGCAAATGTATGTTAATTCATTATGTAGCTTTTGCATATTATTAAAGAAATCATGGTCATGTAATAGTTAATGCTGTCAGAGCCCCATTTGCTTATGGGTGAAATTCAAGAAGACACAGCCTCCTGAACTTATGCTTCCTTGAAAAGGTAAGAAACTTATCAACAAATGATTAATTTTACATTTATTACATTATTGGTTGCTAGTAGTAACATTGCCTTCACTTTTTCAGAGGCATAATAATCAAAAGCTTGTGGTCAGTTAGGTACCTATGGTCACATCAAGACTGCCTCCTCCTATAAAGCTACCTTTAAATAGAATTTTAATAGCATACAGACTCTGTATACAGAGTATGAATATATTAAGATATTTTTGCATATCTAATTTTGGAATCTTTCTCATTACCAACTAATATGCAAAGAAAGTAAAAATTAAGGCTATATTCCTAAGGATTGATTTCTCCTTGACATTTGGATTATAAACACAGCTCTTAACTAAGCGCTGAAGCTCTTTTCCTCCTATTAGCTATGGATCATAATAACTAAATTTAGGGATTTCCAAGTAATGCATAGTGTTAAAAGTTTATTGTTATAGCCTTTTGATTATTTTCGTCAATATTGTCCAACTGGAAATACATTGTAGTAGGTCTCCAAACATAGTATTTTCTGTCTCCAAACCACATGCTCTTTCTACTTTACCTCATTGGACCTATTTTATGTGTGTGTGTACGCATACATACAATTGTGACTTCAGGTGTTCCTTTGCAGTGTGTAACCTCAACAAGATTTTCTGTATATGTAGTATAAAGGTAAACTTTAGCCTACTTTATATCTGAAATATCATAATTCTGTCAATATAACCTGAATTCATACGGCAAATACACTTTTAAGGAAATTTTCTTCAAATCATACCTCATTTACTGAAGTTAGTACCATATTATTTAGTCATGTGAGCATTTCAGCTAGACTTTTTCACATGGGTTGACAGGAACCTACTATACCTACTATACCCTTACAGTCACTCACACCACCCCTTCTCCACTTCCTCTCCAACTGTATTGTCTACACTTTCATCTTTGCCCTATGTTCTTCTTGTCTGTAGTCCTCATCATACAAACCTGAAAGGCTGGCTGAACTTCTGAAGTTGATACTGGTGCTGTTATCTTCATCTGCAGCACCAGTGGCATTTATAGTTTTTCTTTCCTGTGCCCACATCTTTAAAAAGAAAGAATGGGGTAAAGAACAGCATATTGAGACCACAGCTTTGGCCTTTCCAGTCACAGAGAGGAAAAATCATAGGATCATTGATTTAGAAGTAACTTTACAGTTTACCAGGAATGTCCATCCTCTCTCTTAAAAAGTTGGCGATAGAATTTATTTTTCTATCAGTTTAATAGAAATGAGCACATGCCACTGTGATTATTCTTTATTAAACTGAACCGAGGTCACTTGAAAAAGGTTCCACTGTTGACACTATACTCAACAAATTGAATTTCTTTCCCAGCCACACATGCTTCTGTCTCAAGAGCTTTGCATTAGCTGTTCCCTCTACCTGGAATGCTTTCCCCCTCAAATATCTGCATGACATATTCCCTTGTCTCCTTCAAGATTTTGCCCAAATATCATTTCCTCAATGAAGCCTCATATTCCATTCAGCATTAATCCTGCTTTCCCACCCCTGCAGTTCCTTACCCTAACTCTTTTTCTTTTCTCCATAGCACTTATCATCTCCATACTAGGTAAATTACTAGTTTATTTACCATTGTATCTCTTATCTTGCTGGATTAAGCAGCTCTATGAGACAAGGGATCTTTGTCAGTTTTTATTATTAATGAATCCAGAATATCTACATAGTACTAGACACATGGCAAATACTCATTTGATATTGAATGAATAAATGTATTATTTGGGAAATTATCTACAACACATTGTTAGATGAATAAAAAGTATGGAATGACTCAATTTGTGTAACATTTTAAAGTAATATGTACATTATATATGTCTACATATAGCTGCGTACAGAAAGATTCCTACCTATACAAACTGTCCACATGGTCACATCTATAGAGCATGTGGGGCAGGAAAACAATGGGAGGAAGGGGGTTAACTTTCCTTTCCTAAATATATACTACTATAAAATGTTTCTTTTGGTATTGCCTGAAGAAAGGAGTACAGTAGTGAGAGAAAATGTGTAGCATTCTCATTGCTACTTATGTAAATGGAAAACCATCAGAAACTTAAAAGGGAAATTTCTGGTTTGAACAATGTGGTATAAATTCAGCATTTTCTCCTTCTCTTATTGGATATCACCCAAAAGCTACAAGAAAAATGATTAAACAGAAGAGCATACTCTTTCTTCAATAAAAATAGAAGAGAATTCAGACCTACAAAATAAGTAGAAGATTTTCCAAAAACAGTGGTAATGAAGTAGGGGTACATGCAGGAAGAGGTGCCACAATAAGAGATCTACAGCTATGAAGCCCTCCCTAAGTCCCTTCTCCAAACAAAAGAAAGCGGGGGGGCATCATGATCTGACAAGATTTAATTGAAGGGTAAACACATTAAATGAAGTGAAGAAGGCCATTTTAACAATAGAAGAGTGCAAAGGTGCAAATCACACTACACCAAATAACAGCATCAACATATTTATAAAGGAAAACTAGAGATGATCCAAGGAGAAACAGACAAGCACATTAGTAGTCCATGACAGAGTAGACAGAAATAATTAAGAACATACAGTCTGGACATGGTCACTTACGCTTGTAATCCTAGCACTTTCAGAGGCCAAGGTGGGAGAATTGCTTGAAGCCTGGAGATGGAGACCAGCCTAAGCAACACAGTGAGACTCTGTCTCTACTAAAAATAGAAAATATAGCCGGCCATTGTGGTACGTGCCTGTAGTCCCAACTACTCGGGAGGCTGGGGCAGGAGGATGATTGCTTGAGGCCAAGAGTTTGAAGTTGCAGTGAGCTATATGATGACACCACTGCACTCTAGCTTGGGCAACATAGGGAGACCCTATGTCAGTCAATCAATTAATCAATCAATAACATACAAGGCCTAAACAATAAGGTAGATCTAACTGCTTTATACTAAGTTCTGTACCCTAAAAACAATACCTCATCAACTCAAAACAGTAGTAAACAGTATTTTTTGATCTTAATGTAATAAAAGTAGAAATTATAAAATCAGAAAACAAAAAGCTTCCATTACCTGAAAACTTTAAAAAATTATCTTAATTCCTGAATCAAAGAAAGAAATCAAAATTTCAGAACATTTAGAAAATAACCATGAAAATACTGTGCATATCAGAACATTTGGACTATCATTTAGAGAAAGCTTTATAATCTCAAATATTAAGTCATAAAGAATGAAAATAAATGAATTAAGAATCCAACTGAAGAAGTTAAAGAATGAGGCCAGGAGTTCAAGACCATCCTGGACAATATGGCAAGACCCCAACTCGGCAAATGAAAATAAAACTAGCTGGGTATAATGGTGTGCACCTCTAGTCCCAGCTACTGGAGAGGCTGAGGCAGGAGGATTGCTTGATCCTTTAAGGTTACAGCCACTGCACCCCAGCATGGGCAACAGAGGAAGACCTGTCTCAAAAACAAACAAACAAAAAACAAGCAGAAGTTGTTAAGGGAATGGACAATAAAATAAACCTAAGGAAAGCAGAAGGGATTAACAAAGATAAAAATGGAAATTAATAAACACAGAAAAGAATATAATAAATCCAAAAGCTGATTCTTTATGTGGGGGAAGGAGGAGGTATGTAAAAATAAATAGCAATCTAGAAAATACAAAAATTTCTTCAGTACACGACCACAACTACAGAAGAAACAAAAGAATCTTAAGATACTTACTTTGCTCAATTCTTCCAGATAAAGTTGGAAACTTGGAGAAAATGGGTAGTTCTCTATGAAAATATAATTTACTAAAACATACTCTAGAGGAAATAGAAAATTTAATCAAATAGAGAAAGTTTTAAAGGGAGAAGAATAATATCATATACTTCTATTTTTTGTGTGTCTACATGTTTTTAAAGGCAGGCAGGGGAAAGAACTTAAGAGCAAAACAGCTATAGCATAGGAGACAGACTTCTAAAGCTGTGTTTGTTGATAAACGTTAGGATATTCTGAATCTTCCATTGCTTATTGCAATTGTCAAAAACCCACCATTACAGAGTATTTCACTTCCATTTATTTGCTACAAAATTATGTCACTTTTTACTTTGCAACTTGGAACACGATGTTACTAAATTGTCTTAAATTGATTAGCAAACAAGCTTTTTGCAGTTGCTATTCTTTCATTTTCTAAACATTTTTGAAAACACCTACCATGATGCAAATACTGAGCTAAAATAATCTGTATTTCTGTTTAATAAGGAATAAAAATAAAGAATAATCTCTTGGATCAATAGAGCATATTTAAGATTGAATAGGGAGAATGAAGCCAAATTATTGAAGATCCTAAAATCTAGGCCATGGAATTTAAATTTATGTCCAGAAATAAAGAGCCATTCAAGGTAATTTGGAGCAAGGCTGACTTGACAAGTTTGTTTTTGAGGAAGGTTTTTCTGTGAGCAGAACATTAGATAGATTGCTTTTTACAATCAGAAACAGTATGGCATTCATCTTCATGTATCTCCAACTCATAATGAAAGTAGAGAGATGCTGAGCCTAAGAAAGGGATGAGTTATCATATAATGAGAATCAAAAAATAGATAATGACTTTAGAAACAAAACCATCTCTTGAGCAAAGACCTTCACAAATACAGCCCCCAAAGAGCTAAAGCTCTGTGTAATTGACTAAAAATTAATTGGTAATCAGTGCTATTGAAGGGCAGCACAAAATTAGAGCAGTGTCAGAGATTTAAAAAATGAGAAGGAAGGAAAAGCAGCAAGAATGGACAAGGGCAATTGTGTAATAAAATTAGGAAGACATTGTCTCTCCTCAGTGCATCCACTCTCCACTACACAACTTAGAAAATCAGAATTTAAGATCCTTTTTATTGATTGTAACTTTTATTTTGTTTGCTTTTATTGTTTATTTTTCTAAGCTGTTTCTTCTCTTTATGTCATGTATTTCATATAGTCGTAGCTCATTGTTAGATATTTGCATAATATTTCTCTACTTAAGTTGGTCATATAAATATCTTGCAACCTCTCTTCAGAATTTGCACCATCCTGGGATTGTAAATCTGGAATGTATGTTTGAGACCCCAGAACGAGTCTTTGTGGTAATGGAAAAGCTGCATGGAGATATGTTGGAAATGATTTTATCCAGTGAGAAAAGTCGGCTTCCAGAACGAATTACTAAATTCATGGTCACACAGGTATCTTCTTTTGAAACTATAGAATAATTAAAAACTAAGAAAACTAAATAGCAGTGCTTTTATGTATTGGGAGACTATAGAATTGTTAACTTTAAAGAACAAAATAACATGCTTTTAGCTAAATATTGATGAACTGTAGTGGACTTTTGAAGTTATTACACTATTCAGGGAGACACACTGAGGTTTAACTGATGTTTCCAAGCATTGAAAAAATCTTTTTTCATTACAGATACTTGTTGCTTTGAGGAATCTGCATTTTAAGAATATTGTGCACTGTGATTTAAAGCCAGAAAATGTGCTGCTTGCATCAGCAGAGCCATTTCCTCAGGTGAGATATCCTCTAGAACCTTTTAAAAAATCATTTTGAATGATTCTGACAACATTTTTTAAGTACCTCAATAATAGAAGGCAGTGTACCAAGTGCTATAGGTTCAAAATGCATACCATCTTACAGAAATAAAGTTTTTAGCCTGTAACTACCAGTGAGGATTAATAACTAAATAATTTAAATTCAGGCTGGGTGCAGTGGCTCATGCCTATAATCCCAGCACTTTTGGGAGAACAAGGTGGGAGGATCATTTGAGGCTAGGAGTTTGAAACCAGCCTGAGCAAGATGGCAAGATCCCATCTCTACAAAAAATAAGAAAAATTAGCTGGGCATGGTGGTACACACCTGTAATCCCAGCTACTCAGGAGGCTGAGGCAGGAGGATCGCTTGGACCCAGGAGTTCGAGGTTGAGGTGAGCTATGAACGCACTATTGCACTCTAGCCTAGGTAACAGAGTGAGACCCTGTCTCTAAATATTATTACTTGAATTCAGGTTTTGTTGATTATATTGTTTATGTTCACTAAGACTTTTTTAGACCTAACTAAATCTTAAAGAATAACTTTGCACACATAGACCCTTTGCAGTTCACCTCTCCCCATGGGTTGAGAATGAAGTGGGGGTGAACCAACCTTGGTTGGTCCTTAGTGCTCAATTTATGAATTCCTCATAAATTAGAACAAACTGGTGGGGTGTTTCCTAAAATGGGAGATAGCTTTTGGTTGAGGCAGGCAGCCAACTCCTTTTCCTCTTTTAGAGTATTATATTTCAAACATTTTCAACAAAACCTACATAAGAATTACATTTCTCATCATCACCAGCACTTACATGTATGACAGTGTCATGTTGCATGTATGTCCTGGCTGCATATGGTGTACTCTTTTTTTTTTTTATTCAATTGAGTTTCATTTTGTACAAAGTGTTGATCATGATCCACTAAATTTATTTCATAACCTACTAAATGGATCATAAGCCAAATTTTGAAACAAATGTCCTGAGAAATATAAGTTGGATGTGGTACCTACAATTGTTTTTCATGATTCTCATTGAGGATTCCTCCAATTATGTAGAGTATCTGTTGACAAGCTATTATTTATGTACATTGAAAACATGTACAATTAGACAAATGGCTAGAATAAGGACAACAGATAGCTATTTAACTTAGTAACTACAACTCAAATTGTCTTTTCAAAGAAAAAGATGTATTTTTTAAAATCATTCAATTCTCAATTCTTTTACTTTAAAAGTATAATAGTAATATTGCTTTTCCTCTTATAGTGTCTATATGGTTAAGTGATTCCCTATCACTGTGAGGTCAAAAATGGTCCCCTAATAGTTGGTGCAATGTATTAAATAAACTGCTTCCATTTATTATCTCATTTGATCTTCAAAATAGTATAGGCATTTATACCCCTACAGCTAAGGCTAAAACTCCAACTCTACAGTGATCCACAGTGTTCCCATTAAGAACAAAGGGAAAATAATGTTATTTACTTTATACTTTTTTTGCTCCACTTTGCCCCACTTCATTCATTTGCCAAACTGCCAAGTCATCTTTACTTTATCAAGATGTTAGCTGAAATCTGGCATTTAACCAAAAAAAAAAAAAAAAAGTTCAAATTTTTCAGGGTTGGTAATCCTAGTCTTCAGAGACTCAAATATTGAAGCAGCCAAATTCACTAATGACACAGAGCAAATATCATTCATAAAAATATGTGTCAGGGTCCATATCCCAGAAATAGCAAGCAGCATTTGAATATACCTTCACTACTTTGTTGTGCAGTCACTATTTGTACCACTGTTTTTTGGAGGATAGATCACTTTTCTCTCAGTTTATCTTAATGCTTTTTCTGAAGATAGTTTGTAACTCAGAGCATTTCCTCCAGAAAGTGCTCGGCATTTGCTTGTTCAGCATGAATACAGTCATTAATCACCAAAATCTGAACCTCTACAAAAAGATGGGCAGCAAGATAAGTGTTCTGCCAAGCTCATCACACTTCTAGAAAACTCTTCCTGAGAGGACATGATAGTGACGGTGGCTGCCTTCACATATAACTTTTTTCAAATCTAAACATCTAACTAGCAATAATTTGCTCCACAGTCATAGAAAACACTGCTGCTCTTACTCCTTGGAGCAGTCTCCAGCATTACTCCCCTATTGTCCACATTAATAGTTATCTTTAATATACCTCAGTTTTATTTACTTGTCAGTTTATAGTGTTCTTAGGAAAGGACTCTAGAATTAAGCAAAACAGGGTATTTTTTAATATTGTATCTCATTTTTTATTTAGGAAACATTTAGTGAGTATGTTCATGTGTCCAGGCATTGTAAGGCCACTGAGGATTCAGAAATGAAACATGATTCCTGCTCATAGATAGAAAAGTTACTTCCTTATAAGACAAATGATGAAAGATCAGCACCCTCCATTTCATAAAAAAACTGAACACCTGTAACACCAGTCTGGTATTTGGCATTCTGGAAGCTAGAATTTAAAAGTTTTTTGCAATAATCACTAGGAAAGCCCTTCATACTATGTTAATCAGGATTACAGGGCTGTAAATTTATCTGCCATTTGGGAAAGAATATTTTATAATTTCCTTATCTACAATTGTTTGATATCCATAATCAGTTGGCAAGAGTGTTGAAACAATACAGTATCATATTTAGGGACAGTTAGGTATGTAAATATAGATTGATACATAGTTATGTATATAACACTGTAAGATTAACATCATCCTTCAATTGTGCAGGTGAAGCTGTGTGACTTTGGATTTGCACGCATCATTGGTGAAAAGTCATTCAGGAGATCTGTGGTAGGAACTCCAGCATACTTAGCCCCTGAAGTTCTCCGGAGCAAAGGTTACAACCGTTCTCTAGATATGTGGTCAGTGGGAGTTATTGTCTATGTGAGCCTCAGTGGCACGTTTCCTTTCAATGAGGATGAAGATATAAATGACCAAATCCAAAATGCTGCATTTATGTATCCACCAAATCCATGGAGAGAAATTTCTGGTGAAGGTAAAAATAATTAAGTTTTAGCTCTCTGGTCTAAGTCTAAAAATCTCTGTGATCCTAAATCAGTCTGTCTCTTCTGTCTTCTTTTTAATATTTACCATTTATCTTCTAAATTCAACTAGTTACCAATTTCTGAGCACCATGCCTTTTATACTATCTTTTCTCTCTCTTCCTTGTAGTTCCCAGGCATAGCACTAATCCAGGCCTCAATTGCTTCATTCTGAAACTCCTAAGATACCTTTTCAACTGTCCTACCCATTAGACTCTCTTTTCTGGTCCTTTCCAGTCACTACAGCCAAATCTATCATCAGGAGACATTACTTTCATCTTAACTCTGCTCCCATTTTGGCTACTCTTTAACCACACTGCAGCTGTAGATCTCTAGGATGTGGCCCAAGCTTACCTTCAAGCCTCATCTGCCACTCCTCCCCCACACAAACCTAGTTGTTTGTTCTCTTCTGAACTTTTTCTGCAACTTGCTTAGGCCTCTTTTCCTCTGCCTGCAATCCCTCCTTGCTATTAATCCTTCCAGTCATTTGAAAACCCCTTAACTTGTGACTCATCTATGAAGTCTTCCTGACTACTCCAGTAAATTGTATAAGATCTACTTAGGCTAATGGTTGGGCATGTTTTTCTTAAGTATTCAATCTTTTCATAATTAACTTTTCTAATCTTCAGAACAAGATTCTTATAAGCTTCTTGAATAAATACCTGTAAGCTCCAGTTCTTTATACCTAGAATGAACTTTATATTCAACGTGACATTCTCTGGTTTGTTTTCTCCTCTCCTTTGAATTTCTGCTAGGAAGCTTCATGCATTTGTCCTTCCTGCCTAGTGAAGGCTTTTCAGTTTGCAAACCCTGGTTTTATACCCATCAAGACTGACTTGGTTGGCCCTCTTTAGTTTACTGATACTTATAGGAAGGACGAGTACTTAGAACATTATTTAACTATCCCGCTGAAGTTATTAGAATCATTGCTGGGGAATATCCCCACTTGGATTTAACCAACCCCTATAACAGGTAGGTCTTTTTTTATTTTTCCAGAAGTACTGGGCCTAATCAAAAGGATTACTAATACTCCATTACTCTGGGAAAAGTTTGAGGAACATGTAAAGACGGTAGCAGGTTTGCTTGGTAATGAAGAAAGCTAATTGAAGTTCACAGGATAGTTTTTTGATGTTACCAGATGATCTCAGAGTTCCTGGGGCAGTGTGGTTTGTTGACCTCTTGTAACAGAATCACTTGATGAGTTTACTAGAAGAAAAACACCTGGCCATATCCCAGAGAGACAGATTCACTAGTTGGAATGATACCCAGGAATGCGCATTTTTAAATGAACACTCCAAATAATTATGATGCACATGTTTCAGGAACATGATTAAGGGTTTGAAGTATTTGGAACACAGAAAAATTCATAGTGAAAGTACTTATGGAAAATCTCTCTAGTTTGATAGTATATAGAAGAAAAATAGAGCTAGTATTATATCAGTCTTTTATTTGGTTCATCTATGAGTCTAGCCTTTGCTATCAGTATTTCAAATGTATTATTATATAGGACTATAGTGAGTATGTAGTTATATAGATGCCTTGGTTTTGCAGTTGATCTATTTCTCCAAATAAGTGAATAAAATACGTGTGCCAAGATTCACCATATATGCCAAAACACACTGAACCTATTTGTTAAAACAAAAGTGTGAATTTTTGGCAATAAGTTATCACCTCAGTCTAACCATGTCTGTAGAGGCAGCAATGGCTTTGGCTAATTTTATAGATTAAGCCAGAGACTAAAGAGCAACATGGTGTTATGGGATGGGGGGTAGTCTGCCTGCAATCAAGAGTCTGTTTTCTTCATCTTGAAATGTTAATAATAATAGTTAGTACTTAGCACTCTGTGCTAAGCTCTGTCCTAAGCCCTTACATATATTAAACAACTTCATTTTATGGATGAGGAAATTGAGCTATAGCATAATTTTAAGAACTTGACCCCATATCACATAGCTAGGAAGTGGCAGAACCAGACTTCTGCCCGGGCAGTCTGGCTCCAGAGTATATTATTTTAACCTGTACTCTATAGTGCCTTCTAAATAAAATGAAAATTTGACAGGTATACTTAATTCAGTAAACATTTATGGATCACTTTACATGTTAGCTTAAAGTCCATGTCCTTTTGAAGCAAACATTCCTCAACCTTCTATTTGTATGGATTGAACTGCTTTCCAGGCAGAGTCACAGGTTTGAGGTGCTCTATACACCCAAATTCATGTATCTAATTTTGTCTTTTCTCTTAGCAATTGATTTGATAAACAACCTGCTTCAAGTGAAGATGAGGAAACGTTATAGTGTTGACAAATCTCTTAGTCATCCCTGGCTACAGGTAAAAAAACGTATTATCTCTGGCAATCTTCATTTGAGCAGTTCACTGTGAATTGTCTTACCTAATGAAACCACTGTAAGATCAAGAGATTCTATACATTTCTTAGAATAATGTAAGTGCTCTTCAGTGATTAATCTGTACTGTGGCTGAATCTCTGGAAGTTGTGTAGTACATCATTGAAGTCAGTATTGATAGTAAAATTCCATAAACAATTATAGGGCCTATCTGTTCATTTCACTTTCTTATAAGATTAACATGACATGTTAGTTTGTCAAAATTATTTTAAATGTTCACTAAAAGGTTTATTTTTGCATTGAAGAGATTTTTTTAAAATGCCTTTTAAAATGTTTGCAAAGATACTGCGTAGATTTGCCAAAAGATAACTCCCAACTTCAGAGTAAGGACTATTTTAAAAGGAATGAGGAGTAGAATTAGCTTCAAAACAAGTGTAATCATAGTCTCACTGATTATAAAGTTATCTAGTTAATATCCTGTTAATTCCAAGCACTTTCACTTACTTTGAGAAGTAAGGTTTAAGCCTCACACAGTATACAACAAAATGTTTTAGTGATTACTATAAGCCACTTCAGAAGTCTGAAGCAAAATTTTCTTTCTTTTTTTTTTTTTTGAGACAGAGTCTCACTCTGTTGCCCCGGCTAGAGTGCCATGGCATCAGCCTAGCTCACAGCAACCTCAACTCCTGGGCTCAAGCAATCCTCCTGCCTCAGCCTCCCAAGTAGCTGGGACTACAGGCATGCGCCACCATACCCGGCTATTTTTTCTATATATTTTTAGTTGGCCAATTTCTTTCTATTTTTAGTAGAGATGGGGTCTCGCTCTTGCTCAGGCTGGTTTCGAACTCCTGACCTTGAGCAATCCTCCTGCCTCGGCCTCCCAGAGTGCTAGGATTACAGGCATGAGCCACCATGCCTGGCCACAAATTGTTTTTAATTTCAGAAAACAGTTACTTTACTTCAGTAGACACTTCATTAAAGTGTTTAACATTACTAATTTAAAATATCACAAATAGAACTTAAGTGTATAGCCAAGTGCTTATAAGTAAGGGTTGTCAATTATTTGACTAGGGTGCTAAGCCAAAAAAAAACAAAAGTTGACAGTATTTTGTTTATGTTTCATAATCACTTCATTTGTTCCTAGGACTATCAGACTTGGCTTGACCTTAGAGAATTTGAAACTCGCATTGGAGAACGTTACATTACACATGAAAGTGATGATGCTCGCTGGGAAATACATGCATACACACACAACCTTGTATATCCAAAGCACTTCATTATGGCTCCCAATCCAGATGATATGGAAGAAGATCCCTAATTATCAAAGAGCTACCTTCAATAAGCAAAGATTTCATTGTGTGGACTGATACTTTGCTGCATAACTGTTGTTCGTTGTAGGTTGTCATCTGCAGGGATGCAAAGACATAAGGAAATACAAGGAATTGGTGACACCAATACTGTAGTTCATAATGAGTAGGTACAGGAGAGGAAACTGAGTAATAAAAACTCACAGTGGAATCAAGGTGAAACTTTTTATAAATTTTTGTAGCATTTTTTTCTAATCCTTCACTTTCGTACTACAGTGGCACTTAATTTATCTTCCCTTTCCTGTTTTTACATTTGTGTTTTGAAAAGGAAAAAAAATGGCAAGCTAGAGTCCAATAATTGCATAGCTTGACCAAATCATACAAGAGTTATAGGTAGCAACAGGTTTGTATTTAAGAAATAACTGTGAGGCAACCAATATGTGATTTTACAAGGACTTTTAACATTTGTTTAACCAACCATGGATGCATTGAGGGGTTTTTGCTAGATGTCTAGAAAAGGAGCGCTGGACTGTTTCACCTTTGTTTTTTAGGTCAATCAAGACTCCAAAATAGTGATTCCTAACCTTTTTGAATTGCGACTCTGTGCTCTCTACAACATAAAAATTAGGTTGTCACCTTTTCTGCATTTTGCAACAGTGGGACATTTACGTTACAAAACAAGTAAGAACTGCTGTTCTAAGTGTTGAACTATTTATTACAATAGCATATACTTCGTATGTAGCTCAGCTCTGCTACTAAATACTTACGTTCTGACTGACACCATCCTGATGCCAATACTGGATTCCAGCGTTCAGTGGGTGCAGATCTAAACTTTACACAATTTATCTTTACCCGGGGTTGAATAATTTAAGGGATAAAATTAAATATGTACTAAAAGCAAGGCCATTGCAAGGTCAGTTAATGCTACAGTTACTATATAGCAAACAGTATCCTGTTTTTCTTACCTTATCCTATTAGAGGACTTTGCACATATCTGGAATGTTTTTGAATCAATTATTTTAAGCAGTTTGGTGGAATGGGTAGGGGTAGAACGTGAAGCACTTACTTTATAAGGGTGGAGCTATATTATCAGCTCAGTAAATAAAAGAATAAGTATTTCCTTTTACCGTTCAGTTCCAGCAGCCACCTATTTTAAAAATAGATACTAATATTTCCCCAAAGAAAGTTCAAGATCTGGAATCATCCACTTGTAAGAAATCTAGTGGCTTTTTGTTTCTTCGTTCCTCAGTAATCATTATAAACCTTTTTTTTTTTTTCTTTCTCACTCTAAGAAGACTGAAAGAGTTAAGTCTTGGCTGCATTATTATTAGCTATGTTGACCTGGGCAGAGATGACTGTCTTGAGTCTATAGTTCCTCAGCCTATCTATAAAATGAAGATCATAATTCTCACCTCTGCCTTCCTCATAGTGTTGTGAAGATCAGATATGTATGAATGTATTTAATAAACTAAAAACTGTAAGTGTTAACTCTTATTGCACACTGAATTTGAGGTAGCAGAGGAAAAGAATGTTCCTGTATATGAACAGACTAAGATTGAGAGGGCCTTTAGAGATTCCTGAAGCTACTATCCTATCTAGGACTAAAAATATCCCTGAGAGAATTGTAGCAAACATTATATAGTGCCCCTGTGTTCTCAGTTGTTTTATGTTTTAATTTACCCTCACAACAATAGGGTAAGTACGTTAGGAACCCCATCTTACAGATAAGGAAATTAAGGCACAGGGAGATTAACCAGCTGCCAAAATTCACAGTATGTATATCTGAACCCAGGCACTATGGCTCCAGAGTCCCTCTTAAATCCTTATGACAATTATGCTGTACTGTCTACCACAAATATCTCCAGGAGACATTCCCTATCTTTCAGTAATTTGTTCTCATGTGGGAGTTTCAAAGATGAAACCAAATTAATTTTGAAAAAACATTTTAGAAATGTTATTTTCCCTGTGGAAGAGGATGACTTCTCCAGATTTCTCTAAAGTAACTCTGTTTATATCAACATGCACAAAATGGAATAATTGTGAGTCACTAGGCAACCTACTGTGGTTTTACTGCATATGGTGAAAATCAACTGGAACGATGTTTGTTTGCTATACTTAAATAATCAAACCGTACAAGCCATGAAATTAATTGCACTCTTTTTTATTTTTGTTGTTGAATGCCTAAGAAGTTTTCTAAAATTTTGTAAAGGCACTGTCAGATAATTTGGAGTTGAGTAATTACTCCAGATACTGTATAACCTACATAACCTTTTGTCTTGAAGTCAAGTTGTGTTTGTATAAGAAATAATTGTTTGCTAGAAACATTTGATAATGTATAAAGTAGTCTATATTGACACTGTTCAGTACATTTTTATATTTTTTGTTACATCCAACTTTTTGTAAATATACTCAAAGAAGCTTGATAATAAAATGTATTTCCATATCATCATACTTTTCATATGAAAACCTAAGCCTATCTCTATTAGAGGTATCTAAAGAAAATTTTATTTGGTTGTGTTATTTTTCCAGGCCTTGGTAATAGAACTATTTGGGAAATAATATTTGTAAATAGAACTAATGCTATATTTAAAAGTACTGATTTTTTTTTACTTGAAAAAATAAAAAAACTAATTTTTACACTTTTATACTAAATTTGAGGTAATTATCTGGAGGTCTCATTTCTTGGAATGAAAGTTTGGAATAATTATAACTATAAATTTTTCAGGAGCTACCACCCAAATTATTCAACAGTTGTATTAATGACTACTGAAAGACTTAGAAAAGTTAAGAACCTATTATCAAAATTAATTTTCTAGGTTTTAAGATATAAGGCATTGCCTGACTCTTCCCCTTTAATTATAAAACATTTACATATTTGGGAAGGGACATTTTCATCTTTCAAAAGTTGTCCCAACTAAGTCTTTGAATAAATGAAATAAACGTGGAAATAGAGTAAGAGAAACTCGGGAATGACCTGAGGCTGGGCAACATCTGAAAAATAAGGCCTCCATCTTCCTTTTACTTCAGTGTGTGATGGAATGCTAATTCTGTTCTCAGTGAAGCAGAAGTAGCAATAAAAAGCAACAGTTCCTAACTCTGCCAATGATCTTCCAATATAGTTAAGCCGTAAATTCAAGACATATGGCTAGTTTTCTTTTCCTTTTAATCTCCCTTATAGATTTGTCTTGCTAATTTAACAACTCCCCAGAAAGTCCAGTATTAATCTTTCCAGTATTAATATAAAAGTTCTGTGAACCAAAAAACGAGAACTTAATATGGAATTAAAACTTGACATTTATCTGACAATAAGGAAGAATTAGCTCAGTTTTAAAACTTATTCCTCCTAGGTAGTCTACATTTACTCTATTTCAAGCACATGTCAGGATTACTGCTATTTAATGTAACTTTCATGATTAAAAAATTTTTTCATTACTTATAAGTATTTATTTATAAAAATGGGATCATAACTGTAAAAACCTTTACATCCTACTTTTTTCACTACCGAATATTAGATATCTTTCTATGTCAGAACATAATTGCTCTACCTCATTGTTTAAAAATAACAGATCTATTTAATCAGTACCCTGTGAATAGCAATTTAAGTTGTTTGCAGTTTTTATTAAACCAATTGGGGCTTGTGTTTTCTTAAAATAAAAGTACAGCAACTAGCTTTATTAATTAAAGGAAACTCAGTTTCATGATAACTTAATTATTTCACTAAGTTGAAAACACATATTTGTACCAAAAGTCAGTCATAACCCGAAAAGTTCTATAATTTTTGGTTGAATTATATGTAACATGGGCTATTCTTACTGGTTATGAAGAGATAAAATACTTTTAACACTTATATTACCTGAAATATATGAAATGTGTTCCCTTTATTTCGATTTCTTAGGCAGACTGAGGTAAAAAGTCCAAGCTGAAATATCACTGCCAAACAAGTTCACTAAACCCAGCCACAGGGAGTGCAGAGGGTTTTGACTGACATGCATTCATTTGATGCCTTCCACCATGAAGTCTCTGATGAGGTAGCAAGGCAAAAAAGTTAAATCTTTCTCCCATCTTCTCAGGATTCATTAACATATCATACCCATGAAGTAACTGCTGCCTCATTGATGGTTCATCTGATTTATCTAAAAGAACCTGAAAAGAAAAAAATTCTTAGCAAAAATAACCAGAAGAATTTGTAGTTGTATGCAGCAATACTAATGACTCTTAAATATTCCAATAAAGCAGTGCTCTGAATGTGATTTCTGATTACCTGCCTGAGAATCATGGGGCACTTATTAAAAATGTAGGTTGCTGTGACCCAAACCTACAGATTTGCATTTTTAACAAATACCCCAGGTGGTTTGATCTACGTTAAGGTTTAAGTGTCCTAAGAAGAACAGTTAGAAAAATTCATACTCATGAATACAATTTTCTTAACAAACACAACACTATTTGTAGTCTTAATTCTATCCAACATGGAGATGCATGAAACTTACCAGGCTGTCTGGTTACACTAAATCCTACATTACCGAAAAGACTGAAACACCAAGGAGATCTGGATAACTACCAGAGCTTAAGGCCAAATAAACTTGTATAAGGTAATTTTTGAAATGCTATGAAATTAAAATATTTAATTCTAATGAAACAAAGTAAACCTCACCTTGAGCCGGATATCAATACCCATATTTTTTAAAAATGTTTGCTGTTTTACTGGGCCCAGAGAGGCTACTTTTCCCTGTGCCATTCTTCGCAAATAACTGAAGTCCACGTCAGCTGTTAGGTCTGCTGTTCCTGGGGCAATTAAGACATCATGAAGCTTGTGGCCACAAAACCCCTTGAACATAAAGAAATGAATTTTTGCCCTTTTATAGTTATTATCAAGATTAAAGAAATGCTGTCATATTAGTACATTTTTAAGTAGCAGCTGTTAAAAAGGAAAATATGGCCTAAATCTGTGGTTTATAGACTTTATGCAGTAGCCCCCTTTCTTCAAATGAATGCCATGTGGAAAACCCAATATAAAGTGCAGTGTTAGAGTGCCTAAAGATACCAGCCTTAACATTTTCACTGCCTGTGGTGATGGAATAGCGATCTCATTAATTCACAGAATTCATCCAAAGAAATTACCTATGCAGAGAACACCTAGGCAGTGTTTTAAAAAGTATATCCATTAACCATGTGCATCAGATTCACCTGAGAATGTTACTGGACTCCAACCAACCCTGATCAGTCAGAATCCCGGAGGTGTGGCTAGAGAATCAGCCTTTTTACCAAGCTCTCCAGGTTATTCTTAGATGCGATGAAGTTAGAAAGAACAACCACAAATCTAGAAAATGACTAACGGCATCTAGTTAAATGTATTTCACTTAAAGTATATTGAACAGAATTGATTATATTCAAAGAACATTGAGAAAGGATGCCTAGGAAGGGTAAAAGAATCCATCTGGAGAGGGGAAAAGATAAGGAAAATATGATAGAAAAAGTTATGAGTGATTACAATAGCTAGAAGATTAAATCTCCAAAGTATCAAAATTATTTTTGAATGAAGGGGAAGCAGATAGAAAAGTTTAAGAATGAAGAAAATCTTTCCATTTGTATCATTCAGATGCTTACTAGGATCTAGAAACCTAGGTTCTACAGCTAAGGAAGAATGTAAACAATTCAGATCCTGTTCAAAGGAGAGGTGGACAGTGGATTTAGGGTTAGGAGTAAGATCTAGGTTTTAAGGGTAATTATAATAATATGAGCTAATGTTGATTATAAATAATATAAAAATCCTAGGCACTGTAGAAACCAAAGATAAAGACCTTCAGTGAGCCTCAGATCTAACAACGAAATTCTGATAAATCATGTTACTGAATTACACATACTCTGAAGGTATCTGTCTTTGTTCCATCATGACCATAATCAGCAATCAGTGCAGCACCTCCAGTTAGTGCGATGCGTTGAGAAAGTTCCTGAATGATAACACCAGCATCAGGACACACTTCAACATGATCCCTTGTTTCATCATGCTGGTAAGAAAATAGTTGAAAGAATTAAAATACATCATTTGAAAGAACTGTTTCCTTAGGGCTTTTCAACAATGAGCATTTCTTAGTTTTATTTTTTTTTTATTTTTTTTTTTTTTTGAGACAGAGTCTCACTCTGTTGCCCTGGCTAGAGTGCCGTGGCGTCAGCCTCGCTCACAGCAACCTCAAACTCCTGGGCTCAGGCGATCCTTCTGCCTCAGCCTCCCAAGTAGCTGGGACTACAGGCATGCGCCACCATGCCCGGCTAATTTTTTTCTATATTTTAGTTGGCCAATTAATTTCTTTCTATTTTTTAGTAGAGATGGGGTCTCGCTCTTGCTCAGGCTGGTTTCGAACTCCTGAGCTCAAATGATCCGCCCACCTCGGCCTCCCAGAGAGCTAGGATTACAGGCGTGAGCCACCGCGCCCGGCCCAATTTCTTAGTTTTAATAAAAATAATTTCCTTCTCAATATAAATATGTTCTCTATACTCAACTTTTAACACATATCCTTATTATACAAATCTTGGTTCTTTGATGCTACCCACTTGGTTTATAAAAACATTTTAAACTCTTTCACAAAAAGGCAAATGCCCTCCCAACAACCCAGATGGCCAAGTGCATTATTTTAATATAAAATTACTTTTATATCATAAATCACATAAACATATTCCACTAGGTTGAAAGCATGGGAAAGGGATTTTTGTCTGCCTAGAACAATGCCTGGCACATAACTGGCACTGAAAAAAATTACACTGGAAGAACAAATGACATAAATTTAATATAATAAAACAGACCCTATTAAGCAAGTATATTATGATGTCCTCTGTTGGGGCTGAAAGTATCCCTATTATATGCCTACATCAAGAAACATGGCGGGGGGAGGAAGGCAACACACGTAACCTAAACATTTGTACCCCCATAATATG
>VBSM01002608.1:146675272-146734738 GCA_008086735.1 Cheirogaleus medius
AAAAAAAATGAAACATCAGCTTATGAACTAGTGCCAATATACCTGAGACCCTTATTACCTCAAGATGTTCAATTATAACTAGTATATATGATATTTCACTAATTCCTAAGCTGATTGAAAATTTGGTATTTCTGTCCATTATGAAAACATACATTAACTTTTGTTCCCTCCTAACACCTTACTAAAAATGATGTAATGACCTGCCCTGATGTCTACCTATGGTGGCACAGGTATAACAGGTACAGAGTCAGACATATTCAGGCAGGGTTGAATCTCAGCTCTTCCTATGCTTATTGGTAGACAAGTTACTTGACCTTTCTGAGTGTGTTTCTTCATTTTATATATATATATATATATATATATATATAGTAGGTTTGTTATAAGAATTAAAATAATACACATTTAGCCCCTAGTGCTATTAAATAAATTACTGTGGCTTAGCTATAAAAAGCACAACGTCAGCCTCATCAGGCATCAGGTAACACACCTCAGCTTACCATGCTGATAGTCTGACCATCTTAGATTGCTCTTAAAGAAGATAAGAGGTTGTATTACCATTCGCCCCATTCAACTGAAAGGGAAAATTTACTCCCTCCCTCATAAATGAACATTAACCAAGTCAAGAACTAAAAAGAATCACAACTTCCAGGGCCAGAAGGTTAGCTCTTAGCTTTAGGAATCTGTCACTCAGGTAAAATTAGGTAGCCAGAACATGAAAAAATAGAAATGTTCACAAGTGTTCAGTCTGATAACTTTGCAAAGAAAACTTAATTCATAGGTTTATGTTTAAAAGCTCTCATGCTTTTAAAACATTATTTCTGAGGTAGGAAGTTCTTAGTTAAGGTTCAAAGAGTAAAAATCTTTTTTTCCAAACTGGAAAAAAAGAATAAAAAAGAGGCAATCTTAAAGCCTAAAAATTCCTGAGAAGTACACGGATTTTTTGAACCTCTAAACAACCCCAAGATGGGCTCTTGCTCTGTGAGGTCAACAGAAGGCAGTAAAATCTATCATTCTGGCAGTTTCAAATCAAATTTAGATCTGGGTGGAGGCATGGGAAATAAGCCTCGCACTAGAGTGATAATAAGAAAACCTAACCTAATTTAGTTGTTTTGAGAATTAAATGAGAAAATGGAGTAATGTATACAAAGTACTCAAAAAATGTCAGCTGTTGTTACTTTACTATAACCTGTACTACATTGCTGTCACAGACGTTGAACTCTTATAAAGCAGACAGTATCGTCACCATTTGACAATCAGGAAACTGAGGTAACACAGAAGGTAAGGGACTTTGCTGAGTAACTGCTTATTAACTATCTCCTATTACATGTCATTAAGGTCACACCCACTTAATGATTTTAACCTGCCTCTAGATCCTCTATACTTTCACAACAAAAAGCACCTCCCTCTCATGTTGCTAGCAACTCTCCCTGTAAAGGAACTCTAAAATAGTAACTCGGAAAATAAGACTTTAAAGATTCTGTTAGCAATAAAAGAAACTTAGAAGAAGAAAAAAAGTGTATTCCTACCTGTATGAAAGCTGTGGCTGGGGTGGCACTAGGCGCCAAAACAAACCTCAGTTTATCAGAAACTTGTGGATCAACATCAATGAATACTTCTCGCCACCCTTGGGGTGTTTTCTAAACACAAAGTAACACAAAAGAATAAATTTTTGCAAATTTATTCTTAAAACTGCCTCTCAAAAATAACTATTAGCTTTCCCCTCTTACCATAAATAACTAAATAAGCAGCATGCAGAGTGCCCCAAAAATGGAAAACAAACTCAGGAGGAATAATCAGAAGCTTCTGCTAACAAATTGCTACATAATAATGACATCTGCTCTTAGCCTCAGAAGTTACTGGTACACATACATTATCACCAAATCTTAAATATCCTCACAGAAAGAATGAAGAAAAATTTTAATCTGTGGAATTTAAAAAAATTTGCTAAAGTCTACTGAGCATGGTGACAAAATGTTTCCATCTCAGTTACTTGGGAGGCTAAGGCAGGAGGATCACTTGAGCCCTCAGCTTCAAGATGAGCCTGGGCATCATAGTGAGACCCATGTCTTAAAAAATTTTTTTTGCTAAAGTAAATGCTTCATTGCATGATAGCCAGTTACCATCTCATGTTCTCTCACTTCTTTATCCCAGAAGAATTTAAATTGCTTAATAATTATCCCAGGAGAATAAGAATTCTCTTTAATATTTCATTTTTGCTTTTCAATTATTTATGTTCATCAAAATTCCAAATAATAGTTAAAAATAACTTCAACCAGTAATGTTTGTATACTGGGTAAACACCATAAATATTCATTCTTGCAATGCAAGGCCTTTTATATTCATTTATATACATGATTTTTTTTCCCATCATACCTGAAACTTATGCACAGGAAGAACATCAAAAAATTCATGTGCAAGATAAAAGCTGTACCCTATTTAAAAAGAGAAGAATTAATGTTTCAGCATTTTAAGGCAATTAAGTCTTTTGAACATTAACTATAAAAAATAAAATGCCTAATTCTTCAGTATTGGAACAATGTGATACTTCCATAATCATCACTACCACAAAATTATCTACCTTCTCATGGAAAACCTACACTGTAGAACATACAAAGGAACAATTACTACTATTCTCATTTTCCACATAATAAAGTCACAGGAACTGAAATACCTGAATTATTAGTTAAATCTTTTATTAGGCCTGAAAAGAAATTAGAACTCAAATTTGTTAGCTGGAAGGGAATCTGAATTTCATAAAATCATCTGAGAAGGCTGAGGCTAGCAATGGCTTAGGTTCCTTGCCCAAGATCATAACACCACTTTAGGTTTGAGTCAGACCTCATCAATATTCCTAACTAGTACAGGGGTTTTTGCCACCATACCTTGCTTGTCTTTAGACAAGTGAGGATTTTTAAAAGACTGGATAACTGAACTAAACCCACCTACCAACACTACTTCCCTGAGCCCCTGCTTGCCTTTGGCTGTTTCATCATCAGCACCACCTGAGCTACAGGAAAATCCTAAAAAATACAGTAGAGATTTACACTTTGTTTTGTTTCATTTTTACAAAACCACATGACATACAATGTGCCTTAATGTCAGGCAATTTTATTTCCTAATATGATGATCTTTTCCTAGGAAAAAATATGCTGTTATCTATGGATAAGGGACTTGGCAGCAATAACTTAATCTATTATATTACTGTAAAAGATTATGGTCCTATTACTACCATGAAGCAATGGTTGTGATCAAAATTCTTTCATTAATCCATGTAAAGTAATTACCTTTTGGAACATCTTGCAGATCTCGATACCAGGAAATTGGAATCCCAGACTTAGTGACACCTTTCATATACACTGGAGATCCAGCATTTCGTTCTAATGGGACCTTCTCTTCAGTCAGTGTCAATGCTTGAATCTCACTTAATTTTTGGCTCACCTCTACCAGATGTATTGAAATGTCACAGTTTTTCAGTATAGAACCAAGCTGACTGAACACCTAAATACAGAAAGAAGGAAAAAATACTGGCAAAATATAATGTGTTCAATAGATTTTAGGTTTTCTAATCATTTACCTCAATAATTTAATCATGGCATAATAGAAAGAATGTTTGGTTTCAGAGAGAATATGCTTACCCAAGCCACTCTCCAGTAGTCTATTAAGAGTCATAACTTATTAGAGTTATTAAGTATAATATACATAAGAAATGAACCATGCCAAATTGGGTTTCCTAATGATAAATTACAATTAACAAGTGAAAATAAAAGATTTAGCATCCAATGAAAACAATGATTCAGATTATGAAGTCTAAAAAAAGACCAAGGGAATAAAATGTATAAAGCCTTATTTCTGTAAAGTCTCTATGTCTCTGAAATAATGTCATCTTCAAGATGATAAAACTGTATCCTCAGAGAATCAAATTTGAATAGCACTAATAACTTGACAGCTTAACTAAGATTCTATCACATTTTCAATTTTTACTACACAGCATTTTTTTACTGTTGTAAACATGCAAGAGAAAAAGGAAAACACTAACATTTTACCAATCTTTTAAGGCTAAAAATTCAATGGCAAAAGCATAAAATATATCAATATTATTTTTCACTTGAATTTAATTTTCACTGATGATATGCCTCTTACTTTTGAGATATTAATATGCAGATATAGACTGACGATATAAACAAGCTGATTTTTTCCAAATGTAGTGTTGAGATGAAGCTTTACATGGAAAAACTTCCCAAGAGAAAAATCCTTCAGAAGGTAAGACCAAAAATAAAAACAGTTCTGTAATACTTCTTCAGCTATTTTCTTTAAATCCCTTCAAATTCTTTGGCTTTTAAAAGTTCTTAAGACTCAATCTAGAAAAGCATGCTTCATACATTTTAAGGTCTATGGACTTGATTTTTAAAGTACTTGAACAAAAAAATATTATTTGAGAACTTTATTAAATCTTTTACATTCAAATGACTTTGCCAACTTAAAGAAATACAAAATAGAACTCTGGAAATTTCAATCGTGATTTTGTTTCCTTTCTTCCCCCAAATATGATATAATTGGGATTCTTATTTGTCAGATATTTATATATTATCCTTCTTTTTTCCCTTTTTTTGGCCTCCAACTTTGCATGGTTACATAGTTTCTTTCTAAAAATCCTTCAATTCCCAATTTAAAGCAAAAATCATATTGCACCAAGAAATTTAAATTTATATTGAGTATATGCTTTTTACATTGAATTGCCAAGTACATACAAAATAAACTGGAAAAGACTAATGGGTTCCAAAATAGTAAAATCTACAAAAGTTTAATAAATACTTATTATTTATCAGCTTCTATACAATTGTCCTCATGATACAAGGATGAATATCCACCATCTGGTTAAAGAAATAGGATGTGACCCCTGTGTTCTCCCTCTGCCCTCAGAAGTCACCACCATTCTGAATCTCGAGTTAATCATTTCCTGAGTTTTCTTTATAAATGTTACTGAATATATTTGTATCACCAAACATATTAGGTTATTAAATATGAAATGTCCGATTTCGAATCAAAAGTTTAATTTATTCTATCTCAAACTAGAAGCAGGACAATTAATCAAAATATGTGTCTAAACTATCAACACAGTTTTGCCATCTTAACAATAGCTTATTTATGCCAGCAGCCAAGAAGCCTGGAGAGCAAGTAGTGATGAAATTGCAAAAGGCATTTTCCACAGCTTGTTGAGAATTGAATATTTTCCTCGCAAGAAGTGGTCCAAAGCCTGGAAGAAGTGGTAGTCGGTTGGTGTAAGGTCTGGCGAATACGATGGAAGACAGAGAGTTTCCAAGTCCAGTTGCTGTAATTGAGCAATGTCGCTTGTGTGACATGTGGTCGAGTGTTGTCTTCCAAGAGGATTGGCCTGTCTCTATTGACCAATCTCGGCTGCTGAATTGCAAGCATCATCATTTCAGCAAATTGGTTGCAGTAGACATCTGCTGTAATTCATCGACCAGGTTTCACAAACCTGTAGTAGACAATACCAGTGCTGGACCACCAGACACCATTAGTTTTTGATGAATATTTGGTTTTGGACTGTGTTTCGGCACTTCGTCTTTATCCAACCATTGAGCTGAATCCACTTTTCATTACACGTAACAATACACTACAGTGTATAAATGGCTCACCTTTATGTCATGACAGCAAAGAAAGGCAAGCTTCAAGATGATTTATCTTCTGACGCTCATTTAATTCATGTGGAACCCCATCTATCCAGCTTCTTTACCTTGCCGATCTGTTTCAAATGGTCCAATATTGTTGGAATAGTAATGTCATACCTTGCTGCTAATTCATGCATAGGTTGAGATGGATTCACTTCCACTATAGCTTTCAGCTCATCATCATCCAGCTTGGTCCCAGGTCGCTCACGTGGCTCATTTTCAAGATTAAAATCACCAGAACTTCTCAAACCATCGACATACTGTGCATTCATTAGCCACATCCTTCCCAAACACCTTGTTGATATTTCGAGTTATGTGTGCAGCACTAGTTCCACAATGGAATTCATATTCAAAAATAACACGACTTTTTGACTTATCCATGGTTTCACAAAAATTGCTCTCAAAAAAATTTTCAAAGATAATCACAAGTCAAAACACGCATTTGAAAGACTGAGGATGTACCTTTACAATGAAAACAAAACAAGAAGCATCAAAGTGAAATGTCAGAGATACCAACTTTCAAAGTTAGTACTGAAGGAAATAGGACATTTCATACTTAATAATCTAATATATTGTTTAAGGTTGACTATTTTTGGATTTTATATAAATACAACCATATGATATGAATTCTTTTGAAATTGCTATTTACATTCAACATACTGTTTCATGTTGAATACTGTTGCACTGTGCTGTGATTTCATGCATTGTTACAGCACTTGGTATTCCACTGTATGACTGTACCACAATGTACTAATCCATTTCCCCACTGATAGGCATTTGGGTTGTTTCCAGTATTTTTCTATTTTAAACAATGTTGCTATCTTCTTGTACATATCTTCCCGTACACATATATACTAGTTTCTCTAGGGCTACAGTCCCTAATACCTGGGCCTTGGAAAGGTACTGGTCTGTGGCCTCTTATGAATTAGGCCACACAGCAGGAGGTGAGCAGCGGGCTGCTCCCCATAGCATCATTGCATAAGCTCCACCTCCTGTCAGATCAGCAGCTGCATCAGATTCATAGGAGAGAGGACCCTACCATAAAATGCACATGCACGGGATCTAGGTTGCACGCTTCTTATGAGAATCTAATACCTGAAGATCTGAGGTGGAGCTGAGGCAGTGATGCTAGCGCTGGGGAGTGGCTGCAAATACAGATTATCATTAGCTGAGAGGTCTGACTGCACAATAAATGTGATGCACCTGAATCATCCCGCAATCACTCCCTGCCCCTACCCTGGTCTGAGGAAAAAATGGCTTCCATGAAACTGGCTCCTTGTGCCAAAAAAGTTGGGGACCACTGCTCTAGGGGCTATCACTAGCAATAAAATTGCTGGGTCATACAACATAAATAGCTCTCATGTCAGTATATAATGCCCAATAGCTTTTCAAAATGGTTGTACCAAATTATACTCTTATAAGCAGTATATAACAGTACTGCTTGTAAGTACTCTTTGCTCTACATATCCCCATTCTCACCAATACATGGGGTTGTCAGATTTTCTAGGTTTTTTCCAATCTGGTGAGGTGGTATCTCACTGTGAATTTAATTTTCATTTCCCTGACTACTAATGAGACTGAGCAGCTTTTTGTTTTTATTAGCCACCTGGTTTTCCTTTTATGAAGGGCCTGTACACATATTTGGCCTGATCTTACTGATTTAAAGGCATTCTTTATATACTCTCACTACCAGCTTTTTGTTGGCTATGTGTTGCAAATAACTTCTCCCACTCTGTGGCTTGTCTAATCATTATTCATGGTGTCTTTGAAGAATATAAATTTCTTAATTTTAATGTGGTTTAAATTATTAATCTTTTCTTTTATAGCTTCTGTTTTTTATATAATTAAAAAACTTTCCTTACTCAGGAGACAAATATAGTCCCCCGTAATGTATTCTACATGTTTACTGTTTTTGGCTTTCACATTCATCCTCCCCCCTCAATTTTTTAAGCTTACAGACAATAAGTAGTAATGATTCATTATATTATTCTGACGTTATGTCTTAGCTCAGAAATACGAGATTAAGCAGCTGAAAGACAAGGAAATCAATGAAGTTTGCAAACTCAGTCAGAAGTAGTAAGATTCACCCACATGAGACTTAAAGACATTCTTTTATTACCTACCCTCAAAATATCTCCCACGAGGGTACCCCTACCTGGGCCCAGCTCTACCAGCTGGAAA
The DNA here is from genome assembly GCA_008086735.1 of Cheirogaleus medius. Classification (NCBI taxonomy): domain Eukaryota; kingdom Metazoa; phylum Chordata; class Mammalia; order Primates; family Cheirogaleidae; genus Cheirogaleus; species Cheirogaleus medius. The sequence goes on from VBSM01002608.1 coordinate 146,683,144, forward strand.
GCTGTGCTTTTTCCTGTGGCCATCCATTCACTAATAAACCATATCCCTAGTAACTGTAACAAGGAAAAAGAAATACATTATATCTTTTTATAAAGTATAAAATTATACAATATAAAATTCCATATAAATATGCACTTTATGCTAGAAAGCAAAATGTTTACAATCAATTATATATGTTATTTAATATGTACATATATGTATGCACACATAGGAACTTCACTGGGAATATGTCACAACATATATCATTTAGGAAGATTGATAATAGAAGAAAATAGTTATAAGGCAGCCTCTACTATAAAAGGTCCCATGACACAGATAAGAGGATATCACTTACAGAAAGATACTAGTATTTGAAAGCAAATAGACATTTGAAATGTGATTATGCCATTTCTTCATATTCATATTTAAATTACATGACTATTAGATATAATTAATATTTTTCAATACATGGATTCTATGTCCTCTTGTGCACTGTTCCCTAGTTCTAAATTCATCAAAGGCATTTATATGGAATTAAATGAACTAGAATTCTGTTTATTAATGGGAGACTTCTAACTATGGCTAAATCATGGCTGGGGGCTTTAGAGCTCACTTAATTCCACTAATTCATCAGTGTTCTTTTTTATCTTTTCTCTCTTCTTTCTTAGGTACTCTCTACCTCTTTCCTTACCTTTCCTTCTATCTCTCTTCCTTCTTCCATTCTCATATTTCATCTGATTCTCCTTTTTCCAACCTCTTTACTTCTATTTTCTTTCCTTCTCTTTGTCCTCCTCTCTCCATTTCTTTTCTACAGTGAAGTATAAACTTTTCAGATGTCCTCTTTATTATTTTTTTCTCCTCTGTTGGCTCTCTATTTCCTCAACATATAAACTACTAAAACGTTAAAACTTTTGACAAATCACAAAAAAAGCTGTAAGACACTATCACAGAATAATACAACTGGATTTGCCCTCAAATGTGTATGGTATTAGTTTCTTTCATAGTTTACATTAGATATTACCTCCCCAAAGATCTGACTTATTTCAGGTGAAGTAATGAAATCTCCTTTTTCTCCTAGCATGTCACGGTACACATAATAACCCTGAGTAAAAAGAGAAAATGGAGAAAAGTTAATTTTCAAAAGTGCTTTTTAAAACATCCCTCCAAAATCTTACAATGTATACAATGAAATAATTATTTAGTAAGAAAGTTCTCTCTTCTAAATAAGCAAGATAAATACAGTATTACCTAAATTTTATGAAGTAATATTTAGTTGTTTTATAAAACTAGTATAAAAACAGTTACTCCTTCACTGTAAAGGCAGAAGCCAAGCCATGTCCATCTCTGTACTCCCCACTCTTCCTCCCCTCCCCACTTACACACCCAACACAGTAAAAGCTCATTTACCTCTCCAGCCTCCTCTCCAAAATTCTAACACTTTCTGTTTCATATTGGCCCTGCCTGCTGGTGATGTTGTTTCTTGACATGGGTGCTGGTTACATGGGAGTATTCACTTGTGAAATTCATAGAGCTGTATACTTATGATTTATGAACTTTTCTATAGGAATATATTTCAATAAAAAGGTTTTTTTAAATAGCCCTGTTTGTCCACACATCCATGCCATTGCAAATTCTCACCCATTTCTCCCTGACAATCTTATGCTTATCCTTTGAATCTGCTCAAACGTTACCTTTGCTGATCTCCTCCTCCAGCCCTCCAACCTAAGACCAAATCCAGTGTTGCCTTTTCTGAGCTTATTTATATGTCTATGTTCTTTACCAGAAGGTACAGTTATTTGGGAGAGAAGACCATGTCTTATTTATCTTTATATCCCAAGTTTTAGCATAATGCCTAACCTAACAAATCAATTGGAAAATACTTATCAAATATTAAAAAAAAGAAACACCACCCTCTAAACCACCCTCTTCTCACTCCATTTCCACTACCACCAGAGCAGTCTAAGCCACCTATTTTATAGCACAGTCCAGGGGCACTAAAAGATCCTGCCTTGAGTAAACCTCTGAACACTTGACTTACTGCACCACATCCAACAGCAATAGCCAAACCAACCCCAGCATTCCACAGATGTCCTATATCAACCCAGAAAAAGGTGAAATAGTCTAAAATAAAGGACTACAGGCTTTCACCAAATGGCTTTGTAAAGCAGACAAGGAAATGCAGGTCAGTGACAGTGCTTAATCCTAAAACAGCAAAGACCTGGACTCTCCATTCTCAAGAAGAAAACCCAAAATATGCTTCCAATGCCAACTGGAGCCATCCTAACACAGACAGCTTTCCAGGCAAAGCTGTCTGGAAATTCCTATTTCCAGTTGCCTATTGGAGATTTCTACCTAAGAGCCCCATACACTTCAAATTCATGTATCAAACTGAACTCTTCATCCTTCCCCTGCCTCCTAAAACTTGCTGCTCTTTCCCTTCCTGCATTCTCTTCTCTCAGAGCAGTGAACCCACACCTACTGCCCAGGCAGAAAAGTCATCCTTCCCTCTCATAAATCCAATCAGTTACATTCTGTCTCCTAAACACCTTTGGAATGTGTCTTCTCTTTACTGGCACTCCCCCTGACTTAACGCTGCCTTGACCAATTGACAGATTAATTTACCTGTCCCCAGATCTTCAGGGATGACTCTTACCCTGGAAGTCAACCCCACTGCCTGGGTTGAAGACCTTAGGGCTTCTCCCTCTTGACTCACACCTTGCAAATCTGCTAGCTCAGGCCTAGTCCTCGGACTACCCGACCCATACCTTGGCTGGGTTGGTCAACACCTCCTTCATGTACTCCGCCACAGTGATGGGGCCAGTAGACTTTATTTTGTACATAAGGTGCCGCAACATCGGCGTCACCGGGTTGTTTTCTGCCGGCTCATTCCCGGAGCTGAAGTATTTGTCTCTCCAAACAGAGGGAATGACTGCGAAAAACACAGATTAAACAGGACGCATTATAAATCTTGGTATTTATACGTGCATGCAATCTGAGCGCTTTCAAACCAGCTTCGTTAACCTTTGACCTCGCCCCACGCGGGAAGGTGGACAAATGCGCGCAGCACGCCCACGGGGCACAGAGACAGCCCGCTCATTTGGTGTCCAGCCGAGCTCCAATCTGCCGCCCAGAGCACCTTCAAGCTGGAAGTGAAGCCTCGAGCCCCAGAAACCCCCAACTAAGGAAGACGCCCCCTGCGGCTTCCACGGAAACCGAGGTTCGGCAGGCCGGAGGCTTACCTGCGCGCGCCGCGGCGCACAGCGGCCCCACGCGGCACCTCACCAGGGCGCTCATGCCGAACTTCACAGGCGGCCATGTACCGCCCCGGCACGGGAGACTGAAGCTCTCTTGGAAAAGGGCGCGTCCACGCAGGAAGTACGTCACGAGCCAAGCGGAAGTAAGTTGCGGACCGTGCGTGCGTGCTCTGCAAATCATGGCGGCCGCCAAGGAGCCTTTAGAGTTCCACGCCAAGCGGCCCTGGGCCCCGGAGGAGGCGATAGAGGATCCAGACGAGGATGACGAGGATGATACCAGGGAGGCCGAGAATGGCTTCTCCCTGGAGGAAGTGTTACGGCTTGGAGGCACGAAGGTAACGGCCGCGGGCTCCCGGGAAAGGGGGACAGGCGCGGGGAGCCCGGAGTGGTCCCCGTGTGGCCCCGCGAATGGCCGGCCGCTCCCGCGCTGCGGAGAGGAAGGGCGCCCTGGACCCAGATCCTAGCTTCAGAATGTGTTCGGTGCGCTTCCCGCGCTTCTTTCCACTGCTCTTTACGAAAGGAAAGTTTCCAATTGAACCTTCTATGCTGTAGCCTTTCTTGGGGCGTAGGTGGTCCTCTCATTTTCTTGTCACGGTGTAATAACTCCATCACTCCTTCAGGTCGGAGAGAACTACTTTGCTTGGTCCTGACCTCGTGGCATCAGTGTTTTGAACGCCAGGGGTGTTGGAATTTTAATTTCTGTTTTCACATGGTACGTGCCATATACACTGTACGCTCTAGAAGCCCTCTTTTCTGGAACGTACATAGTAAATAAGAGAGGGCAACAGGCAAACTTTTAATTACATAGTATTATACATAATATATAGATACTGAGTAGTGTTATGGAGAAAAATAAAACAAGGAAAGAGGATATGGAGTGGGAGAGGCATTATAATTTTAGGTGAAGTGATCGCTATGATGTTTGAGCAACAACCTGAAGGAGAGGAAGGAGTGAGCCACGTGCCATTCCAGTGAGATGGAACAGCAAGTGCTAACAGTAGAAGTCCAGCGTAGCTGAGGCAGAGTGGTGTAAGGTTAAGGGAGAATAGTAAGAAATGAGGTGTCAGAGGTAAGAGGGTGGGCTTTTTCTCTGAGTTTTATTCAAAACCATTTGAAGATTTTAAGCAAATATATGACATAATTTAGCTTATTTAAAAAAAAAGTACTGTTATGTTTGCAGACCAGACTTTGGGGTGGGGGAGGGTGACAGGAGAAATGCAGCCCATAGAAGCAGTTTGCTCTGTGCTTGCGTTATATTTAATTTTTTAATAAGTAATGTATATGCAAGATGCAAACTTTGAAAGATACATAGTGAAAAGTCTTCTTTCCCACTTTTATCTCCAGCCATGCATTTTTCCTGATAAGCAATTAGTTTGTGCTTTTTTAATTTTTCAGGGATATTCTATACCTTTGCAAGCAAATAAATATTCATTTTCATATATGAAATATATGTGTATTATTTTTTATAAAAATGGTACCATATATATACACATATATTTTGCAGGTTTTTTTCCTTACTGTCTTAGAGACCCTACTGTATCCGTGCATAAAGTTCTATGTCATTGTTTTTATGGCTACATATATCATATCAATGTGTCTATCTTAATTTATTTAACCATCCATTTATTGTGGATATTTAAGTTGTTGCCAGTCTTTTGTTATTTTAGATAATGTTGCAGTAAATAACCTTAAGCATACATTTTGCCCACATTTGTAAGTTTATGTGTAAACTAAATCTGTGGAAATTAAACTGTTAGGTTAAAGGATATGTGCCTTGTAGTATTTGATTGAAGTTGGCAAATTTCCCTCCATATAGGCTGTGCCAGTTTACACTCAAATCAGCCATATACGGAAGTGCCCTTTTCCCCCATCCTTCCCTGGCACCACTTGTTATAATTTTATCTTTGCTTATATGGTAGATTTAAGAATGGATGTACCATTGTTGTTTTAATGTAGATTTCTCTAAATGTCAGTGAGGTTGAACATCTTTTCATATTTTTAAACTTTTTTCTTTGAGCTGTTCGTATCCTTTGCACATTTTTCTATCAGATTATTTGTCACTCTCTTACCGATGTATAGGAACTTTTATATTAAGATATTAAGCCCAATTACTTTGATATGAGTTGCTTGTATTTTTTATCCCAGTTTATTATTTGTCTTTTGATTTTTTCCTACATGTTTTGTGTGAGAAAAAATAGGAAATTTACCAGGCCTTTCCTTTGCATGCCCTGAGTTTGTCAGATTTTCCCTGTTCTGAAATTATTTTTTAAATTATGTTGTGCTTTCTCCTGTTATTTTATGGTTTTATTTTTCTCATTTAAATCTTTGATCCATCAAATATTTAGTTTGTAACATATTTTTAACTTACGTTTTTATGCAGCAAGATTACCTTATGCTGGCTACTTTGGATGAGAGTGAGGAAGTGGTGGATGGAGGCAAAAAAGGAGCAATCGATGACCTTCAGCAAGGTGAATTGGAAGCATTTATTCAAAATCTTGGTTTGGCCAAGTATGCAAAAGCTTTCTTAATTGAAGATGAACCAGATAAAAAAGAAAATTCCAGCAAAAAAGAAGAAAAAATATGTAATAAAAAGCAAAATGCAACCGAAAGTCAAAGGTCATCAATCAATAAGGTGAAAAATAAGAGCAGACCAGAACCACCTTCTGATGAAAACAACAATGCCAAACCAAAAGTAAAGAAAGATAAACAGGACATCTTTGAATTTTTTGAGAGACAGACTTTGTTACTAAAGCCTGGAGGCAAATGGTATGACCTGGAGTATACCAGTGAATATTCTTTGGAACCCCAGCCTCAGGATGTGGTGTCTAAATACAAAACTCTGGCTCAGAAGCTGTATGAGCATGAAATCAACTTATTCAAAAGTAAGACGAATAATCAAAAGGGCGCCTCTTCTACCTGGATGAAGGCAATTGTGTCATCGGGGACACTGGGTGACAGGATGGCAGCCATGATTCTTCTTATTCAGGATGATGCTATTCACACACTCCAGTTTGTAGAAACTCTTGTGAACCTTGTTAAAAAGAAGGGCAGCAAACAGCAATGCCTCATGGCGTTGGATACTTTTAAAGAGTTACTCATTACAGACCTTTTGCCAGATAGTAGGAAGCTGCGTATTTTTAGCCAGCATCCTTTCAACAAACTGGAACAGTTGTCTAGTGGCAACAAGGACTCAAGAGATAGAAGACTGATACTATGGTATTTTGAACACCAGCTGAAACACTTAGTGGCTGAATTTGTGCAGATCTTAGAAACTTTAAGTCATGACACATTAGTAACCACTAAAACTCGAGCCCTTCTAGTGGCTCATGAGCTGCTTTGTAACAAGCCTGAGGAAGAAAAGGCTCTTCTTGTGCAGTTGGTAAATAAACTGGGAGATCCTCAGAACAGAATAGCCACAAAAGCCTCCCATCTGTTAGAGACATTACTTTGTAAACATCCCAATATGAAAGGAGTTGTGTGTGGTGAAGTAGAAAGGCTACTCTTTCGCTCAAATATCAGCCCTAAAGCTCAATATTATGCAATTTGCTTTTTAAATCAAATGGCCCTGTCCCATGAAGAAAGTGAATTGGCTAACAAATTAATAACTCTTTATTTTTGTTTCTTTCGGACTTGTATCAAGAAAAAAGATATTGAATCCAAAATGCTTAGTGCCCTTTTAACAGGTGTGAATAGGGCATACCCTTATGCCCAAAGTAGTGACGACAAAGTGAGGGAGCAGGTTGACACGCTGTTTAAAGTGTTGCATGTTGTGAATTTTAATACCAGTGTGCAGGCTCTGATGTTGCTTTTCCAAGTAATGAATTCTCAGCAGACGATATCTGATCGGTATTATACAGCATTATACAGGTATGTACATTCCATTACAGTATATGAATGTGAGGAATAAGGAGAGTTTAGACAACTGAATTTTAGGCTCCCCTAAAAGCAACTTGCTACTCAACCAACCTTGAGTAGGTCACTTAATATTTATTTCCCTCATAGGCACAAAGTATATTAGATGCTTTGAATACATCATTTATTATTTTTTATTTTGAGAAGTTGTTAAAGTACAGAAAAATAACCCCCAAAAAGCATTCATGTCCTACCACCTAATATTTCAAAATTAACGTTTTGCCATATTTGTTTTAAATCTTTTGGGATATTAAAGAAATAGAACTGCAAGTATAATTAAAGTTCTCTTCCTTATCCTCAATCCTATATCTTTTCCCTCCTGTCCTTCACACAACCTTTCAGTAATTCATTCAATGAGTATTTTTTAATCTTTATTCATTTTATTTTATTTACAACATAAATTTTTGAGTGCCTACATATGCCACCCATATTCCAGGTGCTCAAGATGTGGCACAGTGAGTGAAATCTCACCCCTAGAAGCACTTACACTCACCTAGGGAAGGGGGAATGAGGGGTGGAGTTAAACAAGGAAGTATGTTAGATAGGGAGTGTTGGGGGTTGCAATTTTGGATTTTATTTAACATTGTGATTAAGATTTTGTTTGCTGAATTTTGTGACTGTCTTACAACTTACCCATTGAGGCATAATATTTTGAACAATGTATAAAAAGCTTGCAACCATTCATGTAAACCAACAGGCTATGTTCAAGGATTTAATATATTTCTGTCTTAATTTATTTTTATATTTTATATACATATGTCTTATGAGAAAACGTAGACGTTAATGTCTTAGACATAAGCCACACTGGGTTTGAGTCGCAGCCATTAGTTTTCTTTGTAACTTTGGGCAAGTTACTTGGTCCTCATTAAGACCCTATTGGTAGAAATAATCCTATATTATCATGCCTAAGTTTGTGGGAGAGAAAAACACCTATCTCATACTGTTATTGTGAAGATTATTAAATTTGTTCAAGGTTATGCAGGTGGTAAATGGCAGAACAGTTTTAAGGAAGATTGCTAAGTTAATGTATGTGTTAACCCATTTTATCTTTGTATGTATATGATGTGCTTAACAGTGCCTAACACCACATAGTAAGTGCTATGCGTTGGCTACTATCCTTATTATTAATATTATTCACATACATTTCTTCAGTTTAATCCTCTTAGCAACTCTCCAGTCTGTGAGGAACAGTATGTTGTGCAAGGTCACACAGATATTAAGGAACCAAATTAGATGGCAAACCAGGTCTTTTGTGGCTTTAGAGTTCATGACATTTAATGCCACTGATTGTTCTGGTACCCTAAAAATAATCTCAAAGAACTTTCCACAATTTGTGAAGTAATAGATACTTAACGTTATTAGTTTGAGAAGAGTTCCATTCTCAGAGTGGAAGAGATAAAGAAAGAAAAAATTTTAAAAAATTTTAAAAAAGTTCCAAAGCTGAAAATGTAGAGGTTTTCAGGGTCTTGAGGGTTTTTTATGAGGGGTGGGATTTTTTTTAACCTTTGAGGATCATTAGAACTTCTCATTTTTAGAAAATGTTTGGAATCCATTGGAAAACATATTTTTCTAAATCCATTTAACATCACAGTCTGCTTAACACAGCAATCTGACATCTCTGAGGAAGAGTACATTCCTAAATTCTTTAAATTATTATTTGCCGAGAGCTCTCACAGATGGATTTCCTTAAAGCCGCCTTAAAGTATTTATTTGCTCTTGGTTTTAAGAATTGTTTAAATTTTTAAAAATCCCTAATTAATTGAGGGGTAAAATAAATGACATGATTTGATTTACAAAATATGATTTATCAAAAACGTCAGGAAGATGTTCTCTGTCAAATGGTGGAGACATTCTTTAAGTTCTTCTCAAATGTTGCTGTTGATGTGGAATGGAATTTATGAATAAAAATGAGTTGCAGACTGGATGGGAATATTGAAAATTTGAATGTAAATTGAGAAAACTGAATTATCAAAGATTGAATAATAATACAGACTATGTCAAAATATCACCAAGAGGGTCATATTTTCTAGTTGGAAAAACTGGATATGCAGAGCAATATGAAAATGTTTCACAAGCTTAAGTATTTTCATTTCTGGTATTAGTGGGAAAAAGTTAATGGAAGTGCTTAGAACAAAGGAAGTCATGATTCCACATGTTTTTAGAGCTGATCTGGAAGATTGTGTTAATTTTGGGTATCCTACTATCTGGAGGTCCAGACCAGTTGGAGTATCTCTTAAGATTAAGCAAGTAAGGTAGAGAGAGCATTTTAAAATTATCACGTGAGATCAGAATTGAGCAGCCTATAGAAGAGAGACTTTGGGGAGAGAAAGACACCTAAGAGCTATATATAGGTTCAAGTTTTTGAAAAGCTGTCACATAAAAGTATTAAGTGCCTCCCTTTGGGGTTACAACAGCAAATAACACAGTCACGGTCCTTATTCCATTGGACCTTGGGAGAAAAGGGACGGGCAAAGAAACAAAGGTTTGTTTGAAACTGTGAAGAACATAAACATGGTACTGAGAGACTAAGAAAGGAACCTGTTGGGTACTATGGACATTCAGAGAGCTGGGGAAGAGGATTCTGGGCAGGGAGAACAGGATGTATGGGAGGGTTATTACACAGGATGTCAGACTTGAGATTCTCTGAAGTCCTCACAACTTAATTTTCTACTATTCACATATGGTCTTCACTAGAACCATGTCGGGGGTCTGCCTCTGGTCACCCAGCCAACAGGTAGTGATACAAGGACAAAAACCCAGATCTTCTAATGAACTGCTTTTGTGGGTCAGTTTTAATTATTTGGTTTTGGATTGGCCTTTCTGGTGGAGTTCTGTGTCTGTATAAAAACTATGCTGTCGATGTAGAAAACAGAAAATCACTTGGAAAAGAGAAGGGACACCACAGAAAAATACCTCTTAGTACTATGATTTTTTTTTTCTTGGTGCCATCATCATTCTTTCTGTTCTGATATTCATTTCCATTTTATGTGTGGCAAAAATGGTTTCTTGTTCTAAAATAAGCAGGAAAATAGTTATCCCTAACTAAGATGAGGTTAGTAGTTGCCTCTGATATGTGACTATTGGTTGTGGAGATGTTTTATGAGTAAATATTTGATCTTGGTCTTGTTTTAAAGGAAGATGTTGGATCCAGGGTTAATGATGTGTTCCAAGCAAGCTATGTTTCTTAACCTTATCTACAAATCTCTGAAAGCTGACATCATATTGCGCCGGGTGAAGGCTTTTGTGAAGAGGTTACTTCAAGTTACTTGTGAACAGATGCCGCCATTCATATGTGGAGCTTTGTATCTTGTGTCTGAAATCCTTAAAGCAAAACCAGGTTTAAGAAGTCAACTAGATGATCATCCGGTATATTTTACAACTTCTCTTTAAATCGAGTGGGTGCTGAAATTCATTGATTGTTTCTGTATTGTTTTGTTTTGCTTCAGACAACAATAACTTAGTTCTCTGGAGCATATAAGAGTATGAGTTCAGGATTCAGACAGACCTAGATTTTAGTGCCAGCTGTACAGTCTACTTAGCAGGTCATGTTGCATGAGCCCTCTATTTTTATAAGCTGTACTTGTTATAAACTGTACTAGAAACTGCGATTATATGAGATAGTTATGGAAGATTATAGAGCTACTAGATGTCTTAAGCCTGTTTCCTCAGTTGTGAAATGGAAATAATAATAGTACCAGCCTCGTAGACCGACTTAGAACACTCATGTTTCACCAGAATTGCAATAAGTGAATCTTCTTCAAAACTCTCCATCACGTATTGAACAGACTTTATTGCAACTTTATTGATTAATGTAGATTCATTAAACCATTTTTTTTTGTTAGGAGTCTGATGATGAAGAAAATTTTATTGACGCAAGAGATGATGAAGAAGACATAGAAAAATTCACTGATGCAGACAAAGAAACAGATACAGTGAAAAAAGCTGAGACAGAAGAAACCATATCCGAAAGTGATGTAGAAACCAAAAAACCAAAGATTGCTTCCTGGGTACATGTTGATAATTTGAAAGGTGAGTTTTTTAAATCTTTAAATTGTTCTCTTGGATTTTAAACCAGAGAGTTTGTTTCCTCTTTGATCTTCATAGAAACTAATATTATACCATTTTAGAAATCTTCAGTGTTGCTTTCTTAAAAATGGGAGCTCTCATGATCAGGTATTTTCAAGACCTTAGAAATAAAATTTTAATACAAGGAGTCACCAATTTCTTTATTAACAAAACTACAGATAATTAATACACATTTTTATATAATTCAAATCTTAGAAGTTAAAGCAAATACCTTTAACATGTTAAGTACACAGTAAATCTTAGTTCCTTCAGCTGTAATTACAAGTTTATACCATTGAACCAATTTTAGTTTCTTGCCCTTTATCTCTACATATAAAGGCCTCAAACATGTAACAAGTGAAGACATCCAAATGTAGTGTACACAGAAGTTTGATTTATAAACAGAAGTATTTGGTATATATTATGAATTAAGAAAGCTTTCTGTAAGACAGAAACTTTAAGTGGTTTTCCATATATACACACAAACTGAATTAAATTAAGTCTATTAATAGAATATTAAAATCAAAAAATCTTAGACATGCAGCCTCTTCATTTGAAGCTGAAAAAAAAAACACTAGCCTTGAGGTTCTAGAAACATGGTGCCAGACCCATTTCTTCATACTTGCTTGGGACTCATGTTCAATTAATTCATCTCCAAATTTCAGTTTGTGAAGTACATAAGAGAAGTCTAGTAGCCACCAGGAAAGTGTCTAGAAGAATACATCGGTTACCGTGTAGACTAAACTGAGAATAATCCTTTAGAAGGATGACGAGCATGTGCGTTGTGAGGTAGTCAGTTCATAGTTTGTTCTGAAAATATTTGTTTTAAATTTTTTAATCCTGAGTTCCTAAAAATACAAAGATAATGTAAAATCTGTTCCAAATGAGAATTATTTCTGGACATACTTCAATGATAAATATTTGAAACACTGAAGCTCCAAAAGACTTTAGACCCGTCTTCAGGTTATTTCCATATTAACATGACCTATGTGACCTAGAAATAGGCACCTCTTGTTGCTATTCAGAAAAGGAAGAAGATTTGAAGGGAGTATTTAGTAGTTGGGATAAACATGCCTGGTTTATTCAAGAGCAAGTGCTAGCTCAGATACCAAGATAAATTCTTGAAGGGGCTTGGAGTTCTTAATATAGCCTGCTTTGCTAACTAAGAATGTTGGATATATCTCTGAGAATGTTGATGATGGTGGTTTTCGTGACCTCTTGGGCTAGGAATAAAGCATTTGAGAAATACTATTTTTTTGTTCTTAGGTGGCAAGCGGTTAAATACATATGATCCATTCAGTAGAAACCCCTTGTTCTGTGGAGCTGAAAATACAAGTCTTTGGGAACTCAAAAAGGTAAAATAATTTCCAATTGCCTTTTAATTTATTTGTGCTATGTATATTTGCCCTTGTGGATTTAACACCTCAAAGTTTTCATTTTTCTTATAAATGAGAAATATAGGAGTTAATAAACATTAAATTTGCACTTTTGGGGGAGGATACTGGGTAATGTGTTCATTTTGTAGAAAATCTTACATGTGCGTGTAAAAGAAGGATATTGTATGTGGCTTTTAAGTGTTGCTTTTTGTAGGTAGCTTATTGCATATAAAGTCACAGCAAAATGGATAAATTTGGCCTTTTTAAGTATACTAGAGGAATTCATATTTCTAATAACCTTTCTGTGATTCCTTTTGTAAATAAAGCAAATAAGTATTGTCCTATGAAGCTATCCTCAGAGTATGACCACAGACCCCTAGGGGTTCTTGATACTTTTTCAATGAGTCTGCAAGGTCACATCTACATTCATAGTAATACCCAGCCATTATTTATCTTTCTTTGTTACTATGTTGAGAGTGACACTGATGATATAAAAAGAAATAATAGGTAAAACTGCTAATTCCTTAGCACAATTAAAGACAATGGCACCAAACTGCCTTAGTAGCCGTTGTAGTCTTCACTGCCACATACTTGCAGTTAAAACAAAAAAGCCAGCACCACTTGAAATGATGAAGCAGGAAGAATTCTTTATTTTAGTATCTTGACCTTGAAGTACAAGTCTTTTTAGTGTTTTTGGGGGGTGGGGGACAGAGTCTTACTCTGTCACTCTGGCTAGAGTGCAGCGACATGATCATAGCTCACTGCAACCTCAAACTCCCAGGCTCAAGCGATCCTCCTGCCTCAGCCTCCGAAGTAGCTAGGACTACAAGCACACACCATCACACCCGGCTAACTTTTGTATTTTTTGTAGAGACAAGATCTCACTCTTGATCAGACTGGCTTTTTAGTATTTCATATATAGCAAGTATATATAGCACACTACTGCTGCTAAGTATGAAGGTTGTCACATGTTTCTGAAGGAAGAATACTTATGCAGTTGTAAGCTCATCTAGCTTTTTTCTCATGAAAGATTGACAGACAAACTGGTTATTCAGGCTTAGGTATTTAGGAGACATTTTCTTCAAAATGAATTGAGTCTGTTGCTTCAAACAAAACAACTGGCAGTATTTGCTGTCATGATAAAATTCAACCTGTCGGCCAGGCGCTGTGGCTCATGCCTATAATCCTAGCAGTCTGGGAGACCAAAGCAGGATGATCACTGGAGCCCAGGAGTTTGAGGTTGCTGACACCACAGCACTCTACCCCAGGTGACAGAGAGAGACTCTGTCTAAAATACAATATAATACAATAATAAAAAGTAAACAAAATAAAATAAAAATAAAATTCAAGCTTTCAAGCAAAGACAGAAATTTTAGAAATTTTGTAACCACCACCTTGAGCTTGACAGTTTCTCAGTTTGTAAAAACTTTTCATTTGAAATTAGTGGTGATATTAACAGTTTGATTTTTGTGATAAAATATAACGAACTGTGCCAACATTTGGGAGAACTGCATAAATCAGTGCATTAGTATTTTTTGAATGACCAGTGCACATTGTTACAAATTCATGAATGGCTAAAAGGTCCATTCAGAGTAGACCAATTAATTTTTAAGTAGCAAGTGCCAAAAGCCAATTGAATATGGTTTCAGTTTCCGTATCACAACTAATCTTCAGTTTCAGTGTAGTACTGAAGAGGAAAATTCGCAATTATGTTATAGGCTATTTCCAACTACGTGTCTGTGTGAGGCCAGATTTTCTTCATGTACTTTAACATGAAATACAGAAGCAGATGAAAGAATCCACTGTCTTCTCTTAAGTCCAACATTAAAGAGGTTTGCAAAACTGCAAAATAATGTTACTCTTCTCCCTATATTTTTGTTCTGAAAATAGTTATTCTTCATAAACATGCTATTTATATTAATATGTATTGGGTTTATTGTTATTCTAAATGAACTATAAGTATTTAAAAATTTTGTGTTAATTTTTAATAAGGTAAATATCAATAGATATAACCTTCTTAAATAAAAGCTTTTGGGATCCTTGATTTTTAAGTGTATGAAATTGTCCTGAGACCAGAATGTTTGAGAATCACTTATCTAATGTATTGGCTTAAGTTTCAAATTTTTGAATTTTCTTAAATAAGCTACGATTGTAGTAATTTCTAACCTTAGAAATATTGATATTATTCACTTTTCTTTTTAGTTATCTGAGCATTTTCATCCCTCGGTGGCTCTTTTTGCAAAGACTATCCTTCAGGTAGGTCTAAAATATTCAGAAGATAAGAAATAAAAAATAAGTAGTATAATTTTAGATACTCAGTAATTGGTAATACAGTGTTTTCTCCACCAGACAGAATCGTGTACATTTTGCTGCTTTTATAAAGCAGCAATAACTTGTTTAATACAAAGCAGCAGATAATTTTCCCACTCTGAGATGAATGGAAATAACAGGACATTAGAAAACCACAGCACTTACTACATTCTGGCTCCTTTCCTGGAGAAAGACTGCCGTCTCCCTTTCCCATGTTTGCCACTTTGGGATTTGGTTCCTGGTTAATGGTTGGATTGCCTAAATTATTAATATTATTTACCTAACCATAAAACCAGCAATGCCTCATAGAATATGTATGTATATATATTTGTGTGTTTAATTTTTTTAAGGTATAATATGCATGAGATATTTGAAGGGTCATTTATTGCATATTTGTGCCTTTGATGCAATGTAAGAGAAGCTTATGTTTTTCCTTTTTCTTATTTGTATGCATAGATAGAATTTGAGTTAAGTTCTTAAATCTCCTCCACTTTTCAGGGAAATTGTATTCAATATTCAGGGGACCCCCTGCAGGATTTTACTCTAATGAGATTCTTGGATCGATTCGTATACCGAAATCCAAAGCCCCACAAAGGGAAAGGTATGCTTCTGTTTGATGAATTATTTGGTTTTCACTGTTGATATTTAATAAACAAACAATATGAGCATATAACCAGGTTTTACATTACACTATCATGATTTTACGTTTCAGAAAACACAGACAGTGTTGTGATGCAGCCAAAAAGGAAACATTTTATGAAGGATATTCGTGGTCTTGCTGGTAAGCATAAAGTTTTGACAACTGAAGACAGTATAGGACAATAATACGTAAATTGTGTTGTTCTTTGTTCCACTTTATCAGAATAAAACCTGAGCACCAAAGATACTGCCTATCTTTTGTTTCCAAGAATGTGTACATATTCTCAAGTCTGCTGAGGCCAGCCTGAGCACAAGAGCAAGACCCCATCTCTACTAAAAATAGAAAATATTAGCCAGGCATGGTGGCGGTACTTGGGAGGCTGAGGCAGAAGGATCACTTGAGCCCTGGAGTTGGAGGTTGCAGTGAGTTATGATGATGCCACTGCACTCTAGCCGGGGTGACAGAGCAAGAGTGTCTCAGAAAGAATAAAGAAAGGAAAGGGAGGGAGGGAGAGAATGAAAGAAGGAAGGAGGGAAGGAAAGAAAATGGCAAGTTTAAAGTGATTATTAAGAGAACTCTGAATTTTTATTTCTCTTGAAATTGGGATCCTGTGCTTCACTGTGACTGTACTGATGGCTATGTACTGCCTACTTTTGTTGGGTCTTCTCCTCACAGACTTTTCCAGAGATTGTCCCATGCATTACAGGATCCCTTCTGTCTACCTTCCTCACAATTTTGAGATTTTAGAATTCTAGATATGCTATATTTAGTCTTAAGAGCTTGAATAGCATAAAAGGGATTACTATAGTGAGTTAAAATGTTTAAATTTATTTTTCCAGTGAACAGTAAGGAGTTCCTTGCAAAAGAAGAAAGCCAAATACCAGTGGATGAAGTGTTTTTCCACAGGTACTATACTTAATATAGTTTCATTTGGGGAATTGCTAAAATTTAAATTTTTAGATTCTATAAAATGCTTCAGTTAACATCAGCATATTTTAAAAAGATCAAAGGATATGACTATCCATTTTTATGAAGGAAAATTTATAAATCAGTCATTTTGCTAATAGTAAGGTGTCTTTAGAGAAACTAAAGTAAATTTGGGGGTTTTATTTTTGATAATTTAGCATATAAATTTTGTTTTATAAATCTAACTTTGTGGAACTTGATCTGTAATTTCTTTTTTATAATATAGTCATTTTCTTAGAGGCTTGAAATCTGCATTAGTTTAATATAGTAATAAGTCATGAGTAATTTGTCCAGACCATGGCCCTTGAAGCAGATTGAATAAAATTCATTGCACTACCATAGAAGTAAGTCCTAAACTACCAATGCATTATAGTAGTAAAGTACTTACAGTATTATCTCGTTGATTGATTAATTAGGTTTGATTTGGTTAGCTTTTTAAAAACATTTGGTGTGAATAATTTTGAGGGTATGATTCCATCTGTTAACTGCTAAGTTTTACTGTATCCTAATATAAGAATTGGGCTAGCTGTTGAGTCTTAAAAAAAAAACAATTGGGCTGTTAAAATACTGTGATTTGAGGTCATTTAAAGCCACATTTTATAATATTCTAGTATGTGCATCATTAGTGTTAAAGCTGAAACAACCTTTTACTATGCCATTTCCTGATTAAGATGAGTTTAGATGTTTTTCTGCAGAACTAGTTTGTAATAAACTTAAATCCTTGAAATTTATTTTACTCCACATTTCAAAAGTTTCTAGCTATTTTATTGAGTTAAACTATTTTTATATTAAATACAAATTGCACTCATTTATTTCCAATTGATGAGTATACTTAAGCTTTTACAGTTATGGATTGTCACTAGTTATAGGTACTTTGATTACAGTAAGATGGGACCTTTTATAAAATTATCAAATATATAACATGCATTTTATTTTAGGTATTATAAAAAAGTTGCTATTGTTAAAGTGAAACAAAAACAGAATGCAGATGAAGAAAGTATAGAAGATGTGGATGATGATGAATTTGAAAGGCTGATTGGTAATTTGTTTTCTTGACTCTTTGTAAAATAATCTATTACTATTTGTTAATAGAACATGGAATGTTAGAGGTAGAAGTGGCTTAGTTTTAAAAAATCATTTAGCTAAGACTATGCAAATCACAATGGAAGATTAAGAAATACCTTGATGATATATGCTAATTCACCCACATTTGCTCCAGAAAAATACATGACCTGTGCATTGGACGGTAAATAAGAGAAAAAATTTTTATTTACTTGAGAGTACATTCATTCTTTTTTTTTTTTTTTTTTTTTTTTCTCTGAGACAGGGTCTTACTCTGTCACCCTGGCTAGAGTGCAGTGGTGTCATCATAGCCCACTGCAACCTCAGACTTCCAAGCTCAAGAGATCCTCCTGCCTTAGCCTCCTATGTAGCTGAGACTACAGGCACATACTACCACGCGTGGTTAATTCTTCTATTTTTTGTAGAGATAGGGTCTCACTATGTTGCTCAGGCTGTTCTCGAACTCCTGGGCTAAAGCAATCCTCCCACTTTCGTCCTCCCGAAGTGCTGAGATTACAGGCATGAACCACCATGCCAGGCCAGTATATTCATTCCTTAGGCCAAATCTCATATAAAATAGAGGCCATTTTGTTCATAATCTCTTTGTACTATTGATGGCAATAATCAGCTATTTAATTTCTTTTATCCTTATAATCCACAGAGCTGGAGAAATTTTAATTGAAACTTAATAGTCTAAAACAAAAAACATGGTATATTGGAAAGGTTTACATTGATTTCACTTCTGTTACATATTATACCTAGTAAAAATAAGCACCTTAATAGTTAATAGAGTAAAAAGGACTTCAGTTACTGTCATTTTATTTGATATTTACCCTCTTTCCGTAACAGTATTCCATAGGTTTATATACATTAATAAGACATAACACAATAGTCACATTTAATATCATTTTGGTGTTTGTCATAAACAGCAGAATCATGACTCTGTCTTATAATTCATTCAGATATAAGACATGTCAACCTTGTTATTCTTTGCTATATCTCATAATTTATATATTCTCTGGCAGACACATTTGAAGATGATAACTGTTTCAGCTCTGGAAAGGATGATATGGATTTTGCTGGGTAACATTTCTTCACTTTTCTCTTTACTGTTTTTCTAGTATTTCCCAAAGTGTTGTCCCTCAGAACAGTAGACCACAGAACTGTGTGATGCATAGGGGAAATGTATTCAAATAAGTTTGGGAAGTGGATACAGTATTCATTTTGGACCTTTATAATGCACATTATTAGAATATTTACTCTGAGCAGTGTGTGAGTCTTTCTGCTTTTAAGTTGTTTAACAGCCTAGTTCCCTGGTAGTCACCAAAACACTATTTTAGAAAACACTGCCTTTTTTACATTACAAGTTGTGTTTTTTCCCAGCAATGTGAAAAAGAAAACAAAGGGAGCTAAGCATAACCCAGAAGATGAAGATTCAGAAGGTAGTGATGATGAACTTGATAACTTAGATGATGATGAAGTTTCTTTGGGAAGTATGAATGATGAATTTGCTGAAATTGATGAAGATGGAGGAACATTCATGGATGTGTTAGATGATGAAAGTGAAGACATTGCAGGTAAGCATTTTTAAAAATAAAACATAAACTATCTTCCTTAACTTCCTCAGCCTTAGGTTCATTTTTCTGCTAAAGGTTTTTAAGGTATCACTGTATTCAAATTAATACTCATACTGGCCAGAAATTTAAAGGGGACCTTTTTTCTTCTCATTTGGAACTGAAGGTTTTGTTGTTATGTTTTTCTAAGCAGCTTAGTTTTGAGTTTTAGACTTAAACCAACAATTAGGTTCTCTGTACAGTGCCCATTGAACTATAATATTGCCCTTCTTTTATGTAAGACAAGTAATTAGCAGTTTATAAAAGTTAATCCATAATCATCATAGCCCCATAGCATAGATGAAGAAAGTAAACATTTTATCTTATTGCTGTAAATTAGCAAAGAGCACCAAGAATTGTGTCTTTGGACTGTTTTCTGGCCTTTCTTGTCCTTTCACGTTCCTCCAGTATACACACACCTGCCCAACATCCTTGTACTTATTATGGACCACAAGTTTCTTGTTTAAGGAGTTTTATACTATGTGGTCTTATTAATGAAGCTATGTAATAAATTTGGTACTTGGCACAAAATATAGAAATATGCCAGTTATTCTTAGAGTCTTGATCTAACTCCTTCCTCAAAGCCTATGCTAGTAGAATTACGAAACCCACGTGGAACAGCAGTATAGCGCCTTGGCTTTGGACTATATATTTTTAGCATATCTTAGAATGCTATTTTCCAGTCCTATTGTTTTTAAATTGCTGAATGCAAATTTTTTTGTGTAATAGAACTTGATGAAGGCTGTTCCAGAGTCAATACTAAGAAAAGCAAGAGAAAAGGTGCAGATGATTTTGACTTTGCTGGCTCATTTCAAGGTAAGAAAATGCATTTAATCTCTGAAAACTAAGCAGTGTCTGTCAGATTCATGCATTTTCTGGTTCTTATCTCAGTATGGAAGAATGGTTACTGAGACTGAGTCAGGGAACAAATGAGCAGGCCAAACAGATGCAAGCAAGCCAAGCACCAAGATTTATTAATCACAGTACATTCCGGAGAGGGAACAGGTCTATCTCTGAAGTGGAGATGACCTGAGTTTCTAATACACACATGTTTTTATATGATAAATTAACTGCCCCTCCTTTCTTTAGGTGGAGTTTCCATTTGCCGCCCTTGGGTGATAGACAGGTTTCCTTACATAACTCAGTCTGTACACATGCATCTTCCCAGAATCCTTCATGAAAGCCCATGGTGGGGGGGGGGGTGTCACAACCACAATGCTAATTAGATGGTAATGAACCCCAGGCCACTTGAGGACAATTAAAACCCCCTAGTGGGCATGCTGCAGTTTATCCTGTTTGTGGCCTTGACCATATCTCCAGTTTGCTGTTTCTCTACCTCTTTTTGGATGGTCAATTGTTACATCCTCTTATTGTAGATAAAACATTTGTTCCTCTCCCTTCCTCCTTATCCCTACCTAACAGTGTCCACATGAAAGGTATTATCATTATTTTGGGAAATGAACCTTCCTAAATTGCTTAATATACTATATTGGAAAATAATTTGTTTTTCAAATTATATGGATTATTTTCCACATATATGTTCAATCATTTCCTCTGCCTCTCACATTTAAATATCTCTATATCATCTTTTCAATCATTTTTAAACCATTCAATTATATGTAAGCCCTGAATTTTCCAGATACATGTTGCCTTTTTCCTTTTCTCAACTATTATTCTTTGCCATTTGACCCTTGTAAAAGTCCATGCTTTATTAACTTCATTTTCCCTTTTTATACAGTCGACCATTTTACTGTCATGAGAAAACAATTTTAATCTCAATTTATCTTACATAAAAGAGATATGAATCCTTAAGTGTATCTTGTAAGATTGCTTTACAGTGTAACACTTGTAAGATACTAACAAAAGAAAAAAGTGCTATATCAGTTGACAGTTTGATAAAAATGTAGAAAGCATTATGCTTTCCTTTCTAATGCCTCTGTGGCTTCTGCTTACTGATAAATAGGAATAAAAATAAATTTATAACATTAAATAAAAATACTAAATTTTTTGAGGATTCATTTACATATGATAGTAGTCTCTCAGACACTTATGCCCATAAAATTTTTATCAGCTCTTTCAAATACTGCTATCAGTATTATAGTCTACTATCATAATGGCTAGATGAGTTAACTGACGCATATTTAAATTATAAAATGGTTATCTTCTGGATTTTGTCTGCCGTTGAGTGATGCAGGATCACATTTTAATATTAGCATATAAGGCAAAGTTTTTCTCAAGATCATCCCTCAGAAAAGTGTTTTTTTACCTCAAGTCCTACTGAGGTACCTACTGAGCCTTTTATTAAAAGGTGCTCTCTCAGTGACCTTGTTTTCATTAGTCAAGTACTATTTCAGAAGCTATTAGCCTGAAAAGATTTCAAATCTCTATCAAGGCTGGGCATGGTGGCTCACACCTCTAACCCTAGCACTTTGGGAAGCTGAAGTGGGAGGGTGGCTTGAGGCCAGGAATTTGAGACCAGCCTAGGCAATATAGCAAGACCCCATATCTACAAAAATAAAAATTAGCTGGGTGTGGTGGCATCTCCCTATCCTAGCTACTTGGCAGACTGAGGCAAAAGGATCGCTTGAGCCCAGGAGTTCAAGGTTGCATTGAGCTATGACTATGCCACTGTATTCCAACCTGAGTGACAGAGAGACTTTGTCTCCAAAAGAAAAAAAAAAGAAAATCTGTTATCAATAATAGTTTTGGATGCAGATTAAAGGATGCTGGACAGAATTGAATGAAACAAAAAGAGGCAAAGGAGTTTTAAACAGATTATCAATTGATCCTGGGGGTATCACCCTACATTTGCAGGTGTTAGATACCCTTAAGAGTAAACAAAGCTTAAGGAAACTTTAAGAAAGCAGTACGAAAGTGCATACTCATTAAGGATACAGATACATTCCTACGGAATGAGTGAAAACCAAAAAAAACCTTCCTAATGCACGCAGGAGTATTTACACAGTTCTTAAATAACATACATTTTACCTTAATAGTAATCAAGTTGAAATCCTCTAGAAACTTTTATTGTGGCGTTGACACAAAGACTTGTACGTGCTTGTTCATAACAGCACTATTCAGTTATGCTAAAAAGTGGACACAACCCAAATGTCCATTAACTGATGAATGGATAAACAAAGTGTGTTACATCCATACAATATTATTCAGCCGTAAAGTGGAATGAAGTACTGATACGTGCTACAACATGGATTTACTTCAAAAATATCATGCTAAGTCAGAGAAGCCAGATATAGGAAACCACATACCATATGATCCCATTTATATGAAATAACCAGAAAAGGCAAATCACAGAAAAAAGGTAGATTATATTTTTGTAGAGGGCTGGGGGGGTGGGAGCCACAAAGGGACACACATCAGGGATCTTTTAGAGTTGGTAAGTGTTCTAAAATTGGACGGTGGTCATGGTTGAATGATTGTAAATCATTTATTAAAACATACTGAATACACTTAACACAACTGAATTTTATGGTGTGTAATTATTCTTTAGTAAAGATGTTTTTTAAAAGTGGCTCTAGGTTGGATATGGTGGCTCACACCTGTAATCCCCGGCACTTTTGGAGGCTGAGACCCTGTCTCTAAAAAATAAATAAAAATAAAAGTGTCTCTAGTACTGCTAGAGACAGAAATACCAAAGATGCAAAGAATTTGAATAATACTGTTTCCGGAGAAGTGAGAATGAATAACACAGTATTTCTAGGTAGTATGATCCTAAATGTGTGAATTTAAATTAAATATTAAAAATAAACAGTTTACTTCTTTGTCTGTGTTTAAAAGTTTATATATCTAAAACTATAGGTGAGTGTTAGGAGAACTTCTTTATTTTCACTAGTATAAACTAAACTTCATTTATGACATTATAAATATGCCATCAGTCAATTTCTGTATAATCCCAAAAATAAGACCACTAAATTAAAATTTATATTTTGTCTTAAATATTCCAAAACCCATCCATCTATGCCAGCTTTGGAATTTTACTCTTGCTTGATACTATGGTATTTATTTTAAGGCTAAACTTTGATCAGTGGCCAAATCTGAAAAGCAAGAAGGATATTAGCTTTTTTAAAAATATCATATTAACTCTTAAATTATATTTTTCATTAAATACCAGCTCCCTAATAGTGCTAGAAAATAACTGCATTGTATTTTTACCCAAAGATAACTTTTTAATAAGATCATGTTGGAAGAATTACATTTTTTCAAAATCATTAGATTTATAATTAAATAATCTAGACTTATAATTTTTTTTAGGATCAAGAAAAAAAAAGAAAAGAAACTTAAATGACTCTAGCCTATTTGTATCTGCTGAAGAGGTAAGGCTAATTAATATACTACTTAAAGAAGTTAGCTATTCCACATTACTTTAAGTTTCCTAAGAAATTTACCCTTTTTATTTTTTTAAAGTTTGGCCACCTATTGGATGAAAATATGGGATCCAAGTTTGATAACATTGGCATGAACGCCATGGCTAACAAAGATAATGCAAGTAAGTAACCTAAATTTTTTATTGATGTTTTTAAAAATAGGCTTGACTTAAAAATTCAGAAGATAAGACTGTTTTTGGAGGACCTTTTTATGGTACCTTATAACCTGGAAAGAATGGCTTTTTCTTCTCCCTCTTGCGAGAGCATGAAGAATTAAAAAGTATTTAGATCACAGCAAAAAAGACTACAGACTATAATAATTACTTTAGCTTTTTTTAGAAAGGCAGGCTATTTTTATGTAGGATGAGTTTGCTCAGTAACTTTATATGCTTTAAAGACATATTTCTGATATTGTTATGGTTTTTATTCTTTCACCAGTAAAAGTAATCAGAGGAAAGAAAATCTTTAGAGCATTTGTTCCCTTTCCTTCCTTAGTCATTTATTTATAAGACATTAGTCTTTGACAACAAATATAGAAGAAAAGCCACAAAAAAGCAGTGGATTTGCATAGTGGGTGGGAAAGTGCAGGCCATGGCGGGCCAGAAGTTCTTGTTACTCAGCAGGATGTGCCGTGTGACCACCAAGAGTCTTCAGTGTAGTAGTAGGCTCATCTTTATTCTCCTCCCAAAGGTCTCAAACAGCTTAAATGGGAGGCTGAACGTGATGACTGGCTACACAACAAAGATGTGAAAAGTATTATCAAGAAAAAGAAAAATTTCAAGAAGAAGAGGCTGAAAACCACTCATAAAAGTAAAAAGCAAAGGAAATGAGTTGTTAATGTAAATTATAAATTAAAATTCTACTTCTAATTTTTGCTGTTCAACCATTTTTCTTGATCTTGAATTCTGATTCCATACATTCCAGACTGTTCAATGGATCTGTAATAAACTATAAATAAAAATAGCTGTCACTTATAAAGTCATGTAAAAATGTTGTTAAACTTGTATTAAGAAAAACTTTTTTCCATATTGCTACATAATAAAAAAGGACAGTAGGATTACATATTTATGTATAAGCTCTTGCATCTGTACTTATCATTGTAATGAACATTACTTATTGTTACTTTATACCAGACACTGTGCTAAGTAAGTACATAAGGTTATTTTGTTCAGCCCTTGTAATAGTCCCATGAAGGTAGACATTATCTCTACTTGAGAAAGAAATAGCTCTGAGAAATTAGCAAACCTGAGATAAAAAAGATCTTTTAAACCCATTGAGATATGTCTCATTCCAAAGTCTATGTTTTTAACCACTGGAAGAATTAACCACTTTGGTACGAGCGTCAACTTTACCCGACAGCCGTGATATGAAGGCACACAGCTGAGCGTCAACTTTAGTTGACAGCCAAAAGCTTTTACTTTTACAGCTTTTCTCTCTGCAGTTGCAGTGTGTACGTTCAGCTAATAAGTTACAACAAATCTGTGACCTTTTAACAAGTTCTTAGTAGGAGTTATTATAGTTATTTTCCTACAGCTGCCTGTAAAGTAAAACAAGCTTTCAGCTTTCCTCATCACACAAGAGCAAAACAGATTCATCATCAATGCACAGCACAAACTATCATGTGCCGGCTGTGGGGAAGGTTTCACGGCCAGTGAGCGCAGTACCTAAGTGGTTAAGAATCTCTAGCCCAAGGCCGGGCGTGGTGGCTCACACCTGTAATCTTGAACTCAGGAGTTCGAGACCAGCCTGAACAAGAGCGAGACCCCGTCTCTACTAAAAATAGAAATTAATTGGACAACTAAAAATATATAGAAAAAATTAGCTGGGCATGGTGGCACATGCCTGTAGTCCCAGGTACTCAGGAGGTTCAGGCAGGATTGCTTGAGCCCAGGAGTTTGAGGTTGCTGTGAGCTAGGCTGACGCCACAGCACTCTAGCCCGGGCAACAGAGTGAGACTGTCTCAAAAAAAAAAAAAAATCTAGCCCATTATTTCTCTCTCCTCTCATCTAGGTAATTCTAGAGAACTCTAGATGAGAACTTTCTCAGAAGAAAATAAAATAGATGTGAATAGTATTGTTGGAAATTAACACATTTAAAATGAAGTCATTTAGTTCTTAATTCATTATAAGGACACTACTAAATTTAAAGGTTATATGAAAAAGGTGGTTTATACTCTCATTTTTACTTAAGGAAAAACATACCTTCCAAGATGAAGGGAAATTTCTTGCTCATTGTTTGCCTGAAATCTGATGAAAAAAAGGAAGTCGAAATTAGACATGATCAGAAATTCATTACATTAACACATAGAGCCACAATTTAATGCTACCTTTAGGGTTCATATAATGAGAATCATAATACATTAGAAATTTGTTTTAAGGTCCTGATGATCCAGGAACTATATCCTTTTGGATAGGATCTAAGATACCTTAACATGTAGCTGCCTTATAGTTATTTTAGAGTTTTTAAAATTTGCCCTGTATATATGATGTAATTTATTTTTAAATGGTATTTAAAAGCAAATTTTCAGTGTCAATAATTAATTCCCTTATGCAACTTTATGAATTGTTTTTATGGATACTGTTTTACCCTGATAAGGAATTAGAAATAAGACCATACCCAGTTTTCAAAACTGATCCCAAACTTTAATTTGCTTTTAAATACTCTTGGGATGCTTTCTTTATACCCTTAGACTCTAAAAATATTGAGGTTTTTCTGGTTTTTAGGGGTTTTTTTACCCCAAAGTATTAGGATTACAAGCCTGAGCCACCACACTCAGCCAAAGTATAGAGATTTTGTGAATATCCCATAGTATCCTGGTACAGTGTTCCAGTTAAGTACTTTGAGGAAGTAACAAGTTTCAAAGATGGCCACCACCCCATGATTACTCCCTGCTTTTGGGAAAAAGCACTTTCTAATTTAAAAAGTTGATTGTGGCTGGGCACAGTGGTTCACACCTGTAATCTTAGCCCTCTAGGAGGCCGAAGCAGGAGGATCCTTTGAGGTCAGGAGTTCGAGAGGAGCCTGAGCAACAGCCATCTATACAAAAAGTAGAAAAATTAGCCAGGCATGGTAGTGCATGCTTGTCGTCCCAGCTACCTGAGAGGCTGAGGCAAGAGGATCGCTTGAGCACAAGAGTTTGAGGTTGCAGAAGCTATGATGATGCCACTGCACTCTAGCTGGGGCCACAGAGTGAGACTCTGTCTAAAAAAAAAAAAAAGTTGAGGGCTCTAATATAAAAGTTCACCCCCAACAAAATGTCAAAGCACTTTCAGTGATAGCATGGGAAAGTCTCTTTGTGTCCACTATTGATGCACAGAATAGCCTGAGAAAACTGGTTACCCAGAGAAAACAGCAATGCCACTTCTTAACTTTTTCCATCTACCAATGAAGCATAATGAGCAGGCTAGGTTTCCTCTATCTGTGCTCCCAGACTAAGACAAGGACACTTGCTCTAACCCTACTCACTAGTAAAACCCATGGAGGTGTCAAACATTTCCTCTAGTCTAGAAGCAACATTTTTTAAGGGAGAAGTGAGAATCATCTAGTCTACTATAATGAATACCTTGATTTCCCTTCTGCCCATAAAAATATCTAATACATTGAATCTGGAGAAGCAATTTCTCTCAAAATGCCATTATTATTTGGTACCTAAAATGCATTAGCAAACTCTATACCCCTCTAAAAAGCATTAATTATGCTTCTGAATTATGATTACCTTGGCTTGTGTTCATCTTAGTAAACACAAAATATGCTCCAAGAAGGCCCACAAATTCAGCTACTAAAACTCCTTTAAAGATCTTCTTTGCCAGTGGTTCCATACTGCGAGTCATCCTAAATTTAACAACAAAATGTGTAAACCTGAATGAGCATATTTAAACTTCTACTACCACTTCTATAAAAATAACTCTAATTCATTGCCACAGTTTGAATGGTTTATCTCTGTAGGAATAAGACCCCAAAGTTACTGTATACTTTTTGTTTTAGACATGTCCTACATACCCAGTTTTCAAACTCTACGCCTGAGGGGCACAATGAGCCAAACACAAGATTGAATAAAGCACCAAAAAAAAAAAAAATTCAAGAAGACATTGTAAAAACTAATAATTTATGGAACTAAGATTTTAGAATTTTCTAAGAATATAGGATGGTGAGAGAGAGGTTAAATCATTTTTTTTTTTACCTGAACTGGGAATTAGATGATCTAATGGGCACAATATGTAAAAGCTCTTTGTAAAGTATCCTACAAAAGTAAGATTATTATATAAGTGGTTCTAAATTTTTTATAGCTGGAGTTCTACATTTATTAATATAATGTATTAAACTATGTGACATATTCAGGCATTTTGTTAGATGCTAAGGGTACAAAGTTGAGCAATAAACAAATTGGTTCTTGTTCCTGGGGAGTTGCTCTTCTAACAGTCTTAACACTTTAACTGTGTCAGCCAAGATGCTGCTTGTTAAAAATACACATTCCTGGCCGGCTGTGGTGGCTCATGCCTGCCACCCTAGCACTTTAGGAGGCTGAGATAGGAGGACTGCTTGAGACCAGAAGTTCAAGACCAGCCTGAGCACCACAGCAAGATCCTATCTCTATAAAAAATTTTTAAAAATTAGCTGGGCATGGTGGCATGCACCCGTAGTCCCAGCTACTTAGGAGGCTGAGGCTGCAGTGAGCTATTATCATGCAACTGTACTCCAGTCTGGGGAACCGAGTAAGACCCTGTCTCAAAAAAAAAGTGAACCTCAGCCTGCAACGGTCCACGTCCCAATCTCCTCAACCTCCTGAGTAACTACTATGGTCATGTACAACTACGCCTAGCTAATTTTTTTCTTTTTTGTAGAGACAGGGTCTGGCTATTTTGCCCAGGTTGGTCTTGAATTCCTGGCCTCAAGCAGTCCTCCCACCTTGGCCTCCCACAATTCTGGGATTACAGGCAAAAACCACCACACCCACCCCAAATAATTTTTATACAAGCAAGGGGGAAAACTGGTTGGGTGATGACCCAGTAAGTGGCAAAACTACAGACTGTTTAGATCTTAATTCTCTTCCTGTAATTAAAATAAAAGCTAATCAAGAAAAAGGATTTGAGTCTTTATTCTTTTTTTCTAATTAAAGTAAAACTAAACAAGGAAAAGGGCTACATAACAAATTAAGAAAATAGAATATTTAACTCTTAATGAATATATGAAATGTAAACTCAAGTTTTTACTCAGCCTCCCTGTAGCCCTGAAGTCAAGAACAGAAGAACCACTAGTTTTTATCTCAAACTGTCAGGCATTTACCCCATTCCCTTCTAACTCCTCTTCACAATGCCTAAGAGCAGAGGTAATTAAATACCCTCCTTTTGTAGGATTATACTGGTAATATCCTTACCAGGTGTCCCTCCTCCCAAATATTCCCTTTTCTCATTTTGATAATGTGATCACCCTGGGGACCAAAAGATTAAAACTTTATTTTTCTTACATAAAAGAAATGAAGCAAAGGAAGTTACAAAAGAACCCACATAGTACCAAGAGACCTGTGAGTAGGTGGGAAGAGAGAATTGTTTTGCTCTGTTCGCTACAATGTTGTACATTACTGACCGATAATGAGTCATGCTAAATACAGATAGTTCTCTTGGGGTCATTTTTAATGTTCAAGAGGTGAAAAAAACAAAGCCTGCCTGCAGCCTATTCCATAATTTAAGGAATCCACGTAAAATTTTGTTGTGAGGGGGCGATGCTAAGGGTTCAAATAAATAAAGTCCAAATAACACTCTATAATAAAGCATTTACCTTTCTTAAAAAATGTATATACACGTGACCAGGTACAGTGGCTCACGCCTGTAATCGTAGCACTCTGCGAGGCTGAGGCAGGAGAATCGCTTGAGTTCAGGAGTTCGAGACCAGCCTGAGCAAGAGCAAGAGCAAGACCCCGTCTCTACAAAAAATAGAAAAATTAGCTGGGTGTGGTGGCACACGCCTATAGTCCCAGCTACTTGGGAGGCTATGGCAGGAGGAAGGCTAGAGCCCAGGAGTTTGAGGTTGCAGTCAGCTGCACTCCAAACAGGGCGACAGAGATTGTCTCCAAAGAAAAAAATCTATATATACACACATATATACCCATATATATGTTTTACAGGCCAGGGCCCTCAGCACAGGAAGACAGGGTTTTGGGGAAGGGTGGAGTTTAGAAGTTTAAAATGAAGCAATCTCTGGCAGGCTCAAAGAAGGGCTGTATGTCACAGGGTTAACGCCACACTGGGCTGCGAAGCTGACACGGGGTGCACAAGCTCAAGACAAACGAGCAACGTCGTGTCCGCAAGCCCCTTATCCGAGGCTGTGCGCCGCGGCTGGAAACCGAGGCTGCTTCTCCGCGCGGAAGGGGCCTTGGAGGGCTCAGCACCTCCAGGAGACACGGTTTCAAATAGCAAGGTCTCCCGCAGTCTAGATGTGGGCGAGTTTCTCTGCACTGCCTCCCTGGGGCTCATTAACCACGGCAGCTTCTTCCAGGTTCCCACGGCCGAGAACCACGCAAGCAGCAGAGGCCGAGGACGGCGGCCTTGCGCTGGCTACCCACGTCCCTCAGCCCCCGCTCCCGCGGTTCTCTGGTATCCCCGGCTGACCCCGGCCACCCCCGGCCCCTGGGCCCCCAGAACGCTTGGGCCGGGCCTGCAGCCGACACCCGCGGGCAGCGCAGGCCGCACGGCCAGGCTGCCGAGCCAAGGTCACCGACCGACCCGGAAACGCTCGCCTCCGGCGAACTGCAGACAGCGACACTCGAGTGACCGTCGCATGACCCCAGAACTCTGTGGAAAGCTTCCCCAAGAAAAAAGCCCTCACACTCGTAGCACCAGAGAGCCCCCAGACAGGCACCCGAACGTGGGCCCCACACCGCCATCTTACCTGAAGCGCGCGCCCGCGGGGCCGCGCATGCGCGTGATGGACAGCGCCCCGCCCCTCCCGCCGTCTTATTGCCACTTATCTGTGCTCTGACTAGGGGCCGGCCTTGAGTGTGGCTGCCTACGTTATTTTACCTAATGCTCACAATTGCCCTATGTGATAGGTGCTGTGAGGAGCTCATTTTACAGAGAAGACAAGAGGCTTACCCTGCCCACAATCACACAGCTAATAAGAGACAGAACTCGGATTTGAACCCAGCACACTGGCTCGATGGAGCCTGTGCTGGATCGTTTTTCCACACTCCGCAACCCAGACTGTGAGCCTCAGAATATCAGCAATTTAGACATCACCTGAAAACTTGCTAGATCTGCAGACCTACTGAATTAGAATCTGCATTTTAGCAAATCCCTGGACAATTCGCTTGCAAATTAACATTAGAGAAGCAGTGTCTATGCTGCGCACTAGGTGAGCAGAGGAAGAGGAGAACGACTCCAACTGGAGGAGAAGGAGGAGAAAGGAATATAAAGGTCTATTGCGGTGTCATGTGCAAGACAAAGCCTAGAATACCCAAAATAGTCAAACACGATCGACCTTCACTGAAGTTCCAGTCTAGTGGGGTGTGAATATATCCACAAGTAACTGGTGAAAAGTACACAATAAGGGCCTTGATTCTTATCTGAAGGATCCGTTTTAGAGAAGGGGTGATAGAGCTGACTTTGTCAATGCCAGGAAAAGGAAATGCCTCTGTGGGGCGCTCAGTGACTGCCCCAATTTTCCTATCCAACCCACCCCCATGGTCCAGCCTATGTGGCTCATTTGCACAACTAAACTATTATAAATTATGAGAAATTTGGATGCATAAACTATATTCATTTAAAGCATTTTATTGTTAGTCAAGATCACTCAGGTCTACACAGAGCCAGAACCCCAAACAATCTCTTCCACTCTATCAATGGGTCTAGTAGGCTCTTAAAGTTTGGGCTTTCTACAGTCTCTTGATCTCTTCCACGTGCTCTCTAGAAAGTGTCTCTAACTTGAAACTCCATTCCATTTAATATTATATATTTGACTTTCAAACTTTTCTCATAAGGTCTCTTCCTGCACAATGTTGCTTTTTATTTTGTCTATTACTGTTTTTCTTGTCATAACAGTAAAAGTTTTTCTCAAAACTTTTCAGAATCTAACCCCAGGCATCACCTACACCATTAAGGTTCCCCTTTCCATCCAACTGGGACACCCAGACATCCACAATCTTTTGTTGTTGTCGTTGTTGTTAAGACTAGTCAAGTGCAGTAGTGAGAAGGGGGGAAGAGCAGAACATCCACAATCTTTAAAATTTATTCCCATTCAAAGATTCACCCATAATAAATATTTTCATATTAAAAGCAACCCCCATGACTTGCATTGAACATTTTGTTAAATATCAGTTAAGACACTATTCTATGCCTCAAGGTTCCAGGCCTGTCTTAGTCCTCTCAGGCTGCTATAATAAAATACCTTAAACTGGTGGCTTATAATCAACAGAAATTTATTTCTCACAGTTCTGAAAGAGAGGAAGTCCAAAATCAGGGCACAAGCAGATTTGGTGTCTGGTTCGGGCCAACTTTCAGGTTTCTGAGATGGTGCCTTCTCACTGTGTCCTCACATAGTGGAAGGGGCAGGGGTCTCTCTGGGGTCTGTTCTATACGAGCACTACTCCCATTCATGAGGACTGTCACTCATGACCTAATCACCTCCCAAAGGCCCCACCTCCTAATACCATCACCTTAGGGATTCAATACATGAATTTTGGGAGAACACAAACATTCAGACTATAGCAAGTCTCTACTTACATTAGTTTGAAATACCAGAACATCAGTGTTAAAATTACCAGGATGACAAAACAAGACAAAAAGGTCATTGGAATGATTCAGACTGAAAAAAGAAGAAAAAAAAACTTTAAAAATATTGATAACAAAGACTGAAATAATTGTCTAGAAATGTGATCATTTCTGCTGGAGAGTATACATAAACTAACTAAGAGTAAGTGGTTATTGGAAAGGGAATTTCCCAGTATTGCACAAAACTTGACATCTTCATATATATTAATATTTCTTACACATCTTGGGCCCCACTATAGATTTTACAAACACGTTTTGAGGCAAGGCACATTTGGCCACAAGGTTTGGGGCAGGAAAAGTGTGGACTCCAGTGGAAACTCTTGCCAAGGGTCCTCTGGGGGCAGTGCATTCCTGGTCCCAGTCTTCTGTAGTGGCCATAGGTACAAAGGCTCTCCACATTAACAAATATGTAAAAGTTTGTTGTCCATTCTTCCATGTTCACCTCAAAGAAAGGGCAGCTAGTCAACCTGTCAGAGAACTTCAAGGTGAAGCTCTTTCACTTACCTGACATGAGGCAGTGGAGATTAGTCTCTGATGAGCCATTGCTGCTAGATGTTGAAGGGCATCTTACTGCACAACAGGGGCCAAGATCTTAGTGATGGTTGAGCCTTCCCTCCAGAAAACCACAGGACACAGGGCAGTATAGAGTCATGGGCTCTGTCCCTGAAAAAAGGACAGTGTGGCAAGGGTGGGACTCCTGATGTCCCAGCTGCCACGTACTATAACCTGCATTGTAACAAAGTGGTCCTCCATGACCCTCAGTTTAGGAGGCAATGGGGTTCAGGACACACCACCCCAAAATATGGCACCTTGGCATTTCAGAAAACAGCAGAAGGAGGAAGGTCACTCTTATCCTCTCCCCCTACCCTGCCCTTCTACCCTGAAGCAGGTTCTAAAACCTGGAAAGGATGTTCTGACCTTCCTCTACAGCAGGACATAAGACCCTCATTCAAGAGATGCCTTCCCTGTACCTGGAGGAAAAGACCATTCTTATCTCTGAGGACACAGGGTCACAGAGAAGAATCTGAACAAAAGGCCTTGCTAAATTCCCCTCCACAGATTCCAAGGTAAATTTTAATCCCAATCTCCACTGGGAAGTCACACATCTCCTGCTAAGGAAAAGAAAAGGCACAGCTTCACCTCTAGATGTCCTGCTACTTAGGAAGGAAAATAGCACAGGAGGAGCGGACTTACCTGCTCTCAAAACCATCCTGGGGCCAGTCGGCTCACAGCAGCCCTGTGCTGCTTGACCCCTGCTTTACTGATCCAGCTTGATTTCAATCACCCTAGACATTTTCTTCCTTCATGTTTTCTCTCTTTCTTTTTTTCTTTTTTTAATTTTTTCTTTTTAAGGTGTAAGTCCCTAGTATAGAAAAATAAAAGAAAATAAGGTAAGAGTGAATGATTTCTTTAATGCCAAGGAAAGGAACTTTGACTAAGCCTCCCTTGCAGCTGCCTCCCCGGCATGAGCCAGACCACAGCTGGCACAGTCTAAGGGGGCTGCAGCCATGTGTCCCCCACGCGGGTAAGGCGCAAGAGCTGAACGGGAATCTGGGGCTTCACATGACATGCGACCACCTGCACTCATGGGCACGATGTGCAAAGGTGCCGTACCATAGAGGTTATTTTGCAATTATTCATGCTGCTTCCCTCCGCCTTGCATGCCAGACAATTAAGAGCTGAGTATGTCAGATGGTAAGGGTAACAGGTTGACCTAAGCCTTGGAAGACTAAGAAGAATCAGAGCTCACATTACCAATCCCAAAGAGCCCTCCAAATCCTGGAATTATAGGCATTAGTGTCAGAACAGGACCCAGCCCATTGTCTTTTTAAATGTTTTACTCCCAAGAAGCTAGTAAACAACAACCATATTTGGATTAATGTTGTAAATTCTATCTTACCCAAGGGAAACAGAGACTCTTTATAATGTGAGGGATAATCCCACTAAGCCGATTGGCAGGGAGTCCAGTCCTACTCTTCTCCTTTTGGGAGGGAGATTCTTAAATATATCTTCCCAACTACAGTGAATGTCATTCCTCATTATGTAAGCTAATAAGGCCTTCAAATGGAAGTGGTGTATGGAAATATAAAAATATTAAGATACTCAGATATTCTGACTTTACCTTTCACAAACTGTTTTTTTAAAAATAAATATTCACAAATATAACCAATCTCAGATACTTCTTCCTAGCTCAGAACCCACTCTGGTCAGTTTTATCTCCTCTGTAAAATGGAAATAAAAAGCTACCCTTGGTCAGATGTAGTGGCTCACACCTGTAATACCAGCTCACTGGGAGGCTGAGGCAGGGAGGATCACTTGAGGCCAGGAGTTTGAGACCAGTCTGGGCAACATAGCAAGACCCCCATCTCTACAAAAATTTAAAAATTAGCTGGGTGTAGTGGCACATGGCTATAGTCCAGCTAATTGGGAGGCTGAGGCAGTAGGATTGCTCAAGCCCAGGAGTTCACAGTTGTGGTGAGCTACGATGACACCACTGCACTCTAGCCTGGGTGGCAGAGTGAGACTATGTCTGAAAAATAAATAAATAAATAAATAAATAAAAGCTGCTCTTTCACATCCACCACTTGCCTCAGTAAGATACTTTCTGTTGACATAAAATTTCCTCATATGTTTATATTTCTGAAACTGGAATGCATCTTATAATCAATGTAAACATTGAATATAGTGTTTGCCCCAAAGTGCTGTTATTAAATAAAATGTCTAGAAATCAGGAAATTTATTTCCCTCGTAGTCATAAAAAAAATTTCTCCTTAGAAGGTAAGATTTTTTTTTTCCCAGTGAGAAGTCTCATGGCCTTGTTTCTTATAGCAAATAAAGAAGCACCAAAAACACAAAATCTGTGACCTCTGAAATCTTACTCTGTTTTTTGGCCTAGACTGAGATGTCCCACCTGCCTTCCAATCCCAGCTCCTTCATGGCCGACTCTGCAACCTCAAGAAGTCACTTAGCCCCTATAAGCCTCAATTACCATAACTGTAAAATGATCATAAAGTGATACTCATTTCATAAGGCTTTTATGAAGTTATATTTAATCTTCTCTGTAATCTTAGCTGTTTGGCAGGGGATGTGGTACGTGCTAGTGTTCAATAATGTTAGCTATTATTTTAACTGATATATAAATGACTATATAGCTAGGTAACTATGCATGACTAAGGGTTAACTTCTTAACTGGTTAGCATTGGTTTAGAGAAAGGTAAATAAAGTAAAAAAAAACTATGTTCTTAAGGTTAGAGAGAAAAATGGAAGCAGGACAAGAATGATGGAGAGAAGAGAATGGGAGAGAAAATGAGAAGAAATGTACAGTATATTTTATGGAAATTTGACTTAACAAGAGGCCAAAGAGTAACTTTTAGCCCAGAAAATGTTCTAGATAAGATATAGGCTGAACTGCTGTAACAAACAGACTCTTAACAATTTAGTGGTTCAAACAAGATAAACAACTGCGCTCTTTCACATACGGTTCAAAAGGGGGGTTCGTATACAGTGTGGGTCGTGAGGAGGTGACTCTCTTTCCTGAGGTTGTCCAGTGAGCCAGGTTTCCTCTGTCTTCTTGCTCTACCATCCCCTGGAGTTCTGTTTTCCTCTGAATTAGCAAGTCTGGCACGCTAGCACCATGTCTGTTGTTCAGGTGTAGGAAAGGAAATATTGAAGATTGGAGAGCCGTCAACTCCCTGTGTTAAGGACGTGACCAAGTGGTTGCACATATCCCGTCTGCTCACTTCCCACTAACAATAGGGCCAAGAACAAGCTGCAAGGGAGGCGGGAATTATAGGCCAACTCACCCAAAGGAAAAAGGCAGAGTGGCTACTTGGGAAAGACTCTACCCTAGGAAGTGGGCATCTCATTTTAGAGAGTTTGACCAGCAGGGAACTGGATTCAGAGGACTGGAGACACAATTGTGTTGTTTGTTCTTCTTTACAAAGTCATTCCCTTCCATGAACCACATAACTGTATTGTTTAATAGGTAAAGAAGAGCGGCTCTCACTGTTTCCATTTTACATAAACTTTTGGAGGTACATTGTTATCAGCTCAGACTAACACAACTAGTAAACCAAGATTCAAACTCAGGTCTTTTGACTTTTAAATCTATTGAGCCAGTCAATGACAGACCTGAGCCTGGTGTCCAGGATTGTCCCCAAATCTAGGTTCTTTCTCACCCCCCCCCAAACTTCTTCACAATCCCATTGCTTCCTTGTCACACCACGTATGATGCGTGTGGAAAACTGTCAGCCCAGGAGAGAAGTGAGGTTTCATTCTATGAATTGCTGATAAGAAAATTGTATGCCTGATTCAACTAACTACCTCTTTGTTAGATATTTAATATCTGTTTTCTTCTGTTAGGAGATTCCATTCTCCTCTCATTGGGTGGGTTGCCTAAATGGTAATGTGATCAACCCTTGGGGTAAGATTCCTTGATCCTCAGCCTGTTTTGCACCTGTGGTTTACCTTTTGTCAGAGGAGGATATGCAAAAAGTGGAGGAGGGATGGATGGGAATTAAATGATTCCTTTTTCAAGGGAATGAAAGGAGCCCTTTATTCTGCCCCCTGAAAAACTCCATTAAAAGCCATCACTGCCTCTGGACAACCCAGGAGCCGTTTCAGTAGCAGGGAGCCACCATGGCTGATGAGTCCAAATTTATTGAGTTCATTGATGAAGCTTTAGAAAAATCAAAAGAAACTGCACTCTCTCGCTTATTTTTCACCTATCAGGGGATTCCTTACCCAGTCACCATGTGCACCTCCGAAACTTTCCAAGCCCTGGACGCCTTTGAAGCCAGACACGATGACATTGTGCTCGCATCTTATCCAAAGTGTGGTAAATAACAAATCATTTCCCACAAGTGCCTTTCTCGTAGTGGGTAGGCTGGGGAGGGGTGTGAGACAGAGGTGGGATGAAGGCAGTTTGTCTCTGCCGGAAGCTGGCTGGACAGCAGCGAGGAGGGTGGCCACCATGGATGGTTAAGCACGTAGGTTCTGAAATCGATAACCAGAACTGCTGGATTTTAAAACCCCAGTGTCTGAGGGAAGATGTCTCTGTGAAAGGCCAGGATAGAGGATGGACGGTGGAAGGGGACAGATGGTGGGGCTGGAAGGGAGGAACATGAACGCGGGACAGTCCCGTTGGCATCTAGAACTGACTGTAGCAGAGATTTTTATCTTCATTTTTGACTGAAGTCAAACGCATGGCTGCTCTTATAATTTATATGATGATTTCCATGTAATAGATTATTTTTCAGGCTCAAACATCAATCCTCCAGTTTCTCAAATCATTTTTACAATGCTCTTTCTTCAAGGGAGGACCAGACATGAAGAATCTAAATCATCTTACTTTATGTCACCCACTTTTGATTCTTTTCACTGTTGTTTATTAAAGCCAACCTCATTTAATATTTTTCTTTTTAACTGTTGCTGAGTTTTCGTAAAATCAAAATCATACACTCCTCTAGAAAATACTTATTAATTTGAGGTAACATAATATATGCTATAATAAACAACCATTTCTATAGTATAACATTGTTCTATAAGGAACATTTTCTAGATTCAAAAAGAAGCATGGTCTCTTGTTAAAGAAGACATCTGACAAATAAGATAAGTTGAATTTTATACTATAAGTAAATGCTATTTTCCACCAAATTTTCTTTCCATAGCCCAGGTTATTTCAAACACAGAAAATGAAATACACATCAGGGAATGGTTGTAGATTTTAATTTTGATCATGTATATGCTAAAGTAACATCTCTGTTATATCAAGACTCCTTAATGCGCTTTTATTCTCTGATTTTTCTTAAAGGTTCAAATTGGATTCTCCACATCGTCCGTGAATTAATATTTGCTGTTTCTAAAAAAAAGTATGAATATCCGGAATTCCCAGTTCTTGAATGTGGGGACTCAGGAAAATATCAGGTTAGTACCAACAGCCTTTAACCTTACAGCAATTTGTTATGTGTTTACCATATCCTCAGCACTTTGCAGATATTCTTTTATGGTAAGATGACTTTATCATCATTTTACAAAAAATAAAACTGTTGAGACTTGCCCAATGTCACGGGGTGAATAAATGATAGAGCTAAGATTTAAACCCAAGCGTTTTTATTTGAGCTCTTAGTGACTACACTGTATAGCCAGAATTTTTTTTATTTTTTTTTAAGTAGAGGGAAAGGTAAGTTGAGAAGCCTCAGGAAATGAACTGAAACCAAAAAAGCCTGAAGTCTCTGAAAACACGAACATAGGCAGGACACTAGCAGGAATCCCCAGTCTTTTTCTAGTAAGACATTACTTTTGATTTCTCTGTCTCAATTATGACTCTGGGGTGTGTGTGAGGGATGGGAAAGGATCAAGTAGCAGCTAAGAGAGTAAGTCACTGACATGTGTGCAGGTAATAACAGGTCACCCTACCTGTCATGACTCACCTTCCCAAAGTAACTAACTGCGGCTTGAGTGTGAGACGGGATGCTCTGCTCCCTGCCCAGGGAAGGCAAGAAAGGAGTGGGAGAAGGATCTGCCTCGGGACTTCAGTGTGTGGACAGAACAGGGGCAAGGAGGACCCCCTCCCAACCCTAAACAACCCAGAATGCAGTTGGGAAGGGAAGGTTGTATTCAGGGGGAACCACAGTCTCAGTAAAACTCTCAGAAGTGTTTGCCACTAAGACTCCCAATGGGAAGATAGAACCCAGTTACTAAGAATAAAGCTACTGGATTGGGACTTACGGAACAGCTTCTGGAAAGTGCTCGAGACACTTAGCATGATGACAAATACAAACTTGGAAACCAGGTGGAAGGAAACCCATTTCTATGAATTTGGCCAAAGTAGCAGAAACATACATTGTTAACGAAGTAAGTGTTCAGGGACTTGGGGGTGGGGTGGGGGGGGGAATCCTGGATCTAGGTGGCAGCAAAGGAACTCCAGGAGGCATCAGACAGGCTAGCAGCTGCATCAGAGCCTTTGGTCTCAGACCTGCGAGGGTTACCTGTACGAAAGCACACCTGATGGAGGTTCAGTTAGGACAGGCCCAGGAACGCAGGCAGCATAGGTGGACAGGGGCTTTAAGAAGCATTTTCCTAGGTAAGAATGGAGGAACTAATGAAAAACCCCACTGACCTCTCCTATCCAGGCTTTTGCATAACGTTTTCCTAATGAGAGTGCTTAACATTACCTATAGAAATGACGCCAGCTTTGCTAAGGCTTTAGAAATTTGTCCAGCTTTCCAACTTCTCTCTTAAGAACTTGTTACATTGTGGGTCATGGGTCCCAATATAATAAATTTTTATACAGGTCACCTTACCAATATAATCTTTCTTATTGAATTTGCCTGTGTTGTTCCTGGTTACCTGAGATAAACAGGTGTCCCTTATGATTAAAATAGGGTTTGGTATATTGTAAGTGTTTACATTATTTATAGGATTTTTTTTTTTGAGACAGGGTCTGATTCTATTGCTGAGGCTAGAGTGCAGTGCCTCATCACAGCTCACTGCAACCTCACATTTACGGGCTCAAATGATCCTCCTGCCTCAGCCTCCCAAGTAGCTGGGACTATAGGCATGAGCCACTGCACCCAGTCAATGATAACTTGCTTATGCAATGTACCTTTTATTTTTAAATGGAAATCAGTCAGATGAGCTCTACTTAACAGTTATTCACCTTACAAAAAACTTTTCTAGGATACATATTTTTCTTTAAGCAAGATATATCTATATCTAGTCTTTACATTGCTTACAGTTTGGCTATGTTACACATTTTCATGAACATAGTATATTTATTTTATTTTGTTACAGTTAGCTTCCATTTTCCCCTTGGATATTTTTCTAATCCTTTTAATAACTTTGTCATTTCTCATGTGTCTGTATGTGGTTTTTGGCCACACAGTTTAATAGAAACAGCACTCTATTACTTAATCTGAAAATTACCACCTGTGCAATTTTGCACAAAGCACTTAATACCTCAAAGCGTGTTCTTAATCTTTAAAATGGGGGTTACAATATGTACCTGAGAGGATTGCTGTGAATAAATGTAAAAGTACTTTAAATGCTAAAAAGTACAATTTGATGTATATCAGATATTATCACTACTAGTCACCACTTGGGCCCATCTTATTGTTTTAAATGTTTTTTTTTATTTTTAAAATCTCATTTTTTTGCCCCTTGCCTTGAGTTGGGATCCCCACCAAGTTTTTACAGAGCAATTGGCTCTAAATGTCTAAATATCATTATATCACTTGCAATGAGTAGGTATACTGTAGCTGTGACCAAGCAGTGAGTGACCTCTAAAATTGTGGAACTGAAAACCTGAAGTCATTAAGATCTCATTTTTAAGTTAAAACCCTTAACCCTGGCAAATTAAAATGATAACTTCATTTTCAAAATTATTGGTAGAAATAGATTACAGAAAAAGACTCAGTGACCTTATAGTCCTCAAACTGGCAAGAATTTCTCTCGTGAAATATTTCTCAGACATTTAAGAGACTCTATGGACTTTCAAGTTCTGTTGGGATATTTGATTGCATGGAATTTTAGTTGGTTAAACAAACAAAAAAAAGATCTAGGTATTAAAAATGGATTTGCAGGAATTGAGACTTGAATATTTCTGTTAAAGACCCTGAATATAGAAGAGACCCAAATTAAGAGGGGATTGCAGATTATGAGCTGTCTTGAACAAAATGTACTTGATATGATTGTAGGTAAAGATAAATTTTTTTTTAACAACGAAAAAGACTGGGAAATGGTAAGCAGGATGCAACAAGGGAGTT
The DNA here is from genome assembly GCA_008086735.1 of Cheirogaleus medius. Taxonomy (NCBI): domain Eukaryota; kingdom Metazoa; phylum Chordata; class Mammalia; order Primates; family Cheirogaleidae; genus Cheirogaleus; species Cheirogaleus medius. Next base: position 146,724,230 of record VBSM01002608.1, read on the forward strand.
CAAGAAGAAGATTTTAATTATTTGTTTATTTATGTTTCTTTATTCCTCATCCCCAACAAAGTAAGAAAATAAAGAAAAATTGCACTCTGGGAGGCCGAGGTGGGTGGATCTTTTGAGCTCAGGAGTTCGAGACCAGCCTGAGCAAGAGCGAGACCCTGTCTCTACTAAAAATAGAAAGAAATTAGCTGGATAACTAAAAATATATAGAAAAAATTAGCTGGGCATGGTGGCGCATGTCTGTAGTCCCAGCTACTCGGGAGGCTGAGGCAGGAGGATTGCTTGAGCCCAGGAGTTTGAGGTTGCTGTGAGCTAGGCTGACGCCACAGCACTGTAGCCTGGGCAACAAAGTGAGACTCTGTCTCAAAAATAAATAAATAAATAAATAAAAGAAAAATTGGAGGAGAAGACATAGTGATAGTGTTTGAAACTACATTCAGATACCAAACTTAGGATTGATTCACTACACACACACACACACACACATTCACCTTTTTGTGTATATTTTTAAGAGAATGAAACAGTTTCCATCGCCAAGGATTTTGGCAACTCACCTCCATTATGACAAGTTACCTGAGTCCATCTTCAAGAATAAAGCCAAGGTGAGTGTCTCTTCCTACTGGTATTTCAATTTGAGATTTTTATGTATAGATATTGGCCCTTTGAGGTACATAATGAGTTTGCTCCTCATTATAGGATTTTAATAAATGAAGCATGAGATTTAGTATTTCTTTTTTTATTGTTTCTTCAGATACATGTGCTATAGTTGCATTCAAGTCAAATGCATTTTAGGATGTAAAACATAGGCATAGAATAAAACATATACTATATAAATATACAAAACATATATTATAATCTGTTTTATAGTGCATAATTTTCAGAATCCTACTAGAATATTTAGAATGTTTAACAAGACGATCCAACCTAGTAAAATGAGCAAAAATTGTTCCTTTGGTTCTTTCTGGTAAGCACTATTTACCTGAGGTCTAAAACTACTTTATTCCTGGATTTCACATATAACGATTAACTTCATGTTGTTCATACACAACCACAGACACTCTTGCTACTTTCACCATTGTCTAAAAACCTTGTTTCATTAACCGATATTGATATATTTGTTGTAATCACTAGTTTTTACCCAACCCCTTGTTTCTTGTCACCTGGTCTCCCCTTCATTTATTTCTTGGTGCCTTTTTTTTTTTTTTTTGGTCTCAGAAGGAAAGGATTAGAACTAATTAAAATCAAGATTTAAACTCTTGAATGCCACAAAGAGGAATGGGAAAATAGTGAAGTAATAGCAAAGAAAGGCAAAGGAGGAAAACAATTAATATAACTATACTGGCCAGAGGTAGGCAGGGAAAGGAAGCAGGAGGAAGAGTGGGAAGGAAAACATTAAGAAAGTGGAGACTTACAAGCAGCCTTGTAGCCAGGTCCCAGAATCCTAGGAGCTTAGAATTGGAAAATGCCTTAAAGGTTGTCTGCGCTAATTTCCACTGGGTGTTTGAATTCCACTAAGTGGCTGGCTGGACCACGATAGACAGAAACTCCTGTATCCCCTGAGCCAGGTTTGAACAGCTCTGTTAAACAGTTTTTCCTTATTCTGAGAATCTACAAAATTGGAAATACCACTTTAACACATAATTTCCCCTGTTTAATGCAGTTAACATAATCACAAATCCAGGTGACTCCTTCCCACCCTCCCTTAATGATTCTGTAATAAACAGAGCCGAAGTAATTTATAAAGCATTTGTATTGGGGCATGCAGGCTTTTGAGCAGTTTCACTTTCATGAGAATAAAGGTAAGAAAAGAGCAATAGAGGCATAAGCGTTGCTGGCAATTTGCCCACACTCCAGGCAACTGGCCCTTACAATTTAAATTTATGTCTTTATGAAATTATAAATTGTTATAATAGCCAAAGAGACTAATAAGTGGTAGTTAAAACCTAAAATATAAAACCCTTGGATGACAAGAATCTATCATATTTGGATCAAAGGCAGGGGTGAATTTTAGATCTGAGCATAAGACAGATCCAAGAGCCCATTTGTCTCTATTTAATTTTAACCTGTTAGTCTTAGTTTATTTCTTTAGATGGACAAGGTATTTTGAGATCCATATTACCTCCCAGTTCCATGTATTCTACAAATTTGATAAATACAGCCTCTATATCTTCACCTAAATCAATCATTCATGTGTTAACTATGGCCCAGGACAGTGGAAAGGCTTATTAAAAACCTCCAGGCAGGTTTTTGATTGATTATTTAGCCTCCTTTGCATATGATTACCCAGTTTTATATGCCTAATTGCTCCTACTTCCAACTTCCATTCTTCCATTTTTTTGCAGAAGAAATCATAAGCTACTCCATCTACTAATCTAAAAACCATGTCCAAAGAATCCAGCTGTTAGCAGCCACTTGCTCTTAGAGGACCCATATTGCCCCCTGCTGGTCACCACTTCCTTGCTTCCTTTTCTTGTGTAGCCCTAAATCTTGTTTTTTGCCAGTTCTAGAAACCTCTCCCAAATGGAGGTCAGAATCTGTACTTTGCAAAGTCCACATCTTTCCCTTTTCTGAAAATGAAATGACTTCTGGCTATCTCTAGTTATCTGACCTCTTGTGCATTATCTCACGTTTCTCAGAGTTCTCGGACATGCTCAATAATGTGTCCCCCAATTCCTCAGTTCTTGAAATGGAAAGCATCTGGCCAGAGCGCATGAAGTCGCTTGGAACAGCCATGCGCTGTCCTGGAGTCTTTTGGTTCCTTTGGGTTTCAGTTTGCTCTTTACAATGTTGAATTCACACTTTTCATCCAAAGGAACACTTTCCACATCAGAGGAAACACACATAGGAATTCTATATGCATCATATCTCAGGCCCCAGAAAGTGGGCCTTGCCATTCTTTGATCTCCCACTAATTCTAAACATTATTTTTGTTGTTCTTAACATTATTTTGCACTTTTTCTTTTATTTGGAGGTTTAAGCTTTTGGACCATACTCTTGTGACTATTCTAGTGAGCTTGTTCCTTTTTCTTTTTTACATCTTCTATTCATGACTTTTAATTGTCCAAACTCATTAGCAAAAGTCCTCTGCTACAACATTAATCTTTTCTTTCTTCCTTCTTTCTCCCCTATTCTCAGACTTCCCCATCAGCCACCTCTTGTTCCTCAATTTCTTACTGTCATTCTTTATGTAGTAACACGATTTTGTAATATACAAGTAGAAACAATGATATTGTTCACTTTTGAACCTTTCCCAAAGTTCAAAATATAGACCTAAATAAATTAACTTATTTTTCGCTCCCTAGATATTGGTGATATTTCGAAACCCTAAAGATACAGCAGTGTCTTTTTTCCATTTTCACAACAATGTCCCCGATATTCCAAGCTATGGCTCTTGGGATGAATTCTTCAGACAGTTCATGAAAGGACAAGGTATGGCTGTTGGTAAAAGAATTCTTGTTACTTCAACACTTGACAACATAAATATGAAAATTCAAATTGTTTTAAGGCAAAGAAAGAAGTAAGATTTAGGCAGGCCTAGGGACCAAAAAGTTGCATTTAAGTGAAGTTTTATAGCATCACTAGTTCTGTGCATCAAACAATTAAAACACATTACTGCTTTTAAGAATAATTTGGACAATTCTTGTGCTGACTGTGAGTATTGAGTGACCATAGAATAGACATGGGACAGAGGGGCCTCTAACAAAGAGTCAGGTAGAAAAGCATTTGTAGTTAATTTCTCTTAAGTCACTATATAACAAAATGATAAACACCAAGAAAGATAAAAAACCATGACACTGAACAACTACCCCTAAGACATTTGCTTGCCAGAAAGGAAATAAGTTTGTTTTTTTTTAGATCATGTTGATATTTCATCTCTGGTTATTGATAACTACAATTTTACAAATGTGTCCCAATGTCTCAGGTACTTAAGCAGGTGTTGTATATACCTGATTTCATTTAAGACTCATAACAAACTATGAATAAGGCAGTATTAGCCCCATTGTACAGATGAGGAAACTAATCAAAAGAGTTAAATCACTTGCCAATGTTCCCATTGCTTGTAAGTGGCAGTGACTCTACTTCCACGGGTATAGTGGCCAGAGACCAATAAATGCTTCCTTTTGTTAGTGGCTCTTTGAGTCTTTACGGTATAGTGGAGGGAAGAATTTTGCCAGATGACAGGAGAAGCTGTAGTCAGTTCACTCTAAGAGGGCTACTTTGTTAAACAATTTATTTATTTTTTATTGTATATCTTTAAAGGTGTACAACATGATGTCTTGCCATATACATAGTGAAATGATTAATATAATTGGGCAAATTAACATGTCTATCATGTCACATAGTTACTTCTTTTTTGTGGTGAGAGCACCTAAAATCAGGCAGTATTTTAAGCCTTTGACATGTGTTAATTCATTTAAACCCAGTGATATCCCATTTTACAGATGAGGAAAACTAAGGTACAGAGGGTTTTAGGGAGTTGCTCAATATCACGCAGTTAGTAAACAGCAAAGCTAATCAATGTCTAGATCTGCACTGTCCAAATGTGCAACTGAGTACTTGAAATGTGACTAGTGCAACTGAATTTTTAATTTTTTAAAATTTTAATTAATTTAAATTTAAAGATGGATCCTCATTTCAGTTATTGGAAAACTTTTAAGTAAGTTTGTAATAAGCTGGGTGTGTGGATATACTTTTTCAACTGTAAGTTTTATGAAACCTAAATATACATCAAGTATTTTCAATAAACATTTAGCATCCAACTGAAATTCTCTGTATATGTAAAATACTTACTGGCTTTTGAAGACTTAGAATATAAAAAATAATGTGTAATGTTTCATTGATAATTTTTTATTGATGTTGAAATTATATTTTTGGATGTTTGGGGTTAAATAAAGTAAAACATTAAAGTTAATTTCACCTGTTTATTTTCACTTTTTAAAATTACATATATGGATTGCATTACATTTAGATTGGGCAATGCTGGTTTTTCTGGCATTGTCTCTATCAGTTTTCATGTACCAGTTACTATTTCTGAATTATTTTATTCACTGTAATATTCATGAATGTCTTATAGTTTTTATCAAATCATTTTTATAACTTGTTTAATTATGTTACTTATGAAAAATGTTCAAGAAGATAAGAAAATAGATAGAAATAGGACAATTGGACTGGTTTATACTAGCTCTTTGGGGTCAGAGATTTGTAATAACTTATATACATGTCTTGTTGAGCATATACACATACATATGGTTTATATTTTAGAGAAAATTAACCATCTATTATTTTAATCTGTTATTGAAAATTCTGTAAGAAGTTTTTTTCCTCTGTTTTTTTAGTTTCTTGGGGAAGCTATTTTGATTTTGCAATTAATTGGAACAAACATCTTGATGATGAAAATGTTAAATTCTTATTATATGAAGACCTGAAAGAGGTGAGACAATGATTGTTGATATTCTAGAACAAGATTTATTATAAAGTACAACATAGAACACTTACTTATAATGTCTGATTGTGTGAATATATATGGTATTCAGTAAAAAAAAAAAAAAAAATTCCAAGACAGGGCATAGTGACTCAGGCCTATAATCTTAGCACTTTGGGAGGCTGAGGCAGCAAGAGAATTGCTTGAGGCCAGGAGTTCAAGACCAGCCTGGTCAACATGGAGACCCCCTCTCTAACAAAAAATTTTAAAAATCAGTCAGATGTGGTGGCACGCACCTGTAATTCCAGTTACTCCAGAGGCTGAGACAGGAAGATGGCTTGAGCCCAGAGTTTGAGGCTGCAGTGAGCTATGATGACACCCACTGCACTCTAGCCTGGGCAAGAGAATGAAACCCTATCTCAAAGAAAAAAATTCCAGATATGTAGTATAGTACTAGAAAAAAAATACATAAATCCTTAGGTTGTTTATTTAACAGAAATAAAATAATGCTTAGGAACACATTACTATTAATAACAGTAATGCTTTATTTTCCCTTTATGATGACTAGTCCAAACTAGTAATCAAAAAAACATCAAGGTTGCGGTGAGCTATGATGACGCTGCTGCAGTCTAGCCCAGGGGCAACAAAGCAAGACCCTGTCTCAAAAAGAAAGAAAGAAAGAAAGAAAAAAGAAACAAACAATAGGTAGTTCTCATTGATTTAATGGAACATACATTTGGTTTTGAATCTATTTTTAATAATTAATATTATTTTTAAAAATGTTTATTCACTTAACAAATATCTAGGGAGTGATCAGTCAGCATTGTTTCGGGTTCTGGTGAGACATCAATGAACAGACCAGATAATGTTCTCTGCCCTGGAGAAGGTTACAGGGGAGACAGAATGATAAATAATAAATACAATAAATTTTAAAATGTATGTAGTACATGAGAGAAAGAAAGAGCATAGCTGGTTAAGGGAAATTGGAAATGCCAGGGGGTGGGGGATTAGAGTGCTAGACAAATCCCAGTGTGAAACAGGGTGGTTTAGGGAGACCTCCTTGAACAGATGTGATTTGAGCAGAGATTTGAAGGAGGTGAGGGAGTGAGCCAAGTAGGTACTGGGGGAAGAGCATCCCAGGCAGAGGGAATCAACTGGAGCAAAGACCCCAGGGCAGGGGTGATCCTAGTATGATTAAGGGACAGCGGGGAGGCTGATGTGCCTGGGCCTGCAGGGATGAATCAGGGGAGAACAGCCAATGAGGACAGGCTGGAACGGTAGGATGGGGTATGAGGAATGGTGTGGCAGGCCACTGAAATGACTCTGGCTTTCACTCTGGGAAGCTACTGAAGGATTTGAGCGGAGGGTTGATCAGAGCTGATGTGTTTCTAACAGGATTATTCTGGGTGGTGTGTGAGAATGAGCTGCAGCAAACAGAATGCAGGGAGACCTGAGAGGAGACCGCCACCGTGGTCCAGGCAAGGGGAGATGGTGGCTCAGACCAGAAAGGGGCAGTAAAAAGGTGATGAGAAGCGGCTGAATTCTGGATCTATGTCGAAGGAAGAGCCAACAGGATTAGCTGCTGGATTGGAAGGAGGGGAAGGTGGTGAGAGAAAGAGAGAAGTCAAATAAGACTCCAATATCATTGGCCTGACCAACTGAGGGGGCTGAATTGCCATTAATTGAGTAGGAGATGGCAACTGGCGTAGCAGGATTATGGGGGAGGTCAGGGATTTGGTTTTGGACACTAAGTTTGAGATGTTTATGAGTCATCCCAATGGAGAGGCCAAGTGGGCAGTTGGGTATAAAAGTCTTAAATGCAGAAAGAGTTCTCAGCTGTAGATAAAATTTGGGAATCATTGACATATAGATGGCCTTTAAAGCCATGGTATGCAATCCATGTATATGTAATCTAGGTATATAAGAGAAGAGAAGGAGACCAAGAACTGAGCCCTGGAACCCTCCAATGTAAAGAGTTTGAGGAAAAGAGGAGGAATCAGCCAAGGAAACTGAGAAGAGTGGCTAGTGAGGTAGGAGGGAAACCAGAGTCCTGGAACCACAGTGAAAAAAAGTAAGTTAAAGAGAAGACAGTGTGTCAAATGCTCTTTAACTTAATCAAGTCTTTTACACCAGTCTGCCATGATATTCTTATCAAAAGAAAGTAGAATTTAATCTACCCTTTTGTTTATAGGATACATGCTAATTTGGTCTTTTTTCTCTCCAGTGTAGAATAATGTTTCTGAAACTTGTGCTCCATGGAATACCAGTGTCACCCTCTATGTTAATAGTTCTTTCTTGGGGGTTAGAGAGGAGGTTGCTTATTCAAATATATTTATGAACTGCTGTATTATACAGCCTGCTGTTTTAGCAATTCACATTGTGCATTGGTCTGTTAAAGACTTTGAGAGGTCCTATAATAGAAAAAAAATTCTCACTTCTGTTTAACCCAAAGGATTCTAAGCTTATTGGACCTCAACCCTTCCTCTCTTTTTTCCCCATGAAATGTCTATAACCATCTTGGGGATACTAACTAGTGTTTTGTAGAATATAGTTTAACAAACTGTTCTAGATGATTTATGAATTTCCATTGGTGAGGCATAGTGTTGGGTGGTTCATGGTTTACAAGGGTAGTTAGACAAGATAAATTTCAAGATTCCTTCAAGTTTTTATGATTCTAAAAATTAGACTTTCTTGGTGGAATTAAACATTAGCTACAAATAGAATTCAGAAGAAAAGAAAATTTGAATGAGCACATACAAATACATTAATTTCCCCAGCCGGTCTAGACTGATACTTTTTACTTTCACATTTTAATAAAAACAAAATTTCTTTTTCTTTTTTTCTTTCTTTTTTTTTTTTAGAGACAGAGTCTCTCTCTGTTGCCCAGGCTGGTACAATCATAGCTCACTGCAACCTCAAACTCCTGGCCTCAAGCGATCCTCCCACCTCAGCCTACCAAAAATGCTGGGCTTACAGGTGTCAGCCACTAGGCCCTGCAAGTCTGATACTTTGTAATACGATGAATATCATCCTAGATACAATTCTAACCTACTAATTAACACTACTTTGTTATTTATATCCTAAAAAGTATTGTCTGGCAGTTCAACAAGAGTCATACATTGAAACTACAAAGTATAATCGATACAAAATATCTTATAGCGATTATCTCAAATATTTACATAGGAATGTCAAAGTACCCTAAATTTAAAGACAGTGATAAGCAGATGAACTAGGGAGTTAGGCTTAATAATTAATTCCGCTTTGACTAAAAAGCCTATTTTTGCTCAGGGCACAATTCCCACAGAAAGAAATTTATCCTGTAAAATTTTGTTTTCAGAATCTCGCCGATGAAATAAAACAAATTGCCGCGTTCTTGGGATTCTCTGTAACTGAGGAACAGATTCACACTGTCTCGGCCGAGAGCAGCTTCCCAGCAATGCGAGCAGCATCTCGGGAAACACACGGTGCGGTCGGCCCGTTCCTGTTCCGCAAAGGTAGGTTTGCGTTGGCTTCTGGGATCGCGCGTCCCACCGCCGGTTAGGGAGCGACAGTGCACACGACAGGCCACCCAAATAACGGCATCTTAAATAAGACAGGGTTTTATCTTTCTCTCTCTCAGTAAGTCTGAATACAGGCAGTCCAGACCTGTAACTGGCAGCTCCACACCATCTTTTAGAGTAGCGGTCCCCAACATTTTTGGCACCAGGGACAGGTTTTATGGAAGACAGTTGTCCACGGATGGTGGGCGGTGGAGCTCTGCAGCCCGGTCCCTAACGGGCCGCCGACCAGCAGCAGCAGTCCGGGACCGCAGTGTTAAGAGTACTAAGTTCCTTCTACTTTTCTGCTTGTCACCTTGTGATGACAAGTTGGCACCTGGAGCTCAACCGTTATGTTCAAGTTCCAAGTTCCAGGTAGGAAAAAGGGAGTGGGCAAGGGACATTTCGTATAGGCTGGTTGAGGCCCCTTTGAAGAGCTTTCCTGGAAGCCCCACTCAGTGACTGCTTACCTTTGTTGGCCGCCTTCCCTGCAGCGGTGGCTGTGAAATGTGACTTTTTTTTTTTTTTAAAGCTAGGCACATACTACCCAATTCAAATCAGGTTTTTGTTAATTAGGAAGAAGAAGAAAATGAGTATTGGATTTTTACTAAATTCCATTAAGATATTCAAAATTCTAATGGAATTTTCTGATAATATACCTTTATGATTGCTAGTTTTTTTATTACATATATATTAAAAGTATAATGAGATTTAGAGGTAGCACACATAACAGCAAGGACAACAACAGCTAATATCAGGCATCCGTCATGTATTAAACACTTTGTTAGATTTAAATTTTATAACAAAAAGAATATGAAGTATTTAATTTTACAAATGTAGGAATCAAAGCTCAGGGATGTCAATTTTCCGTTGTCACATAGCTAATAAACAATGGAGCCAGCATTTGAGCCTAGGTCTATATGATTCTAATTTTTCAAATGAAGATCCATTGTGAATGTAACATTGAATGTAAGTCCGACTTTGGTTTGATTCCTAACTAACCTTGATTTTTATGCCTTGTTCTATTAGCTTTAAGGAGAAGGAAATAGAACTTTTCTGTACATTATTAATCAAGTAGTATTCAGAATAGAAAAATTCTGAAGTAAATAAAGTAATAGTTTTAAAAAATGTGTGATGTTCCTTATAGAAAATTTATAAATCACAGAAAAATATGAAAAAGCATTAAAATTGTCCAAACTTCTCCCACCAAAGGCAGATACAACTTTTTGGCATATTTCCTTCCATCCTTATTCTGTGATGTTTTATATAGTTGATGACATTTATAAATAGTTTTGTGTTTTATTTTATTCCATTACTATATTATAGGCATTAAAAATTGAAAAAATAAAAAATCTGTCAGCATCTGTTTGAGTGAAGAAAAAATATATATGATAAGCATTTCTTTATGTCATTAAACTCTCTTTTTAACATTCATTTCAATGGCTATAAAATATGGAACTTACAACTTCAACCCAAACGATCAAAAGATTCTTCAGAAAGAAGTAACTTCCTTTACTTTTTAAAAGTCTTTTTTTTTTTAGACAGGGTCTCACT
>VBSM01002608.1:146740509-146761631 GCA_008086735.1 Cheirogaleus medius
CCTCCCAGAGAGCTAGGATTACAGGCGTGAGCCACCGCGCCCGGCCTGTCACAGCTTTCTTGTCACCTGGAAATGCCACAGAAAGATGGCTCTACCTCCTGTCTACCTTCTAAACCTCCCACCAGTGCTTCACATTTGGGGAACTTAAATCATGCCCAGGACCTGAGCTACAAGGAAAGTGTATGTTTCAGTGGGGGACGTTGCAATGCAGGGGGAATGTAGATGAGAGGCAGGAGTGGAGGCACAATATTTAATGTATATTTGAGGTCCATCTTGGGATGATCTTCCTCCCTCACCCCAGCAAGATGTTGAGAGTACAGACTCCTGGTTCTAATTTTAGCTCCACTGCTTGCTAGCTGTGTTACCTAATTTCTCTATGCCTTGTACCTCAGTTTTCTCATCTGTTGAATGGGGTTAGTAGTGGCGCCTATCTCCCAGTATTGTTGTGAGGATATACGCATTGACCAGTGTGTGAGACAAGGCAAATCCTCAATAGTCTTTTTCTTTCTTTCTTTCTTTGTTTCTCTTTCTTTTTTTTTAATCCTCACTACTCTTAAGTTACTGTGACAATGAGCCAGTTTTTTTTAATTTGGTTGGTTTTTTTTTGTTTTTTGTTTTTTGTTTTTTTGGTTTGGTGGGGTTTTTTTCCCCTCAATACCCTTAAGTTACTGTGACAATGAGCCAGTGTGACTCTGGGCGTGTGTCACAGACCATCGGGTGAGTAGGATTTTATTATAAAGAGAGGGCTACTTGGATTGCACTTTGCTAGGAAACACCACGAAGTCCAGGAGGAAGTTGCACTTTGGTAGGAAACTCCACGAGGTCCTGTAGGAGGCAGGTGGCTCTCCTTAACTGCAGGTGCCTGGCGAGCGGGCAGGCGAGTGCCTGTCCATGAACGGACGGATGGGTGGGAATGGGTTGAAGGGCGATTACGCCCCAGGCCTCTCCTCACCAACCTTGCAGACGGGCGGGAGCCGCAGTGAGGAGTGGAGGGAGGGACACAGGCCCGACTTGAACCGGATCCTGGAGTTGCCACCTACCGGCGGCAGGTCCCCGGGTGAGCTCATTTACTCCTCAGTTTCTTCTGTTGTCAAACGGAGCCGATAATATCCACCTTCCCAACCCCATCCCAAATGTTTGCGTTGAAGAGTAAACGGGATCCCAGCGAGGCCACAGGGTTCTCTCCTCCCGGCCGACCCTTGCCCCCGACGCCGCAGTCACCGCACTGGGGCGCGGAGCGCGCACCCAGCGGGGCAGCCGCGCGCTTGTGCGGGAGGGGGCCGGGTGGCGGGAGAGGAAGGAGGAGTCCGCGGGGAAAACGAAACCGAGAGCGAGCTGCCCAGACTCGGCTGCTCTCCGCCCGCCGCGGCGACACAGGGCGAGCTGGGCTGGTGGGCGGCGGAGAGCGCGGGACGACGTGCGCGCGGATCGGCAGTCCTTATCCGGGCCGCACCGGAGCGCTGTCCCAGGCCCGCGACCCAGGTAGGGGCCTTTCCCGGGTCCCTGGAAAGGATCACGGAACGCGGTGGCAACTGAAAGCTATTTTCCTCCCACGAAAAATTGTGTTCGGTGCAGGTAAGAACTATCTCCCAGGCAGAGACTGGCGGTGGGGGAGTCTAGGTGAAAACGGATCGCTCAATGAATGACTCGACAGGCAGACGGAGATATGGAGGCCTGAATACCCACAGATTGGCTAAATCATCTCCGGCTAAAAATCTCTTGCCTGGAGGGTTGCAATAGTTTCCCAATTGCCCAGTCTCAGCTCCTGCCTCCGATTTTCTCCCTGCCCCCACCTCCACCCCATTACCTCTTTTCCACTCCTCAGCAGCTAAGTGTTCCTTTAAGTCAGATCCAAACACTTCCTCGCTTAGACCTCCCCCATGGCTTCCTTTCTTTTCAGAATTCTAGAAACCTGAGGTCCCCAACCCCCTTGGTATGGTCCGTGGCCTGTTAGGAACCGGGCCGGGCATCACCGCCTGAGCTCCGCTCCCGCTTCCTCCCCCATCCCTCCTCCCTGGGGAAAAGTTGTCTCCCATGAAACCGGACCCTGGTGCCAAAAAAGTTGGGGATCGCTGCAGTATAACGGTTTGTTAGAGCCAGGCAAGGCCCCTGGCTGCCATGGCTTCCTTGCTGTTCCTGAGGCCCAGTGGAGCCTGCTCCGGTCTCTAGGCCTTTGCATTGCCCCTTTCTTCTTCCTGGGAAGCTCTTCCCCCAGACACCTGTTTGGGCAAATCCCTCACTTTATCCTACATTTCTTCCAGTGCTAGCTTATCAGAGCAGCCTTCCCCAACAACTTGTATATAAAGGAAACTCCACTCTGCCCTCTCTGCTCTCCTTACCCTACTTCAGTTTTCACCATAGTTCTTCTCACCCTGTGACATTTTCTTTATGGGTTTGTGTTCCTCCACTACTAAGTTCACAAGAGTAGGATCTTGTTCAGCAGCACCTAGTACATAATAGGTGCTCATTCAATATTTGTTAAATGAATGGTAGTTCATAAATTCTCTTTCAATTCTGGAACAATGAGACTTCCTATTGGAAGTTTCACGTTTTCTTTAGTACTAAAAATGCCTTGCCAGTGGAAGCTAAAAGGCATGCTCTCTGCTGTCACTTAGGAGTGTAGACTCTTAGGCAGATTATGCTCTTGTTCTTCAGTTTGCTTATTTGAACCTGAAGATCCAAAACTCTTTACCTGTAGTTTATTCATTTAAGAATCAGATACTGGTTGAATGCATGTTATGTTGAATTATCACGGGACTTGCAGGAGGCTCAGCCTGTTGGGGGTGAGGGGGCCCCATAGTCTGCGGTAAGGGAATGGAGCTACAGCCAGAGTAATTTCTGGGGAGTAAAATGGACAAATACCATTTGTTAGTGATGACAATGGAGATTTCTTTTCGGTGAATGGTAAGACATAGAACGTGCTCCCCAAAGGGCTCAATGATTAGTTTAAAAAGCAGTGAGGGCTGTGACGAGGGTCTGGCAGGGTAGAGTGGCAGCCCATGGAGGGGTACTAGCTGATGCTACAGCATCAAAGAAGGCTGTGTTGATCCCAGTAGATGAGTGGAGATTGCCTGGTAGACAGAGGAAGCAGATACTGCATTACAAGTTTAGAGGAAAGCAGGTGACAAGTCTTGGAGGCAGGATCTGGAGATACATCAGTATTCATTCACTATTGAGCCCCCATTATAAGCCTGGTCCCTCCTCTCTTGTAATCCTTGTTCTAGTTTGGAAAACAGTCATTAACTAAAAAATTGTAATGAAGAGGACAAAGACTGTGAAAGAGCCAGTGAAAGAGTGTCCAGGATTTTGAACTGATAACTGTAGGAAGTAGGAGTTGACCAGACACAGGCAGCAGAAGGGGTTAGAGCCAGGAGCATTTTAGGAGGGAAATGGGTTGGACAGAAGCAGTTGGGGGTTCAGGAAAGAGTCTGTGGTGGAGATGTATTTTTGAGAACCATCATTGTGTAGATGAAATTTAAAGCCACAAACCTGGAGGTAGTCACCAGGGGAGTGAGCGTAAGTGGAGAAGAGCAGGTCTTAAGGACTGGGCGCCAGGACACTACAATATCTGGAAGAAAGGAATATGAAGAAGGACCAGGAAAGGAGTCAGAAAAAGGGTAGCTTGTGAGAAAGAAAGAAAACCAGGAGAGTGGGTGTCTTAGAAGTTCAAGCTAAGAAGGCGGGAGGAGGGAGAAGAGAATGAACAACCATATCAAATGTTGGTAGACAAGGAATGAAAACTACCAGATTTAGTGATGGGGAAGCCATTGGTAACCTTGACAAGAACTTTTTCAGTGGCTTGTAGAGGCTGCATGATTGTATCAATGTTTTAAAAAGATTGCAATGTGGCTATTACCAAAAAAACAAAAAACAGAAAATAATAAGTATTGATGAGGATATAGAGAAATTGGAACTCTTGTGCATTGCTAGTGGAAATGTAAAATGATGTAGCCACTGTGGAAAACAATTTGGTGGTTCCTCCAAAAATTAAACATAGAATTACCATATGATTCACCTCCACTTCTAGGTATATACCCTAAATATTTGAAAGCAGGGACTTAAATATTTACACACCAGTGTTCATAGCAGTATTATTCATAATAGCCAAAAGGTTGAAATAACCCAAATGTCCATCAACAAATGAATGGATAAAGAAAACGTGATACAAACATATAAGGGAATATTATTCAGCATTAAAAAGGGAGGAAACTCTGACACATCCTATAACATGGATGAACCTCGAAGACATAAAGAGTTCTGGATGTAGATGTTGGTGATGGCTGTACAACATTGTGACTGGACTTAATGCCAGTGAATTGTACACTGAAAAGCAGTTAAAAGGATAAATTTTATTGTATGTATATTTTGTCACAATTTTAAAATATAAAAAGAGAAAAAGATCATGATGGCTGCAGGGTGCAGGGTACAGCATAGAGAAGGAATTGAAGTATCTATAGGAACTGGTTCTGAGATTCTTGCAGCAGTCCAGGAGTGAGGTGTTGGTGGCTTGAACCAGGATGGTGACTATAGACATTGTTGAGAAGTAGAAGAATTTTGGTGATGGGACCTAGTTATAGATTAGAAGGTAGGGAGAGGAAATGTCAAGGATGCCTCTCAGATTCATGGCTTTCAGACTTGTATGGATAGTGGAGTCATTTTCTGAGAAGGGAAACTCCAAAACAGTTTGAGGAAGATCATAAATGTAGTTTTGGATATTTTAAGTTTAAAGTTCATTCAAGATGTTCGAGTGGAGATAGATCTAAAACTCAGAGAGAAGTTCATAAAGGTTATGTAAATTTTAGAGTTAATGACATGTTAGATGGTCATTGAAATCATGGACATGAAAGACATCACCTAAAGGTGAAAGTATAGAGTGAAGATAATAGGATCTTTGAATCACACCAACATTTACAGGCTACAAAGATTAAGGAGTGGTAGAAAGAGTGGCCCTGGAAGAAAGAAAATCAAAAGAGCTTTCCAACAAGAAGAGTTCTAATAGGGTATTCTTTGTGTCTCTATGGATTTGCCTATTCTGGATGTTTCATATAAATGGAATCATACAATATTCTATGATCTTTTATGTCTGGCTTTTTTCTTGTAAGCATAATGTTTTTGAGGTTCATCCATGTTGTAGCATGTATCAGTACTTCATTTCTTATTATGCCTGAATAATATTCCATTGTGTGGATATACCACATTGTGTTTACCATTTATCAGTTGATGGACGCTTGGTTTGTTTCTACTTTTTGGCTATTGTGAACAGTGCTGCTAAGAACATTCTGTATAAAAATATTTGTTTGAAAATCTGTTTTTCAATTCTTTGAAATAACTAAAAATGGAATTGCTGGGTTTTATGGGAATTCTAAGTTTAACTTTTGGAGGAAGTACCACACAATTTTCCCCAGCAGCTGCATTGTTTTACATTTCCATCAGCAATGTATGAGGATTCCAGTTTCTCCACATCCTCACACACACTTTTATTTTCTAGTTATTATTATTGCCAATGTCAAATGGTAGTTGTAGTTTTGATTTGCATTTCTGCAAATGACTAATGATGTTGAGCATATTTTCATGTGGTTTTTGGCCATTTGTATATCTTCTTTTGAGAAATATCTATTCAAGTACCTTGAGTTGTTGGAGTTCTCTATATATTCTGGATACTATACTACTATACCTTTATCAGATACATGATTTACAGATATTCCGTTCTGTAGATTGTCTTTTCATTTTCTTCATAGTGTCCTTTTTTTATTATCATTATTTTTACTTTTATTTTTATATATTTAGAGACAGAGTCTGTCTCTGTTGCCCAGACTGGAATGCAGTAGTGTGATCATAGCTCACTGCAACCTCTAACTTCTGGGCTCAAGTGATTCTCCTGCCTCAGCCTCCTTAGTAGCTGGGACTACAGGTGCATGTTACCACACTCAATTAATTTATTTTTTTGTAGAAATGAGGTCTTGCAGTGTTGCCCAGGCTGGTCTCCAACTCCTGGCCTCAAGCGATCCTCCCTCCTCACCCTCCCAAAGTGCTGGGGTTACAGACATGAGCCACTGCACCCAGCCCATAGTGTCCTTTGATTTACAAAAGTCTTTAATTTTGATGAAGCCTGATTTATCTATGGTTTCTTTTGTTGCTTGTGCTTTTGCTCTCATATCTAAGATTTCATCACCAAATCCAAGGTCATGAAGGGTTAACCTTATGTTTTCTTCAAAAGGTTTTATAGTTTGGGCTCTTACATTTAGATTTTATATCCTCTAAAATTTGTTTGTAATTTAAATTATTGCCACTGTCTTGGTCCAGTGAGATCTGTACACTGGAGTCTTACTTTACCCATGGGTTAAATTATTCTAAAACTGATTTCTGCAAATTTTGGGGGGATTTTTGGGGTTTCGTTGGAGAATCTATTTCCATATAGCTAATTCCTTCATAATTTCATAAATTTCACTTATATATACTCTAAATCTTTTTCTTCTGAACATAAAAACAATCTAATTCTACTCTTGCAGCCTTTTCCCCTTTTAAGCAGATGGACAAATTTGTACTTTACACTCAGTGGAAGCAGAAAGCAGAGTTAAAGAGAAGGACCCTATTCTTTCACTGGGCAGCTGAGTTTTGAAAGTAGGAAATTTTGAAGAAATTAGCTTTGTTGTGCAGTCTGTGAGAGAGGAAGAATGGCTTTGAAAGAAAGTCTCTGAATTTCTATAGAGCTGAGATGAGTCATACCCCCATTTGTCTCTTAAACTGGTTTGGGAAAAATCAGATAAAATATGTTGTTAGTATCACTCATTGAAATATCTCTTCTACTGTAGGTTACTGGAAGAAGAAATGGCCAGTGATTGTTCACCAGGTTTCTTCATAGAGGAACTTAATAGATACCGGCAAAAAACCAATGTAGTACTTAAGTATTGTGAACTGCCTAAGAGAGGACCTGCACATGACCTAAGGTAAGTTCCTGTAAAAAAGGGTATAGCCCTACTAGGGAAATGGAAACTCGGGCACGATTTTGAGGTTTTAATACTTTAGCCCTATAGCAAAGTTGCCAAAGAGTTCTGTGAGAGTCCTCTTGGCATAAAGTGGTCACCCCAGATAACTCTAGAGAAAAAAGGGGTTATAGAAACCTTTCAATGCTTCAAGAAGATGTGCTGTTTGAGGTGACTGCTTAAATTACATATTGAACATAAGTTCAAACCCTCATAGGTCGTCACAGGAGGCAGTGGTGATTAGAACACTTGTCCTTAGATGGTGCATGAGTTGTATAATATTTTGTGAATATTCTCTTTGTAATCAGGTTTACATTTCAAGTTATAATAGATGACACAACATTTCCAGAAGCTGAAGGTAGAACAAAGAAGGAAGCAAAAAATGCTGCGGCCAAAGTAGCTATTGAGATACTTAATACAAACAACAAGGTGAGTCATTGCCTTTTTTCTTAGTAAAAAGGAACTCACAGATCTATTTTATATTTCTTTACATTCAAGAGTTTGGTTCAATCTTTTTTCCCTGTCTCCATGTCTATAGAACCCTGAGTGAGAAGTACACCTAGGAAATAATGGGCAAAGCTGGATAATATTTATTTAGAGTGTCAGCAGCAGTTAAATACTCTAAAGTTGAACAAATATGGAAAAGTGAGAAATGCTTAGTGAGAAATGAGCTGACCGGTTCTTGAAAGAGTCCCTTCTATCTAATTGAGGAAGTATAGTAGAAAAGGAAAAAGAATGGGGAGAGGGAAGGAAGGGAGGGGCAAAAACCTACTTAACAGGTACAGTGAACACTATTTGGGTGATGGGCGTACTTATAGCCATGACGCAAGCATTATAAAAGTGATCCATGTAACCAAAAACATTTGTAACCCCTTAATACTTTGAAATAAAAAAGGAGAAAGAAAGAAAGAAAAAGAAAAAGAGGTAAAAGTACTTGTAGGGAAAATGATGTACAGTTGTCCCTCAGTATCTGCAGGGAATTGGTTCTAGGACCCCTCACAGATACCAAAATCCACTGAGCTCAAGTGCTTTGTATAAAGTGGCATAATATTTGCATATAACCTACACATATCCTCCTCTATATAGTCATGCATCACTTATGGACTGGGATACATTCTGAGAACTGCATTGTTAGGCAATTTTGTCATCGTTCAAACATCATAGAGTGTACTTACACAATCCTAGAGAGTAGAGCCTACTACTCACCTAGGCAAGATTGTATATAGCCTGGTGCTCCTAGACTACAAACCTGTACAGTTTGTTAATGTACTGAATACTGTGGGCAATTGTAACACAATGGTAAGTATAATACTTGTATATCTAAACATAGAAAAGGACAGTCAAAATGCAGTATAAAAGATAAGAAATGGTACCTGTACAGGGCACCTACCATGAATGGAGCTTGCAGGACTGGAAGTTGCTCTAGGTGAGTCAGTGAGTGAGCAGTGAGTGGATGTGAAGGCCCGGGACATTCCTGTCCACTACTATAGACTTTACAAACACTATACGCATGGGGTACACTAAATTTATAAAAAACATTTTTTCTTCAATAATAAATTAACCTTAGCTTACTGTGAGTTTATTACTTTATAAAAGTTAAATTTTTTTTAACATTTTGACTCTTTTGTAGTAACACTTAGCTTAACACACAAACACATTGTACAGCTGTACAAAAGTATTTTATTTTGTTTCTTTATATCCTTATTCTGTAAGCTTTTTTCTGTTTGTAAAATTTTTTATTTCTTTTTACTTTTTAAACTCTTTTGTTAAAAACCAAGACACAAATACACACATTAGCAGGCCTACAGAGGGTCAGGATCATCAGTATCACTGTCTTCCACCTCCATCTCTTCCACCTCCATGACGCATGGAGCTGTCATCTCCTATGATAACAATACCTCCTCTGGAACACCTTCTGAAAGACCTGCCTGAGGTATTTTGCAATTAACTTTTTAAAATTTTTTTAAAATTTAAAATTTTATATAATTTTTAAATGAATAAAAAATATACTTTGTTCTTTTTTTTTGAGATTTTTTAAAAATTTCATTATATTATGGGGGTACAAATATTGTTAGGATTACATATATTGCCCCTGCCAAACCTCCCCCCCGCTTTGTTCTTTTTTTATTTTTTTCTGCCCACATTACGTCCTATACATATGCAATTAACTTTGTTTTAATTAATAGAAGGAATACACTCTAATATAATGATAAAAAGTATAGTATAGTAAATACATAAACCAATAATGTAGTTGTTCAATATCATTATCCAGTACTGTGTACTAATAATTGTATGTGCTATACCTTTGCACAACTTGCAGCACAGTAGATTTGTTTACACTAGCACCACCACAAATATGTGAATAGTGCATTGAACTGTGACATTACGATGGCAATGACATCACTAGGTGATAGGAATTTTTCAGCTCCATTATAATCTTATGGGACCACTGTCATATATGCGGTCAGTTGTCAACTGAAACGTCATGTGGAACATGGCTGTACTTTCAATCATTTCTAGATTACTTATAACACTTAATACAATACAAATGCTATTTAAATAGTACCTGTTTAGTACAGATGCAAACATCCTTTTTTTTCTAGTTATTTTTGATCCAAGTTTGGTTGAATCAGGGGATGTGGAACCCATGGAGAAGGGGAGCCAACTGTATATGGAGGGTAGTTAATGGAGAACCAATATGTGTGTAATTGGTATCCCTGAAGATGAGAACAGAGTAAATAGTACAGAATAAAACGATCTGAAGATATTTGGCAGAAAATATTTATGAAATAAAGAAAAACTTGACTGTAGATTAAAATAACTCAAAGATAGAGGAAAATACAGAACCACTCAGATCAACCTTGATCATTATGAAAGTACTGAGCTTCGGGATGAAGAAAGAATGCTAGAAGCACCTAGGAAGAAGGAAAATATGTAAAATGGAAACATTTTTTAAAAAGTGATTGGGTGTGGTGGCTAACGCTTGTAATCCTAGTACTTTGGGAGGCCAAGGCAGGAGGATCACTTGAGGCCAGGAGTTCCACACCAGCCTGAGCAAGAGCAAAGACCCTGTCTCTACAAAAAATAGAAAATTTAGCTGGGTGTAGTGGCATGTGCCTATAGTTTCAGCTTCTTGGGAGGCTGAGGCAAGAGGATTGCTTGAGCCCCAAGAGTATGAGGTTGCTGTGAGCGAGGCCGATGCCATGGCATTTTAGCCCAGGCGACAGAGCAAAACTCTGTCTCAGGAAAAAAGTTTCTTGCTGTGCACAGCAACCTTAAAAACCAGGAGATGGTGGAGCAGTGGTTGTAAAATGATACGTGAAGTAATTTACCTGTGAGATACAGAGGACCATTCTCAGATACTGAAAATTTTCGAAAAATTGAACTTTCAAGATACTGAAAAAACTTACTGCAGGATATCATCCTCTAACCAACATTGAAAAAAAATCAAGCAAAATAATCAATCATAACTATTAATGAGCTAGAAAACTGAGTCAAGAAGTTAGAAAAAACAACAATGGAATATCTTCTCAAAAAGCAGAAGAAAGAAAATAATAGTGGCAGAAATTAATCTAAAAGAAACAAAGAAATAATTTAAAAAATCAATAAAACCAAAAGCTAGTTCTTTGACAAGATTAATAAAATAGAAAAACTTTAAACAAGATTTTGTCAGATTAAGAAAAAAAGAAGGTATAAATAACAATAGCAGGAATGATGCTGTTATATTCGTCTTTTTCATTAAGTTGTAATCCAGGATACAGCTTTACCCTAATATCTATTGCCCTTTTTTTGGAGATTTAGAAAGGGTACAGCCCAGTCATAGAATGATTTAAAGGAAAAAAAGAAGAAATGGTACAGCAAGCTAGAAAGTGTTATCGTACTTTGCAAGGAAAAACAAAAAAATTGACAATTTTGGTTTTCCTTATGGTACTTTAAAAGGAAAATGGGTAATTTCTTTCTAATTGCTAAAATTTATCATTGTGGGTTTTTTTTTTTCTGGTGGAGGGAGGTATATAGTTATACTTTTACTCAAGGTGATATAGTAGGGAAACACATAACATCTAAGTTGTCTTTCAAATTGCTCTTTTAGTACTTTTATTAGAAAAATAAAATAAAAGGGCAAATCTTTGTTGTCATTTATATTAAACAACATTGTTTTTCTTTGTAGGTAGTGAGTCCTTTCTCATCGACAACAACAGATACTTCAGAAGGATCCTACATTGGGAATTACGTAGGCCTTGTTAATAGGATTGCCCAGATGGAAAAAGTAACTGTAAATTATGAACAACATGAATCGATGGAGCTGGGGCCCATGAGGTGAGATGTAGTTCAGCCTTTCCTTCTGTTTTATTGTTTGTTTTTAATTCTTTTTTATTTTTATTTTTCTGAGACAGAGTCTTGCTTTGTTGCCCAGGCTAGAGTGCCGTGGCGTCAGCCTAGCTCACAGCAACCTCAAACTCCTGAGCAGCTCAAGCAATCCTCCTGCCTCAGCCTCCCAAGTAGCTGGGATTACAGGTGCATACCACCAGGCCCAGCTAATTTTTTCTATTTTTAGTAGAGATGGGGGTCTCACTCTTGCTCAGGCTGGTCTTGAACTCCCGACTTCAAGTGATCCTCCTGCCTCGGCCTCCAAGAGTGCTAGGATTACAGGCGTGAGCCACTGCACCCAGCTGCCTTCTGTTTTCTTGTATCTAAGCAATAAAGTGGGCTTCTTTTTTGTAAATAAATCCATGCTTATCTAATTTTCCAGAAATATTTATGCTTTTTGTACATTTCTGTATGGAAGGTTTTATATGATTTGAAAGCAAATGGGGACTTATAATTTGCAATCAAAATGCTTAATTGCTGCAGCCATGAGATCCGTCTACTGTAATTGATCAAATTAGGATAATCCTTTATTTCTATGGTATATCTGGATGGTTTAGCTGTGGGACACCGGAGAGAGTACAGGGTACCTCTGCTTGCAGGACACAGAGATCTTCCCATCACTGAAGTCACGATGGCAGTAACTGTGTGACAATCTTTGTCCCATATGTGCAGAATGACTCCCCACTGTTGTCAGATTAGGGAGTTGTTTGTCCAGGTGTTTGTCTCTCATAGTTGATTAAGTGGACAAATACCTTCTAGCCCTAGACTTTGAAGAAACCAGGATTCGAGGGATCTGATGAGGGAGACAGATGAACTAGAACTTAAGAGTTACTGGGAACATCACCAGTGAGCTAAGATGTGTGGAATTGAGGCAAAGGAACAGATTGGAACTGGAAAAACCAGAAAGCAAATGAGCATGAGGGAGATTGTTCTCAATTACAACTAACCAGTGAAATGAGAGAGAAGAAAAAATATCTATTGATAAGTGGCAAATAGTCCCATTTAGTATACAGTCCTATGAAGTAACTCAGCCATTTACTTTTTACTCTGATGGCTTTTGGGCCAGAACCAGGAAGAGAAAAATGTGACAGTATTCATTGGAATGAAATAGTCAAAAGTGAATTCTGTGAGCCCATCTCAATGATTAGGAGACTATTTTATTTTTCCGTAGCTTACTTTTTTGCTTCCTTTGAATTAAGCACTCTAACATTAAATACCTAAAAGAGAAAAGAAGTCTATTTGGGGGTACCTGAACAAAACAGGGGCTATAGCAATCATCCAGTTGCTCCGCCCAGCTCTCTAATTCAGGGCCTACCAGGGAAGACTTACTCTGGCTGGGTGTGTTTCTCTCTATGACCTCCAACTGAAACATAAAGTAAAAGAAACGCAAATACTGGAATAATATTGCAATAATATATAGTAATTCCATGATATAAATTACCACGTCTATTGATTTACTCTTTAAAAATAATGCTTATATAATTGTCCAGGTAGCCTTGCTTAAGCACAAATGTCCTTACATCTAATATAAGGAAAGTGTGGGCTTCAATGTGGGGCATATACACTGTTGGGATTTTCTTAAGTTTTTGTGCACATAGCAGGTGGCAGAAAATGCTGAAGTTAGAGCAAAATCTCTGCTATGCTCATCCCCTACAAAGGCCGTACCACTGTAACCTCACAGCCTCTCCTGTAGCAGCCTCACTTTCTTTACTGGCCTTTTCTTTCCCATTTGAGCATCTCTGAAAAATTCACTGGATCTCTTTCTTTCTTTCCTACCTCCATATCTTTTGATCTCTGGAGAATTTTAAAAAATCACCACTTAGTGCCTTTGCGCCAGATTTTTTAACAAAGCAACAAAGAGTTAGCAGTTGCCTGGAAAATGCAAGCTGAGACATCAGCTAATCCTGGTTATTCGAACAAATCAGTTTGCCATCTTACTGAAGGTTTAAATTATACAAGATATGAAATATAAATCTATCTAATAAACTAGTGTTATCTTAATTTCTTTGTTAATATGTGATTTTTTCAAATCATAAGTTAGATTTCCTATATTTTTCATATTTGAATAATTACTGTCTCATTTCTCCTAGGTTTCATTGTAAATGCAAAATTGGGCCGAGAGAATTTGATATTGCTAAAGGTTCTTCTAAACAGGAGGCAAAACAATTGGCTGCTAAACTTGCATATTTGCAGATACTATCAGAAGGCTCCTATAGGGTATGTACTGCTTTTGGATTTAATTTTTATATTTTAAAATTCCCTCTGACGTTGATTTGAGGTTAGACTGTGTTTATATAACACCAAAGCAGCCAGATAGTTGTGCAGCAAAATGATTCCTCTGTTGTGTGTCACACCAATGAGCCATAAGTCATGGAGCCATGAGGCCCCAGTGGGGTAAAAGTTCTGTTGGCAACTCAAGGTTGTTTTTAAATCCAGATCAAACATCCATAAAAATGTATTAATTTTGTAATTATTATGGTTGTAGGTTTGGTAAATGGTGGGATATAAATGTGATAGTACACAGGAGACTGGGAGCCACTGTAGAGAAGTAATTTAGTTGCATTTAAGCCACAAAGGGCTGCTCTTTCTTTCAGAAAGCTGATTCTTGTTCTTTTACTACCGAGTGTAACTTCAGAAGCACCCCTTCTGAGACCAGCAAATGGTACGTGTGGACAAACAGTTGTGATACTTAACACATTCAAATTGCTGCCTTGAAAGAACAACTTTTATGAAAACATTTAATGTTTAAGGAGGATTTGGAGAAACTAGTGATAAAAAATAGAATTGATAAACTAAAGTTATACCCTTTTCTTCTAGTGCTTCCGAATCATCATTGGAAATTAACTTTTCAGAAAATGCATCAATAAGAAATCATAGCGATGACAGTTTAAGCAGTTCTTCACATTCTATGGTATAGTATTAGTTTCTAAACTTCCTACTTAATCTTACTTTCCTGTGTTTCCTCATTTAAAAATGATCTCCAGTATTCTACCATAATTTTCATATTTTTATCTCATACACTCTTACTAAATAATAATGTTCAGTAGCCTTTTGACTCCCTCTTTTCTTTATTAACCTCCATTCCTCAAATGCAAAATTCTTCCATACTTCACTTCCATCTTTCCCTGCTTACCCTTGTATTTTAGTATATGCTTGTGATCTTGCTTTTCTCTCCCACCAGCTGGATAATATTTAAAGGTTCATTAATATAGTTTTGTTTCTGTTTGTAAAAATCAGAACTAAACTTAAAATCAAAAATAGACTTAAAAATCATATAATGCTTTAGCTGGGTGTGGTGGCGCATGCCTATAGTCCCAGCTCCTTGGGAGGCTGAGGTGGCAGGATCACTTGAGCCCACGAGTTCAAGACCAGCCTAGGCAACATCGAGAGACCCTGTCTGAGAAGAAAAAATCGCATACTTTTTATGGTGATGGTTAGTGTTACAAAAGTATTCTGTTTGTAAAGAACTACAAATCATTAAGAAAAATACAAGCAAGAAAAATGTATAAAGTATCTGAACAGACATTTCAGAGAAGAGATACCCAAATGGGAAACAAACATGAAAAGGTGATTTACTTTACTAAAAATCAGGGATGCAAATCAAAACCACAATTAGATACCATTCCAAACCTATCAGAGTGGCAAAATTTCAGTCTTGCAATACTAAGTCTTGGTATAGGGCTTGATGAGAGTATAGATAGTGATGAACTAAGAATAAGAAACATGGTCACAGAGCCTTCTAGAAGTACTGAAGTAAGAACAACAAGAGAACGTAAGATGACTGATTTAATCATCTAAAACGACTTTCTATTTTCTTTTGTTATAGAACGGTCTCAGAAATAGTCACAAGAAGGTAAAAAGGTGAGTGTCATTATTCATTTGGACATAGTTTGAACTGAAGTTTTATTTTAGACTTAGTCGGCTACCCTTATTTATTATGTCTTCAATAGTTTAGAGTATTGTACACCCTAATTTGAGTGGCGTTTCAGAAGAAGTAGAAAGCTTGAAATCTACAAACAAATAATTTAAATGTGTAGAGAAATCTTTGAATATAGGCACATGCTACACTGTAGACATAAAATGCTACAGGGGTATTGCGAGAGTAATTAGTTAAGAGTATTATTTTGGGTGAGGTTGATAAGGAATTGGGCTTGGAGAGAAGTTTTCAAGGGAAGTGCATTATTTTGCAAACAGGGTTAAAATAATGTCATAAACTTGGGTAAAAGAAAAAAGATCAAATGTTATGTCAATTCTGGTGAATTGGTTTCTTTAACTGAAGAGAAAGGCAAGATTGTAAATATAGTCGGAAATGAGGGTGAGAAGGCAGCAGGAGCCGTTATGAGCCACCAGTGTATTCTGAGCAGTGGAGAGATGTGTTGAAGAAGATGATCCTGGCGTGGATGCGTGGATGGAGAGAAGAGAGGTCTGCGTGTGAGGGGATGAGGTCCTCAGCCACGGTTACTGCGGCAGTGAGGAGGGACGAGGAGAGTTGGTGAGAGAGACTGTAAAGGAAGAGTAGACGTGGCTTGAGGGGATAGAGTCCGGTATCTGGGTGAGATCATGAAGAAGAGGTACAGGAGACAGGAGTTGAAGATTGCTCTATTGGAATGGGACACAGTCAAGAACCATGGCACTGATGGTGTTAAGGAAGTAGAAGACTTGAGGGCTTAGAGGGAAGGTAGCAATTTGGATATGTTCAGTTTTAGGTGGTGTTTGAACTTCCAGTTGCACGTGGCTTATCCCCCAGTAGGGAATAACGGCCAGAATGAGGGTGCAAGGAGGTGCTCTTCCTGAGGTTTTGAGTCCAGAGGATGAAAAGGAGAGGCTAGTGGCACGTCAACAATGAGTATTTTAAGGTGAGAAAAGGAATCAGGAAAGGGATGAACCATTATTAGAAGACAGAAGAGAACTGTAAGTATATAGTTTTATAAAGAAAAAGGGTTAACACTTGCTACCCTGTTATTCTAATAGTTGACTCGAAATATAAAAAGCCTAGTGCGAGGCATAAAACCTACTCTGAACAAGTTATATTTGATTTTAGTTTTATTTGAGTTTGACATTCTACTCTTAATTTTTAGAAATTTGGCACCTACATTTTGTCCTCCTGGGAGGAACAGAAACGAGTATACTATGGATGTCAGGTAAGATGGAACTCTGAAATAGAATTGTTTAGGCATGTTTGTTCATTCAACAGAAGGTCCTTAAGGGCCTGTTATGAGGTTAAATTATGTTTCCACCTGAACAGTTTAATTGTTATAGGAAAATCAGCCCTACAAAGGATCATTATCTCTTGGAGAAGTAAGATTTAGACAAACCCAAAGGGAATATGGTACATGTAGATGTCTCTGACGCTTACGTACATTTCTCTGGCATCTGTGGAAGTTTTTTAATATTGAAAGCAAATACTCCTGCAAACCAATGATTTATTTTTAAAAAAGTACTTCTGTAGGGATCAGAATTGATCTACCTGAATTTGTTTTCTGTTTTCTAGCTCCATACCAGATTTCACTTGAAACAAAGGTTCCTCCAAATACTCAAAGGGTATTTGGGTTTAAATGAAGTATCTAAAATGAAGGAGGCCTACTTGCAACAGGGGACACTGAATATAAGTTTAAAAAACAATAAAGAATCAACAAATATTTATAAAGCATCTAATATATAATTGGCACTGTGCTGGGCCTTGGGTTTATAGTAGGAACAAATAAAAACAAAAAAACTCCTGCTCTCATGGAGTTTTGTGGGGATGAGCGACATTAAATGAACAATTACACGTGAAATCTGCCATTACAAACTGTGGTTAGAGCTCTGAAGGAAAAGCAATGGCATGGTGAGAATGGAAGCAGGACCCTTGGATTTAGGGTGAGAGGTGAGGCAAGCCTGTGAGGTCACATTTATGGGGAGGCCTGAAGGATGAGTTAGCACAGAGCGGTGGGGAGGCTTTGTGCTGGGTGCAAGGAAGAGCATGTGAGAAGGAGAGGGTGGAAAAGGTGATGCTGAGTGTTCAAGAAGCAGACAGGAGGCTTGGAGTGTGTTGGGAGTACAGTGAGCAGGGCACAGCGCCATGAGATGAGGCTGCAGGAGGAGGCAGGGACCACTTCACGTGGCACCTTGCAGGCCACTTAAGGGCTTTCTGGGTTTTGCTGAATGCAAAGGTTGAGCTATTGGAGGGTTTTGGCAACAGAGAGCCATGATCAGACTCAGCTTCCGTCCCTCTGGTTGCTGTGTGGATCATGGATGGGACCAGGGCAGGTCAGAAAGGCAGAGGTCCAGGTTCTGCAGGAGTCAAGGTATTGCAGGAGCCTGAGGCAAGCGTGGGCTGGGGTGAAGATATTGGAGGTGGAGAAAAGTGGACAGATTCCAGAGATATGTTTTGGAAGTACAATTGACAGGGCTTAGGGATGAAATGTGGGGCATGAGGGAGAAGAGAAAACCAGGTAGTTAAGAACCTAGGCAGGCTCAGAGCATATGCCCATTTCTCTTATAAAAGCATGGTGGTGGCTGTGGCACACAATATGGCAATTCTTTCTAATACTTTATGCTTGTGATAGGATTATTTATCGTGGCTCTTGAACAGCCAGGAGTTGACTGTGACTCCCAGGGATGATCTGTTATGTTGGACTCTCCATGGGAGGAGCATGAGGAGGGACTGCCCTTTAAGAGTCAAGAGTTTCTGCCAAGGGGACCTTTCTTACTTAGAAAGAGCGAATCACGTTTGTTATACAGTCCATTTTGCAAGTGCCTTTACAGGGAAAGGGGGTGGGGAGGAGGGATGGGTGGACACTGAATCTCAGAATAACAGTGGTATTTGTCTTTAAGGTTTGCCAACGATTTTAAAGAAATAGAACCAATTGGCACAGGTGGATTTGGCCAAGTTTTCAAAGCAAAACACAGAATCGATGGAAAGACTTACGTTATTAAGCGTGTTAAATATAATAGCGAGTAAGTAGTAAATGTTTAATTTTTTTGAATGAGAAGGTATATTGAACTTGCACTATTCTCTTTTATGTTTCCCTTTTCTTTATTGGTGTATCATTTACTTCTTTCTGGTCCTCCTTAAACATTTCATTCTGCCAAGAGGAGCTTGGCTTATTCTGAACTTTGTGGTTATTTCAGTAAAAAAATGGATATACCATTGATCATCCTTTTGAGGCTGTTGTGAAAACTGAAGCTATAAAATTGTTTGGTTTAAGGTGACCTTTGAGATGTTCTAGGCTCACCTCTTTATTTTACAGATAAGGAAACTGAGATGCAAAGAAACAAACTGATTTGTCTAAGGTAAAAGCTAGTTAGTAATTGTTCTGATTGTCTATTATTGCATAATAAACTGCTCCAAAATGCAGTGGCTTAAAAACAGCAATTTATTGTTATACCTTGTGGTCCTGTGGGTTGATTATGCTCATCTTGGCAGTTCTCACATGGGATCTCCCAGGTGTCTGTAGTCAGGAGTCATCTGAAAGCTCAACTGGGCTGGATAAGCTGGCTAGCAGTTGACGCTGGCTGTGGGCTGAAAGTTCAGCTGTGACTGTCAACCAGAGCACACACATGGCCTCATTATGTGGCCTGGGCTTCTCACAACTTAGGGCTGAGTTTCAAGGATCTTCCCAGAACAAGTCATCAGGAGAATAGGATGGAGTGGCAAGTCTTTTGACCTGGTCTTAGGAGTCCCAGAATATCACTGCCACCACATTATATTGGTTAAACAAGTCACTAAAGCCAGCTCAAAGGAAAGGCAAATAGACTCCCTCTCTTAATCTGAGGGGTGGATGCATGTGTGGGGAAGAGAAGGAATTGATGATGACTGTCTTTGGACACTACTACAGTGTTTCCCCGAAAATAAGACCTACCCATAAAATAAGCCCTAGCAGGATTTCTAAGCATTTGTGCAATATAAGTCCTACCCCGAAAATAAGACCTAGTGATGAGCGTGGCTACGCAGTGTATCTGCACAACCCATGCATTTCATTGCAGAGCAGTAAAGAAGACGAGCAGCCCTTCTCATCTGCCCCCTTGTGACAGCTACTATCCCAGAGGTGACCGGAAAGGTACAGGCAGCCCCATTAACAAGGTCGGCTCCCCCTGTAAGGTCCCGGCCATCCTGTGCATGCTGCAAACTGAGGCTTTGGGGGGAAAATAACACATTCCCTGAAAATAAGCCCTAGGGTGTCTTCTTGAGGAAAAATAAATATAAGACCCTGTCTTATTTTCAGTGAAACACGGTATGTAATGAGGTGGAGATTGAGAACTCATCCACACTTGAACGCCAATCCAGTGTTCCCACTATAACCCATTGCTTCCCATGTTTTCTTATGTATTATCTGCCCCCTTCTTCCCACTGCATAGCAGAACTCCTTCAGGAAGGAAAACACATAGTAAGGTCTTCACCAGTTCACCAGTCTTGCTTGTTGCTCTCTTACAATTGTTACTATGTGTAAATTGGCAATACTGATCCCTCAAAGAATAGAGAAGGAGATTGAAAAGGAATCTGGGCTAAGGAAAATGATATGAGCAAAGGACAAGCAGGCATGGAGTGCCAGATGCTCTTCATCACAGTCAAACAAACCTACTTCCTGTCACCGTGGACAATGCCTTGCATTTGAAAGATCCTCCTACCTCCTCAGCATCAAAACAAGGCTTTTTCCTTCTTAATTGTTTTACTTAGCAAGAATGAAAAAACACAGTGGAAAGTTTTAAGAATAGACTAGACCGAGCAGAAGAAAGAAACTCAGAGCTTGAATACATTTCTTTCAAATTAATTCAGTCAGT
Source organism: Cheirogaleus medius (assembly GCA_008086735.1). NCBI lineage: Eukaryota > Metazoa > Chordata > Mammalia > Primates > Cheirogaleidae > Cheirogaleus > Cheirogaleus medius. The sequence goes on from VBSM01002608.1 coordinate 146,760,624, forward strand.
CAAAAATACTTCTGCTCCCATTTGGACATCTTTAATTCCACTCTCTTGTCTGACTGCTATAGCAAGGACTTCCAGCACTATGTTGAATAGAAGTGGAGATAGTGGGCAACCTTGTCTTGTTCCAGTTCTTAGTGGGAATGCTTTCAATTTTTCCCCATTCAGTATGATATTGGCTGTGGGTCTGTCATATATGGCTTGTATCATTTTTAGGTAAGCCCCATCTATGCCTATTTTGTTAAGCGTTCTTATCATAAAAGGGTGTTGAATTTTGTCAAATGCCTTTTCTGCGTCTATTGAGAGGATCATATGGTCTTTGTTTTTGCTTCTGTTTATGTGGTGAATTATATTTATAGATTTGCATATGTTGAACCATCCCTGCATCTCTGGGATGAGAGATCCATCACAAGCCTATTTGGTTGTGATGGATTATTTTCTTGATAAGCACCTGGATTCGGTTAGCTAGGATTACTCTCACTCTTTGCTGAGGATATGATATTATATCTAGAAAACCCCAAGGATTCAACCAAGAGACTCCTTGAATTGATAAATGAATTCAGTAAAGTCTCAGGATACAAAATCAATACACACAAATCAGAGGGGTTCATATACGCCAATAACAGTCAAAGTGAGAACCAAATCAAAGACTCAAAGACTCAATTCCCTTCAAAATAGCAACAAAGAAAATAAAGTACCTAGGAATATATTTAACTAAGGAGGTAAAAGACCTCTACAGGGAGAACTATGAAACACTAAAGAAGGAAATAGCAGAGGATGTAAACAGGTGGAAGACCATACCATGCTCGTAGGTCGGCAGAATCAACATTGTTAAAACGTCTATACTACCCAAAGTGATCTACAGAGTCAATGCAATCCCTATTAAAATACCATCATCATTTCTCACAGATATAGAAAAAATAATTTCACGCTTAATATGGACCCAGAGAAGACCCCGTGTAGCAAAAGCAATCCTAGGCAATAAAAACAAAATGGGAAGTATCAATTTACCAG
>VBSM01002608.1:146761731-146772746 GCA_008086735.1 Cheirogaleus medius
GGGGGGAGGGGGAGCAAGGGCAATATACGTAACCTTAACATTTGTGCCTTCATAATATGCTGAAATAAAAAAAATAAATAAAATAAAGTACAGAGAATTAAGAGGAATGAACAAAGCCTATAAGAAATAGGAGATTAAGTAAAATGGCCAAATATAAGAATCATAGACATCCATGAGGGTGAAGAAGAAAATGCACAAGGGCTGGAAAACCTATTTGAGGGAATAATTGAGGAAAACTTCCCTGGTCTTGCTAGAAATTTAGACATCCAGGTACAGGAACCTCCATGAACACCTGGGAGATTCATTGCATAGAGCCAATCACAAAGACACATAGTCATCAGACTGGCCAAAGTCAAGATGAAGGAGAAACTCCTGCAAGTTGTGAGGCAAAAACATCAAGTAAATTACAGAGGAAAACCCATCAGGCTAACTGCATACTTCTCAACTGAGACCTTACAAGCCAGAAGAGATTGGGGCCCCATCTTCAGTCTTCTTAAACACAACAACTGCCAGTCTAGAATTTTGTGTGCTGCAAAACTAAGTTTGTACTCCTGTAATATTTTGAAATAATCAAAATTAAAAAAATCAAAAAGAAAAGAAAGGAAAAGAAAGCATTGGGGAAGAAATAAGTGAAAATAAAATCTTTTATTTCTATTATTCTTTAATTTAACAGATAACAGTTTATTCACAATAATAGCAATAATGTATTTATTTGTATGTCTATATATATGTGTGTGTATGTATATGTGACTGGTCTAAATGCACCAATTAAAAGTATGTGTGTACATATATATATATATATATATAAATGAAGGAGCAATAGTCCTATATATATAGGAATGAAGGACTGTTATTCCTTCCATTAGATAGCAATTTTTAAAAATGATAATGTTGATGAAGGTGCAATATCTTGGACATTTCTAGTGGCTTATGAATTGGTATAACGTATTTAAATGTATACTTGGAAATAAGAATCTGGAGCCATAAAAATGTACATATACTTTGACTCAAGGATTTCCTGAGAACTTTTCTAAGAATATTATCCAAATTATGGGTATATACAAGAAGATATAAATCACAATGAAAAATTAGGACAAACAAAGCAATAAAGAAATTACTATGTTTTGTTCTCTCCCCTGATCAATGGCTATAATTTTGCTGCGATTAAAAGTGAGAGTTATATGCTGAAATATTTACACATGAAATGATTTGATGCTGGAAATTGCATCAGAATAATTCAGAGGAAAATGAGAAAGTGAATAAGAGCTGGGAATCAGTAACTGTTTCACCTGGTGATGGTTATGTAGGGGTTCATTATACTATTTGCTCTACTTTTTTATGTTTTTTATGTTTTTAATCTTACACTAAAAACTTTGTAAGTGGTGTTTATATAGATTGTTTTACAACAAGGAAAACTGTAAAGATAGTACGTTATATAGAAAAATAGGATAAAAATTAAATATAATTACAAATATAGAAAAATATATTTGAAGAAAGACTGTAAGAAATAATCCAGGGGCCAGGCACGGTGGCTCATGTCTGTAATCCTAGCACTCTGGGAGGCCCAGAGTGTGACAGCACATCCCTATAAAGTTCCTGCAGTCTCTGCATAAATTTTCCTCTTTGTGTATTTTTGCCCCACATTGAAAATCCTAAATTAGGTGTTTTGTAGTCGTCAGGGATGTATCCTGACACTTTCATGTTCTCTGTTTCTTTTAACTAGGAAGGTAGAGCGTGAAGTAAAAGCACTGGCGAAACTTAATCATGTAAATATTGTTCACTACCATGCATGCTGGGATGGAATCGATTATGATCCTGAGAACGGTGGTTACAGTACTGCGAATAGTGACTATGAATCTGAGAAGAGCATGAATTATTCAAGGTAACTAAAAAAAAAAAATTCTCCTAGCCATAACAGGATGGAATGAAACTATCATTTACTATGTGTGGGCCACTGGATGAGGCCATTAATCATCACGCTTAATAATCACAACCACCTCCAAGAGACACTGTTATCTTTCCATCCTGCAGGTAAGGAGATAATGACAGCCTTTTCTTTGCTCCTCTCCAGGCTCCAAACTTGCTTTTAAAAACCTACTTTACATCCTAAGTTGTTTGTAAAATCTCAGGTTTAGCTTTCCTGACTCCATTGTTGAAAGTATAGTTTTGCTTCTGTGCCTGGCTTCAGTACAGGTCGCAGATGCAGTCTTGTGAAGAAAGTTTCAACATGCAGATGCCGCATCTGGGGGCTCTCTCCTCAGCTGCCAATGCTTTTCTGTTCATCCCTCCTGCCCCTGGTTGGTGTGGGCGGTCAAAGGGTCTCTTCGGAATGCAGCTACACCACTTATGGCAGGTGTTGGGCAGTGAAAACAACTTTAAGACAGTGAGCTGTGGGGGGAGCACCCCCACCCTGCATCTCTCACGTTTTGTCTCAGCTAAGTCACTGCCAAGGACTGGAGATTCTGAAGGGTTGGCATCCACCTTTGAAAGTCACTCAGCCTTCCTTGGGGACTGTCCTCTCACTGAAATTCTGAGGCCACTGGGAGCCAGTTCATTGGTTGTCTCCTGACTCTAGCCCCATCTCCATTCTGTGTAATTGAGAACTTTGTCATCAATTTCAGGAGTTATTGACCATCAGCCCACAGGACTTCTTCAGCTTTCAGCAAATTCTTGACTACCTCTTTCTGTTTTCTAGCCAACATGTATACAAAGGGGCCAGGCGCGGTGGCTCATGCCTGTAATCCTAGCACTCTGGGAGGCTGAGGCAGGTGGATCGCTCAAGGTCAGGAGTTCGAAACCAGCCTGAGCAAGAGCGAGACCCCGTCTCTACTAAAAATAGAAATAAATTAATTGGCCAACTAAAAATATATAAAAAAATTAGCCAGGCATGGTGGCACATGCCTTTAATCCCAGCTACTCGGGAGGCTGAGGCAGGAGGATTGCCTGAGCCCAGGAGTTTGAGGTTGCTGTGGCAACAGAGTAAGACTCTGACTCAAATAATAATAATAATAATAAAATATATATATATACACAAAGAATTTAAATTGATACTGAGGCCAACTTAGTGCAGAAAAAAATATAAAACATGATTAGCAAAAATCAATCTACCAACTTATATCTCATAGCAGTTTGTTGACACTTCTAGAGTACCTGCCCTGTGCTGTTGTTTTCGGTTTGTTTTTGTTTTACCTCTCTCATCTTAGACTACAATCCCCATGATGGCCAGGACAGTGTTTAACTCACTTTCTCATATGTAGGTGCCTGTTCTGTACCTTTCACAAAATAGATGCTCAATAGATCAATGGTGAATTAAACTGTTTCAACATTACATTATATATTAATGAAATTTGGTTTTCTGAAACTCCATTATATTAGTGCTCCTATTCCTATGTATTAGCAAAGGTGATCAAGGATCTTTGGCAGTAAAGAATGGGCAGGCTCATACTTTACAAATTAGCTTAACAAATAAAGCTCTGGACATCTGGGAACTTATGACTTAAATAAAAAATGGTTTGTTATATTTTGATTCAAAGTTATTACATTTAGATTTTTGATTTGAGACATATTTTGGGGGTTCTTAAGAAGATAAGTTATAATTTTTTTAAAAATATATTTTTATAAGTTTATTTTTCATAAATTTACTTTTAACATACTGTGAATTTTATATCCAGACCAGAGACTAAGTGTCTTTTCATCCAAATGGAATTCTGCGATAAAGGGACATTGGAGCACTGGCTTGATTGCAGAAAAGGCGAGACACTAGACAAAGAATTGGCTTTGAAATTCTTTGAACAAATAACAACAGGAGTGGATTATATACATTCGAAACAGTTAATTCATAGAGATCTTAAGGTAAGTGGAAAATGTACTTCGTTAGTTGATAAATACAATTTAGTAATTTTTAAATCTATCTTCTTTAGTTTTAGAATTGTGATTGATTGATAGTCATGAGGAAATAAAATCTCTGATCCTCTGAGGTTAGAATGAGTCTAGAGCTTGCCCCATTACCATCCCACAGAACTACTCAGATCTCCAGGGCTCGTGAACTTGTGACAATGAACCCTATAGGAAGGCCCATTCACCTCTGGTCCTATTTGGCTGATAGTCATATCTCAGTTGACCAGTAGCTTTTGTACATTGAACATTTCCGTGGAAATGATTACTGTGGCCGGCACAGCCGATTGGCGACTCTGTCCCTGCCCCTGCTGTTCCTTAGGGTTATTTGAGAGGCAGAAGGGACTCTGTTGACTGTGGCCTAGGGAATGTGGTTCCCATATCTCTCGATTACTCTTGAGGGCAGTCACAGCTCCTGGGTCCAGCGTCTGGTATTTTCTTCAGCCCCATGTTTAGAACATTTCAGTAATCTAAACCTTGGAACATATATCATCCCTTAGTATTTTCACTTTCCTCTGGTTTTCATGGTCTGGACAAGCAGTTTTCCCATTTTTCCTATTTTTCCTTCTCATCTAAATGAAGGAAGAAGAGAGACAGAACAGCTTTCCACAATCTCTCCTGTATACTCTAGTCCCTGGGACTTGCCTACTCCCATCACAAGCTGGCCATGCTGAATCTTATCCCTTTGCTCATTTTCTTCTCTCATGGGAAACTCTTCTGTCTGTCCCCTGTGGTCCAAATTCCTTTATTTAGCTTTTCCTGATCACTCTGGATCTGCCTTTCTCTGTTCTAGGCAGAAGCACCTTCTCTATGTGGGTCTTGGCTATCTGCTCACCCTGCCTGTCTAAAACAGTCATGAATAAGGAATGAAGCAAAAAATTTCCTTGAGAAAAATAAGCGTCCATGTATATAGTTGTTTGTTGGGCCTAGATAGGAATTAGTGGCCTCTAAAAGGTATTGCTTCCTTGTCTGCCCAGGGGCTGGATATCCGATGCCTTGGTATTTGAGTCCACCTGGCTCCAGTATCTCTCTTTAACAATATCTGAAGGTGTTCTTTGAAGTTGGAACATTATCAGGACTATGTGCAAAAGGATAAATTTAGAGTGACTTCACCTTCACTTTGGAATAAATCATTCACATATTTAAATAACAAACTAAACACAATTTTTTGTATATACAGTAATTTGCAATTAAGTGCAGAAGTTTAGGTGTTAACTTCCTGGCCCTCCTTAGAATGAGTTAGTGAAATTCTGACTGGTGGCCACCTCTTGTCTGCCAACTCTCTCCTGTATCCTGCACTCTGGGTGCCCTGGGTCATGTCTATTTGCAGACAAGTTTTGCTCTGGCTGTCAAAAGTCAGACTTTAATACTGAGCCTTTTTTCCTCTTGTACAACTTTTCTACCTCTCGCTGCTACAATTGCTGATTTCTTTCATCTGATAGAAGATGCAAGTGAAGAAGTACACTTTTTGGATTATGCTTTGCAATATAGCAGCTGTAGGTGGCTTTGCCAGACAATGGTCTTTCTCAATATGGCCTTTCTTATGAAAGTCTCCAAGTGCTCGCCCCTTCCTGTCAGAATCTTAATAACTAGACCGAAGGCACAGGCAAGGGACACAAGGGTGTCTGGAGTGAGGGCTTACTGTCTGAGGGGGCTTTTCTGTAGAAGGTCCCATCTCCTAACAGGCCCAGACTCTTTGGTCAGCCTCGTTCCTGTGCCTCCTACATAAAGTTTGCACCCTTTTTTCATGCTCTGCAGCCCTACATTTTGTCTAATTGTACTATAACTGATTAGACAAATGTGGCATTATTGTTTTGTATTTTTTTAATGACCTATAAAAAGTGATCTGATATTCTTACTATATAGTCTCATCCAGCCTAGATATTTACACAGCATTGTAAAGTTAACCTCCTGTTTCTCAGAGTCAGGTATAGCCTTGTGTGGGACTAGCAGTTTCATTTGCAAACCCAACATATTCCTACATTGTAACTTGAATATAGCATAAGAACATTTTTCTGTCCACATCCACCCTATGCATATCTACAGCCTGCCATCTGTATTTCTGGCATTAGGTTCCAATCTAGCTGTTATTATTAATTGAATTCTAATCTAACTGCTAATTTCTGCATGGGCCGTCTTGGTTCCTCCTTTAGCCATCACTGGGCTGTGACCTCTTCTCTCTCAGTTCTTTTATTGGCCCTCTCTAAAGTGTTATCCCATAGGGTCTGTGTGTGTATAGCCCAGCATTGTTTTGAAAGTCTAGCCTTTTCAAAGAATGGCAAAATATTAAAGTCCTTACCCACTACCTTCCTATTTTTATGGTCTTTAGAATATTGGTCAATATCTTCTACAAAGTTGTGGAATGCGGATGACCCCTTCTCATTCTGTTTCTCCTTTTTTTCTTTTTAAGAAAATGTGCTTAAAGAATTGCATGGAAAAAATATTTCAGTGCTAGTTACTAGCCTCTGGTTAACTTGATATGCTTTCTAGGTGCGGGGTATATGTCTGTTAAGAAGTTGTTGGGGGCTTGGAGCAGTTGATATAAAAAAGGCCCTCAGGAGAAATTCTGCACAGGATGATCTGCAGTACTGTTGGGAATGGACTCATTCAGAGAATCTCAAAATTGGCAAGGATCCTAAGGGTGTTTACTTTACCCCCATCAGACCTGGACTCGTGTGCAGCATTTCCTCAAGTGGATGTCCAACCTTGTCCTGGGATGGGGAACTCTCTAACTCCCCTCTTTGGACCACACTATTAGGATGTTAGAATGTATTAAAGCAACTCTTTTGGTCATTTCCACACTCGAATCCTGGATCCATCCCCTGGGACCTTGCAGAGTAGAAGCCACCTTTCCCTTGACAGCTCCTCAGATATTTGAAGTCAGCCATGCCCCAAGCCACCTCTGCTGTCAGTTAAAAAGTCCTTTCTTCCTCCAGCTGACATTTTAAAGACCAGTGATAGTAAATTCCCTGATTTGGGCTGCTTGTGTAAGGGTAAAAGTCTTATAAGTAAATATACAAATAGCCATTGATAAATATGAGTTGGACATGTGATAATAGTATGTCAAATTGGTATATAAATTACATATTGGTTTCTTCCATAGCCAAGTAACATATTTTTAGTAGATATGAAACAAATAAAGATTGGAGACTTCGGACTTGTAACATCCCTGAAAAATGATGAAAAGCGAACAACTAATACAGGAACTTGGCTATACATGAGCCCAGAACAGGTAAGGTCCCTTTCCTTTCTGTCTCTATATATTTTACTTCTTTTATTTTTTCAAATGATAAAAAGAGTAGACACTGCTTGTGAAATTAAAACAGTTCAGAGTAGGTAGAATAAGAGTTGAAAATTCCCCTTAACTTTCCTCTCCACTCCAACTCATCCATTTGTTCTTTATCTTTGTAGATAATGTTCTGTGAGTTATAAAAACACACAAATACACATTCATACACAGACATTTTTTTACATAAACATATGCATGCATTCATTTTTACAAGGAACTATTTTGTGATAGTTACATCACAAAATAACATTACAAAATAATTATAATGTTATTTTGTGACTTGATTTTTTTTCACGCAACAGTGTATCATAATCTTTCCTTATCAGTACAAGTAGATCTACCACATTCTCTTTTATTTATTTTTTTTTATTTTTTTATTTTTTTGAGACAGAGTCTCTGTTGCCCCGGCTAGAGTGCCGTGGCATCAGCCTCGCTCACAGCAACCTCAAATTCCTGGGCTCAGGTGATCCTTCTGCCTCAGCCTCCCGAGTAGCTGGGACTACAGGCATGCGCCACCATGCCCGGCTAATTTTTTCTATATTTTAGTTGGCCAATTAATTTCTTTCTATTTTTTAGTAGAGATGGGGTCTCGCTCTTGCTCAGGCTGGTTTCGAACTCCTGAGCTCAAACGATCCGCCCACCTCGGCCTCCCAGAGAGCTAGGATTACAGGCGTGAGCCACCGCACCCAGCCCACATTCTCTTTTAACAAGTGTACTCTATTTCAAAGTGTAGAGATACCATAATTTATTTAACTGTTTTCTTACTGAAGGGTCTTCAGGTTGTTTACAACTTTATACATTTACAGACATGTCATATGTCTTTCTCCTTATCTTTGCGTCTAATAACAAATATTTCTATGATAATCTATGATAGATTCCTTGAGGTGAAATGATTGAATAGAATGATAAGTGTATTTGAAACTTGATAAATGCTGCCTAATTGTCATTCTAAAAAAGTGATTCTGATAATTCCTTCCCCTCAAAGAGTATGGAGAATGCTGCTTTATCACACTCTCAATCAAACTAGGATACTAATAGTCTCCAGTTTTGGCCAGTGTGATGAATGAGGAGTATGTTGCTATTTTAGTTAGCATTTTTCAGCTTTTTATTAAGGGATTCCATCTTTTCGTGCATTTACTTACAGTTTTTCTGCAAATTCTCTATTTGTATCCTTTTCCCATTTCTCATAATTAGGTTGTCTTTCTCTAACATTCTCATAAGGAATCTTTATATATTTTGGGTGTTGATTCTGTATCTAACTATATTACAAAATTCTTCCCCTTGACTGTCACTTCTTCGTTTACAATGTCACTTGTGGCACCGAAGCTTTTAAGTTGTCATATTTATCAATACTTTCTTCATGGCTGTTGGGTTTCACTTTTTTATTTTGGAGGCTGCTCCTACTACAAGATTATAAAAATATTTTGGTTTCGCTAATGCAGAAAATGAATTCTAACTTGAATTAATTTTTGTATATATATGAGGAAGGGATATAATTTGATTTTCCTCATGCGGATGTGCAATTATTCCATCATCATGAATCAAACAGTTCATGATTTAAAGTGCTATTTTAAGGAAAATTTATTGAGACAGAAAGTAGAACAGAGGTTACCTGGAGGAAGAGAGGAGTAAGAAGTTGTTGTTTAATGGGTCCAGTTTCTGTTTGAGGTGATGACAAGTTCTGGAAATAGATAGTGGTGATGGTTATACAACATTGTGGAGGTACTTAATACCATTGAATTGTACACATAAAAATGGCTAAAATGGTAAATTATATATATTTTACCATAATAAAAGTGCTATTTTATCATATATGAAATTCCCACACCTTCATGGGCCTATTTCTGGATTCTGTTCTGTTCCATTGATTTATTTTATATTTTTCTCTTTAATATTATACCATTTCAATTATTATAGGATTATAAAATAGGTTTTAGTATTTGAACTGTAGGACCTGCCACATTATTTTTCAATTTTAAGATGCTCTTAACTATTCACATTTGTGATTCCAGTGAACTCTAGAATCATCTTGTCATGTTCCATAACTGGTGTTGAGGTTTTGATTGCAATTGCATTACATTTGAGGATTCAGGCCAGGTGCAGTGGCTCATGCCTGTAATCCCAGCACGTTGGGAGGCCAAGGCAGGAGGATTGCTTGAGACCAGGAGTTTGAGACCAGCCTGGGCAACATAGTGAGATCCCATCTCTATAAAAAATTTTTAAAAATTAGCCAGGCATGGTGGTGCACACCTCTACTCCTAGCTACTCGGAAGGCTGAGGCAGGAGGATCACTTGAGCGTAGGATTTCGAGGTTACATTGACCTATGATTGGGCCACTGTACTCCTCAGGGACAGTGCAAGACCCTGTCTCTGAGAAAAACAAAAACACAAAAAGAGCAATCCTCTCACCAGGAGCAATCATTGGGAGCAATAGTACAACTTACCTCAAGGCCATTTTTATATTCTTCAGTGAAGGTTTTTTTTTGTTTGTTTATTTGTTTTCCTATTATTCTTTGGGCCCAGAAACCTTCAATGAAGTTTTAAAAAAAATTTTGTCTTTATGCAGATGGTTTATATTTTTAAAGTTTTCTCCAGAATATGTATAGTGTTTTGCTATTAAAATGAGATTCCTTATATCTAATTGGCTATTAGGGAAGCCCTGCAACCTCAAACTCCTGGGGGCTCAAGGGATCCTCCTGCCTCAAATTTCCAGTAGCTGGGACTACAGGTGCATGCGACCATGCCTGGCCAATTTTTCCGTTTTTTGTAGAGACTGGGTCTTGCTCTTGCTCAGGCTGGTCTGGAACTTCTGGCCTCAAGCAATCCTCCCACCTCGGCCTCCCAGAGTGCTAGGATTACAGGCATGAGCCACCACACCCAGCTGAAGCTATTGATTTTTAAAAATGCATTTTTTTCTTTTTAATTGTGGTAAAATATACATAACACAAAATTTACCATCTTAACCATTTTTAAGTGTATAGATTAGTGTTAAGTACATTCCCATTGTTGTGCTATCATCACCACCATACATACATCCACAGAATTCTATTCATTTTGCAAAACTGAAACACTGTTCCCATTAAACAACTCCCCATTGCCCCCTCCCTACAAACCCAACAGCCACTCTACTCTCTGTCTCTATGAATTTGACTACTCTAGATACCACATATAAGTGGAATCATACAGTATTTGTCCTTTTGTTACTGGCTTATTTTACTCAGCATTATGACCTCAAGGTTTCTCCATGTCACGGCATGTGTCAGAATTTCCTTCCTTATTAAGGCTGAATAATATTCCATTGTATTTATATTCCACATTTTGTTTACCCATTTATTCATCAATGGAGTTGCTCTTACCTTTTGGCTATTGCGAATAATACTGCTTGTGAATATGCTTGTACAGCTATTGATATTTGAATATTGATCTTATATTAATATATAGACTCCTTACTTTAATAGTTTTTTCTTTTGGTTGATTGCTTATTCTTTTTCATCTTTTGGGTTGTTTATCCTATTTTTCTTTTTGACTATAAATGCCCTTTAAAGATGATTTTACTGACAATATAGCTTTCAAAATACCTTTACTGTTTGGCTATCCAGTAACAAAGATACTGAGCTGTCCAGTAGTTTGAGAGTCTAGAATGGAGAGGGCAGCTCCTTCTTCCTTTTGGCAAAATTTAAGTTTTTTGTGGAGTGTGAGTGTAGAACACAACAGGAGGCTAATGGCTTCCTTTAAACTATCACTTTATTAAATAACACCTGCATCCTATACTGTCACCCTCAAAATATTTTTTACAAAATTCATCATTGTGCTTTTCTTTTTTTTTAAAATT
>VBSM01002608.1:146778944-146795922 GCA_008086735.1 Cheirogaleus medius
AGAATGCAAAGATGGGCTCTGCCCCAACAAGGCAGAGGCCTGCAGTTCCCTCCAGTTAGGGAGAAATATTAGGATCTGATTGGAGAAAAGATCAACTTTATTCCCTAATTCAGCTTCATCACTGATAAAACTGGTATTTTTAGCTCCCTCTGACTCTTATGTCTTATTTCTCACTTTGTTCCAAAGTGAAGAGGGGATAAGAGAGTTAGTTGTTTGTGTTCTTAAACCTCACAAGCATCACAATACAGCCATAAATTGTAACTGTACATGTCTATGACACTTGTGTTCTGAAATAGCACTGCATTATTCTTTTTCAAGTCAGTGAGCGATTATTTTCTAAAGTACAAAGTATGGACTTCTAAAGTACAAAAAGAACAAAACATTATGTAAAGGCCCTCTTTCTTTACTGGCATAAACAATTTGGGATTTCTAACTGCTGAATTGTCTACCTCTAAAAAACAATGACATTTTTCAAGTTTCCACTTTATTGGGAATAACCTTAGTCATGATCTGCAGAAGTTGGTCCTGGGCAATTTGAAGATAGGTCTTCTTTATCTGTAATTTATGTGAGGAAAATAAAAATTAATACAACTCTTACAGTAAACTATTCTAGAAAATAATTTCAATATGACATTTATTTTTGATCTGCTGTGTTTGCTACTTTACTAAACAAACCAGGAAAAGATAAAAACAGCAATAACCAAAAATTCTTCACTCTCAAGTACAAAGTTCTTAAACACAAGTTAGCAAAGGCAGCCTGGACAAATGCATTAGGAGTGGAAGCACTTAGCTCTGTAAGTCATTTGGCAAGTTTTAAACCATCTCTTTCATTACAATGAAAAAAATGGAGTGGATTTCAACATATCTAATTTTTATGCTTTAGGGACAATATTCTACCTAACTACATAAAAGTTAGTTCTAAAAGTTTAATATAAACATCTTTCAAATATCTGTAGCCCAAGAAAGAACTTTTAAAAATAAAGTATGAAAAAATTCATCATCCTTAGGTTAGTCTAAAATTATTTTCTTTTAAAACAAAACACTGAAAAATTCCCTTCTGCAAATTCGGTTTCTGAAAAGTTACATGTAATTTTAATAGGGCCTTAATTATTTCTATATCCACTATTTTTTGAAGACAAATGGAGTAAAAAACTTCCATTGTCTGTAGGAAATGTCACTTTTACTAAAAACCAGATCATTTGTATTCAATATTTTTACAAAATATAAAGCATTTTCTTACCTTCATAGGCTGTTCCACACCAAATACAATATAGATGTTCTTGTCTTAAATAACTAGTCAATATTTGTAATTTTTCCAGTACCTAGATAGAGGACACAAGCATATTAATAGTTCACATTGAACAGAACCTTAGTTTTCTGGTTCTTAGATCATGCTGAATTAGCCCAAGGCTGTAAATCTTCTGTTATATTCTCAAACAGTTATTAGAGGTGTAAAGGGCAGAAGTATTAATAACATATTTGAATATGTTCCAGTTTATTAGCCACCCTGAGATTTTCACAAGTCTGCCAGACACAACAGGGACTATATGTTAACATTCAGAAAATAGTTTTGGCTGGCTTTATTATAATCAGCATCCTTTAAAGACCCTTTTTTCTTTCAAGGCATCTATTTCCCTCACATAAGGTGAAGATGAACACTGCCACCTTTTGCCATAAAAGTTCTCATTAATGGACTCCCAGTTAAGTGGAACATAGGCTTTCCAAATAGTGAATATTTTCTATAAAATTCTTATACTCAAGTAACCATAGGAATGTATCTTCCTTTCTTGAGTAATCTCTACTTGTTTTTGATTGTATTTTTTTGTTTTGTTTTGTTTATGGGGGTGGGGGGAGAAGTACACATTTAGATTCACTTCCAGAAGTTTAACAGGAAACAAAGTATAAATTCAGCACTGATGTGCACATACCCAAGTAACATTCATCGGTTGTCGGACAGGTGGAGGGAGGATGGGATGGGTAAATTCACAACTAATGGGTGCAGTGCACATTGTCTAGGGGATGGGTGCACTGTCTGGGGGATGGGCACACTTGTAGCTCTGACTCGGGTGGTGCAAAGGCAATATATGTAACCAAAGTGTTTGTACCTCCGTAATATTCTGAAAAAATAAAATAAAATAAAACATGCATATTAAAAAAATTTAAATAATTTACATTTGCAGATAATCCATCATCTAAACTAAAGCTGAGGTGAGAGGGCAAATGGAAGCTAAAGGGAAAATAACATAAAAGTTTTGATTTAGGATTAATAAAATAATCCTGTAATGCAGCTGTTCTCAACCACGGGCTATTTTTCCCCTCAGGGGACATTTAGCAATGTCTGGAGACATTTTTGGTTGTCATAAAGAAAGAAGCAACTGGCATCTAGTGGGCAGAGGCCAGGGATGCTGCTAAACATCTTACCATGCAGAGGACAGCTCCCCACAACAAACGATTACCCTGGCTCGAAGTGTTAATAGTGCCAAGGCAGAGACACCTTGCTACAAAGGAAATAGTGCCAAAACATACACTTAAATCTTCACTCTTATATTCATCTTCATCCTGTTCTTTTTCTTCCTCTTCCTCTTCCTCTTCTTCAGTCTCCTCTTCAAGCTTCAACCAGTACCATGCCTCCCTGGGAACCTGAATATTCTGAAAATACAGAATTATTCTCAATGAAACATAGCTAAACATAAGATTCACAGTATGTTCATGTCAACATGAATTCATTCTTTCAATAAATATTTACGGCATGCTGCTTTAAAAGTAAAAGCACTGTGCCATGAACTATGTGGATGCAAAATTCAATTACAGTACTGTCTCCAAATTGCTACTGATAGTCTGACAGGAAAAATGTGTATGAAATAATACATAGATGCTAGGAAATCATAAGTGTTATGAAATATATTCAAAACAAAGTGCTATGTAAATACAGAAAAGTGAGAGATTGCTTCCAGCATTCTATTTATATGAGGAAAATTTTATAAACATTTTTGAGACTTCAAATGAAGTTATTTTATTTTCATGGTACCTGAACATCTAAGACAAAGAAAGGCAAAGATAGAATTTTTTTTTAAACCATTCAAATCTGAAACAGATAGCATTCCACTTGATCTTACTAGTTAGACACATATAAGATACTGAATATGAACTGAAAATAGGCTATTCTGGTTAATCAAATATTATGAAGAACAGAATTTCTACACATACTTATTGAGTAATTCACACATAACTTAGCTTCTTGCAGTAAATAAGCCATTGTTGTTATCAATTATCACAGGTTAGTAGTGCACATTAATGAAAGTTTTAATGGGCGGAAGGCTAGATAAAGCAGACTTGGAGTTTTGGTTTGTATTTTTAAATAAAAATATACAGCAAATCATACTGGGTGCCAAAACACTTTACTAAACTGAAAGCAGGTAAAAGGCTTACTTTCTGGGCATCCAATTGTTGACAGGCTCGCTGGCTTCTTCTAAGATCTCCTTCTAGCTTCATTTCATCTTGTTTAGTTTTAAGTCGCATTCTAATTGAAAGAAAAAATTGTACACTTAAGGTCTATATTCTCTTCAAACATTTTCTATGCCTAAGTACCACAGAACATACAACAATAAAGAGGAGATGAAACCGAAAACAGCTCAAATATACAGTCTTACCGAAACTGTTCTGCAGCTTTTTCTTGAGCTTGGCTTTTCATGTGAATCTTTCTTCTGTAGCTTTCTAATTTTTCCTCTGCTTTCCGTTTCAGTAATGCCTCGTGACCAATGCCACTTTTCCCTGTTCAAATAGAAAATTCTGATGAGAAACTTACTGTCTTGGTACTTTAAAACACAACAATTTAAATATTTACATATTAATGCAATTCTCATTTACATATAATTACTCACAAATAATTTGACTAGAATAATAGGAGAAAACACTAGGTTTTTTTTTGTTCAAAAGCCCAAACACATGATCTGATTTTTATAAAGATCATTAGTCTCATTTTATAGTAATACTATATAAATTTTATTCTAAAATCAGGAAAATACCATGAACTATCATACTTTTATTTAAATATGATAAATATTAATAAAATATAGTTTTTCTCTTGAATTTATCTAAAGTATTAAGCAAAACATTTAATGGATAAGTCTGTCTCAGAACACTTTTTCAATGGACAAAAACAGTATTGTGCTTTCAGTGGTTACAATGATGTTTTTCTCCATATTTTTATGATTTGAATTGTATTTTATACTCACTAAAACGTACTTTTATTTCTAGTTTAAAATGTTAGAAGTTTAACTAACAAAATTTTACTGAAGGCTTCCTATGATAAGAACTGTAAACAGTAGCATCATAAAGAAAGTATTTATTGAATAAATATATGTGGTAAATCTAATTGTAAAGTTATTATTACTGGTAAATATGCTCAAAAACAATTATATTACCTGTTTTGACGTTGAGAGGAATCGGTTCAACAATACCATCTCCTAAAAAAGAGAATAAAACACAAACGACTTTAGAAATTTTTTGTCACCTATTGTTATCTCATATGCAATAACAAATCAGCCATAAGATTTTGAAGCGATTGCCATTTTTTAATACCAAAACAGTTCTAGTGAAAACAAAACAAAACAATATAAAAAGAAATTCTTCCTCAAAGTACAGGCCAGTATACTTGCATGCAACTTTATAATGCTCTATACATATCTCCTCCAGTTTCAATGATATTCAAAACTGAAATCTGAACATCAATACTCTACATATTGTCAATTATCTCCCTTGTCTTCAAATACCCAGTCATCATAAAGGCTGATTCACAGCCTCCTATGCCACCTAAAGGTGGGGTTTTAAGAAGTGCCAACACTAGGTAGGCATAGTGGTGCACATCTGTAGTCCCAGCTACTTGGGAGGCTGAGGCGGCAGGATTGCTTGAGCCCAGGAGCTCGGACCTAGCCTGGGCAAAATAGTGAGACCCTGTTTCCAATAAAGGAAAAAAGAAAGAAGTGACAACACTGATAATATAGGTCCAAGAGATGACAGCCTTAAGAGAAAGCAAAGCAATTATTAATACAATAAAGGAGAGAAAAGAAAAAGAGTTTATTTTATAGAAGCTAGTATAAATATATAGCCTCTCTCTAGATATACACTCTCTACATCTTAATAAACAGTTCACTTCCAAAAAAGGGAGGTGAGAATTGAATCTCCAACTGGATGGTCGCTCAGACAGTTGCCACAGGTACAGAGCAAGAAGGGCAGAGTCCTGCCATCATCCTCAATGCTATTTCACTGTCTTTGGCCATTGCACTTCTCAGCCCATCACCTGTCACCATTCTTTGCCGCTTCCATTGTAAGCCACATCCATCCCTGTTGTTAGTGCCTGCACAGGTAAGATGGGCTGATAAGCAGCTCTTGATGGCGCTTGTGGGGTCTAAAATGGATGTGAGAAGATAAATGTTTCCTATAAAGCTTGTTAGCACTTAAGAAACTAAAAAGTTTAAGTTGTTTTAATTTCTGTGTAGATGGATAAAAATTAAAGCATTAGCTTTGGTCCTCATCAATAAATCATAATTGGGTAGTTAGGAACACCTGTCTATTTCTGAATGTGACTTACCACTTTTGCCAAGAGCCTGACCACTTTTATATCCCATCTTTTGGAGCAAAGCAAACCCTTTGTTTTCACAGCCTAGTGCATTTTTCAATCCAATGTCACGTCTTTCTTGTTCTTCTTCTTTTAAACTCTTCTGCCTACTTTTCAAATTTGCTTCCTGTTGCTTTTCTTCTTTTCGACGGGCTTCTCGGATTTGCCTCAGCATTGGCAATCCTGGTCTGACATCTTCTCTGAACAATAACGGAAAAAGTTATTTTAGATGAGTACATGAAGTTTTCTCATAACTTTGCCAATACTCTCTTGACACTAGTTAATATTTCAGCACTACTTCTATGATCATCTTTGTCATCACTGATGTTACAGCATCATCAGTGACCTCCACGAATGGCTGTTTTAGTAGAAATGATGAAAGCTGGTTCCAGGTTGTAGGAAACTAAACGAAGTACAGAACTGAAGAAATTAGAAATAGTGAGTTTAGACTAATTTTTCTAGGAGGTTGGCAACAATAAAGAACAAAAGTGAATAGCAGCTAGAAGAGACAATAAGATGAAATAAAAGAAAAGGAGTAAATTTCCTTCGAAGAGGGCAATAAAAAGGATCAAGGGCAGAAGAAAAATAGTTAGCATTAAAAGGAAGAAGGGGCAGGGTGCGGTAGGTCACGCCTGTAATCCCAGCATTCCGGAAGGTGGAGGAAGGAGGATCACTTCAGGTCAGGAATCTGAGACCAGCCTGAGCGAAAACAAGACTCCCATCTCTACTAAAAATAGAAAAAATTAGCTGGGCGTGGTGGTGTATGCCTATAGTCCCAGCTACTTGGGAGGCTGAGGCAGGAGGATCACTTGAGCCCAGAAGTTTGAGGTTGCTGTGAGCTAGGCTGATGCTAGGGTACTCTAGCCCAGGCAACAGAGTGAGACTCTGTCTCAAAAAAAAAATAAAAGGAAGAAGGGGCTCTTAGTATCTTTGTATGGAGACATAGGACATATTTCCATAAAGCAAGACTAACTTTCCAATTTCACATTTAAAATCAATGTCACTGCTTAATAATCTACATGTTTTATACATATCATTATGTTAGGTGTGCACATTTACTTACTGGATGTTAATGAAGGAATCAGACATATAGTCCTCTTCTTCTGCCATGTTCAACTTAATATGGCAATAGTATCTATAATCAAATACAATAAAGTAAGAATTCCTACATACATATACATTTTAGTCTATCAAAATGGAAATAAACCCTTATATACCCCCAGCCATGAGCTTTCTCTAGAGCTCTACTACCTATTTGAGTGCCCTTTGGACATCTTTATCTATGGAGCTCTCAAACTCAACAATCCAAACAACTCATTACCTTTCCCTGCAAGCCTTCTGCATCCCTTGTATTTCCACATGAATGTCATCACTATCTCCCTGTTTTGACCTCTTATACACCTCTGTCAATTCTTCCTCCATAATATTCCTCAGAGACATTTTTTCTACAGTTGTGACCACTGCTTTAGTTCAGGCACCTTTTTCTCCCCTAAACTGTTACAACAGTTTCCTAACTGGTCTCATTGCGTTTGGGCTCTCCTTTTCCAATCCATCCTCAGCACTCCCTCCAGAGTTATTATCATCATCATCATCATCATTATTACTATTATTTTTAAATACAAGTCAAGTTAGGTTACTCTCATTTCAAACCCTTCAATAAACGTGACCCTGTAGGAAGTGGTGGACCAGTCACTCTGGCAAAGTATGAGATGTCATTCTTCATAATCTGACCTGACTTTCCTTTAGGATTCACTATTCAAGCCACATGGGCTTCTCATTGCCCTCTGAATATACCACAGACATTCCCTTCCTGCTAGGCCAAGGCTACTTTCCTTCACAAAAACCTGTACTCTTCTCTATAGCAGTTTATGTTCAAGCTGCTCATTTGGAACTTGACATAGTTAACACCTCACTTATATGGAAATATTTTGGGAGACAGTTTCCATCCAACATAGTTAAAATCATGTAATGATTAGTCCTTATAGGATTAAAATAAATATCTAGAAAAGTGCTTCTCAAACTTTATCATGTATATGAATTGCCCTGCTATCTTAAAATGCAGAATCTGATTTTGGGGCTGGAACCTGAGGTTCTGTACTCTAACAGGTTCCCAGACAATGTAGCTAGTCCAGTTGCTAGAGACAAAAGTGTATACACATATGTTGTTTAATCCTGCCCATCATTCTTTCCTTTGGGAACCCAGCCCTCTGCACTCCATGTGGTTCTAGTGGAGAGTGGCAATATCAGTACCTTTTATTCCCTTAGGCACAAAGACAGCCGATTATAGTACCCTATGTCCCAGCAACAGCGGAGGGGTGACCCAAACAGGGAAAATAAGCATCTCTTCCCTTATATGATATGAATATATGGGTTGTGGGGAAAAGCAGCTCTCTTTAGTGGGGTTTCTGAAGTGGTGATATCTGAAGCTGGCCTGTGGATGGCCATCTTCTTGGCCATACGAAGAGAACCTGTCTGAAGAATGAAGCCAGATAGAGAAAATGGAGAAAGACAGGCCTAAAAGCAAGAAGTCACCAATTCGTTTCCAAGGCCCTGATTTCTTTGATGCTGTGATCTAGCATTCTTCCCAGCAAAACCCATTAATACATTTCTGCATTATTTAAGCTTGCTTGAGTAGGGGTCCTGTCAACGGCAACCAAGAATCTGGACAGGCCGGGCGTGGTGGCTCACGCCTGTAATCCTAGCACTCTGGGAGGCCGAGGCAGGCGGATCATTCAAGCTCAGGAGTTCGAAACCAGCTGAGCAAGAGTGAGACCCCGTCTCTACTAAAAATAGAAATAAATTAATTGGCCAACTAAAAATATATATAGAAAAAATTAGCCGGGCATGGTGGCACATGACTGTAGTCCCAGCTACTAGGGAGGCTGAGGCAGGAGGATTGCTTGAGTCCAAAAGTTTGAGGTGAGCTAGGCTGTGAGCTAGGCTGAGGTCACGGCACTCACTCTAGCCTGGGCAACAGAGTGAGACTCTGTCTCAAAAAAAAAGAATCTGGACAATCACATTGGACGAAAAAAGGATTACAGTACCGGTTTTCAATATTTTTAGTATATATCTTCTCAAGTAGGCTATAAAACACAAAGATGAGTCTATATTCTCCCTACCTACCACTGCATCCCAAACATCATAAATTATTAATAAATGTTTAGCTACAATGAGGACAAGAAGGGTCTTTAATATTTGTGATTTTGTAATAATAGAATGCTTTTTTTCTTATGTCAACAGGTCATTTTTAAATACCATTTAACAAATATACTATAAACACAGAAAATACACAAAATAAATGTATACTTACTTAATTACTATGAGGCAAATGCTCTGGTAACCTTGTGGTACCCTCCAAGATGGCTCCCAATGATTCCTGCCTCTTGGTTTGCAATATCCTTGTATAGTCTCCTACCACAGTGAACAGGATTGACCTGTATAAACAATAAGATCTTATAGAAATGATGGAGTTGACTTTTTGGTCATAGCAAACACTGCAGCTCTTAGATCACTTTAACTCTGAAGTTAGTAGATGCCTCACTGGCAGGAAGTCAGCTGTCACATAATGAAGACACTCATGAAGCTCTATGGAGAAGTCCACACTGGAGGAACTGAGGCCTCCTGTCAATAGCCAGCAAAAACTTGTGAGCCACATGAGTTAGCCACCTTGGAAATGGCTCCTCTTCCCCAGTCAAGCCTTCAGATGACTCAACCTGTCTGGCATCTTCACTACAACTTCTTAAAAGTCCAAGCTAAGTTAAGCTAAGCCGGTAACAAATTCCTGACCCACAGAAACTGTGAGATAGTAAATGATTAGTTATCTTAAGCTGCTAAATTTTGCAACAGTTTGTTATACAGAAAAACATAATACAAACCATCACTCACATCAGGAGACAGAACCTTTTCAGCTACCAGGGAGCCTTCTCTGTCCCCTACCCAATCACACACCTCCTTTGGTTCTAGGAATAGTCATGATTTTGTCTTTAATGGCAATTACTTCCTTCCTTTTCTTTACAGTTTCATTATCCACATGTACATCCTTAAACATTACAGTTTAGTTTACCTATTTTTAATTATAATAAGTTAAAAATGTGTATGATTATATACAGCATTTGTGGTAATTGACTGTCTCTAAACCTCAGATTCTTCATTTGTAATAATAGGTTTTTTTTACACACAATGGTTTAGCACTTACTCAGCATATTATATATTTTTATCACTTAATTATCATTAACAACTGTATGAGGTAGGAATAGCTAGCTCCGCTTTTCAACTGGAGAAATTAAGGCCCAGTCTGGCTAAATGACTTGCTCAAAATAACAAAGAATTCAGGTCTCAGCAGTTTTGCTACTGCAAATAGGATTAGCTTATTTTTAATGATTAGATTATTTTTAATTATTTTATTATTTTAAGCTATATTTAGCTCTAAAGTGCTAGGCAGATCTGAATGGAGTTACAGTTCTTTTTAAAGCACCCTTTCTATTGGTACAATATACTTCAGCATCACCAATTCCCATCAAATGTAAGCATACACTTTACAAGGTGATATCCTGGCAAAGATGACAGAGGCCTGGACCAGAGTGATAGCAATGGAAGTGGTCGGATTTGGGGCAGAGCTTACAGGATTTGCTGGTGGATTTTAGGTGGTGTGTGAAGAACGATGTCAAGATTACACCAAGCTTTTGGCCTGAATACAGGGAAGAATGGCGTTAACACTTTCTGAGAGTGGGAAGACTGCAGGAGTAGGTTTCTTTCTTTTTTTTTTTCCTTTAGCGGCGGGGAGGTGGCAACAAGAGTTCTGTTTCAGACACACTGAGAGTCCCATTACATACACAAGTGGAGAGATGGACTACGCAGCTGGATATACAGTAGAAAGGTGACAAGAAACGCCTCACTCCCAAATACTTCCCTCAGGAACCTTCCCTCCCGCGCTCTTCCTAGCTGCAGGCGTCCCACAGACGCCACCACCCTCGGACGGGAAAGAGGCTGACGGTGCGATGGGTAACCACGGCCAGCCAACGCGCACTGCCTTTTACCATCCTACCGATCGCCGTCAGATCCTTACCTGGTAGCTGTACTCGCTCCGGTTCAGTTCTGGAGAATGCGCACGGCGTATGCTCCACCAGACTCATAGGGCATCGGGGCCTCTGCTCAGAGCGCAGACTCAATTGGAAACTTGCAGCAGCCGGGGCTGGGAGGACGTGGTGAGTGCGCTTGCGCAGGACCACTTTTCCGCGCACGCGCTCTCCCCTCGCTTCCTGTTGGCCCGAGTGCGGGAGGCGGGGCATCCGGGTCCCTTGGTGGCTGCCTCTGCACCTGGAGCTCAGCTGATCGGCCCCAGACTGGGAGGTGAGGTCGCGGGACCATACACATTGACGCGCACACAAACCCCTGTCCCCCAGTACATTTGCAGAGGGGTGGGGAGGAAATTCGAGTTCGTAATGAACATTTTTCCCTTTTCTGGCTCCGCGATTGTTCGGAGCCGCATCCCCGTGCGGTTGACAGCCTGAGGAACCCTGCGGAGGCCTGCGGCGGCCTCTTACATCCCTCCCACCCTCCGCCCCCCTCGGCCTGGTACTGCGCTACAGTCCTCGGAGTAGCCGGGTGAATTCAGACCCCGAGCGCGCGAGGCCCCTGTCGCCTGTATTCCTGGGCCACCCGGTGCTGTCACTGACGCTGCGGCCGCGGGGACCTGGCCACCCAACCCATGCCTGCAGGAAGCGTCTTGGAGACGTGCAGTTTGGGGTCTTTATGCTGGGAGGTTTTGACCTCCTCCTGGGCTAGGTGCAGTGGGGGAGGGGTAAAGGTGCTGTATACCGAGCGGTGGACGAGAAAAAAAGGAGGATGGGTTGTCAGGCCCAGGTGTTGTGTTTGATCTTGGTGCTTAAGTTTTTTCTCATTTATAGAACAAGTTCGTGACGTATGTGTTGTTAGGCATATTTCTTCTGGAATAATGCCCTTTTTGCAATATTCAGTTTTCCTTTCATCTCATTATTCATTCTTCCTCACCAAGCACAGTTGTTTTTGTACCTTTGTCCTTTAAAAGTAGTTTCTCAGGTTTTGCCTTGTTATATTGTCCCCCCAAATGAAATGGGAAGTAAAGTCATACTTTTCATTTCTTAGTAGTTACATTCATTAAGCTTTAACATTAAAAAATCCTTACAAAATCCTTTTACTCTGTTGTTTTAAGGTGGGAATTTAAAACTTCAGTAATGGAGTTAGCCCACAGTTTATTGCTAAATGAAGAAGCTTTGGCTCAAATCACCGAGGCAAAGAGACCAGTTTTTATCTTTGAATGGTTGCGATTTCTTGACAAAGTCTTGGTTGCTGCCAATAAGGTATGGTATTGCTTTTTTCCTAATTGGGTTAACATAAAAAGATTATGTGTTCATGATTTGTAAGAAAACACACATTATGTTTTGGAAAGGTTGTGGGTCACTTATGGAATTTGAGAATATTACACTGATGGGTATTTCTAGTCTATTTTTTTTTATTCATTGGTAAAACCCAAACCTCATTTAAATCCAGCTTATTGCCTATTGCATGTCTCTACCCAGGCAACTCAGTGTGACTGGAGAAAAACATGACTACGCCTGGTGTGACTTTAAATTCATCATCTCCAAGTATGAGTAGTTTCTCAGTCTGCCTAACAATCCTATGTTTTCACTTATCTCTCTGAGGAGTAAATAATAGGCTTTTATTTTTTTCTTTCTGTTTCCTTCCTATATAGCCCCTTTGATTCAATTTGCCTTTTATTGTCTGGGTGTTTTGTTTTCTGCCTTTAAAATTAGATACTTTGCTCAAAGGTCTGATGATCTTTGGCTGTCTGATCAAATTTAATAGTGAATAGTAAAGAGTTTCCTGGGCAGGGCCAATTTTGTTAACTGGACTTCTCTGTAGGCTGGTTTGGTTCCTCACCTTAGTATTTTAGGTTTCTCCAGGCTGATCATTTCCCAGAAGAGAGTTTTCTACTCTAGTGTCTGAAGAGTTAATGGCTAGCTGCCTAGGTTCTAGGCATTGGGCGAGACTACGGACTTCAATAGTCAGTATGTGAACTTTTACTTAATCCTTCTGTTTTCAGTGCATTTCCCCAGCCTGCAGCTATGCCAGGGGTCCTTCCAGAGATGCAATGTTTTGCTCTTTCCCAAGAATAAAATTCCTGTCTTCTGGAATGGAGGAGAGAGTCTTATAGCTTCTTCTTCTTCTTCTTCTTTTTTTTTTTTTTAACTTTTTAACTTATCTGTATTTGTTACAAGTTTTAAGTGGATTGTGACTAGGGCACTACATTTTTGTTCACAAACCTCACTTTTCAAAACAGTTTTACAACACATATGGGTAAGGCTTATAATTTTGTTCCTCTAAACAATACTTCTTCTTTGGAAAACAAGCCCTGTGTAGAGTTTCAAGTTGCTTTACTTTAAACATACTTATTTCTAGAGAATTAGTAGTACATGTAGTCTTATAGCTTCTTAAACAGACTCTCAACCATTCCCGCATTTTTAGGGGCAACTTTACTCCCACCTCCAGAAGCACCTAGGACCTAAAAAAACCATGATCTCTTAGGAGGTCTTGTGTTATAAGTTGGATCTGTCTTCAGCTTTCCTTATTGGGAATATTTGGCTTCCAAATTTTGTGTTGATTCTTTTTCCTATTTTATTTACCCTTGTGGATTTGTGCATTTTTGGGGGTTGTCTTTTAATATGTTTTTAATGGAGTTTGTAGAGAGATAGTTAACGCGTGTATTCACTTGCAGTCTTTAACTAGAAATTTCTATTTTCTCTTAAATCCCTTCCACCTAGGCATTTGTTGCCTCTACTCCTGTGGTCCCTAACCCCAGGCAGCAGCCTGCCAGGAATCAAACAGCAAGAGAGGAACAGCCCAGGCAAGGAAGCAGAAGCCCCACCAGCACCCACAGTGGCTCCTCATTGCTTGCTTGAATCACTGTCCCAACATCCCCTCTTCCCCCTGTCAGATCAGTAGTGGCATCAGATTCTCATACGAGTGTGAATCCCACTACAAACTGCACATGCCAGGGATCCAGGTTTCGTGCTCCCCTTGAGAATACAATGCCTGATGATCTGAAGTGATGCCCCCCCCCAACCTCCTGGTGTCAAAAAGGTTGGGGACTGCTACAGTCCACTGAAACAGCTCTTCTCCAGCCAACACAAATTGCCCGAAACAATGATTAGTATTCTGTCTTATTTGATCCATCCCTATCTTTTGACATAGCTGATCCTTGACCTTGAACCACTAAAACATTTTTTATTTTGTTGTGAAATTAGTAAATACAAGAGTATATAAAACATATCTAAGTTATGAAGCATAATATGATTATCTGTATACTCTCCATTCAAATTAAAAAATAAGATTATCATTACTTCGCACAGGTTACAAGAAGTTCTTCCTGTTTGTGGCTTCCCACAACACCATTTGCTTTTAGTTCCTCTGTTCTAGCTACTCCTCATTCTCTTTTGTTGGCTCTTCCTCAGTCTAGGGTACTTTTTTCCTATCTATACTTATTGCTTTAATGATATCTTCTAATTTTAAGGTTTTTACTACCATCTATATGATAACGACTCCCAGATATCCAGCTGTTTACTCCACCTCTTTCCTGTCTAAATGACATCTCTGAGTTAACATATCCAAACCAAACTCTTGATTTCCCCTCCCAAACCTGCCCTTTCCCTAGTGTTCTCCATCTCATGAAATGACCATTTCATCCTTCTAGTTGCTCTGGCCAAAAACCTTAGAGTCCTTCTTGACTTCTCTGTTTTTCTCAAACTTCACATCATAGTCATCAGCAAATTCTGTGGTTTCATCCACAAATATTTCCAGAATTTATTTACTTCTTATCATCTCCATGGTTACCACCATAATCTCTCATCTGGATGACTGTAACTGCTCCCTGTTTGTGATACTTCCATCCATGTATCTTATAGAGTATTCTCAGCTAAGCAGTCAGAGTGAGCCTGTCAGAACATTTAGATCATGACCCTCCTCTGCTTCAAACTCTTGCTCAGAATAAAATACAAATTTCTTACAGTGATATATAAGACACTGCATGATCTGATCCCTTTTGCCCTCTGACTGCATCTCCTGCTACTTTCTCTCTCTTACTCTGCTCTGGCCAAACTGGCTTTCTTGCTATCCTCAAGGATGCCAAGCCTGCTCCAGGCTCAGGACCTTTGTACTTCTTGTTCACTCTGTCTGGAATGTTTTTCCCCCAGTCATCTGCATAGCTCCACCCTTCACTTTTCAGAGAGGCCTTTTCTAACTAATCTATATAAAACAGTAAACACTCATACTGTTCATTTGTTTTTTTGGTAAACTCTATCCCTCCCCACTAGAATATAAACTTCATGAGGGTGAGGATGTTGTTTTGTTCACTGTTGCACCCCCGTGCCTAGAATAGTGCATGATATACTATGAGTGCACAGTAAGAATTTCTTGAAAGAATAAATGAATTCTAGGTATTGATTACAGGTAGATATATGTATTTTTTCTGTTTCCTAGGGCTCTTCCATTTCTTTTGGTTTCCTTCACTGACCCCATAACTTTATGAACTACTGACTTTGCATTTACATGGGAAACCCATTTGGGTTCTAAGATATTGGTTGTCCATACACCCAATATTTTGCATCCTTTGACTATTGGTTTATTTCTTAGTAAGTTGGCCTGGAAACTTTTTGGATCAAAGTAGTCACTTTTAGTGGAAGCTGACTCATTAGCATTGGAGAGGAATGAAGGAGAAAATTTAACCTAGGAAAGAATGATTCATTTCTTACTGAACTTTTCCTTATCTTGAAAATGGTCATTTATGGTTTTATGCTTAAGGTAATATAGATTTTAATTATTAGTGCACCTTAAATGTTAGGTATTTTTTTGATTAAAAGGTGGCGAAAGTATATATAAGAAAAAATGATGTTCTCTCTTTAATTTTTTTTATAACAGACTGATGTAAAGGAAAAACAGAAAAAACTTGTTGAACAATTAACTGGATTAATAAGTAGTTCACCTGGACCACCTACCCGAAAATTGTTAGCTAAAAATCTTGCAGCCCTTTATAGCATTGGAGACACTTTTACAGTTTTTCAAACACTTGATAAATGTAATGACATTATCAGAAATAAAGATGATACTGCAGCCTACTTACCAACAAAATTGTAAGTACTTACTTTGACAGAGATCCTTAGAGTTTTATTTGTTCTTTCAGGGAAACTTAGTAACGGACTACTGACCATAAAGACCCCAAGGTGGATGGAACCTGAGGCATTCTGCTGACAATAAAAGCTCTAAGTAGATCTGGGAAAGGGAGTCTACTTCCACATATCTGTTGTTACTGGGACTTCTAGCATACTACAAAAAATTGTTATGGTGACAGCAATTTGCACAGGAGTCTTTTGGTTAATTTGGATGGAGATAATATTCTTGTCTGAGACAGAAAGGTAGAGTTTCTAGGTGATGTAATTGAAGCAGGAATAGGCAAAATACAGCCTATTCCTAGGCCAGATCCAGCCTACTGCCTGTTTTGTAAGTAAAGTTATATTGGAATACAGACATGCCTGTTCATAGATGCTTTCACACTATAATGCCAGAGTTCAGCAGTTGTGAAAAAGACCATTTTGTCTGCAGCTTTGCTGACCCCTAGATTAAGGGCTTAACCTAACTCCTAGCCCATACTTGTGGTTTGGGTCAAGAGCAGACTTTTTGGAACAAATGTTAAGGATAATGGCTATAGGGATGCATCCTATGAATGAATCAGATAAGAAAATCAACAGTTATAGTACAATGAAGAGTGCTATGGAAGGCAAAATAACACCTTAATAAGCTTGGTTATCGTGTAAGGGGAAAGCATTATCAAGGAAGGCATCTCAAAGAAGCATCGGCTAAAGAAGACCAACCATCAGAGAAGGATATGTGGAAATTAGGTAAAGGGTTAAGATGGGAGGAGCAAAGATGGATATGATAGACTAAGGGTCAACAAACTTTCTGGAAAGTGCCAGATATTAAGTATTTTTGGCTTTGTGGACTATGCATCTCTGTAGCAACTACTCACCTCTGTCATAGACAGTCTGTAAATGAATGAGTATATGGCTGTGTTCAAATAAAACTTTATTTACAAAAACAGGTGGCAGCTGGATGATGGGCCAGATATGGCCACTGGCCGTAGTTTGCCAGTCTGTTTTCTAGGTAAAGGAAACTTCTGATTAGAAACAAAAGTGGCTTATTTATACTTTACTTATTGTGCTTTTCAGAAGATACAAAATAGAGGAGGGAGGAACTACCGTGTTTCCCTGAAAATAAGACAGGTTCTTATATTTATTTTTCTTCAAGAAGACACCCTAGGGCTTATTTTCAGGG
>VBSM01002608.1:146811700-146827709 GCA_008086735.1 Cheirogaleus medius
CTTACTGCAACCTCAAACTCCTGGGCTCAAGTGATCCTCCTGCCTCAGCTTCCCATGCAGCTGGGACTACCGGCACGTACCACCAAGCCTGGCTAACTTTTCTATTTGTAGTAGAGTTTGAATCTCACTCTTGCTCAGGCTGGTCTTGAAGTCTTGGCCTCAAACAATCCTCTTGCCTTGGCCTCTCAGAGTGCTAGGATTATAGGTGTGAGCCACCATGCCTGGCCTAGGGGCTAGATTTTTAAATTCTGATTTTTTTCTGGGACATTAGGCCCAAGTCCATTCATTCTTACGAGTTCCATAGCTAGTACCTTAACTCCAGGTTTCCATTTCTCCCTTTCTCATGTAGTTGCTTCCCCAATTGTTTATCCTTCTTCAAGTCTTTTTTTTTCTGTCTTCCTCATACTGCTTTCATATTTCACATTTGCTCAGAGACCCTTAGGGACTGCACAGCACTCAGAAAATAAAATATAATCTCCTCTGTCTGGTAAACTTGTACCTCATAATTTGCCTTCATTCCACATGTTCATTCTAATTTCCTGTTTACTCAGACAAGTCATCTTGCTTTCTTCCCAGGTCTTTTTCAGCCTCCATGCCTTTCCTCTGCTAACCTCTTGCATTACAATTTCATCCACTCCCCTATTCACCTGTACCAAACTTAAATCTGATTATTTAGAGGCCCAATTCAAGTTCCTTCTCTTTCATGAACTGTCTTTAAAACTACTGAGTCTGTCTGTACCTGCCTTTCCTTGTGGATGTAAATACAGCAAAGTACTCAGAACAGTGCTAGCCAGTATAAGCATTTAATACATGCTATCATTATTGGTACTATTATCCTATATTCAAAGATTTGTTGAACTCCTGTTATGCATCTGCCATTAAACTAATCTTATGGAGTTTATAGTCTTAGAGAATGAAGACACAGGAAAAATAGGAAGTAGATTAAATGAGAAGTAGGAAAAGTGGGAAGTAGATTTATCACATGATTAAAAGACAAAATAGCACAGATGCTGTATTAATTTGTTTAATCCTCGCATGAGTGAGGTAGGCCCTTCTATTACTTCTGTATACCAGTGAGGGAACTAAGGGCAGAGAGGTTAAGTTGTGCCAGGTCAGAAGGCTGGTAAATGGCAGAGTTGGAATATGAACCTAGACAGGCTGGCTCTAGAGCTTATCCTTAACCACTGCATACTGTTCTGGGTCTCCTCAGAGTCATCAGTGCAGGTGAGACAGAATAGGTCTTGATGTTGCCTCTTTGAAAATATGTTCACAGCAACAACAAAATAAAAGGACAACTTCTGTTTAAATAAAGTATACTAGTTAACTATTTTCTTATTTGATATATTTGTTTAAATTAAAATCCAATTCTAAACTTTTCTTGCAGATGGTAGTTAGTATTGCTGAAGATCTTTTACGAACTGCTGCCCAAAATAGCAGGCTGTCTTTACAGCGCACTCAAGCTGGATGGCTTCTACTTGGAGCACTTATGACTTTAGGTATAATTATATTTGAGTAGGATTTTGTCTTACACTATAACTGTCAGTAGACTCTAAAGCAAATTTAATTTAAAAATATTAAACTTCACACTCTAGACTTTCAATGAGGTTATAAAATGATAAAGATGTTTTCCTCATCATTTCATAGTATATTTCTCTTTTTGGTAAATTCTGCTTTAGTACATTTAATGAGAAAGTTGTTAGCGAAGTTTCACCTTTACCATCAAAATAGCCATTGTCTACCTGACTAGCTTATTGTTACTCAAAAGAGATAGAATATGGGGGGCAAATTCCATCCCCTAAGTGAAGATCAGCCATGAGATTTTAGTGGAGTGGTAAAGTCACGTTTAATCAGTATTGTTGATGCTACTTTTTTGGGCTAATAAGGCCTTATGTGCTTCACTTTCCAAGTGCTATGACAAATCTGAGATACAGGTAAAATTTAGCACTGTACATAGGACAGAAATATATATTATTATTGTGATGAGGTGTGTCCACTTTTTAGTTCACACATTTGGCTGTTGCTATAAAAAGTATGTGGGTATATGTATTACAAAGTTATTCACTGTTCTAAGCATTCTGTTGGAAATTATACTTTGACCTAGTTTTCTTTTCTAAAGAAAGTAAAAAGTGTTAACTGTTTTCCAGAAATTTATGTTAAGAATGTTAAGTGGTATGTTACATGAATTCCTTAGCAATGTAAATACAGGTTCCTAGTTCTGAATATGCTGCTTCTCCATGAAACTAAATTAACCTTATAAATTGCCCACAAATGTAGGAATATCTATGTGTGTGGGAGTGGATGTATCTGTTTATGTACATATATATTTATGAAAAAGATCTCATAGAATATGTCCCAGATATTTTTATCATTGAGACCATGTAATCTACCATTCTGAATATAGTTGGGAAATTTTTAAAAATTGCTTTTTGTGGATTTGTTTTATGTTTGGATGCTAAAAATATCGATACTTTTAAAGTGAATTTTATTATGCTTTAATAGATGTTTATGTTACTGGATAAAGAACAGTTTGAAAATAATGTTAATTTTAGAGATAAAAATAGAGTGAAATGAAAGAGAGATTATTAAAGCTTGAGTGGGGGCTCATTTTCTTTTTCTTTTGTTTGTAGTGTATGTTACCTATATGTGATTTTGTATTCCCATTTTTTTGGTTAGGACCATCTGTTGTCCGTTATCATCTGCCCAAGATGTTGTTATTATGGCGAAATGTTTTCCCTCGTTCTTTAAAGGAATTGGAGGCTGAGAAGGCCCGAGGTGATTCTTTTACGTGGCAGGTGACTTTGGAAGGTCGTGCTGGAGCTTTATGTGGTAAGAACTGAAAAGATTGTGCTTTCAGAATATGATGATGTTACTAAAATATCTGTGAAGAAAAGGAAAAATCACTATTTTAGTGTTTTTATTTTACATAGTAGTGATAAATTCATGGACCTTTAGATTTAGAAAGAGACTTTATAAATGATTAACTCCAGTTTGCTAATTTTGTAATAAAAATGAAGCTGAGACTCAGAGTGGTTAGGGTTGGTGGTAAGATAGGAGCTAGAACCCAGGCCTCTGATTCTCACTTGTTGCAGACTTTACCTGTCAAAGAAGCACTGAGTTACCATGTTAAAAAAACCCAAGAGGTATATAAAGGATAAAAACTCAGGATTACCAAGGTTATTGAGTTTTCAGTTTGTCTTTTCATAATGGAAAAACAGCTGTTTTTTCACATCATTATCAAATCCGCAAACCTTAATACATCTTTCAGACATCAACATTACAAAAATTATGGATACAGCTGTTTTTGTCTAGAATTAGCAGCTTCCAGGAAAGGCTCAAGTTTTGTTTAATTTGGAAACTAGAATTACATTAGATGTCCCTGTTCTTTTTTGGTTTATCTCAGGGTGAAAATCCTTCTTTTTCCAAACTGGAAGAGAGAGACACGCTTAACCCTGAGGGCAGCTGGGCAAGGGGTCAGTTTTGATCCCACATATCTAAGTGGTGTTTCAGTCTTGCCTCTGTTGCTGAAGAGCCAGTAAAGATATTCCTTCTCACTGGATCATTTTGTTCACTCCTGGTTCTGTCTTAAAACTGCTTGCTTTGTAGTTATTTAAGTTCCTGTGAGGTTATAGTCCTGAATTTGCATTTACAGAAATCTAACAAATATCTTCCTTCCCTCCATTTCTGCTGTCCACCCTTCTAGCCTTCTCTAATGATTTTTCTCAGTAGTTGTTGCTGGGTTTTCTTTTGGTTTGACATGGTTTCAGAACCTTGTATTTTATAATAATTAAGAATTATAGGTGCCTTTATATTTATATAATTTAATGAATTTATTCATGGTCATCAAAGCTACTCCAAATCTGTCCTTTCAAAAATTTTGTCTAGCCATGAGGAGTTTTGTTGCACATTGTCCTGAGCTCCTAACTGAAGATGTGATTAGAAAATTGATGACTCCTATTGAATGTGCCATGACTATGATGTCGCAGTAAGTAAGCAATTATGACAAGTTCACATCCTATTTTATACAGCAATAAATAAATTTATTTATTTATATAATTTTCAGTCATATTTTGTACTTCCTTCTAGAATCATCCAGGAAACATATACAATTATTTTTGTAAAGCGACTTTAAAAATTGCAGCAATGGTGTGGATTGAAATACAATTATATCTTAAAGTATTTCTGTTACGAACAGTAAAGATCACATGATAAGCTAAAATGAAAATATAATACTTTGACAGTACATTGACACACTGCTAAAAAAAAAAAAGTTTGTAATACTTATTCTAGCAAGCTGATACCAACTATCTTTTGATATTTCAGCATTCCATCTGTAATTAAAGCCCACGGAGCTCATCTGAAAGCTAGTGCTGCAATGGTCCGTTTAAGACTTTATGATATCTTGGCTTTGTTACCTCCAAAAACTTATGAAGGTAAATAAAATTTGTAGTATTTGATAAACATTCTTTACAGTTCTTCACAGTATTATAGAGTTCCGACTAAGGCTCTCTCGCTGACTCGCTTTGCAAAGGAAGGTTTTCTTCCTTTTTATTATACTTTTCATTTTACTTTTCTTCAAGTGGAGTAGCTGACACAGTACTTACTGTGTTCTCCTGTTCTAAGCCCTTTACATGTAGTAGTTTCTCTGGCTCTGGCGTAACTTAGGAGGCAATTAGCCCTATTTAACAGATGAAAAATCTCAGGTAGAGAGAGGTAAAGTAACTTGTCCAAGTCTTAGAATTAGTAAGTGGCAGAGCTTGGATTCAAATCCAGCTGGTTTATCTTCAAAGTCTGTGCTTTTAATTATTATCCTAAATTGCTTTATGTGTATGGTAATATAGGCAGTAATTTAGGGATCTGGAGGAAGAATAGTAATATACTTTGCAGAAATAAAATATTATATAAAACATTAAAAGTAAAATAAACCATTGATTTTTCTCCAGTATAACCATAGCCAAGAATTTTCATATTCTCTGATTCAGTATTTGCATATTATTGGGCAATGAGTAATAATAACCGTATCACATTTAATATATTTAAAATAAAGGCTCTTTCCTTTATTTGAATTTTTTGGTTACTTTAAATAATTGGGCTAAAAGGCATATGATAATAAAAAAAAAGATGTACTGTTATTATATATTAAAACCAGCGTTAAAATATTTAATATAGATTTCTTTAAAAAAGGGAACAGGGACTTAATTATATTATTCCTGTTGAACATGTTGCTGCTCTTTATGGACAATGATTGTAATTTTCATTAAAATTATTCTTTTTAATCTGATCTGAAGTTCTGTTTTTTAGGATCTTTCAATGCACTTCTTAGAGAACTGGTAGCAGAATTCACTTTGACTGACAACTCAGCCAACACAACTACTTCCCTCCTCAGATCCCTCTGCCATTATGATGATAGTGTTCTCCTTGGTTCCTGGCTTCAAGAAACTGATCATAAATCAATTGAAGACCAGGTAGTAAACCATACAGGGAAGTGAAACACTAGCTTAATCTAAATCAATGGTCCTATTACACATTGTCTTTTAAAAAGAAAATATTGTAGATGAAGGTTTAATTTTCACTTAGCTTTCTTAGACACTTAAAGATAGCAACCTGTTGGTGGGTAAATAGTGAAAAAAGGTAAACAGCAATAGTTAGGATTTGGCAAATTATCTTTATTCGGTATTCTTTGCATTTAGATACTCTATGGTGGCTGTGGTGAAGATCAGTTTTAACTTGCTTTTTGGTTATTAGTGTTTTGTTTTGTGACAGGTGGGAGAGGAATGGGAGTTGGTAGGTTGAAGATTTAGACCCTCTTTTGCCAAGAGAATGTTATTTCTTATGTACTTTGGAAAATAAGTGACTGAAGCTTCCTTTTAAATATTTTTTTGTAGGTTTAAGTTATTGCTAATATTGTTTTGTTCACACATTAAGATGGGTAGTATAAAAATATTTTAGAATGAACAAGACTTTTTTTTTTTGAGACAGAGTCTTGCTCTGTTGTCTGGGCTAGAGTGTAGTGGCATCATCATGGCTCACTGAAACCTCAAACTCTTGGGCTCAAGCAATTCTCCTGCCTTAGCCTCCGAAGTAGCTGGGACTACAGGCGTGTGCCACCATGCCTGGCTAATTTTTCTATTAATATTTTTTGTAGAGAGATAGGGTCTCTTGCTCAGGCTGGTTCTAACTCCAGGCCTCAAGCCCTCCTTCCTCCTGGGCCTCCCAGAGTACTAGGATTACAGGGGTTAGCCACTGCACCTGGCCAAGACTTTTCTTAAAATTATGTAAACTGTTACTGATGACTTTTTTTTAATGGCTGAAGTGTATTTTTATCTGTTTTAAAATGTTCAGATCCAGTTATTCTTTTTTTGTTTCCTTTTCTCCTTTCTCCCCAGTTCTATTCCTCATGCCCAATACTTAGTATGTGAATTTCTTAAAGTAGATTTTGAATAATTTTTGTTTCACTGTTTTGCAGCTCCAGCCAAACAGTGCATCTGGAAGTGGGGCTCTCGAGCATGATCCTTCCTCCATTTATTTACGAATACCGGCTGGAGAAGCTGTGCCTGGTCCTCTCCCTCTTGGAGTCTCGGTCATTGATGCCTCTGTGGCTCTTTTTGGTGTAGTGTTTCCTCATGTTTCTTACAAACACCGGTTAGTATAAAGTGAATCAGGTAATGTTAGTTAAATACAAATTACATTCAAACAGTAGATTTTCTCATCCCCTTTAGCTCTGGAATAAAGTGAGTTAAATCCTAGCTGTTTGGAGGTTGAGGCAGGAGGATTGCTTGAACTCAGGAGTTTGAGGTTGCAGTGAGCTATGATGACGCCACTGCATTCTAGCCTGGGCAACAGAGTGAGACTCTGTCTCAGTAAAACAACAACAAAAAATACATATAAAATAAATAACATAAATACCTAATAATGGGAGAATGAGTGAATAGAGAATGGAAGTTTCATAGGCTGGAATGCTTTTTTATAGAAATGATGTTTTGGTATCAGAAAATGCTTATGATACCATATTAAATTAAAAAGGTAAAAAGGAAAAGGTGATCCCAGCTTCATTTTTTAAAGTATGTAAAAATGTACATATGTATATAAGTACATACAAATATGTGTAAACATAACTTAAAGACCTAAAAGAAAATGTACCAGAGGGTAACAGTGGTTAATTTCTATGTAGTAGCTTTTTGTTAATATTTTTCAAATTAAATGAAATAAATATAAAAAGGGAAAAAAAGGTTTTTTTTTAAATAAGCTCTTTAAAAAAAGTTATGTATTTGAGTCAGGTATAGGCAAGTGGTAGTGTTGGAGACTGTGTATATACTCTGTGTGTGTGCTTGTTTTAGGAGTGTAAATATGCCCTGCTTCCTCAAGCATAGAAGATGTGGATCTATATTAGAGCAAGTGTAGAAATAGTTAACTTTAGCCCCAAGTAGTTCTAACTAGAGTTCATGCTGAAGACTAGATTATTTCTTCTGTGAGATTGTGAAGAATGCTTTAACCTAAGACCTATAGTCTATTATAAATTGAACTTAAATCCTTATAGTGACATTAGAGAGATTTTGATTTCCTACTTTAGGTCATAGTTATAACATTAAATCCAACTCCCTGGAATCCTTTGCTTATACCATTTCTTTTGAGGAGAATGATCTCATTCTCTTTTATAAGAATAGTCTAAAATGGCCATAATTTTTTTAGAATACTGTCTCATTTTAAAAATTTGAAATAATATAAAAAGCAATTCGCTTCTGATTTTTTACATTTAAAAAAATTAACCAGAGCCATATCTTTTCTGAATTCTCCCAGTAGCTTCTGAGGCTAGGACATGAAGTACTATTTTCTTCTATGTAAGAGTGTTTTTTAAAAAGAAAAAAATGAGGCCACATTTTAAAATTTCTAACTTAAAAATCTTCTGGAGATACATAATTACGGTTATTCAATAAATCCTGAACACCTAGTATATGCCAAGCACTTTGTTAGACACTGGTGTTAATGTTGAAGTCTATTGCAATTATGTTTCTAATTTGCTAATTGAAATTTAATATTTAGTCTCTTGTATTATTCTATGTAGTAATCATATGTCCATATATTAATTTGGGAGTAGGAAATTTGGTTTGGACCAGCTGTGGGAATGAAATAGAAAAGAGACAGCATAGTCATTATTTGCTAAACAATTAACTTGTACTCTTCTTATCTCTGTTTTTTGAGCTGTATTTGAATAAAAGTATTGCTAATGTGAACTTTATCCTCCTATTATAGATTACAAATGTTGGATCACTTTGCTGAATGTGTTAAACAAGCCAAAGGAGTCCGTCAGCAGGCTGTGCAGCTTAATATATTTACTGCTGTTCTTAGTGCATTAAAGGTATTTACTTTTAAAACATAATAAATATTCTGAAATAAGATTTTAGTTAATGCCTTTAATAAGCCAGGCATATCAAGATTATTATAATGTTTATATGTATATCACTTGATAACTGTTTTTTTTTTTTTTTTAGCTTAAATCATTAGAAACTTTAGGCTCATTGTAATTTTTTTTTATTGTTGGGTTTTTGATTTTTTTTTTTTTTGAGATGAGGTCTTGCAGTATTGCTCAGGCTGATCTCAAACTCCTGGGCTTAAGTGATCTTCCCACCTCAGCCTACTGAATAGCTGGGATCACAGACATGTGCCACTGTGCTTGGCTAGGCGTATTGTAATGGAATAAGTGTTTTATATGTTAGTAATGTTAAAATTCATGTTTAAATTTGAGCCTCAGTTTTCACAAGGATGAGTAGATTCTTTCAGAATTTCCAAAGATGTCTAACTAGTAAAATCTGATATTCTACTGAAAGTTAACTAAATAAAGTTTAAATTTGATTTGTGGTTTAGACTGTAAATCACATGAGGCTGTGTTATATAGTTGAAAGAATGTTGTACTGAGAGATTGTGTTCTGGTTTAGGTACTAAGTTTGTGTCTACTGTAATTCCTTTAACATCTCTGAGATACCATTTCTATACATATGAAGTGGAATAAGTAGTCTCCCTCTCCCAATTTATGGTTTTGCTTTCTGTAGTTTCAGTTACCCATGGTCACCCGTGGTAAATATTAAATAGAAATTTCCAGAAATAAACAATTCATAAGTTTTCAATTGTGCACCACTCTGAGCAGTGTGATGAAATCTGATGCTGTCCTGCTCTGTCCTGCCTAGGACGTGAATCATCCCTTTGTCCAGAGTATCCATGCTGTCTACACTACCTGCCCATTGGTCACTTAGTAGCTATCTGTCTCAGTTATCAGATTGGCTGTGGGTGTATTGCAGTGCTCAAGTTCAAGTAACCCTCATTTTACTTCATATTGGCCCCAAAGCACAAGGGTAGTGATTCTGGCCATTCCATTATGCCATAGAGAAGCTATAAAGTTATTTCTTTAAGTGAAAAGGTAAAAGTCCTCTACTTAATAAGGAAAGAAAAAAAAAATCACATGCTGAAGTTGCTGAGATCTACAGAAAGAATGAATCTTCTATCTGTGAAATTGTGAGGAAGGGAGAAGAAATTTGTATTAGTTTTGCTGTTACACCTCAGACTGCTAATATTTTGGCCACAGTGTGTAAGAAGTGCTTAGCTAAGATGGAAAAGGCACTGAATTTGTGGGTGGAAGACATGAACAGAAATGTGTTCCAATTGATGGCAATTGGGTTCCATACACACTATGATTTCAGGTTCCATACTCACTGTGATTTCACTGAGGTAGGTTTTGGAATGTATCCCATGTGCATAAAGGGGACCTACTGTAACAAATAGTTTGCCTTTCTCACAGAGTTTGTGCATGATACGATGCAGCCTCTTATAATGTATTTGAAAATTTTTTATATTAAGCTTTTTATAATAAAATTGGTAGCAAATATAAGTGTTTTAATGAACACATCTTAAGTCATGTTTTGTAAGCATCAGAGAAAAGGAATATAGGTATAGATTATACAAATAAATACTATTTATATATCCATTAGTATATGCCCTATGTAGAGATCGTCAATTAATACTGACATCTGAGCTTTTGAAAAAAGGAATGGGGGCCAGGCATAGTGGCTCACACCTGTAATCGCAGCATCTTTGGAGGCCAACACAGGAGGATTGCTTCAGGCCAGGAGTTTGAGACCAGCCTAGGCAACATAGCGAGACCTCGTCTCTAGAAAGAATTTAAAAATTAGCCAGGTGTGGTGGTGTATGCCTATATTCTCAGCTCCTTGTGAGGTTGAGGCCAGAGGATCACTTGTGCCCAGGGGTTCAAGGTTATAGTGAGCTATGATTGTGCCACTGCACTCTAGCCTAGGCAACAAAGTGAGACTTTGTCTCTTAAAAAAATAAAAAAATAAAAAAAAGAATAATAATGAGGTGGTCATGGTCACCTTTAGTGGTGGGAAGAATAGTGAACCAACTGTAATATTGCTGTACAGATTATGCTTTTCTTCATAGATATGCTAATGCCTCTGCTGTAGTTAACATTTTCTTTCCCCAGGCACCATGACTTGGATTTTTGGTCTTAAATAAGTAAATTAGGTTCCAGGACAGTAAATGTAGTTAGAACATCATATAGTATGATGAACAAACTGTTTTAACATTCAGTTACTAATTATTTTTACCTCATTTTGTCTTTAGATATATTGATTATACTCTTTAAGACATAATTATTATATCTTCTGTGGAATTTTTTTGTAAATGAATCTAAGTTTCATACTCATCAGGCCTTTTCCTTCCTTAAAGTTAGAGTGATATATTTCAACCAGTTAAATAAAATGGTTGATTTAGTAATACCATGTCCTTTATATATAAAAGCAACTTTTAAGTATGTCTTTGGATAGAGACACTCCCAGAGATTGGTGTTTTTAGGACCAGTCAGACTACAACTATGTTATATATTATATCATGTTCTGAAATCATATTTTGAGAAAGTGATTACTGTTTAACAGGTACTGATTCTAGGTATCAGTATATACATGTGAAAGTTGGCGAAAGAAAATAATGTATGAAGATATATGTATATTTACAAAGATTATAGCACATTTTTTGTTTTATTTAACATGAATTTTGAATTGCCTCCATTTAAAAAAAAATAAATCTAGGGCTTAGCTGAGAACAAAAGTACTTTGGGACCTGAGGAAGTTCGGAAATCTGCTCTGACACTGGTTATGGGCGCCCTTGACAACCCAAACCCTATCTTACGATGTGCAGCAGGGGAAGCTCTTGGAAGAATGGCTCAGGTGGTTGGAGAAGCAACTTTTATTGCTAGAATGGCCCAATACAGCTTTGACAAGTAAGTGGGTCTCTTTACTAATAAGTAAGTTTCTTATGTAGGCAATGATGTCTTTTAAATAATCAATAATTATTAACTGGACTATATGTTTTCCACATAGTATTAATTATATAGCTTGTGACAATATTTTTAAATTTAATAGTTGATTAAATTCTAGAATCTGGAAAAGTTGTAATGTTAGATACTTTCAATGTGGAGAGGGTTTCTAATCCAGCTCTTGAAATATTACATAATGGAATCAAGAAGAATGTTAATAAGGACTTCTCTCAGTTATGTGTATTCATTTAAGAGATGCTTTGAAGTCGTTTTCTCTTCTCTCTTCCCTTATCTCTCACTATTCTTTCTGTTAAAAATTCACTTTTTGGAATGAGCCATTCTTTTTCTAACTGCTACCAAGTTTATCATATCTTAAATTATCACTGAGATGGGATAAAGTTAAGCATTGGGTTTTGAGGATTTCTTTGCATATTAATTATAAAGAGTGATCTCAGGGATCCAAATTAGAATGATTAAGATGGTAAGATGCAGTTATCATTGACTGTCTGGTTTGTTAATCAAGTACTTAAGTAGAGAAGTTAAAAATCAAAGGTGGAGCTTTGCGCAGTGGCAGTATCGTAGCCAATGAGGTTTATCTGAGGCGCGATTATTGCTAATTGAAAAATCAAAGGTGGTCAAGAACTGACACTTGAGTTATGTAAATTATCATTCTCAGCTATGTTGCATTTTGAGTAGTAAATATACCAAACTGTATCATAATTGGTTAACAAAAGAGAAAGAGTGGGAAGTAGTGGTTGCGAAGTAGTAGTTCTGAAGAACAAGTATATTCTGAACTATTGCATATCTGAGAATAGCTTTCCTTGTCTTCACACACAAATGGTAGTTTGATTATCGGTTAATGCCCGGTAGTATTGTTTGACTCACTGAGGAAGATATGAGCTGACAGAAAATACCTAAAATATTCCCAGACACTTAATCTTCTGCAGGGTGATTTCTGCTATTTTCTAGCAATAGGTTATTAATAATTTTGCTCTTTCCAAATATTTTTCATTGATTCTGAAATCACCTTTTGTTAAAGATTTTTTAAAAGATAGAACCAGTCTTAGCTACCCATTTAATGGTTTGTGCTCAGTTCATAACAAGTAAAATAGGAATGTGTTTCTTTGGAAAGCTCTTGAATGGTTAAATTTTTTTTTAGTTATAAGCAGTTTTAATTTATGTGTCCTCAGTAGCTGTAGGAAATTGTACTTCGATGAAACACAAGGACATTTCATCTGTTTATACCTGTCTGGTTAATAGTTTGTAAATATTATTAGTGCTTAGTTTCAGATACAGAATGAAGAAAATAATAAATAAAGATAAAAGCAGAAATCAGTGAGAGAGAAAACAGAAAAACAGTAGAGAAATTCAATGAAACCAAATGCTGGTTCTTTGAAAAGAGCCATAAAATTGATAAACCTTTCATCTGACTAAATAAGAAAAGAGAGAGGCAGACACAAATTACCCATATCAGAAATGCAGGAGGGCATATCACTGGAGATTTGGGAGACATTAAAAGGATAATAGGAAATATTGTGAACAATCTTGTGCCAACAGATTTGACAACTTAGATGAAATAGACTAATTCTTTGAAATGCACAAACTGGCAAAGCTCACTCAAGGAATCAATAGTCTGAATAGCTTTGTATCTACAAAGGAAATTGAATTTACAGTTTAAAATCTTCCTGGCTGGGCACAGTGGCTCACGCCTGAATCCTAGAACTTTGGGAGGGGGAAGCAGAAGGATTGCTTCAGGTCAGAAGTTCGAGACCAGCCTGAGCAAGAGCGAGACCCCGTCTCTACTATAAATAGAAAAAAAATTAATTGACCAACTAAAATATATATATATATATAGAAAATATTAGCCTGGAGATCCAACCTGGCTCAGGTCTTTGCTATCCCCAGAATTTGTTCTATTTATAATTCCCTGGTCACCATTCTTTGTCAGAAGTTAGTGGTTGAATTGTATCTCCCCAAAATTTATATGTTGAATTACTAACCTCCATTACCTCAGATGTTGGTGGTGCATACCTGTAGTCCCAGCTACTGAGGAGGCTGAGGCAGAAGGATTGCTTGAGCCCAGGAGTTTGAGGTTGCTGTGAACTAGGCTGATGCCATGGCACTCTAGCCTGGGCAACAGAGAGACTCTGTCTCAAAAAAAAACTATAAAAATGTTTCAAATGACTCTTGGCTTTTAAAGGAATAATTAATACTTTAGCAATTAATAATTTAGTATTCAGTTTTTAAACTGAGAAGTCAGTTTTCTCTAAAATTAGGCATTACTCAGTGAAATGTATAACTTTAACCCACTGTTTTATTTATTTTTATTTTTTTAGAGATAGGGTTTTGCTCTGTTGCCCAGGCTGGAGTGCAGCGACATCATCATAGCTCACTGTAACCTTGAACTCCTGTGCTCAAGCTAGCCTCCTGCCTTAGCATCCCAAGTAACTGGGACTGCAGGTGTACACCACCACACACAGCTGTTTTTTTCTTATATTTTGTAGAGACAGGGTATCACTATGTTGCCCAGGCTGATCTCAAACTCCTGGGCTCAAGTTATCCTCCCACCTCAGGCTGCCAGAGTGCTCTGATTGTGGGCATGAACCACCATGCCCAGCCAACCAACTATTTTAAATTGAATCTCTAACTCTTGTTAGGGCATGGAGAAAGAAGTAATCATGATTCTAATCTTTTCTCATTTCCAGATTGCATCTCTTTTTTTGTGTGACTCATAAGCTTGTTATTATCATAGGGAAATAGAAAAAACAATCCCTGAATCATAATCTTTTGTTCAGGTTGAAATCGGCTCGAGATGTTGTTTCTAGGACCGGTCATTCATTGGCTCTTGGTTGTTTGCATCGTTATGTTGGTGGTATAGGCTCAGGACAACATTTGAAGA
This sequence comes from Cheirogaleus medius, assembly GCA_008086735.1. Taxonomy (NCBI): domain Eukaryota; kingdom Metazoa; phylum Chordata; class Mammalia; order Primates; family Cheirogaleidae; genus Cheirogaleus; species Cheirogaleus medius. The sequence goes on from VBSM01002608.1 coordinate 146,825,917, forward strand.
CCAGTGTCAGCATTTTATTGGCTCTAGCACAAGATGGAACATCCCCTGAAGTCCAGGTATAATAGTATTGATTTTTTATTATGAAAATTTTATATAATATTTTAGGAAAATTATTTGTACTATAAAATAATAATGACTATGATAAATTGTTAGGAAAAATGTATTAGGGTTTATCTGTAATAGTGTATAACAAGATTTTTATTTTCAACCTAATCTTAAAGTCTATGTTATTCTGAGACTTTAGCTTATTCGCGTACTTTCCTTCAAACATATTTATTATTATTTGTACTTGTTTCCTCTTTTTTGCATTTCCTTATGTTTGTTAGATTGATCAAGTTTTCTTTTTTAGTAACCATTCTCTCCCTCTTTTCTAAAAACCCAACTCAGGTCATTGGTTGAATCTTCAAGTATACCCCTTGAATTTTTTTGTTTTTGTTGTTTTTCCTTAAGCATTTTATACATAAATAAGTATAACTACAGTGAGGGTCAAGAGTGCATTTGAAAATATCCTGCTATCTTGATTTGCCATTTCACATTGATATGCCTAAAAATATTAAAAGTATATGCATTTAACAATTCAATATACTCTAATTATTCCTTACAACTAAAATAAAATTATGTTTTATTCTAGACTTGGTCTCTTCATTCACTTGCTTTGATTGTGGATTCTAGTGGCCCAATGTATCGTGGATATGTGGAACCAACATTATCTCTAGTTCTTACCTTGCTGTTGACGGTTCCACCTTCACATACAGAAGTTCATCAGTGTTTGGGTAGATGCTTGGGAGCTATAATAACTACTGTTGGTCCTGAACTCCAAGGTAAGTAAATTCATCTTAAATTTTAAAAACTTGGCAGATAATTACTCTCTTTAAGTTTTCTGAATGTCACTATCACATTACTTAAAGAAATTTTGTAATAATAATAGTAGTTGCCTTGTACTGAATACTTGTGATTTACCAAAGGCCTGGCACTCAGCATTTTTTACATGTGCTATTTTAGTCAATCTGTACAACAAACTAATGACACGACAGTGTTTTTTCATAGTTTTGAACAGATAAATTATTTCTAAATGAAATTTTACTTGGAGCCTCATGAAAACAAACATAAAAATGGAATTCCTTTGTCCTGGCATGCCATCCACTTCTCTTCACGGACTTTTGCTTCACTCTTTTTGTACTCTAAGGATTAGGAACATAGTTTGAAAAACCACTGCCGTAAGATAGATAATATCTTATTTTTCTATGAGGAAGCAAGCTCAACGAAGATAAGTAACTTGCGTATAGTTACTCAACTTACGAATGGGACATTTATGATCCTAAAGCCTGTGTTCTTACCACTCAGTTCCACTGAACTAATTCTAGTAATGGTTAAATTAAACACTAAAGTCATCAAATTATTGTGAATGCATCCTGAATATGTAAACCATTTTCAGAATTTTCTTTTCCCCCTCTATCATTTACTATATGCTTTCAGTGGATCAATCTTTTTATATACATTATCTCATTTAATTCTGACGATAATCCAGAGATAGGTATTATCTCCATTTTACAGATGAAACACTGAAGTTGAGAGAGGCTAAGAGCTTTTCCAAGGTTACATATATCTAGCTTGTGAGTGACTAGAGTCAGAGGTGATGCCCAGATCAGTTTCCTTTGCCTGTGTTCTTAATCCCTGTGCTATGTTGCCTCCATTTGGAGAGAGATTTTAAAGAAGAAAGAAAAGTACATAAGGAAGACTGCTAGGAAATGAAAAATATGTGATTTAGACATGTCTCTTTCTTTTTTTTTTTT
>VBSM01002608.1:146827809-146838956 GCA_008086735.1 Cheirogaleus medius
AAAAAAAAAAAAAAGTAACTCTATGTGATTATGTGATACTATGATTTCTTTGTTTGGTCTTTATATGCTTTATAAAATTATTTTGTTTTATATTAGTAAAAGGTTTTAAGTCACTTATATTTTGCAATTAAGAAATTCTTATATAGAGAGTGTATATTATAATTTATTTTCTCTATCTCTGCAAAAATTGCCATTAATATTGTTAGAAAAATAATATTTGAAATTATTATATAATAGAAGTGATAATATTGATTGAACAGAGAACCAGAGAATGAGAAATATTCTGGCTCTTTCAAATAAAGCAATGATAGTTTTGAAGGATAGTATAGTTTGTCAGGGAATAAATATAAATCTAGCTAAATTAAGAGAGACGCATTATTGTCATCCACACATAGTCATGTTTTGAAACCATTTCTGTGGACTTTGCAGATATTTGTTTTTGAAACAATCTAAATAATAATTGGAAAGAGAAGTCTGGGCAACATAGTGGGACCCTGACTCTACGGAAAAAAAAAAAAAAAATAGCCGGACATGGTGGCTCGTGCCTGTAGTTGCAGCTACTTGAGAGGATCGCCTGAGCCCAGGGTTGGAGGCTGCAGTGAGCTATGATTACACCACTGCACTCTAGCGTGGGCAATAGAGCAAGACCCTGTTTCAAAAAAATAAGTCAATAATTGGAAAGTGGGGTTATTCAGAAGATAATTATTTACTAGGAATATTTTTGATAATACTACTAGAATGATTGTATTTTATATTTTATTTTGCTTCTAGGGAATGGAGCAACAATTTCTACAATTCGTTCCTCTTGCTTGGTGGGTTGTGCAATAACCCAGGACCATTCTGATTCTCTTGTTCAGGCAGCTGCCATATCTTGCCTTCAGCAGCTTCACATGTTTGCACCACGACATGTCAATCTATCTAGTCTCGTTCCTAGCCTTTGTGTAAGTATAATGCTGTTCTATTCATTGATTTATTTAGGGACCCCCAAATTTCTTTCCCCAAAGACCAAACTGGACCAAAACAAAAAATGTGAGTTTCCTGGATTGTGAGTTCTAGGGTTTAGCTTCAATAGTCATTTTAGTCTTTTCCTACATAGAATTTTATTTCCTAAGGCTTGATTGATAACTTCTGAGAATCTGTTGCTACCATTGCAATTGTTAATTTATTTGTTAAACAAATATTTTTTGATAGCCTTTTATATGTCAGGAACCATGGAAAGTACTGAAGGTACATTTGTGCCTGAGACAAGAGGAAGTCTCTGTCATAATGAAATTTACAGTTTACAAAGGAAAATGGACAGCAGTAATTATTTACAAATAAGATAAGTGCTACAAAAGGCTATAGGGGAGAGAGTGCATATAACAGGGAGGCCTATCAGAACCTAGGCTTTCAGAAAAGATTTTCCTGAAAAAATTAAATTTAAGTTGTGATTCGCGGGATAAATAGGAATTAGTTTGCAGAAGGGCATGATATTGGAGTAGACAGCATTTACTTTTAGTCAGAGGGAGAAGTATGTAAAAGGCCCTAAAATGGGAAGGAGTGTGATGCATTTAGAACCAATTAGTCAGTATGGTTAAGCCTGACAGAGAGGAGGGAGATGCAGGCCAGAGGAGAACACAGTGAAGCTGGACACTGAGCCAGGTGACACATCATGCAGACTTTCTAGGTACATTAAAATTTTGGACTTTATTCTACAAGCAATGGGAAACCATTAAAAGGTATTCTGCAGGGGAGTAACATGATCAGATTTGTACTTTTTACATTTCATTCTTGCTGCATGATGGAGAATGGACTCAACAGGGTAAGATTATGATATTCTAGAAGGAAGATGAGAATGATTTCCTCTAAGTTGGTAATAATGGGAATGGGAGAAAACAGATGGATTTGAGTGAATTGAGGAGGAAGCATTGACAGTTTATTGATTAATTGGCTCTGGGTGAAGGGGAGGGGAGAGAAGGATGTGGCCCAGGTTTTTGACATGAGCATTATAATGTAATTTCCTGAGATTGGCAACATTGGAGGAGGAGAAGGTTGGGAAAAGTGGATATCATTAATTCCATTTTAGACATGTGGATAGTTAGTTACATAGGCCTGGAGCTCAGAAAAGAAAGGTCTGGTTAGAGGTAAACTTGGGAGGCATAAGCATTTAGATGGCAAATAAAAACTTAGGAGTAGATGAGATCACCAGGGAGAGAGTGCTGAATGAGGAACCCAGCATATAACATTTAGAAAAGAAGAAAGGCAGTTAGCAAAAAATATGCAGAATCAGTCAAAGAGATTAAAGGAAGAATAGAGGTTGTGTTGTTCACAGAAGCCAAATGGAGTGATGTTTTGGGAAAACTGACAAGCTGATTCCAAACTTTATGTGCAAATATGTAAAGGACTTTTAAAGACCAATGAAGTTGGAGAATTTACTGTACTTACTTACTGTCAAGATTTACCATAAGCTCCAGTAAGAAAGACAGTGTAGTATTATAAGTATAGACCAATAGACAAATGGAACACTATTAATAGAGTGCCCAGGATCGGATTCACACATATACGGTCATATAACTTAAGATCGTGGTATGTGGTACCACTACAATTCAGTGTGGAAAGGATCATCTTTTCAATAAACATAGGGACTGTAAGATACCACTGGTTGTATTTTGCATCACCAATATCACAGATGTTAAAATGTGAAAGAAAAGTAAACCTGAGAATCACTGAAATGGAGCTTTTGAAAACACTTTGTAAGTTATAAAATGTTTCATTTCTTTTACTTTGGTTCTGCCAGTCAGCATTTGTTGAGTGTATCCTCTTAGCTACAGTTCTCTGTAATTGTTATTAAATTAAATTTTTGTTGTGTTCTGTTTCATATGTTTTGTCATCTGAGAGTTACAGGAGTTGTATAAGACAGGTAGGGTGGACATTGTCCCCGTTGTACAGATAGAAAGGCAGAAACTCCAAGAGACTAAGTGATTTCTTCTTCCCATTCGATATGACCATATTTAAGCTTTCTAATTATGGAGTATTTGCAAGTTCTAAAATGCCTTTATTTTTAGGAACAGAAGTAAATAAAACATTTTGTTGATAAAAATCTGTCAGATTTTCTCCACCCAGTCATATTTTATTTTTCCTAATACTTTGTGTAAATTTCTTGGGCTATGAATTTCATGCAAGTATATCTTGAGTTATAAATGCTATATTAAATAGAAAAAAATACACTAACATTGTGAAGAGGGGATGTATTTCACATTAACTATTTTCGCTAAGTCACTTGTCTAAGGTCACACAGGAATTAGTGACAGAGCGAGGATTCAAACCTAGTCTGGGACTTGTTCCAGAGTTCTTTATTATGTTGTCCTGCATGTTATATTTTACTTCGTCTATTACAGTGTACTATATTGATTCTTTCAGAGACTTTTCATATGAAAAATATTCTGTACCAAAAGGCCCTATTTTGCAATTCTTTTCAGGTGTTTGTTTGCTTGGTTTTGTTTTTTCACTTTAATAAATAACTCCTTTGCTTTAATTCTTGCTGTATACTCAGCCTCCTAACTTTTCATTCACTGCATTTGATCTCTATGTACTTAAAAAATTTAGATGACAAAGTTTAGTAGGACCATGCGTAAAATAAGATGTGCAAAAGATCCTTGTAGATTTTCATCTAAGTGTATTTTATGGGCTTTTGTGCATAGATCTTGGGACAGTATTTTGGCTACTAACATATTTTTTGTAATCTTATTAGTAGTGTTTTGCCAAAAGGCCATTATTTGACTATATTTTAAATTGCTGAGTTTGTTAGATGAAGAGCATCTTCACAAATAAAATATTAATGTATATTCATTAAACAAGTAAGATTAAAGAAGTACAGCTTTTTAAAAAAAATTGACTGAAATTGTTGTGGTTTACAGGTTCACTTATGCAGTTCTCATCTGTTACTTCGACGAGCAGCTGTGGCATGTCTGCGGCAACTTGCGCAAAGAGAAGCAGCCGAAGTGTGTGAATATGCCATGAGCCTAGCGAAAAATGCAGGGGACAAAGAGAGCAGTGGTGCCAGTAAGTTTTTGGTCAATATTCTTTTTTGTTTAAGTATCTTACGTTTCAAGTGAGTATTATTTATTAAATGACATTTTTGTGTTGAAATGTGGGCAAATTTCTTGTTCTTTGAAATAAGACCATTATCACTTTAAAAATTGCAGTGTAGTTTTCCTTGGTAATTTTGCATTTTTACTTTTAAAAAATTTTGAGGCTAAAAAAACTAAATAGCATTTAGTATCAGAATACTTCTTCCATCCCTTCAGGATGTTTTAGCTATATAAGGGATGAATAACTCTAGGGATATTGCCCTGTATCACTAATAGACTTCTGAAAAGAGAAATTATATATTTGGGGGGCATGTGAAAACTTCCAGTTTTTGATGGTAGTTAACCTTTGTGATATAATTTTTCCTCTAAAAAGATAAAGCCAAAGTAGCCAATAAAACTATGAAATATTAGTAGTGGTTTGGTAGCAAAAGGTTGATCTTCACTTTCTTAAATTCTTTCTGCTCTTTGTATATTTAAACTATATTTAAGTATAGCTTGAATTCATAGCTGGTCTTCTTATCTCTAGGGATAGGTGGTTTGGAAACCTAAGAGTTCTGGGCCAGCACAGTGGCTCATGCCTGTAACCCCAGTGCTTTGGGAGGCCAAGGCGGGAGGATTGCTTGAGGCCAGGAGTTTGAGACCAGCTTGGGCAACATAGCAAGACCCCATCTGTAAAAAGATTTAAAAATTTTGGGGGCATGGTGGTATGTGCCTATAGCATTAGCTACTCAGGAGGCTGAAGCAGGAAGATTGCTTGAGCCCAGGAGTTCAAGGTTACAATGAGCTATGATTGGGCCACTGCATTCCAGCCTGGATGACAGAGTGAGACCCCATCTCTTAAAAAGAGTTTAATTCTCAGAGATATTTCCCCCTATAATGAAAGAAAATTTTTACTTATAAGACCTTTCTAATGCCTGGCAGCTGCTTGAGAACTAAGAAGCAAGATACAAAAATAACTTCAGTTTTAGCGTAGTATAATAAGAGCTCTCTATTAACAAACATACTGTATTGTAGAATATGAAAGAAATTTTTTATAAAAGTGTAACAATAGTCACTATTGCTTTTTGGAGAAAAAACAGCACCAAAAATAATTACAGAACTTTTCTGAATACCTATAAAATTTCAGAACTTCTACATGTCAGTCACCATAATTGAAATTGAAACTACTCAAGAGGCTGAGACAGATTGCTTGAGCCTAAGAGTTCAAGTCCAACCTAAATAACATAGTGTGTTATTTCGACCCTGTGTTTCTAAAAAAAAAAAAAAAATTGAAAGACAAACTAAGGGAAAAATATTTGCAAATTTGTTTTATTTATTAATGTGTATATTTGTTTTAATAAAATATAAACATTTTTAATGCTTTTATAAATAAGTGTGTTGGGGGTCCCTGAGATAGCCCCCACATTTGATGATATGCTAGGAGGACTCAGCATATAGGGATATTCATGGCTATATTTATTACGACAAAAGGATACAAAGCAAAATAAGCAGAGAAAAGGTGCATGGGATTAAATCCAGAGGAAATGAGGCACAAGCTTTTAAGAGTCCTCTCTCTATGGAGTCACACAGGACACGCTTAATTCCCGAGCACTGAGTTGTGATAGTATGTAAAATGTCCTCCAGGGAAGCTTATTAGAGACTTAGTGCCCAACGTTTTTATTGGATGCTGGTCCTATAGGCATGGCCTGTCTGGCACTTACCAAAAGTTCAGAATCTCAGAAGGAAAACAGGTGTTCAGCATAAACTACAGTTTAGGTACAGCAAGTCACTTGTATTGGGAATTAATGGTGGGGAAACCTCCCAAAACCCAATTCCCAGATACAAGCCAAGGACTAACTTTGCAGTCAGGCCTTACTAAGATAGTCTCAGGCCTGCTATGTTAACTCTTCTGTACCTGTAAAAATCACTACAGCACAAAAACAGCATTTTATAAAAGAAAAAATACCAACAAATGAAATATCTTTAAGTTGTAGTGATTAAAAATTTTCCAGTTACTGCAATCATAAGGTATCATTTTCTTCTATAAAACTGATCAAGATTAAAAATAATGATTATAACTAGTGTTGGAAGAATGTATGAATAAAAGAGAAATATACTGCTGATGGAAATGTAAACTCATACACATTTTCTGGAGGGGTTTTTGGCAATGTTGCCCTAAAAATTTTAAACTGTATTTACCCTTGACCTAGCAATTCCACTTTTAAGAATTTATCCTCAATGGTTGCTTGGTTAATGTTCTTTTAATTCATTGGCTTGCTATGTGACCATTGAAATTCACGCTGTAGAAGTAAATTATCGATATAGAAAATAATCTCTATCTACTACTAAGTGAATAAAAGGTCTCTGTGCCTAATCTCTTCCTAATGTTCTTCTTCCTTGGAACATTTTCTTTCGACTTTTTCTGCTGTCTTGGAACTTCACTCACTATGGTTATTTTCTTCAGACCTCCCCTTATTCTGTCTTTGGGGCACAACACAACAATAATAGCTACCTTTCAGCTACATCCCTCTATCATACTCCCTTCAGGGTTCAGAGGGCTCTAGACTTCAGAGGGCCTAGTAGTACTCATTCTTAAGGCTGTTAATAAGAAGAAAATGATTTTCAGATAGAGTTAGAAATTTAACCACTATTTCATAACAGTATTACTTTTGATTATATGTTATTTGGAAAGGATTTTTCCAATTTTTAAATGAACTTATAGGATATAATCTATTTAGAGTTTGTGTTCTAGCTTTATAGATTTTTAAAATCTGAACTATAAGACTGAATAAGTTTCAATTTGTTCTTAAATATAGCAATTTATTTTTGGTTTGTTACATATATTTAGAAGTATATCTCTTTCTCACACTTTTTCTTATTAGAATCAAGTATTTATTGAGCATTCTCTAGAGATTTGTTTACAATATCTCAGAATAACCAGTCTTAAAAATCAAGAGTTTTACCCATATTGTCAGAGTAAATTCTAATCATAAAGATATGTGAATTAGAGGTGATAGTTAAATTGTATATATAGCTAGCTGCTTTTGTTGCTGTTGTGAATTTACTTATAAGTTTGGTCTTTAACATAATTGTTACCTATAACATACAACAAAATCCCATAAAAGTTAATTTGTATAAATTACTTTTCAGATGTCAATCCTTTTGCACCTGGGGTTAGTTCACGAAGTGACATCCATTGCCGACACCAAGGTGTTAATATAACAGAAACTGGTCTTGAGGGACTCCTTTTTGGAATGCTAGACCGGGAAACAGATCGAAAGTTATGTTCTGATATTCATGACACTTTGGGACATATGCTTTCGTCGCTGGCAGTAGAAAAACTTTCCCATTGGCTAATGCTTTGTAAAGATGTCCTGGCAGCTTCTAGTGGTATGTATTTAATATATGTTCTTAGAATAAGGGAAATTATTTTACTTCTGATATATATATAGAGAGATATATATGTATGTGTATATATATATATAAATTTGAACTTACATTTAAAAGTACTAATAATTTTTAATCTACAAATCCCTGTAAAAATGTTAAAGGTTAAATTATATTATAAACTAATGACCTTTTTATATTTTGGGGGAAATATATTTCAAAATTTTTGAAAGTTCAAACTACATTTTCATATATAAAAATCTGAAGCTATTCTGTAGTACAACATAGTATGTAAAACTATTAAAATATGTAAATGTAATTTATGTAAAAGCATTTTATGTTATTTTTTTCCTAGTTTTTAACTATTTAAAAATAGGCTTGCCAATTCTGTTTTTCAGAGTCTTTTTAAAATTAGGAATCTTTTACCATTAATGCTATTTTTAAAGCATCATTTTTGCTATATGTGAGGATGTTATTCTTTATTTTTGTTATAGATATGAGTACTGCAGCTCCATTAAGTAGTGGAAAAGATGAAGAATCTGAAAAGAAAGATGAGATGGATGATGATACCATGTTTACCACATTAGGCGAAGAAGATAAATCAAAACCCTTTGTGGCCCCTCGCTGGGCCACTCGGGTATTTGCTGCTGATTGCTTGTGTCGAATCATCAATCTGTGTGAGAATGCGGACCAGGCTCACTTTGATCTTGCCATGGCACGTTCTGCTAAACTTCGAAACCCTAAAAGTAAATTTAAAATCAGTACTCTTTTTCCCCAAAGTGTTTTTATATGCCTTGAGATATTTTACTGCTATGTAGCTTGCATTAGTCTGTGTCTTTCATTTATTATGAATTCCCTTGCCTTTTAGTGTTCTGTCCTTTCTACATACTGTCCATCTTCTGATCTCTATTTGGAAGATAAGTTGAAGAAGGTGGTCCAAAGAGATACACCTGCCTATCTATCTATCCATCCATCTATCTGTCTATCTATCTTAATCATTGGTCCTAAGGATAATGATGGCAGTAACTTATGTTTCCTCCGTACATTATCCTGGTTTTAGCACTTCAGTGTGTAAAGGAAATGGTGAAACTTTAAGGTGTATAAATAAGGTGAATTTTGTAGTCCCCAGCTATGGAGAATATCAGAATTCATGAATGCCATGCAGATTTCAAACTCTCAGATTTCAGAAATGGTATTAGATATATGTTTTCTTTTTTTGAAAAGGTAAAAATTGTTTATTACTGAAACAATTTTTATCTCACTTTTTTCTTTTGTAAGCTTTTTATACCACATATCTCCTGGATCCTATATTTATTACAGAGAATTTACAAAGAGATCATCAGACCCAATACCTTCATTTCACAATTGAAGAGACCTGGAGAAGCTAAGAGAGGTGGTAGAGTAACCGACTCCCTCTCCTGTTCTTTGTTGTCTCTTCATTATCCTGTCATTTTTTTAAATACCTGCAGACAAATTATATGTATTAATATTGAAGTCTATAAATTAAAAGTTCATTTCAGGTTTTTAAATTATATGTAAGAAGCAGCAGGGCTCACAAATATATGTAGAAAAGAAAAAGTAAAACAGTGGCACACCATGTATCCAATGTGAATCTGAGTATAGGATACAAGAAAAGCACAATACGTCATGAACACAGTGTCTTTGTTCATGTCATTATTCAGCAAATGTTTACTGCATCCTATTCTTTGCTATACAATGGGGATACAAAGAAGAAAGAAACAGTCCAAACCCTGGAAAAACTTCTAGTCTAGAAGACAGAGAGACTTATCAGTCAAATAATTATGGTTTGTCCCAATAGTATCATAATAGAGTACTTTGGGAACATTAAAAAAAAAAATGGTATTCATTTCCTGAAAAGCCAGGGAAGACCTCACAGAAGAGGTTATTTTGAAGCTGGATTTTAAAGGCAGAGAAAGGGCTTTCCAGGTAGAAGAGGCTAGCTGTAGTAGTTTTCTATTGCTACTGTAACAAATGACCACAAACTCTGGTTTACAACAACACAGTTCATTATCTATAGTTCTGTAGCTCAGAAGTCCAACATGAGTCTCAGTGGACTAACAACAAGGTGTCAGCAGAGCTGTATTTCTTTCTTGAGGCTCTAGGGGGAATCCGTTTCCTTTTTCTTTCTCAGCTTTATCGACTGCCTGCACTCCTTTGCTCATGGCTCCCTTTCTCTGTCTTTAAAGCTAGCAATGTTAAATCTCTCTGTGATACTTCTTTGGTTGTCACATTTCTCTCTCTGACTGCAGCCAGGAATGGTGCTCTGCTTTTAAGGACTCGTGCGATTAGATTGGGCTGACCTGAATAATTTAGGATAACCACGCTTGGGGATCCATAACCTTAATCACATCTGTAAAGTCCCCTTACTGTGTAAGGTAACTTATTCACAGGTTCTGAGGGTAAGGGTGTGAACATCTTTGGGTGCCATTTTTCTGCCTACCACACTGATGTATTAGAAGCAGAGAGAGTAAGAGAATTTGTAAAGTCATGGAATCATAAGTGTGCATACTATAATCAGGAAATAGTGAAACTCCTCAGGTTGGCTTGCTTTTTTTATATTTCTTAGCTGTTGTTTTTTTTGCCCTTGTTGTTTGTATCTTGTCCTTTTATTAATACCTTCGTTCTATGTATAAAGGGAAACGTTTTCCCCTTATACATTGATAATGTTTTACTCTTTTCTGCCTCCATTGTGAATCTCAGGCCTGCTTTTATGTTTTTAGTTTCCCTATAATTTTTCTGCATCTCTCCTACCTCCATTGTATCATATCCTCTTCACACTTTAAGGTTTTCTGTTCTTATTACCATAGCGGCCATGATTCTTTGCATCCTTTTGGGGATGCCAAATGATTTTCTAAATTTTATTCTGGTTTTTATAGAAAATTGTTTCAAGATTAGTTCTTTCTATGAATCTTTGGAATCTTTTCCCCCCTGGTTATATTTCTTTAATAGGCTTAAGAGAAGAATGCTCTCCATATTAGGGATTTGCTCACAGGGTGGTGGTTGGGGGGTTAATTGCCCATGTTCTCTGTCTTTGTTTATTGTATATTTTATATCTATAGCTGGATAGGAAGCTGATATAACAGCTCTCCACCTCGATTCTAGTGTCTGGCATATTTTGTTCTACTGGACTGAAATAGGATCCTTTCTAGCCCCACTGCCTGCCATGCTGACTCTGAACAGCCATGGCAGAGTATATGAAAAAATATAGACCCAATGAATGTTTTAATCAGGTTCTTCCTGTGTCATCCTCGTCTCTCTATATTCTTTTGTATTGTGCTTTAATTGTAAGGAGTTACTACTTCCAGAATATAATAAACTGCTGCAGCCCCCTAATTCTTTTTCCATTTTAGAGTTTCTGCCTAGGCTCCTTCCCATTCTCACCCCTTCAGGAGTTTATCTCCTTGGATTTAGAAAAAAGAAGTCTTGGTTTGAGAAAGGTTGGAGGTAGAGATGTGTGGAGAAGCAACAGCACTCTAATTGTTGGGGAAAGTAGCCCTCTAATTCCAGGACAATTGCCTACTGTTTGGTTTGGTAGACTGATACAGTCCTAGACTTTGTGAATTAGGTGACAGAGAGCACAGGAGGAATAATAGGTCTTTTCATTTATTTTTAGGTTGGCATAATATGAATATACCATTTTAATCCAGTTCCTTGCTGCCTTGGAAGTTTCCTCTCAAATTTTGGCAATAA
>VBSM01002608.1:146838966-146857550 GCA_008086735.1 Cheirogaleus medius
CTCACGCTATTGCTCAGGTGGGAGTGCAGTGGCACTATCATAGTCTCAAACTCCTGGGCTCAAGCAATTCTGCCTCAGTAGCTGGGACTACAGGTGTGAGCCACCATGCCCAACCTCAGTTGTTTTTATTGTAGAAAAATACACCTAGTAATTACCATCTTAACATTTTTCTTTTTACTTTTCAGACTAGCAAAATTTTTTAAATAGACATAAAATTATATGTATTTATCATGTACAAAATGTTTTGAAGTATATATGCATTGTATAATAGTTAAATCTAGCTAATTAACAAATACATTACCTCACCTAGTTATCATTTTTGCAGTGAAAGCACAACATATTAATATATCATTGCATTTTTCAAGAATACAATATATTGTCATTAACTATAGTCACCAGGCTGTTTCATAGATCTTTTGAGCTTATTCCTGCTATCTAACTGTAATTCTGTATACTTTGACCAACATCTCCCCATCTTCGCCCACCTCCTAACCATCCCCGCCTCTGATAACCACTGTTCTACTCTCTACTTCGATAAGATCAACTGTTTTAGATTCTACATATGAGCGAGATCATTTCACTTAACATAATATCCTCCAGGTTCATCCATGTTGTCTCAAATGACAGAATTTCATTCTTCTTTATGGCCGAATAGTATTCCATTATATATATATGGAATACACACACACACACACCATTTTCTTTATCCATTCATCCATTGATGGACACTGAGGTTGGTTCCATATCTTGGTTATTGTTAACAGTGCTGCAGTAAGTGTGAGAATGCAGATATCTTGTTGAAATACTGATTTTAAAACCTCATTTTTATTGGTGGTGTATTTTTGCCTCCCTTAGGTGAGGAGGCATTGGGAGTTTCTAGCCAAATGTTTTCCCTCTCCCCTTGCTTCCTACCCCTAAAGCAACAGATATTCTTTTTAAACTTAAGATTCTCAAACTGGTATTTTAGATAGGTGTATGAAAAAGTTTGAAAATACACATCTTGTAACTTTGACAATGACAGTAACAACACAAACCTGTTTAAATAGGAGTTGTTTGGGGATCAGGCTTAGCCATAGAATTGCCACTGCCTCAAAAAGATTTTGAGAGTTATGAAGCTTCCTGAAGAACTTTATAATTCTTGGGTTTAATAAATTCTTTAGATAATTCCTGGTGCTCTTTTAAGTTCATATCTCTAAAGTCCTCTTTGTGGTTTTTCTACCTTTCATTTCTCCCTTCATTGTGTTCATTCTTTTCTTTTCCTTCATGAACATAGGAAACATATTTATAATAGCTGTTTTAAGTTCCCTGTCTGCTAATTGTATTATCATCTCCTTTATTTCTGGATCTATTTCTATTCATTGATTTTTTTGTGTCTCTCTTTTTGTTGTGAGACATATTTTCCTACTTCTTTTCATCCTTGATGATTTTTTTATTACATGACAGACATTGCAAATTTTGTCATGTTAGTGCTGGATTTTGGTGTAATCATGTAGTGTTGGACTTAGTTCTGGGATGTAGTTAAATTACTTGGTATCATTTGGATTCTTTTGAGACTTGCTTTTAAGCCTTTTTAGGGCAGCCTTAACACTAAGGCTAAAAGGAGAAAGATTTCCCTTTCTACATCTTATTCTTATAAAAGTCTTTTTCCTCTCATTTTGTGGATTTAAGTTTCCTGACTCCACATCTAAGCTTTTCTAAAGTAGAGGATTAGCAGACAGTAGCCTGCAGTCCAAATTCAGCCCAAACCCTGGTTTGTTGTTGTTGTTGTTGTTTGTTTGAGACAAGGCCTCACTCTGTTGCCCAGGTTAGAATACAGTGGTGTCATCATAGCTCACTGCAACCTCAAACTCTAGAGCTCAAGCCATCCTCCTGCCTCAGACTCCCCAGTAGCTGGGACCATAGGCATGCACCACCACACCCAGCTAATTTTTCTATATTTTGTGGAGACAGGGTCTTGCCATGTGGTTCAGGCTGGTCTCAGACTCCAGGCCTCAAGCAATCCTCCTGCCTCAGCCTCCCAAAGTGCTGGGCTGTTTATTTTTGAGGCAGAGTCTTGCTGTTGACCATGCTGGATTATAGTGACCCAGGCTGGAGTAGAGTGGCCTGATCGCAGCTCACTGCAACCACGAGCTCCTGGGCCCTAGCGATCCTTCCACCTCAGCCTCCCAAGTAGCTAAGACTATACACATGTGCCACCACACGTAGTTAATATTGTTAACATTTCTTTTAGAGATGGGATCTTACTACGTTGCCCAGGCTAGTCTTGAACTCCTGGCCTCAAGTGATCCTCTCACCTCAGCCTCCAAAAGCACTGGATTACAGGCATGAGTCTCTACACCTGGCCCTGTGCCTTGTTTTTATAAATAAAGTTTTAATGGAGCACAGGACATTCTTTTCTATATATTTTGTCTGTGGCTATTTTTGCACCATAACAGCAGAGTTGAGTAGTTATAATAGAGATGATATGAAAATATTCGCTATCTGATCTTTTACTGAAGAAGTCTGCTAACCACTGTTCTTAAAAAAATGATAAACTTGTTTGGGGAAAGTTATGTTAATCAAGTGTTTTGTTTCAATGTCTTTGTACATCCTATCACCATATTGTATAAAGGTTTATCACTGTTCTTGAAAGATTGATATGGAAGTTTTCTTGAAAGAATGTAGTATCTTTATTATTTTTAAATGTCAAGAAATGTGTGGACCATAAATGTTTTTATCAGAAACTTATTTCATATTTTTATGTTATACTTATTTTTGAAAATGTTTTCCTTTTTGCATTCTATTTTTATTTTTAGATGACCTCCTGGTACTTCATCTCTCTGACCTGATTCGCATGGCATTCATGGCTGCAACTGATCATAGCAACCAGCTGCGGATGGCTGGTCTCCAGGCACTTGAAGACATTATCAAGAAGTTTGCATCTGTGCCTGAGCCAGAATTTCCAGGTCATGTGATTCTGGAACAGTATCAAGCTAATGTGAGATTTTCTACTTATTTAGAAATTTAAAATTGATCTTTTGAGGGACCATTAAAAGAGTGAAGACTTTCTGGAGGAATGTGTTTGGAACTGTAATCTGTTTATTCATGCAGAATGCATATCTTTACTTCCAATGTCTGTTACATACTGTCAGTCACCCCACAATTGAAGAAACAATAGTGTCGTCAAACTGTTGTCACTATTTTAAGTTGTGATAGCATATTAGTGATAAAATTAGAATAGAAATCCCAGCCTGGCTTTCCAGTCCCATGTTTATATATTTAGCCATACCATTTAAAAGATAAAAAGAACATTCAGAAGAGTGTTGTGGATTTGTTGCCATTATTTTGTTGCCAAGGCTTGATAAGCATTTTGAGAAATCAGCAGCAATTGCCCCCTGTATACTGAATGATAAATTAACTCTTAATAACAGCAGTTAAAAGTATTACTGAAAGAATTAGGTACTTTCAAAAGATTTTTATTTTGTTCTAAATAGAAATCTACTTGTTTCTCCTGAGATTTATAACTTTACTTATGTTCTTCAGATGAGGTGCAATAAATTAATCCTAGCAATAGGGGCTTATATGAAGGTAAAAAAAATTATGTTAGCAAGGAGAGAATACATTTTTTTTACTGTGATTATGCCAAAATCTTGGCTCCAGATACATCATACCTTATCTAAAAGCTGTGCTCAAACATACCCAAAATGAAAAATGTGAATAATGTCTAATCCATTGTTATTCAATTATAAGTACAAGTGAATTCTCAAATCTTAGTTTCCAATGACCTTATATCTCTTTGTGCCCATGTGTGCCCATTGTTTAACTCCAACTTATTAGTGAGATATAGTTGTCTTCTATAGCTTTTAGTCCAATTGGCTATATAAAACCTGTGTATAATTGTTTACTCCCAAATACCCAACCTGTCAAAATAAGGGTTTTTTTAAAAACCTTTTTATTTAGAAATAATTTCAAATGTATAGAAAAGTTGCAAGAATAGTGCAAAAACTGTCTTATACCCTTTATTCATATTTGCTGATTGTTAACTTTGCCTCATTTAACATTGATCTCTCTCTCTCTCACTCTCTACCCTTATACATACACACATACACAGAATTTTTTCTTAACTCACTTAAAAGTAAATTATTTGAATCATGTGCTTTTACCCTTGAACACTTTAGTCTATATTTCCAAAGGACAAGAACATTGTCTTATGTAACCATAGAATAGTTATCAACTTCGAGAAATCCAACATTGATACGCTACTTTTATATAATCTATCATATTCCACTTTTGTCAATTGGTCCAATAACCTCTTTTGTAATATTCCTTCTCCTCCAGTACAGGATCCAATACCAGCCTCATATATTGCGATTAGTTACCATGTCTTTAGTCATAGAGAAGGACTCGTGATCTACTTCCAAACGACTGTTGATATGCCTTACCAACTGAACTCTGTTGTAAGGGAAGAAATCTCAGTTTAGGAGTCAACTACATTAATTCCTTTATTTGGCTCATACATATTAAATCTAATATGTCTAAGAATCTATCACTGATGTTGGCTTATTTAAAACTAAAACTCTATTCCTTTACTTAATAAAATAACAAGGCATAAATAATATATTTTGAGCAGCCTTTTAAAGCATCTCTTTTTGAGGTAAAATCATCTCTAAGGTCATTTAGTGACTGCATTTTTAGTACTACTCAGTTATTTAAAGAAATTGATTCAGTTATACAAGATTCGCCCATGAGGTAAATACTGTTAGAAATATGTTTAGAAAAATACAGGAAAAAAAAAACCCACCAGAATATCATTACATTATCTCTGATAATGTAACTTTGTTGGAAAATCCCGTTTACCATTAAATAAAAACAAAGGAAAATGAAATAAGATTAATTGCCTATTTGATACAGCGTTCATAGTGATTTGGTAATGATAACCTCCTGGAAAGCAAAAGTGAAATGGTATGGTTGAATTTATTGTAACTGAAAAGAGATAAAGGAGAAGTGATAAAAAGGAAAGGAACGTAGATCTATTTTGTGTGTTTTAATCTCCAAAGAGACAAGATGCTTTATGTTTACTACTTATCTATAAAAATAAAATCCTTTATTCATTTTTCTAGGTGGGAGCTGCTCTAAGACCAGCCTTTTCACAAGACACACCATCAGATATAATAGCAAAAGCTTGCCAGGTAAGAGGAAAAATAGGGCTTTCTATAGTTGTCTTCTTTTTTTTATTTCAAAATATTAAGGGAGTACAATTTTTTTTTTACATGGATACCTTGTATAATGCTTAAGTCAAGGCTTTTGGTGTGCCTGTCACCAGAATAGTGTTCAATGTACCCAATAGGTAAGTTTTTATCCCACATCTCCCCTCCCACCCTCCTCAATTCTTGGTTTCCAATGACCTTATATCTCTTTGTGCTCGTGTGTACCCATCATTTAGCTCCTACTTACTAGTGAAATACAGTTGTCTTCTATAAATTCATGGATATTTTGGAAGTTCACTTCTAAGAAAAAAGAGATAAAAATCAAAAAATTTTTTAAATCTTAGAAATAGAACAGTGGCAGTTTTCTTTTTTATTCAGTTATGAAATGATGAAGTAGTAACTGTTAATTACATCCCTTTTTTTTGTCATAGCTGAGGACGTGACTTGGGATACATAGCTCTTATATCCAGAGGTGAACAGACATATGAAAATCTTAAGAGGGACTAAAGTTAAAGTAAGATATCAAAATATATAATAATTAAAGAATGTAGAATACCGATAGTTAAGGCCGAGGTGGGAGGATCGCTTGAATTCAGGAGTACGAGACCAGCCTGAGCAAGAGGAAGACCCCAGCTCTACTAAAAATAGAAAACATTATCTGGGCATAATGGCACACATCTGTAGTCCCAGTTACTCAGAAGGCTGAGGCAGAAAGATCAGTTGAGCTCAGTTGAGGTTGCTGTGAGCTAGGCATGCTCTAGTCTGGGCAGCAGAACGAGACTGTCTCAAAAAAAAAAAACCAAACAAACAGAATACTGATAATTAGATAATAAACAATAATAATTAGATAATAAACATTGTGGTCAAAAACAGGTTATGAAAATGCTATAAGTTTGTGGGTATTATCTGAAAGAGAATTTTACAGTGTGGTAATTTCATTGCAAAATTAATGCCAGGGGATTAGTCTCACATTATATCTGCAGAAACTCACAAAACCACCTAAAACACATATGTTCTTATACCTTTAATAAGTTCTCTTTTTTCATATGTCTCATTCTGAAAAAGGATTTGTGCATGAAAGCTCTAATCGTTCAGAAAATCAGATTCTTTATCTGCTTACCTAAGGATAGAAGAGAAGCAACTCTCTCCTTCCCAGTTTTCTGGAGTACAACATTTTAGCTTAGAATCCATGACCAAGCTTCATGTGACCTCTATGCAGAAAAGATTCTGCTCTCCGCAATGATAGGTTTAAAATTCTGACTTTGTCTGTGGCTGAATGGGTTCCTTCTATTGTTAAGATTTATTTCTCTGAAGCCTGCTACCTTAATGGTGGCCTTCAGAGAAATTAACTTCTTCTACCACCACCAACAGACCAGAGAGGGAAGAGGAACCCATTGTTTATAGGACTTTGGAATATGGCTGGGTGCAATGGTTCATGACTATAATCCCAGTGACAGTGACTTGGGAGGCTGAGGCAGGAGTATCACTTGAGGCCACGAGTTTAAAACCAGCCTGGGCAACATAGTGAGACCCCATCTCCTAAAAAATAAAAAAGTGAGAACTAGAACCTGTTGTCTTAACTGGAGGATTGCTTGAGCCCAGGAGTTCAGGGATATAGTGATCTATGATCACACTATTGCACTCCGGCCTGGGTGACAGAGTGAGACACCGTCTCTAAAAAAAAAAAAAGATTTTTTTTAAATCTGTACTGGATCATGGTACAAAGCTTGGAGTTAGAATAGGTAATTTGGTTTGGGATACTGACACAAAAATATCAGAAAATCATGTGTAGATAAATATATCACAATGATGTTTATATTATAGCATAGTATTTAAGCAGAGAAAATCTCCTACAAAGCTCCCGACCATTAGAGAAGCAAAGGCCATTAGAATTTCATCTTTTAAGTAAGTAGCAGGAAAATTTCCTATTATTAAATTTGCCTCTTAAACTTCTTATATTCTTTGTGGCCCTAGCTGGGTTTTTTGTTGTTGTTTGTTTTTTTATAAGAAGTTTCTTCCCTTCTAGTGGCAGGCTTAAATTTAGACCTCCTCTCCTTGTTGAGAGGAAACCTGGTTTTGAAACAGGTGGAGTAGTGGGTTGCAAGTTCCTTTCCTTAAGGGAAAGTAAGGAATTGGCTTCATGGCATCCCACCTTGTTTGTTAGGATAAATGTCATGTTAAGAAATTTTAAAATCAGGGTAATTCTTAGATACTATAGGAGAAACCCTCAAATGTCACAAAACTGGGGATGGTAATCAGTGGGTTAATCTATAATCATTTAAAATGGTCAGATTATGAACATATTGCATACCTTAAATAATTTCATTACATCATAAAATTTATAAATTCACTCACCAATTTTTTGATGTAGGGCAAGGTCTTTTCTATGAATGTGATTTTGCTGTTTCAGTGCTACTTTATCTTTCTTCATAAACCATACCCATAATGCATTTTCTGTAATTTCCAGTTTCAGGTTCTTTAAAGTGGAGAAAGTACTTAGGTTTTTGCAAAGAAAACTGAGTGCCAAATTCCCAGTCTTTATTATTTTTCGCCAACTTTTAGTAATATTTCTACCATATCTCACAGAAATATTTATCAAACTTCTCTAATATGTTGTTTAGTTTCCTTAGGAATAACAACCTTTTCTTTTTGTGTTCATATTTAATCTCTTTTCACTTTAAATTTGATTATATTTTCAGCATTGTTTTGACTGGCATTTTAATTTTGCCATCAGTATTTCTTTAATTGGTATCAATTAAAAATGTCCTTATTAATTTTATTAAATTTAGTTTTGAATTCCTTGAGAATAAGATTTTAAGAGATTCATGTCTATCAAGTCTTAGGGAAAAAAGATTTTAAGAGAATAAAAATTTGCATAGATATTCTCAACTTTTTAAAAGATTTAAATATAGGAGCATAAGTCCATTAAACATGATTTGAAATGCAAATACTCTAAAAACCGAACGATTTTTTGTGATTTATTTGTTAGCAAAACTTGAGCTGGCTCGTACTCATTTGGCCCTGACATGCACCTAAGCGAGGCTGTAGTATTGGTTAATCTTTTCTTAGCATGATTCATAATACATTTCGTTGTAGATATATCTATGTGTTAATTATGGGGTGCTGCCACACATCTTACTAGGTGTTCCTTAATGAGGTTCATGTGCCCCATTACTTTTACCCAAAAGTTGTAAATTGTGAGACACATCTTGGTCCAAGGATTTCAGATGAGAAAGTGAGGGAGGACATGTAGTCATTATTGTTGATGATATTGCACTATCAGCCTCCCCTTCCTTCTTGAAATTCTTCCCTTGTCTCCATTATAACTGCACTTGCCTGGTTTTCCTTTTGTTTTTCTGATGTTTTCTTTTCAATTTCTTTCTTTATTCCTATTCCACTTGTTCCTTAATTGTAACTATTTTCCCTGTGGTCTGGGAAAAGCCTGTTTTTAAAACCTTTTTTTGAATGAATTTATATAGTAACAGTACTTTAATTATCATCTTTTTGTGGGAATTCTCACATTTTGGTAGTTACCCTTGAACTTGCTTCTGAAATTCAGACCCAAGTTTCTAATTGCCTGCTAAATGTATTTCCATAAGGTGCTTTGAACTCAGCATGTAAAAATGTTCAAAAATCAAAATCATGCTCATTTCTATTAAATTTTCCTATTTTCCTGTATTAACTCTCTTAAATAGTGGTGTCACCTTCCTTCCATTCATCCAAGTTAGAAGCTTAGACAATCAAAATTTGGCAATTTTTGATTCCTCACTTTTTGTATCTCCCTGTCCCTACCCTCTAAAAATATCTAATTGGCTTCCAAATCCTGTGATTTCTACCTTCAAGACTCTCTCAGATGCCTCTCCTTTTCTATTTTATTCCCAGTTTGATCCATACCTTCTCTCTTCTGTTGTATTATAAAAGACACTTAAATGAACATATTGCTTACTCTCTATACCATTCCTTCCTATACACTTTCCTAAAGTGCCTAATAATATCATCCCCCTGCTCAGAAGCCATGGAAACTCATGATTGTCTACTGAAGGAAATCTGAATTCAGGTTGCGTGGAGTTTAAATTTTATCATACTCTAGTCCCAGTTAACTTTCCTAATCACATCTCTTCCTCATGTAACTCCCCTATGTCTGTACACACAAATCTTCCTGCTACCTAAACATTCCCATTTCTCCTGCTACAATTAACCTCTCCCGTGTCTGTTTTTAAGTGTAGTATCACAGTCATAAAATGTTCGCATGTATTCATTCAATCTATGTTTTCTTACTTGAGGATAGGGATTAGGTTTTTTTCCTTTGCTTTTGTTTTTTAATCTCTTCCATAGCAGCTAGCATAACCCTTTGCCTGTGGTAAACAGAAATTTTGTTGAAGAATTATTTATTATTAATTATTATTTATTATTATACTGAACTGCTTTGGGTGGGAAATTATTTCTTTTAACATGTTTGTTAAATTTGACAGTGGAAACATGATAAGTAAATATTGTTTTATTTTCTACATAGGAGTACAATAAAATCTATGCTTGGTGTTGATTTGCTATAAAATATAATAGTAAAGCTTTGCATTGTGTAGTTGTGTTCTTTGGTTTTGTTTTGTGTTTTTTCCTCAAGAAAAATAATCATGTATTTACTCCATTCTCTCATATACAATGTTAATTTTTTTTATACACAAAAATTTTTGTGGCTAGGTATGTAGTACCTGGATTGGAAGTGGAGTTGTCAGTGATCTCAATGATCTCCGTCGAGTACACAATCTTCTTGTTTCTTCTCTGGACAAAGTTCAGGCCGGAAAAGGATCTTCCAGCCAACTGTATCGAGAGAGTGCCACAACCATGGAAAAGCTGGCCGTTCTCAAAGCATGGGCAGAGGTAATAATAGCCTGTTGTTTTTCAACTGTTTCTACATCTGTGAGAAAATAATCCCCTAGTCCTGTCGGTAAAAAAATTTTTGTTTGGTTTTTGTGTTTTAAAAACTGACACTTTGGTATGGAAATGCTTTTTGAAAATCTGTTAATCAATTTATTAAAAACCTCTATCTTGAGGAAGGGCTCTCCTACTTAATATGGGGAAATTAGGCAGGGAAAACCCAAAAATATAAACAATACAAAATATTTTATGCCAAGAATCTTTTATTTGATTACATTTCAGGGGACGTGCCACCTTGATATCAAGGTTGCAGGGGGTCTGTTTGTTTGTTTGTTTGTTTAGAGGTAGGTACTCACTATGTTGCCCAGGCTGTACTTGAATAATGTAATTATATTATTTTAAATTCACTTTTCTGGATTCCTTCTGCTAATTGCTATTAAATTCTTATTATCTGTTCTCCAGTATTTCAAGTAACTAATTCCTTCCTCTGTAAGCCTGGTATATCACTTCCCTATTTTTGTGGTATTATTTAGCAGCGAGTAACTGAAACCATAGAAAGGAAAACTACAGATAAGAGGAGGCAGCTGTAATTATTATTATTTAAAGTTTTCTGCTAATCTAAAACTAACTTTTCTCATCCCGTTACTTCCCATCCTCTGATTCATTCAACAAATTGTTATTGAGCATCAGCTCTGTGTCAGGCTAGCAGTTGAGAATACAGTGGTGAAATGTACCACGTTGCTGAGCAAGACAAACTAGTAAACAAGTAGATGCAACAACATGTAAGGAGTAATACAGAATGTATTACAGCAACACAGGAGAAATACAGAATGTTTTGAAACATATAGCAGAGACACAATAGGCTGGAGGCTCAGAGTAGGTTTTTTGGAGAAAGTGAGGTTTAAATTGAAACATGAAGGCTGGGGGTGGATGTTAGTTAGGCATGAGTGTGCGGAGGAGACTGCAGAGCTCAGTGTTATCAGGTCTTCCCCTTCTGTGTCTTCAGCATCTTCCTGTGTGCCCTTTCTCTTTGCAGGTGTTCCTCCCTGACTCAGCGTCCCCTGCTACTTCCTGCTTTCTCTCTCTCTCTCTTCACAGTTCAGTTTACTGAAGGAGTTTCATTATCTTCATTTCCTCAACTGTTCACTCATTCACTTTCCAATTCCCTCCTATCTGGGTTTACTCTCATCACTCCCCTGAGATCATGCCCACTCAAGTCACTTATAATGTAATTATCCAAATCATTGGATACTTTTCAGTTCCTGTCTTACTTGGCCTTTCTACAGCATTTGATATTGTATCCTCTAGAAACTCTTTGCTTCCCTGGAGTTCTATGATACTACTCTTTTGATTTTCCTATTTCCTTTTCACTGTTCATCTCAGTATCACTGGCTTCTCTTTGCCTGCCTGCTCTTTAAAGGTTAATATTTTTCTTGTTTCTTTTCTTACTGTTCATACCTTATGGGCAGCCTTATCCATATCCATAGACTATAGCTTTCACTTATATATTAAAGACTCTAAATCTTTTCCACTCAAATCTCTTTAATTTGTAATCCCATATTTCTAGTTGTTTGCTAGACATCTTCACTTAGATGACGTGTAGATACCGCACACTCAATGTATATAAATAAGATGGTTTTCTTATCCCTCTTTTTTCCCCTAATCCTGAAGAATGATTTTCTCTACTGTCTTCTGACTAGAATCTGGGTGTTGGTGTTAGCTACCTCTTCTTCATCAAACTCCCCAATTCTTACATCTAATAAGTAATTAATTCCTATTTATTTTACTTCATTAGTATCTTTCAAAATAACATAATTTTTGTTCTGATGATAAAACTGCTCATTATACAAATTCACAATATAGAGAAAAAGCATAAAAACTAAAATAAAGTTCATCTGTAATATTATCATCCAAAGATAACTACTATTAATATTTTGCATATGTGTACATATAAATCTCTATGTCTATATAATGTATGTATGTATGTATATGTAGGTGTGTATATCTTTTTACAAAACAAAAATGGAATCTTATTCAACATAGTAACTTTTTAAAAAAACATAGCAATAGATCATGTATACTTTTCTATAACTGTAAATGAAAATGAATGCCTCCTCTCCTTCCCCACAGCCCACATGTCACCTGGTCTATGCAATTGCATCCTAATTTGTTTTTTCTACTATTAGTCTTTTCTTCCTCAAGCTATTCCTATACACAGTCTCAGAATAATCATTCCAAAATGTAGATTTTGCCTCGGCATGGTGGCTCATGCCTGTAATCCCAGCACCTTGGGTGGCTGAGATGGGAGGAATGCTTGAGGCCAGGAGTTTGAGACCAACCTGGGCAACATAGAAAGATCCCATCTCTACGAACAATTTTTTAAAAGTTAACCAGGTGAAGTGGCACTCGCCTGTAATCTTAGCTACTCAGGAGGCTGAGGTGGGAGGATCCCTTGAGCTGCAGTTGCCCAACTATACTCCAGCCTGGGCAGCAGAATGAGACCCTGTCTCTAAAATAAAATGCAGATTTTTGAAAAGGAATATAAATTGACAATTCACAAAAAGGAAACAAAGCTGCAAATAAACATATGGAGGAAAAAAGCTAAAAAAAGTTCCCCAGCTAAATTAACATTTTTTAAATGACAGTAAAACTTTTCTAAAGGGTGATATATTTCAACATATTTTCAAAAAATGTGCATGTTTGGCCCAGTGTGGTGGCTCACACCTGTAATCCTAGCTCTCTGGGAGGCCAAGGTGTGAGGATTGCTCGAGGTCAGGAGTTCGAGACCAGCCTGAGCAAGAGCGAGACTCCGTCTCTACTAAAAATAGAAAGAAATTAGCTGGACAGCTAAAAACATATAGAA
The DNA here is from genome assembly GCA_008086735.1 of Cheirogaleus medius. NCBI lineage: Eukaryota > Metazoa > Chordata > Mammalia > Primates > Cheirogaleidae > Cheirogaleus > Cheirogaleus medius. Next base: position 146,851,891 of record VBSM01002608.1, read on the forward strand.
AAAATTAGCCAGGCATGGTGACGCATGCCTGTAGTCCCAGCTATTCGGAAGGTTGAGGCAGGAGGATCGCTTGAGCCCAAGAGTTTGAGGTTGCTGTGAGCTAGGCTCATGTCACGGCACTCTAGCCTGAGCAATAGAGTGAGACTCTGTCTCGGAAAAAAAAAAATGTGCACATTTGTTGACCATTTTATCCTAAGGAATATTTAAGGATATGCACAAAGATTCTGCTACAAAGGTATTTATTGTGGTGTTATTATTCACTAAACAGTGGAAATAACCTATGTGTATTTTTTGATCCTGGAAGATGATAGTATTATGTTAAGTGAATAGAAAATTGGGTTGCTGGATCAAATGATAGTTCTACTTTTAGCTCTTTGAGGTATCTCCATATTACTTTCCACAGAGGTTGCACTAGTTTGCAGTCCCACCAGCAATGTATGAATGTTCCTATCTCTCCGCATCCACGCCAACATTTATTGTTTTGGAACTTTTTGATAAAGGCCATTCTCCCTGGAGTTAAGCAATATCTCATTGTGGTTTTAATTTTCATTTCCCTGATGACTAGAGGTGTTGAGTATTTTTTCATATGTTTTTTGGCCATTAGTCTGTCTTCTTTTGAAAAGTTTCTGTTCATGTCCTTTGCCCACTTTTTCATAGGGTTGATTTTTTCTTGTTGATTTTCATGAATTCTATATAGAGTCTAGATATCAGCCCCTTATCAGATGTGTAGCATGCAAAATATTTTCTCCCATTCTGTAGGTTGTTTGCTATCGTGATAGTTTTCTTGGCTGTACAGAAGCTTTTTAATTTGATCTGGTCCCATTTATTTATTTTTGTTGTTGCTGTGATTGCTTTGGGGGTCTTCTTCATAGATTCTTTGCCTAGGCCAATGTCTTTAAGAGTTTTTCCAACATTTTCTTCTAGGATTCTTATAGTTTCATGCCTTAGGTGGGGCAAAGGCAATATATGTAACTTAAACATTTATATCCCCATAATATGCTGAAATAAGAAAAGAGTAAAAAAATGAAAAATAATTAAAAAATTGGGTTAGAAATTATACACAAACACATTATTTTAAAAGAGTGTATGTTTATACAACATGTCTAGAATGTTAACAGTATTATATCTGTTACATATAATATAGGTGTGAGCCACCTTGCCCATCCTGTGGGTGGTTTTCATTTTCATTTTGCTTTTGCTTCTGATTTTTCTCTTCTTTTTTTGATATAGTATCTAGTAAGAAAAATAAGCCTAAAAATTGTTTTAAAATAAGTTTAAAAAATATATTATTATATATTTCAGATAGCAATGTAAAATACAGGATTCTTTTAGAAGACATGTGACAGTGTGCCTATTCAGAGTCATAAAAATATTTATAATCACTGACCCAGTAATTCCATTTCTGGGCCTGTGATCTAGAAAAAAATACCCAAGATATGGAAAAGTTTACAAAATTGTTTACTTGTAACATTACTTATAATGTGAAGAAATGAACACCTTACGTCTTTGAAAATTGTGTCTCATCTAAGATTCCCAAGGATAAGTAAAGAATCAGAGGTGAATATAAAATTTCCACTGTAGAGGAATTGTTAGATATGTTATGGGTCATCCAACTGCAGCCATTAGAATAATGGTTATAAAGACTAGTATTCACATGGAAAAACCTCATGATATGTTAATTAGTAAAATTAAATACAGAATTCTATGTATAGCAAAATTACAACTTATAAACATAGATTATGAAAACCTGGAAATTGGGATTATGAGTTATTTTTAAATTCTTTTTTTCCAAACTTTTTATAGTATAATTATTAAAGTAAAATTAAAAGTTGAGGAAAAATACATACATGTGACATTAAAATCCTGCAGCGACACCCTACTTCCCCATTGCCTACAGAGTAAAATCTTTAACTATTTCCACCTTTTATCCTATGTTCCGTGTATGCCAAAAACTTGTAGTTTACTCAAAATGCCATGCAATTTCATATTTTTATGCTCTTATTCTTGCTATTCCTTCTGCCTGTAATCTCCCTTTCCATCTTTGCTTGTGAGCAAGTGAACTTGTGTCCTTAAAAACTATCCCACCTTTCTCTTACTCCCAAGGTTAAGATCCTTTTATCCTTGGTGCGCCCTGAGATTCATTCATTCATCACACAAGCCATCGAGTATTCATTAGGTGCCAGACACTACCTTGGCACTGGGTGGAGTATAGTAGGGAAGATAAATCATTAAAAACAATTTTAAAAAAATTCCTTCCCTTAGCACTTTTTAACTCCTCTATCATTATATTAATCTGTGAGTTCACAGAAAGCAAAACCCATGTATTATTTGTTCGTCTTACATCAGGTCCTAGAACAATAACAAATGCAAAAGGCAAAAGGTACCTAGTAAAGATTTGATGAGTGGATGGTTGAATATACTTATAGTTCTTAGGGTGACATTTCTTAAAATGTCAGTGTAATAACAAATTTGGGGAGGGGGAAAACAAGCTTAAAACAACTAGAAAATATTACTGTGATACATTTTTATCACATTAGATCCAGAGTCCTTATTTTAGATTTTAGTCAATTACTGGATGCCTTCTCTGTGCTGTACGTTGGCTCAGTGTAGGAATAGAGATAAGACACAGTCCCTTCCATCAAGAAGTTTGCAGTGCACCGATTCAGATACCATAATTAGACTTTCTCATTAGGTACTATGGAAATAGCACTGTGTAGGGGGAAAAGAGTTTTCTCAAGATTTTTATGTAGTGCAACTTTTTTATTTCTTGCTGTCAATCTTTTATTTTTTGCTTTCTCATTAATATCTTATTCAGCTTTGTATGTTCTAGTTGCCAAAGCCAAAATGTACATACAAAAACAAAGGAAAACAAATGATTCAGCAAAGAATGTTTAAAATTATGTTTTAGGAAAGTTGCTATTATGTGTTTTTTGGTTCACAAAGTAGAGAGAAATAATATGGATAATATATGTGACTATAAAATTATTTTATATAGACCCAGTTGTCTGTTGTAGTGTTAGATTGCTAAATATCATTTAAGCACTATGTGAGAAAGGGTTTCAAAGGGTATTTATGGAAATCTTTTCTCTGGCTACTTCCCCGCCTCAGGCTTTTTCTTTGAATGCTGTCTGCTTATGTCTAATAAGTCTAGGAAAATGGAGGCAGAAACAGAAAGTCATACCCTATGGCCAGAAAAAAAAAAAAAATACAAAAGGAGGGCTTTGTAAAGTAGAACAAGGGAAACCAGAAAAACTCAGAGTAGCCTACTGAAGGAATATGCTGTGAGTGGAATAGTCAGATCAAGTATTAAAAATACTTCCAGAGCCAGGCGTGATAGCTCATGTCTGAAATCCCAAAAACTCAGGAGGCTGAGGTGGCAGGATCGCTAAAGCTTAGGAGCTTGAAATAAACCTGGGCAACATGCAAAACCCTGTCTCTAAAAAAAAAAAAAATAAGAAAAATTAGCCAGGTATGGTGTGCTCATCTATAGTCCCAGCTATGCAGGAGGCTGAGGCAGGAGGATCGGCAGGAGGTTGAGGTTGCAGTTAGCTGTGATCAGGCCACTGTGCTCCAGCCTGGGCGACAGAGTGACACCCCATCCCTGGGGGTGGGGGGCAAGTAGAAGAAAGAAAATAAATAAATAATTTTGTAAAAGCTGATTAGGGCCAATAAGGTTTAGTTAGTAGTTAGAAATGTGACTTCTAGTCTTAAGTTCTAAGGCACCTTAGAAAATAGTGAAGTGATGGCAATGCCCATTATTGCACTCTCTCTCTTCAGCTCTCAAGGCTGCTGGCTATCCACTGGTGTGTAAGGAAGTTGTTGTCTTCTTTGTTTTCAGGTTTTACTTGGTCATTTTAGAGGATTAGTTAAAATGTTTTTATTTCTTAAAAAAATTGCCTCCAAAGCAAGTGGAATTATTCTTCTGTGGTTATTAGGAAATGATGAAGTTGTGTCCTTTGTAATATCTAAACCAAATTACCTTTGATGTCAACTGTATAATTATAACAACATAAAATATCTCACTTATAATCTTATGCTTTGTTATTTTCTCCTCCTGAATATTTTATTAGGTATATGTGGTTGCTATGAATATTAAAAAGGAAGCAGAGTCAAAACCAAAACGAACAATTAAAAATACAGATGATGATGATGACGACTATGGTACCATAGATGAACTACCACCGGATAGTTTAATAACACTGGTACAACCTGAACTGCCGACACTCAGCCGCCTGTGGTTGGCAGCATTAAAAGATTATGCACTTTTGACTTTACCAGCTGAATTTGCTAGTCAGCTCCCCCCAGATGGTGAGTATTGCATTCAGAATTTTGCTCTTAGGGAGTTCAAAATAGTAGTTAAACAAAATGGACTTGGTAGAGGCTAGAAACAACAGAAACACTAATAACATCTTAAATTTCTGTGGACTTAAACGTGGCATTGTCTCATTTAGACCATGTTCTCCATATTGAATTTGTGGATTCAAGATATAACATAAAGCTTTTTTGTTAGCTGAAGCAAACGTATTAGCCCTGTTTTATAGTAATAGCTCTACGAGCTAGAGTACTCTAAATAACTATGGATAACAAGTCATTATTCATAATAATGATGAACTGTATTACTATATAGTCAGTGTATGTATTTTTATATAAATTCCTTGCCTACCTATGAATTGTGTTCCTAAAGTCCTTTGCAAATTGTTTGTACTTTAGTTTTCCTATTGAAATCAGTATAGACATTATCTTTAACATTTTTTTTTTATATTTAGAAACTATATTATCAGTTCCTACTCAACCCATTCCTCTTTCCATATATCAATGGTACCAATAATGGAGTTTCCCCTTTTTTCCTTTCTTAATCCATCGTAACAGCAGGGAGAGAGATGAGGAAGTCCTCAGTGTTGGTAGTGGAAATAGGAGGTGAAGAGGAATAGCAGAATAGGAGAAAAACAGAAGAAACAGAGTTCCATGGTTGTAGTAGAAAGAGAGGGCCATAGGGTTTTAAGAGCCACTGGCAACAGTGAAGAGGTAAATCCTGTGACAACAGGGTAGGAAAAGATAAGGATACTTAGTGGCATCAGCAGTAGCAGAGGATAGGCTGGAAAACTAGCATCAGTGAGGATGTGACAGGTACCCCAGTTCATCAGCTGTATGTAGGAAAGTGGTTATATTTGGTGGCTCTGTAAAGAAGAGAATCTTTTTGGCCCGATTGTTCTTTTGTATGTAATAGGCATTTTTAAGTTAATTGTTCATAAATGAGTGAATACTTGTAATAGAATCTAATAATGCTAATTGATTTGATTGCTTTATAGGTGGAGCATTTTATACTCCTGAGACTATTGATACAGCTAGACTTCACTATCGTAATTCCTGGGCCCCAATTCTCCATGCGGTGGCACTTTGGTTAAATAGCACAGGATTTACATGTTCTGAGTCCACAGAAGCAGCAGCAGTATCTGGCTTACAAAAACGTTCCACATCTGTCAATTTAAACCAGGCTTCAGGAGCAACGGGTACTGCTAAGTCTTTGCCAGAAATTAACAAAGACAGAATGCATCTGATTTTAGGTAGGTGTGTTATATTAATGTATTTCAAGATGTATCACTTCTGGCCGGGCGCGGGTGGCTCACGCCTGTAATCCTAGCACTCTGGGAGGCCGAGGT
>VBSM01002608.1:146866663-146880073 GCA_008086735.1 Cheirogaleus medius
GACTATGTACAGCTGGAATTGGTACCAGGAGAACATTTTCATACTTTGATGAAGGTCGTTTGTTTGTTTATTTATTTATTTGAGACAGAGTCTCTGTTGCCTGGGCTAGGGTGCCGTGGCGTCAGACTAGCTCACAGCAACCTCAAACTCCTGGGCTCAAGCAATCCTTCTGCCTCAGCCTCCCTAGTAGCTGGGACTACAGGCATGTGCCACCATGCCCGGCTAAATTTTTTTTTATATATATATTTTTAGTTGGCCAATTAATTTCTTTCTGTTTTTAGTGGAGACAGGGGTCTCACTCTTGCTCAGGCTGGTTTCGAACTCCTGATCTTGAGTGATCCACCTGCCTCGGCCTCCCAGAGTGCTAAGGATTACAGGCGTGAGCCACCATGCCCAGCTCTTAAAATGGTTTAAATTTTCAGGAAATTAATTCTGTAGGATGTACAAAGAGCCTTTAAGATTGCATACTCTTTGGCCTTACTGATCAAAAAATTATGTTCAAGGTTATTTATTACCTATTACATCTATTTTATGATAATGAAAATGTGGGAAAAATGTAACTGGCAGGGGAAAAATTATAAAATACATGATAGTATTTTTTTTTTTTTTTGAGACGGAGTCTCTCTTTGTCACTGGGCTAGAGTGCTGTGGTGTCACAGCAACCTCAAACTCCTGGGCTCGAGCGATTCCCTGCCTCAGCCTCCCAAGTAGCTGGGACTACAGTCATGTGCCACCATGCTGGCTAATTTTTCTATTTTTGGGGTCTTCCTCTTGCTCAAGCTGATCTCCAACTCCTGAGCTCAAGCGATCCTCCCACCTCGGCCTCCCAAAGTGCTAGGATTACAGGTGTGAGCCACCGCGCCTGGCCTATATGATAGTATATTCATTTGGATCATATATCCATTATATCTATTAAATATCATGTTTATAAGCAACTATATAAAGATTAACCCAGACCAGAAAAACTTAAACCAAAACCTAGAAATTAGGCCGGGTGTGGTGGGATTATAGGTGTGAGCTGCTGCACCCAGCCTGGATGTCCAATCTTCTTAAAGTCACAATTGAAAAATAAAATAATAATTTTTGGACAAAAACATTGCTTGTAATATCACAAACTCTGAATTAGAGATAATTCTTATTCCACGTAGAATAACATTCCTACTGTGGAGTTCTACGGTTTTTAACATTTGTAAGTCAGGTTTTTATAACTTGTTTAAATCCTTCAAATTTTAAATTTCTTTTTTCTCAACTTTTTTCCTTTTTCGGCATTGTTGCTCATGCCTATAATCCTAACACTTTGGGAGGCCGAGGTAGGAGGACTGCTCGAGGGCAGGAGTTTAAGACTAACCTGAGCAACATAGTTAGACCCCACCTCTACAAAAAAATAGAAAAATTGGTTGAGTATGGTGGCACGTGCCTATAGTCCCAGCTACTTGGGAGGCTGAGGCAGGAGCATTGCTTGAGCCCTGGACTTTGAGGTTGCAGTGAGCTATGATCACACCACTGTACTCTAGCCTGCACACCAGAACAAGACTGTTTCCAAAAAAAAAAAAAAAGTTGCAAGAATAGCATAGTGAACTCCAGTGTACCATTCTCCTAGATTTACCAGGTGTTAACATTTTACCAAGTAACAGGTTTTTACTCTCTCTATAATCCACATACCATTATTGTTAATATTATTTTACTAATTTTGTTAAACTATTTAAGGATATGTTGAAGTCATCATGAATCTTTACTCCTGAATACTTCATGACTAGGATATTCCCTTACATAACCACAGAAGAATAATCAAATTTGGGCAATTTAACATTGATACAATGCTATTATTATTCATATGCAAATTTCACCAGTTGTCCTAATAATGACCTTCATATAACTCTTTTGTTTTTATTTAGTCATTATATTGCTTTAGTCTCCTTCAATCTGGGGCAGTTCCTCAGCCTTTATCTTTCATGACATTAATGTTTTTGAAGAGTACAGGCTCTCTATTATGTAGCATGTTTCTCAATTTAGAATTGGCTGATTTTTTCCTCAGTAAAACTGATTAGATTCAATTTATGCATTTTTGGCAGGAATACCATATAAGTAATGTGTCTTTTTCAGTACATCATATAAGGAGACATATAATGTTTCTTTGTCCCATTATTGGGAATCTTGACTTTAATAACTTTATTAAGATGATATTTGCCATGTTTCTCCTCTATAAAATTGCCATTTTTCCATTTCATAATTAACAAGTAATCTGTGGGAGATACTGTAAGACTATCTCAATTGTCTCTTCCCCATCAAACTTTCACATAGTGGTTTTAGCATCCATTGTGCCTGAATCATTTATAGTTGCAAAAGATAATTTTCTAATCTATATTTTTTATTCCTTTTACATTTATTAGCTGGCATTCTACTAAAAGGAAGAGCTTTCTCTTTGCCCTCCTTTTATATATACTTATTTATTACCATCAGTACAGATTCATGATTCTTTCTTTAATTCAGTGAATCTAGGCCAGGCGCAGTGGCTCACGCCTGTAATCCTAGCACTGTGGGAGGCTGAGGAGGGTGGATTGCTCAAGGTCAGGAGTTTGAGACCAGCCTGAGCTAGAGTGAGACCCCATCTCTACTAAAAATAGAAAGAAATTAATTGACCAACTAAAAATATATATATCCAAAAAAAAAATTAGCCAGGCATGGTGGCGCATGCCTGTAGTCTCAGCTACTTGGGAGGCTGAGGCAGTAGGATTTCTTGAGCCCGGAAGATTAAGGTTGCTGTGAGCTAGGCTGACGCCACGGCACTCTAGCCTGGGCAACAAAGTGAGACTCTGTCTCAAAAAAAAAAAAAATTCAGTGAGTCTATTACTGTTACTTTTACATGTCCCCATTATTTCTTGAGCACTTCCTTACTTTCTGGCACCGATGTAGCAGATTCATCTTGTATTTTCCCTATTTCTGTTCTAGAATCAGTCCATTCTCCAAAAAGCCCTAGGTCTTTATTTATTTATTTATTTATTTATTTTTTAGTTAGCCAATTAATTTCTTTCTATTTATAGTAGAGACGGGGTCTCGTTCTTGCTCAGGCTGGTCTCGAACTCCTGACCTTGAGCAATCCACCCTCCTCAGCCTCCCAGAGTGCTAGGATTACAGGCATGAGCCACTGTGCCCGGCCAGCCCTGGGTCTTTTTATTAGAGAATTGTATTTAGATATCTAATCTTTTTTTTTTGGTAGATAGTGTCTCAGTGTGTTGCCCAGGCTGGTCTCAAACTACTGGCCTCAAGCAATTCTCCCACCTCAGTCTCCTAGAGTGCTGGGATTATAGGTGTGAGCTGCTGCACTCAGCCTGGATGTCCAATCTTCTTAAAGTCACAATTGAAAAATAAAATAATAATTTTCAGACAAAAAATTGCTTGTAATATCACAAACTGAATTAGAGGTTGTTCTTATTCCACCTAGAATAACATTCCTACTGTGGAGTTCTCTTTTTTCTTAACTCAGGTTATTGATAACTCAGGTTTTTATAACTTGGTTAAATCCTTCAAATTTTAAATTTCTTTTTTCTCAACTTTTTTTCCTTTATGTTAAGTTAATGGACTTTTTCTAGACTGTTGTTCTTAGCCCATTCTATTTTACGAAAGCTGGTATTCTCATCATGAGATAATGTTAGCATAGCATGTGTTCATAATCCTAATAAAGTGCTAGTTATCATTGGGTATTTATAGTTGCCAAGTCAGCCCAAAGTCACACAGAAAGTGTTGATAATTTCAGTTGTCGGAGAAATGGTAATCACAATATTTGTTAGGTTAAAGTTGTATATAGTCTTAAATAAATGATTATAATAGCAAGAAATTCCTTAAAATTGTAAGAATGTTGTCCTCAAGAAATTGTGCAAGTTTTTTTTTATGGTTGTGTGGAATTTATAAGTTTTCATATTTACTAAGTTGAAAGGTAATATCACTAAGAAAGTCTACTCTGACTTATTTAATTAATTAGAATATCTTATAATCATTTAACCTTATATATTTGGCTTCATACAGTTATTTGTGGATTATATTAGATTGAGGCACACACTGCTATAAATGTTGGGGGCAGAGTGAGAGTTGTTTGAGATTGAAATTCGAAAACATTTTAGAATCCACCCGTTGCTTTCATTTTTCATTTTCAGAAGACTCTATGCCTACACCTGATGAAGTAAGCATGCTAACAGCAATTGCACTCTTCCTGTGGTCTGCTAGTAGTGAAATAATAGGAGTCCAGTCATTACAGAATGGCTGCATGAACAGATTTAAAAATGCATTAAATTCATGTGACCCGTGGGTAAGTTACATTTAAGACAATTAAGCATAAACATTCCACTTTACCAAGAAAATTTCAGATTGATTCATTAAAATATGTGATACATATAATGAAAAGCTAAGTTTTTGCAATATGACTTTTAAATGGAAAAAACTGGAAAAGATTATTGGGTTTAAGCACTAGGAGAGACACATGTGTATGTTTATTCACATATGCAGAAATTCTCCTGTATCTGAAATATTTGATCAACCCTGGGACATATTGGTAGATACTTTACAGGAGTCCAGGATTATGTTTTCCAATGTTTATTTAAATAACACCAGGACATTAAAGGATAAGTTTATATTGTTACACATGTTAATGAGCCTATTAGAAACTCTAGTTGTCTAGAAAATAAGTTTATTATTTTATGATATCAAAGTCTAAACTAATGATTCTCAAACTTGCTGCACATCAGGAAAAAAAAAGCAGTTTAGAAATATTCTTGTACTCTGCCACTATCTTCCTAAATCAGAGTCCACATTTGTGGCTCGAGAATTGTGTATTTAAAATGTTTCTCCAAGTATTTTTGATGTCCCATGAGGTTTGGCCACTGTGCTCTACCAAAGCACTGAAACAGTTTTATTCTGCTCTTTGTCCCATGTATTGATGGGTTTTCCCTCCCTCTCTTCTTCCCTTTTTTTTTTTTTTTTTTGAGTTATTAACATGAAGTCTTTCTAATCTAAAGTGGAGTCAGTGAGACTTTATTTTCTAGGCCTAAAAAACTTACAACTGATATAAGCAGTCATTTCTAGGGAATCCAATGGGTTTTAGGTATCTAAGGAATATATTTTTATAGCTTTGTTTCAGATCATTCAAATATTAGCATTCCTTGCTAAATACATTAGGTTAAAATTGGAAGGACAATTACACATTAAAGGAAGAATTAAAAGCAGAAATTGGAATTCCCGTTTTCTAGCATTTCACACCCTAGAAATGTAAAAATTATATAAGCATGGCAATTTGGTAATTAATATAAGGAACTTTTAATTTCTCTTCAATTTGATTTAGTTACCTTATTGAAAATTCTATTGTTCTACTCCATTTCTCTGAGTAGAAATGGCATTTTCATTTTCATCCTGCAATATTACTGCTTTTTAGTACATATTAAGATTCAATGTGATTGTAGAGCAAATAAGAACTATCATACATGTTTATTGATAAAATGATCTTTTTATATAGGTTCAAGCCAAATGTTACCAGCTTCTCCTCTCAGTCTTCCAACATTCCAATCGTGCCCTTTCAACTCCTTATATCCATTCATTAGCTCCAATAGTGGTTGAAAAGCTAAAAGCTGTTGAAAGAAACAGACCAGCCAATAACACAGAACTTTTAGCTGTTCAAGAAGGAATCAAAGTTCTTGAAACACTGGTTGCTCTTGGTGAAGAACAAAACAGTAAGTATGTTCCTATAAAAAGCCACTGTTCTAAAGTAAAGATCTATATTATATCTAAATCTCATTTGATATTAGACACATACCTTTGCAACAATAACTTTACTAAGGAGCAGTTACTATCTAAAAGTGTAATGTATTTTCTCATGTTACTAACATAATTTTTTTTTTTTTTTGAGATAGGGTCTCACTTTGTCACCCAGGATAGAGGACAGTGGGTTCTTCCTAGCTCATTGCAACCTCAAACTCCTGGGCTCAAGTGATCCTCCCGCCTCAGCCTCCTGAGAAACTGGGACTATAGGCGCATACCAACCATGCTTAGCTAATTTTTCTGTATTTTGACAAAGTCTTGCTCTTGCTCAGGCTGGTGTCTAACTCCTGACCTCTAGCGATCCTCTCGCCTTGACCTCCCAAAGTGCTAGGATTATAGGTTTGAGCCACCATGCCAGGCCAACATAAAGTTTTGAGTTGATTTATATTTATTTTTTATGAACAGAAAATTAAAATGAATTTCTGGTGGCATTTAAACACACCTGATTTTTAAACAATTTTATAGTTATATATATTCTTTAAGAACTAGGAAAAATATAGATGTTTAATAGGTTTTTAAGATAATACATCTTAGTCTTTATAATACAGGTATAAAAGCTTTATAACAGGCCGGGTGTGGCAGCAGTCATGAGCAACATAGCAACGTAGGTGTGATCCTGAGCAATATAGCAAGACCTTGTCTCTACAAAAAATAAAAAAAAATTAGCCAGGCTTGGTGGTGGGCACCTGTAGTCCCAGCCACTTGGGAGGCTGAGGCAGGAAGATCACTTGAGCCCAGGAATTTGAGGTTGCTGTGAGCTACAATCGTGCCACTGTATTCCAGCGTAGGCAAGAGAATGAGACTCTGTCTCTTAAAAAAAAAAAAGATTTTTAATTGTTGTAGAAAGACTGTATTTTTTAAACTCTTATGGTTGAACATTAAACTTTTTCAAGATCATAAATGAGATAAACATTCTTATACAGATTATCTTTGCATGTATTTTTTATTATTTCTATCAGATAAATTCTTAAAAGTGAAAATAGTGGGGTGAAGGGAACGCACATTTTTAAGACTTTTAATATGTATTACCAGATTGCGCTCCACATAAAAATAATGCCAGTTTTTTTCTATCATAAATTTTGTTCCCTTTCTCTTAAAAAAGATTTCATAGGAAATTGGGGAAAGGTGGTAGAGATTTTTGAAAAGCTATTGCAAAAGCTCCCCTATAAAATAATAATCCACAACTGTGATAGTAGAAGAGAAAAATGTGGCAGTGGTGAATCTGAAAGAAAAACTGATCTGATTTGATGATTAACTGGTTATAGGGAGCAAGAGAAAGAGAAGAGGCAAATATTACTGTATTGCAAGTAAGCAGTATCAAAACTGGGGAAGTCAGAAAGAAAGAGCTGTTTTGGAGAAGAAAAATTTAGTTGAAATTAGTAATATGTTAATATATAGGTTATTTGGGTAGAAATTTTGTGATTGACATCATGGCCTATGACAAATCAACATAATTTTATTTGTATATTTATTTTACTAACTCTAAACTCCATAAAGACCAGGACTAAATCTTACTTTGTAATCCAGCACTGAACTTACTGTCTTTTAGTATTTAAAATATTTTTGTGTTCAGTTGATTCTTCAGATGGATTCCTGAACAGGTACCACAATTTGGAATTAAACTTAGCATGAAAACAGTTAGCGAAAGGAATTTTAGACTTTAAAAAAGTAATAATTCTGTATTGTTTGATTTTTTGACAGTAAGAATATATGTATTTTTGTATGATTAAATATAGTTTCAGAGCTAATTAGTCTTCAGCAGTGTTCCTGAAATAAATGACCTTTTCCCAATTTAAAGTATAAAATGACCAAAGCATTATAATGTCAACTCTCAACCAGATGCCCAGTTGCAGTATTATTAGTGAGGTGTATCAAAGATAAGCATCACCATGGTTTCTTCTTTTTTAATGGATTGCTTCACTCAGATAACAGATGTTTTATACTAGAGCAAGACTTTTAAGAGGTAAAATAAGCAGTTGGCCTATTTTGAAAATTAAAACTAAATCTAAGGCTAAATGCCACCTAAAAGCCAAAGTTAAACAGTCCTATTAATGAAATAAGATAGCATTCATTAGGAGAATACCATCAAATAAATAAATGAATGAATATATATCATATGAATTTGATAGCAACATTTTTATGCTTACTTTATATTTTATATAGGTACATGATTCCAAAAGGGTAAATTTTCAGCTTTTGAATTTGTTTTCATCATTCAACTTTTTTCAGTCTATGGCCATACCAGCCTGAACGCGCCCGATCTCGTCTGATCTCGGAAACTTTTTTCATGTCATTTGCAAATGTTAATTTTGTTTTCATACACAATGGACAGTGGATATTTTCTCACCGTAAATGACCAGGTTACAATCTAAAAACATTAGAATTATATCTGACTACTTCTTCATCATTCTTTATTCAATCTATTACTCAAATTTTGTTCTATCTCTTTTTTAAAATTTACTTTATTTTTTGTAGAGACAGTCTCACTTTGTTGCCCAGGATGGTCTCAAACTCCTGATCTCAAGCGATCCTCTTGCCTCAGCCTTCCAAAGTGCTGGGATTATGGGTGTGACTGAGCCACTGCACCTGGCCACTTTTTGAAAATTCTCTCAGATTCAAGAGAAACTTGCTTTCTATTTTTATATCTAATCACCTCATAAATAGATAACTATAATAGTTTCCTAGCTGATATTCCCTATCAAATATACCTAATTTTTTTTGTTGTTTTTTGTTTTGAGACAAAGTCTCACTCTGTTGCCCGGCTAGAGTGCCGTGGCATCAGCCTAGCTCACAGCAACCTCAAACTCCTGGGCTCAAGTGATCCTTCTGCCTTAGCCTCCCGAGTAGCTGGGACTACAGGCATGCGCCACCATGCCCGGCTAATTTTTTTCTATATATTTTTAGTTGGCCAATTAATTTCTTTCTATTTTTAGTAGAGATGGGGTCTTGCTCTTGCTCAGGCTGGTTTCGAACTCCTGACCTCGAGCGATCCGCCCACCTCGGCCTCCCAGAGTGCTGGGATTACAGGCGTGAGCCACCGCGCCCGGCCTACCTAAAGCAATTTTATCTCTTCCTTGCTTAAGAATTTTGAAGAGTTTCCTCTTGCTTTACAGCACCAAATCTAAACATCTTTGTGTGGTTTTCAAAACATTTATTCTATTCCCCAATCTAACACTAACCTGACCTGACCAGTTTCCTTACTCTGCTCATTTTAATTGCCCCTCTTGTTCATAGTTCACACTATTTTCACTTTCCTCGGGTGTTTTTCTTTTCTTATACAAATTTATTAAAGCTACATCAGATTTTATTTCTTTGAGAAATGTTGCCCAATTTCTCAGCCCTCTCTGATCTTACCATTCTTAGAATTTCTACGGTAATTATAATTAATCATATTTTATGGCCTTGTGATTTAAAAATAATCACTAAAACTATAAAATCCCAGAGTATTCCTCACCTTTTTGAATCTCTTGATGAACTCTGTACTCAAATGCAAGCTAGGTTTTTGGTAATTAGTTCTCTAACTGTTCTATGTGATGTCTACTCTTTTCAACTAAGTAATAAAAGCATTATGCAGAAACAAATTATATAACATTTCCTTCAGTGCTTAGCAGATTTCTAGATACTTGGTGAATGCTTAACATGTTAAATGCCTTGTAAGTTTTACTTAACTCACACTAGTTTTGAGCCCACGACCTCATGAAGCAAAACACTGCTGTTGGTTCGTGAAAATCTTATTTGTTGATATTCTTATTGTTACAATTAATATTAACAATTCTAAAAAACGTGGATTGCATTGAGTATAACTCACACATAGAAAACAATTAAAAGTAACAAACTAGAAAGGATCATTTTGTTTTTTTGTTTTTTTTTTTTTGAGACAGAGTCTCACTCTGTTGCCCGGGCTAGAGTGCCGTGGCATCAGCCTAGCTCACAGCAACTTCAAACTCCTGGTTTTAGGCGATCCTCCTGCCTCAGCCTCCCAGAGTAGCTGGGACTACAGGCATGCGCCTCCATGCCCGGCTAATTTTTTCTATATATTTATAGTTGGCCAATTAGTTTCTTTCTATTTTTAGTAGAGATGGGGTCTCCATCTTGCTCAGGCTGGTTTTGAACTCCTAACCTTGAGCGATCCTCCTGCCTCGGCCTCCCAGAGTGCTAGGATTACAGGCGTGAGCCACTGCGCCCGGCCGGTTTGTTTTATTTTAATAAGACACCATGTCACCAGGGAAAAATTTTTTTCCTAGTGTGGCAATGTGTTTAATAACTTATAATATTCTTTTTCCAATTAATTGTATTTTAAAACTCTTAAAACCAAAACCTTAATTTTTAACCTGCTATTGAAAACTCTTCTGCTTTAGTTAGCCAATATGCTGAAGCTAATTTTATATTTATTTGATAATTCTCTTTTTTATTATAAAAGTCAGTTCTTATTATATAACACTATTATCATTCTATGTGACATAAATTGAACTAAATTAAGTAGGTTGGAAGATTCTCCTGGAACTTTTAAAATATCTGCCTGTTACCTTTTTTTCTGAAAATTTAATATGAAAAAAAATCCAATTACTTGAAAACTTCTGGGTGGTTTTGGGGCAGTGGGGAGGAGAGAGAGTGTGTGAGAGTGTGTGAGTGTGTGTGTGTGTGTGTGTGTGTTTGTTTTCATTTCAAAAATAGTTATTGAGTACCTACTATGTACCAGGTAGTATTTCAGCCATTGAAGATTCAGCATGAAATAAAATCCCACGAAGGTCCCTGCTCTCATAAAGCTTACATTCTGGTAGAAAAACACTGACAATAATTCCCCCCATAGATATACCTGTTTAATTAGAGAGATATACACATGTAGACATGTCTATGTATGGTTTTATATAGTGATGAAAATGGACATAACTATACCTATTTTAGATGTAGATATAATAATGAGATGCAGAAATTGATAGGTGCTATGGAGAAAAAAAATACAGCAGGGAAAGAGGATGGGAAGTAAGGTCCAGGGTGGAATTGGGGTTCTGGAAATGCCTCGAGATTATTGTCTGTCCTTGGTGACATCAGTGTTATGTCCCACATTCTATATCATCTGCTTCCTGCTCCCTTACAACCTTGGCTTTAGTCCTGTCAGTTGTCATTCTACAAAAATTAACATAAACTAAGGTGGATGGAGAAAGCATTATTTTCAATGTGATTATAAGAGGTTTTATACATACATGATTACATATAAAGGTTAATTGTTTAGAAAAATACCACCTTTAATGAAATTTATATGCCAGGGTGGAGTTGTTAATATGGAAAGACAGACTAGCAAAAGAAGAGTAAGCCTCCAAATAAATATTTTTTTATTTTTTATTTTTTTTTGAGACAGAGTCTCACTCTTGCGAGGGCTAGAGTGCCATGGCATCAGCCTAGCTCACAGCAACCTCAAACTCCTGGGCTCAAGTGATCCTTCTGCCTCAGCCTCCTGAGTAGCTGGGACTACAGGCATGCGCCACCATGCCCGGCTATTTTTATATATATATATATATATTTTTTTTTTTTTTTAGTTGTCCAGCTAAATTCTTTCTATTTTTTTAGTAGAGATGAGGTCTCGCTCTTGCTCAGGCTGGTCTCGAACTCCTGAGCTCAAACAATCCTCCCGCCTCTGCCTCCCAGAGTGCTAGGATTACAGGCGTGAGCCACCTCACCCGGCCCCAAATAAATATTTTTTTAAGGGCTTGAAAGTTATACCAGCCAGACATGAGTTCTTGTTTTTTAAGCCTAATGTTTATGTAATTCCATTATTTCTGAAGAATTTTCCCTCACTATGGGTTTTGGGGGATGATGAAATGTGACAAGAGTTGTATTTCTATTTTTAAAAGAAAGAAATACCTAGTTTTAGTTAAATAATGGTAAATGTATGCTGTTCAGGTTTCCGGTGCCTACTCCAATCTCCTGATTCTAGCATGTCCTTAAAAATGTCATAATCTTCCTCTATTCAGATTGTACTAGATAGCAATTATAAAACATTTTATTCTTTTCTAAACTTCTAGCTAATTATTTTTAATGAAACAAATTAATGTAAATGTAAAATATACAATCTTAACAAACCTGGTTTCCAACCCTAAAATAGCTTGGGCATTTAGTAGATATTTAATATTAATTATGAGTTATCAATGAGTTCTAAAATAGATTGTGCATGTTTACTTATATTTTCTTATAATTCAGCCTTCTGTGGTAATTGCCTAGTTTTTAAATTAAAATTTATTGTAATTTTTAAGTTTATGATCATTCGTTGTATTTTATCTTTGTTACTTGCAGGAGTCCAGTTACTTGCTCTCTTAGTTCCTACTTTGATCTCATACCTGCTGGATGAAAATTCTTTTGCCTCAGCAAGTTCAGCTTCCAAAGATCTTCATGAGTTTGCACTCCAGAATTTAATGCATATTGGACCTTTATATCCACTTGCTTTCAAGACAGTAATGGGGGCTGCTCCTGAGTTGAAAATACGCCTAGAAACTGCTGTTCGAGCAAGCCAAGCTAGCAAAGCTAAAGCAGCTGCCAGGCAGCCAGCCCCTACCATACATTCTGCACCAACAATTAAGCTAAAAACAAGTTTCTTTTAATTTTTTTATTCCATTCATTTTTATTTATGTTGTCAGCTAGCTCCTAATTAGTGAAAGCCACTGTATCATTCCGGGCTATGGATTCTGTTTTATTTGTATATTGGTGTTAGAGCGCTTCCAAGTAGTTTAAGTGAAATAATGTTCATACCACTTATTGATTTTTAAGGAGTGATTTTTTTTATCATGTCTTGAATTTGTTTTCATTTTTCCCCTAATAATGTTTCTCTGTTATTAATTAACTTATTTTTTAAACACTGAGCCATAGTCTTTTAAATTTAAATGCTAAAAACATAATTATATCATGTAGTCAAGCAGCCTATTGATATTGTCAGGGAAAAAAATAGGTCAGAATTCAGCATCTGTCATGAAAAAATTCAATTGAAAAACAAGCAGATTTTAAATTTTGAAGTAACCAAAATAATGGAAAGTATGTGTTTTGTGGTGTATATACTATGAATAAAATCACAACATTTTCTAAGCATTTCCCAAAATGTTCTTATCTTTCTGACAGATCTTTTAACTTTCATATTGAATTACTAAATTATGCTTGTGTGTAATTTAGTTGTTAACTGAATTAGAATTCTCATTTAAAGGTCCATTAAAATGTTTCAAATGTGGTATAATGTTCTGCTTTTTTTTTTTTAATGGCTAATGTTTGGCCTCAGTTATGTTTTGTAAATACAGAGCCTCAAGTTCTGGCTATGATGATTAGTTTCAGTCATCAAATATTTATTGAATGCCTACTGTGTATAAGGCATCAAGCTAAGTGCTGTAGGGCAGACAGATGTGAATTAGTCATAAATTTTAGTTATGCCAGTTTCTCATGCAGTAGGAATTTTACCACATGAAATAGATAATTCACAAAATGAATGTTTGCCACAGTGTTTAGCAAACATTTTAGACACCAAGTTTTACCAGACAATGTAACATGGATTATATCATCAAAAGCAAGTCACGGCCGGGCGCGGTGGCTCACGCCTGTAATCCTAGCTCTTTGGGAGGCCGAGGC
>VBSM01002608.1:146896454-146907821 GCA_008086735.1 Cheirogaleus medius
TTTTACATATATATGTGTATATATGCATGTACATATACATATATGAAAGATTGGTAATTTCAACACTTGTGTTAGTATTCCATAATTCCATATATGGATGGCTTTTTATAGAATTTGGGGTATAATTTCTGTTCCATTGTTCTTTCTGATAGCTAGCATTTTATTTTTAGACAGTTGAATATTATAATTTGAGTCACCTCCCTCTGAGTGATATAATGGTACAGTAATCTTTGAACTGGAATGAACTTTGGAAATAATCAGCTCCAACTTTCTTGTATAGGTAAAGTGAGGCCTTCAGAGAGGTTAAATGACCAATAATGAATAGGTTTTGTACAAGGCCTGTCACTTAAGTCTCTAGATTATCTTTACAGTTTTCTTTAAAGTCCTTTCAGGTGTATCACCTTTTACAATGTACTGAGATAATCAGAGTAATCATGATGCACTGATGCTTACTTAGCATTTTTCCTTTTTATTTAAAATAATAGACATAAATACTGTTTTACTGCTTTCTAGCTTATTTTATTGGTTACATTTAGGATTTTCTCTGTCTTTGGTGTTCTATAGTTTGATTATGATGTGTCAGAATATATACCCTTGAATCTGTGGGTTGGCATCTCAGTAGTTTTGCAGCATTTTCAGTTATTGTCTCCTTAGATTTGTCCTCTATGGCATTTTTTCTCTTTTTGAGTCTGATTTACATGTATCTTAGGCTTTCTCCTTTATCTACTCTACATTTTCCATCTTTTTATCTTTCCACGCTTTATTCTGGATAATTTATTCTGACTTATCTTCCAGTCCATTAATTTTCTCTTTGGTTGACTCTAATTAAAACTGTCCATTGAATTTTTAGTTTTGGTTATTGTTGAAGTTCATTTTGGTTCCTTTTCTAATCTGCTGGGTCATTTTTTTTTTTTTATAGTGTCCTATTCCCTGCAGATCTTTTCAGGGTCATCTTTTATTCTTTAAACCTAGTAAGTAGTTATTTAATAGTGGGTGTTATCCTGGGCAATAGTGAGACCCCTGTCTCTACAAAAAATAAAAAAATTAGCTGGATGTGGTAGCATGCGCCTGTAGTCCCAGCTACTCGGGAGGCTGAGACAGGAGGATCACTTGAGCCCAGGAGTTTGAGGTTGCAGTGAGCTATGATCATGCCACTGCACTCCACCTTGGGCAACGTAGCTCCAAAGAGAAAAAAAAAATACTTGTTGTCTCTGTACTTCCTTTGTCTTACTCTTAGGTCTTAGAGGTGCCTTTGTTTGGTCTGTTTTTTTCTGCTGGTTGTTGCTCATGATGACTTGTTCTTTTGTATGCTTGGTTTATCTTTCTTGCTGCTTACTGTCCTTGAAAAAGTATGACTAATCTGAGTTCTCAAAGGTATCTTCTTCAGAAAGGTTTTGCATCTGCTTCTGGTAGATGCCTGGAGGCAATACTAGTCCAGAACTACTTTAAAGCAAATTCATTGCTTAAGGTTTTTGGACTGCGGAGCTGATGTGAATTTTGGTTGTGAATACATTTGAGGGCCAGTATACTTCCGCTTCATCTTTGCCTTGAGGATATGAGGCCCCTTTAGGGTCTTAGCTAAATGTGAGGTATATCACTCTGGATGATCTGGATGTTTGATTTTTGCCCTTTGGGTCCTACTAGGGTATCTATTCTGAATGGCCAGTACCCAAAGGGCAAAAGTGGCTTTTATTCCTTTACCTCACTGGGTTCCCATTTTCTCTTTGCCAGCCTACTGTCTACTTGATGTCAGCTACACTTTTTTTGAGACAGAGTCTCACACTGTTGCCTGGGCTAGAGTGCAGTGGTGCCATCACACTTCATTGCAAACTCAAACTCCTGGGCTCAAGTGATCCTCCTGCCTCAGCCTCCCAAGTAGCTGGGACTATAGACACACTTCATGATGCCCAGCTAATTTTTCTATTTTTAGTAGAGACAAGGTCTCACTCTTGCTCAGGCTGGTCCCAAATCCCTGAGCTCAAGCAATCCTCCCGACTTGACCTTCTCATAGTGCTAAGATCACAGGCATGAACCACTGTGCCTGACCCAGCTACACTTTTTTTTTTTTTTATATTTCAGAATATTACAGGGGTACATACGTTTTGGTTACATGATTTGCTTTTGTACAGTTTGAGTCGAAGTTATAAGTGTGCCCTTCACCCAGGTAATGTGCATTGTACCTGTTAGGTGTGAATTTATGCATCCTCTTCTCCCCCCTCCCACCTACTTGATTTCCGTTGAGTTTTATTTCCATATGTGCTCATAAGTGTTGATCGATTAGTTTGAATTTAATATTGAGTACATGTGCTGTTTGTTTTTTCATTCTTGGTGATACTTCACTTAGAAGAATGGTCTCCAGTTCCATCCAAGTTGTTACAAAAGATACTAGGTCACCATTTTTTATGGCTGAGTAGTATTCCATGGTATACATATACCACATTTTATTAATCCACTCATGTATTGGAGGACACTTGGGTTGTTTCCACATCTTTGCAATCGTGAATTGTACACTTTCTGATTTTAATTCTGGGCCATTAGATTAAAATTGCCCTTGGAATCTTTGGAGTTTATTGCCTAGGTGGCAAGACAGTCTATTGACTGTCATAATTTGGCAGTGGAAAGTGTGGGCCTTACATTCTCACAACTAACTCTTATAAATCACTTTTGATTTATAATTTTTCTGGGCCACATTTTTATTTGTAACATGTGGGTGATAATGTACCTGCCAAGCAGGGGGAGTTGTAAGGTTTAAAAAAGATAAGAGTATGGGCTGGGCGTGGTGGCTCATGCCTGTAATCCTAGTACTTTGGGAGGCCGAGGCAAGTGGATCGTTTGAGCTCGGGAGTTCGAGACCAGCCTGAGCAAGACTGAGACCCCGTCTCTACTAGAAAAAAAAATAGAAAGAAATTAGCTGGACAACTAAAAATATATATAGAAAAAATTAGCCTGGCATGGTGGCGCATGCCTGTAGTCCCAGCTACTCGGGAGGCTGAGGCAGTAGGATTGCTTGAGCCCAGGAGTTTGAGGTTACTGTGAGCTAGGCTGACACCTCAGCACTCTAGCCTGGGCAACAGAGTGAGACTCTGTCTCAAAAAAAAAAAAAAAAAAAAAAAAAAAAAAAAAAAAGAATAGAGTATGTAAAATAAGTAGTATATAATGAGTGCCTTATAAGTGGTTTGCTGTTGTTGGTTGAGATTTCTATGGACATAATGTTTGGATTGTATTATTTATTTAAATCATATTTTAGAAGCTAGTAAGCAGTTAAAAAGGTCCATTTGGCATAGTAGCTAGTTTCTCTTTGCCTCGTAAGTACAAGTTGGGCAGCCCTAATCCAAAAATCCTAAATTCAAAATGCTTCAAAGTCTGAAACTTTTTGAGCACCGACGTGACGTCACAAGTGGAAAATTCCATACCAGACCTCATGTGATGGGTTGCAGTCAAAACACAGGTGCACAACACAGTTTATTCAGCATCCCTAAGGGAAAAATAAAATTACCTTCAGGCCGTGTGTATAAGGTATATATGAAACATAAATGAATTTCATGTTTAGAATTAGATCTAAGATATCTCATTATGTATATGCAGATATTCTAAAATCTGAAAAAATTTCCAAAATCTGGAGCACTTCTAGTTCTAAGCATTTTCAGATAAGGGATACTCAGCCAGTAGTGGTTTCAAGACAATAAACTGAAGGTGTGTTGGAAATAAGGGACAGGCTAGAGATGGAAGTAGTGGGTGGTGGTAGCTTGTAAGCATTGAGGACTGCACATATTAATAGTTATAGAGGAAAAGTTGGAGTTCAGGAGAGAAACTTGAGGCAAGAGAAAGAAACTGGGGACAGGAATAGAAGAGGGGGAAGAGACAAAAGACAGGAGCTGAGGGGCAGGGGAGAACAGAGGCAGACCAGAGGGAGAAACTACACATGTTAACATATTCTTAACTCCTAAAGGATGTATTATCTGTATTTTTCATTTTGGTACTTTTAATTGTAGAATTCTAGGGCTGGGATACACACATCCACACACACTTATGCATGCATACACACATGCACACATGTCCACTTTCCTCCCCTTGCCCCACTCAGATCTCTACTCTGAATATTCTCTCCCCTTCATTTGACTGTGTTACCTCTGAAGGGATCTTAGAACTCATCCCTTGTTTTATTAGTTAGAGCTAGAGAAATGAAGTGACTTGTCTCAGGTCGCTCTGTGAATTGGTGTAGACTTAGTTTAGAACCAGGAGTTCTAGTACCTAGGTCAAGGCATTGTTCTCCGTACTATACCTTCTCTTTTTATTGGTCCCTCACTCTGTGTGGCTGCTTCCAACCTGAAGGAGCCAAGTGAATTTTAATATTTTGATTATTAAGTATGCTTTGAATAGCTGTCATAATTTAAATTTTCACTTATTTCAAGTATTTCTTCAAGTGGAATAATTTAGTGAAACAATGAATATAGTAAGGAGTTCTGGAAAATCTTTAACAGTTTGTGTTTCTCAAAAGTGTTTAACAATGTATTAATCTAATTTTCTTTTAATAATTTTATTTATTTTTGTATAGGGAATACTGAAATAAAATGTATATTCTTTTTACATAAATCTACAAATTTAGAGCGTTTTCACCTTACTCAGAGGGTAACAAGTTCTGTATATACATTTTAATATATTTGTATTTTTTTAACATATATCAAATTTGTGTAGTGCTTTGGTTATTAGGATTTTTTTTCTTTAAAGAGATGGGGTCTTGCTGTGTTGCCCCAGCTAGAGACCAGTAGCTATTTACAGGTGTGACATAGCATACTGCAGCCTCAAACTCCTGGGCTCAGGTGGTCCTTCTGCCTCAGCCTCCTGAGTTGCTGGGACTATAGGCACATGCCATGCCTGGCTTGATTATTAGGCTATTTTTAGCCTATCTGTTTTACATATGCTATGTCAGAACAGAACAATATGTCAACTGTTTATTTGCTTTTATGCAGAAAGTTATTTGAGGAAATAAGATCACTTTCTTTGGCAGACTTAATGCTGTTTAACCTTTGTTATAAAAGTACCTTATCTGAACAAAATGTTGGCATATTAGAAAACACTGATATGTAAGAAGGAAAATTTATTGTAGAGTTGACTGGAAGCAGTATGGCAGAAGAAAAAAGGAGTAGGTATTTTTTTTTGGAGATGAGATGGGGAGAAAATAAGGGAGTAGGAGCCCTGGAATTAAGGTGAGCATTGGAAGTATTGAATAAGGTTGGGTGAAATAGTTATTTTGGGTGTGGCAAATAGGTTCTTGGCATAACTGCATCAGCCAGATCCAAGGAAAGGGCCAAGGGGAATGTTTCATTACCGAACTTACAGTTTTCATTAGCGTTCATTTGAATGTGACAAATCGGATCCAATACCAGTATATCTAGTTAGGAGAAATAAACATGATGTCAGATTCCACAAGGGTGATTGCAATTTCACCTGATGGAAAATTACAGCCCAGTCTAGGACTTGCTCTCAATTTTTTTGTTTATACTTCCTAAATGAGAAGATGAGCAAAGGAACTTAAATTATAGGCACAACCAAAACCTGCTCCTGAGGAATGTGGATTCATATAAAGCTGAAAGGAGGGAACAGGGAAGAGCCTGCAGATCTGGGTCAGTGCACTTAGTGAACTTGAAAGAGTAGCATCAGTTGGGGGAGAAGATATCCATGGTCCTAGTAATTCAACCCAGCACTTTATCTGTTGTTTCCTCTTTCCTTTCTTCTTTACCCTCCAAAACATAATAATAGTTTCATTTATTGAACACTTACCTTGTGCCAAGTACAGTGCTGAGCACTTTACATGTACAATCTATTTTAATCCTTGTAAAACTATATGTGGTAAGTATTAATCATTCCCTAATTCATAGATGAGGAATTTGAGGAGAAAGGTTAAATAATTTGCTAGAGGAAAAGGTTGAGTGATGGTCTGGTCATGTCATGGTAAGTAGAAGGAAATATTTTGACATTTTTCATTTTCTCTCATGCTTCTGGGTCAGTGTACAGGGCTGGAATGTTTTCTTCTCCCTTGTCTATCTAGTGAATTTCTAGTCATTTTTCAAGATTACTTTCTCAGAAACTTGTCTGACCTCCAGTGACAAGGAAATTTCACACTCCCCTAACAGCTTGTGTATATAAGGCAGAAGCATTGTTATCCAACACCATCCAAACTGGTAGTTGATCTGTTAATTCGAAAAGATGGTTAAAATGATACCTTAAATAATTTATTTTAGGTTAAAAATAGATAAATGTATAGTCATTTGCCAGTGTAAGACCAAGCCCACCCACCCTTTACTTTTTGTCTTTTAGAATGCTGATTAGAGTTCTGTGTTGTCATTCTTGAATAAGCCACAATTATAATGTATTTTTTATGATTTCTGGTTTTGGGTTTCCTTAAGTAAAGCACACTGAATGCAGAATCCTAGATTTTTATGACCTTTCTCCCTGAATCTCTTACAGTTGTTTTCACCCACATCTAATTTGACAGCAGTATTTTTAGTGGGTTTTCTTTATTGTCTTGTCTTTCCAAAGCATTCTTTCTTTTCATATTCGTATTTTACTTGTTTATGTAATATTTAATTGAGTTAACTAATTAAAGTAACAAGTGCAACTGGCATAAACCGGTTTGGGAGGAAACTTAGTTGACTAGGTAAATTTGCACAACTCTACCATGGAAACCGAAGTATATGGGTAAACTATAAAGAATAGTTATGAGCTGTGAATATTTAACATGCTCTGGGCTTTGGACAGTGTTTTCCAAAGGGCCTAGAGAATACTGGTTAATCCATAGGATTGGTTAAGAGGGGATTAGTGGTGAGAACTTCTGCTGTATCTCTTTTATACCACCTAATCTCATACTTTGTATATTTGTTTCCTCAGTAGACTGAGTCACTTAAGGGGGTTTTTATTTCTCTAATGTCCAGCAGAGTGACTGGCACATAATAGCTGCTTAATAAATAGTTCTTAAAAGAATGAATCATGTGTTATATTACGTTGTTACTGAATATGTATTAAAAATGTCTGTATGTATGTCTTGTCTCCCATCAAAATTGTGTCATTAAGGGCAGATCCCATGTCTCAAACATCTTTGATATTTATGATATTTGTTATAAATGTAGTGAATGTACAGTATATGTTGGTTTTAGGGTATCTGTCCCTTTTGCTGCTAGCTAGTTCCACCTTATGACTTCTACTGGAAGGAGTTTTTTGGAGCAAATAATATCTGTATATTATTGTGTAGAGCATTGCCTGGGCTCTGCCAAATCATTTTTACAGGGCTCATTTCAGGGACACCACTGCCTTCATAATTGCCACTTGATGGCTAGCTGCAGCAAATGACACTTATATATTTAAACTTTTTTGAACTCTGCTTTTAAAAATAAATGTTAGAAACGCCTCAGTTATCCAGAACTTAGAATGAAAACTCTTATCTGTGAGTTTTTCTTTTCATGAAAAAATTAAGATTTAGCTTTCCAGATCCTTATAGCTAGCCAAGTAATAAGAATAAGCACAAAAAGGCTAAAATACAGAAACACCAAAATTGCCAAAGCCTCATAGAAAATGTTGTCATTGTGGAATTTTTAAAATTCTATGATTTTATTTCAAAGCTTTTGGTTGGGGCATTAAAACAGATACTGAATATCTGGCTTTTTCCTAGGCACTGGGGAGAAGAGGCAGATACACTCCTAGCTCATGTGGAGCTTTTAATCAAGTAGTAATTCTTAACTTTGGACAGACCTGAGTCTATTAAACCAATGGTAATATCCACTTTGCCGTGCCATTTTAGTTTTCCCTGTTTGAAAATGAACCAACCAGTAACAAAAGAAACCCCTTTCTCAGCTCTCTTATCCATTAGTGCTGCCATCCTATCCCTCATTCTCCTTCATTTCACTCTGAATTTCTCTGAACAGACCACATTTGCTACCCTCAGTTTTATACTAGTCTCTTCTTTCTCTCTGTTTCTTTGTTCTCTTTTTCTTCTCTTTGGTTTAATCACTTCTTGATCTCTTGTGATCTTGTTTCCCATTCTATATTCAGATAATTGATTATTATATTATACTTTTTCTTCAGTAATTACTCTTTGACTTAAGTCTTTCTACTCTAGCTAATTCCTTTTTTTTTAGATTTATCAAATTATGTCTCTAGTTATGATACTTTATGGCATGATCAGTTCTTGCTAATATCTTCACCTGCATGACCTGCTATACCTTGAAACTCTATCATCCTTTCTAAAATCCTTCTCCCACACCAAGTTGACCCTCCTTCCCAGACCTATCCCCTAACATACCCTTTCTAGAAACTCACAC
Organism: Cheirogaleus medius; assembly: GCA_008086735.1. Classification (NCBI taxonomy): domain Eukaryota; kingdom Metazoa; phylum Chordata; class Mammalia; order Primates; family Cheirogaleidae; genus Cheirogaleus; species Cheirogaleus medius. The sequence goes on from VBSM01002608.1 coordinate 146,904,770, forward strand.
TCTGCTTTTACTCAGCCTTTCACTTTCTTGCATTTACTTGCCTCGCCATACATTAGTTTTGTAAACTGTATAGTTTTAAATCCATTTTAAATAATTTAATTCCCAGTACTACTACTACCTTGGGTGACTGAAGTAGGTAGGGTTTTCCTAATATTTTACTCTTTGGCCAAAGTAGTTTATACAGTACTCACTGCCTTCCCAAGCTTCTAAAACTAATGATTTATTGAAGACATTCTTTTTTATTTTATTTTATTTTTTGCCTATTATTGGTTTTAAATCTCTCCATGATTAGACTTTCTATTCCCTACCTGTTAGAGTTCAGTCATGTTGTTTAACGAGAGGAATATGTACTGAGAATGCATTGTATTGCGAACATTATAGAGGGTACTTACACAAACCTAGATGGTATAGTCTACTATACACCTAGGCCGTATGGTGTATAGTAGACCCATAGCCTATTGCTCCTAGATTATAAACCTGGACAGCATGTTACTGGACTGAATATGGTAGATGGTTGTAACAATGGTAAGTATTTGTGTATCTAAACACATCTAAACCATAGACATAGAAAAGGTACAGTAAAAATACATTATTACAATTTTATGGGACCACCATCATGTATACAGTCTGTTGTTGACTGAAAACATCATTACTTGACACGTGACTGTACTCCTTTTAATCCAAAATATTGTTATCTTGCTTTGTACATAAACCATACCTACTTTTTTTGTTTTGTCGTTGCTCAAAAGGTTCATCATTCTGGAATGTCCTACAACCTTGTAGTTTGTTTTACTCTTTCAGATTTATATATTCTTTATTCAAATGTAGCTTAAATCCCATTTCCAACATTAAGACTTTTTGGATATCCTTAGCTTTAATGATTGTTTTTTAGTACTTATTCTTTCGTTTGGCACTTAGAGTGTGCTGCCTTATACTGTTTACTTGCTTCTTATAAATCTTTTCAATTAATTTAACAAGTATTTATTGAGCATCTGCTAATACAGACATTGAGGATCCAGCAGTCAACAGCAGAGATAATCCCTGCCCTCTTGGAGCTTTAGCAATTTCCTGCTTACCTTTAAAGTTATCTCCAGCACCTATCACAGTATGTGTTGTTAATGATGATGTTAAAATTGAGTCCAAAGTTACAAGAAGGATCCCCTGACTAATAAAGCAGTGGGTGGGGAAGAAAGATAACACCTTGCTGCTGACCAAAATACACTGATAACTGTAAAGAAGAGAACGATCATTCTGGAGGATGAGAAAATCTTTTGGAAGGTTGCTGTTTTTGTCTTTAATAATTAATTTTTAAAAAGCCAAAATGATACTGCCTTGGAAGACATTAATTCAATTGTATATCATTAGTCTTCCATGAAAAGGACACAGATAAACAGAATGCAAACATAGAAATAGAAATCTTTTTTAAAAATACTCATTGTCTTGGATTCAGTACTTAGCTTTGTTTTCCACATGCCATCCTTAGTTTTGTATAGTCACAGAATGTTAAGCTCTTTCATTTTGTAGTTGAGGGAACTGGGACTGCTCAGAAAAGTTAAGTCACTTTAATAAGGTTGCACAGAGTAGTGAAAGAACCAGAAGTAGGAATCTCCCAAGTCCTACTCAGAGTTTTCTCTGCCAAAGAACATTGAAATTTTGTACAACACAGTTCAATAATTGATGTATATAGTTATAGTCTTGAGTTACCAAGAAAAATTAATGTTCACTGGCTGCTTTTGTAATGAAGGTAGGAATTTCTAGAATCTTAAGTTTGAATGTACTTAGTGCTTAAATTATTTATCTTGAATATTTTTATAAATAACTAGTATTTCTGGTATTTTCTCTACTTTTTTGCTCTTTTATTTTCAGATTGTTTGAAAAAAAATTATTGCTTTGACATTTTGATTTAATTTCATATATTTGTTTTTATTTGTTTATTTTTTCTTTTTGAGATAGAGTCTTGCTCTGTTGCCCAGGCTAGAGTGCCATGGCGTCAGCCTTGATCACAGCAACCTCAAATTCCTGGGCTCAAGTGATCCTCCTGCCTAAGCCTCCCGAGTAACTGGAACTACAGGTGTGCACCACCATGCACAGCTAATTTTTTCTATTTTTGGTAGAGATGGGGTCTCACTTGCTGAAGCTGGTCTCGAACTGCTGACCTTAAGCTATCCTCCCGCCTCAGCCTCGCAGAGTGCTATGATTACAGGTGTGAGCCACTGTGCCCAGCCTGCATATCAGTTTTTTAACAGAAAATGAGGTATTATGGTAGTTGAAAGTCAGGTAGTTAATAATACAAGTTTGTTTTAATAAAACTTATCCTTCCTACTTAAGAAATCTATTGATTTCTTTAAAAATGTTTCTGTAAGTTTGGTATAATGTGAATTATTGAAAGATTTGGAACATGAATCACTGATTAGGAGCTATCAGTTTTTCTACAAAAATAAACAGTTTCAATCTTTATTTAGAATTCAGAGTTAAATTTAGATTTTATTTTTAGAAACTGTCTAAATATTATATTTAGAATAAGTTATTTAAAATGAAAAGAAATATATATACAAAAACATAAGATGTGCAGAAATATGCAAAGTAGAAAGTACCCCTTCCTCTCTTCAGTCCTTCCCACAAACCTGTTTAGAGATAAATTCTAACAATTTAGTGTAACCTTCCAGATGTTGCATATATATATACATATAAACACACACATGGGATTTTTATTGAACTTATATTTACCCTGGTGATAATTGTAATCTTTGCATTTCTAATCTCAATCAAGATTTTTCTTATTGCCTCAAGTAGAGACCTCCTGTACTTAACGTACCTAGGGCTGAACTTCAGAATTTATAGGTTTTATTGCTAGTGTGAGTGGAATTTTTTTTCCATTACATTCTAACTGGTTATTTCCAATACATGGGAAAGCTGTGCTTGTGTGTGCAAAGTCATTTGGTCACTTGGCAGAAATATTCTTTCTCATATTTGGATATTTTAGGTAGAAAAAATCCATTGTACATATTTCCAGTTTTTGTACCTCTCTTTTTCTAGCCTTGGATATTTTTTT
>VBSM01002608.1:146928208-146945333 GCA_008086735.1 Cheirogaleus medius
TCCCAGAGTGCTAGGATTACAGGCGTGAGCCACCGCGCCCGGCCCCTACTCTTTCCTTTTTAAAGAAACATATATTTGCTTTCTGAACTATTAATACTCATTTCTTTTTAGAGTTGAAGCAGTTACTAAATTATAAAGAAAATTTCTATAAGGTTTTTATTCCCTTTTGCTGTCACTTAATATTACTCAATTTGTTATATTTTATTAAGAAAAAAATTGCTGAGAATCTTTATAGACTTCTTTTTGTATTTTGTTTCTTTGCTCTTAGCTGTTCCTATCTCTCTAGAAACTAATTGTACCCTTCCACTTTCCTAGTGTTTAAGATACTCAGGTAACTAAATTTGGGTCACAAGTGAAGGAAAATGGGTCATGAATGAGAGTTTTGGAAGTTATATGAAATTAAGTTTTTGTTTTAATGAATAGTCTTTGGATTTTTTGGTCAGCAGTCTGAGACAGTTTATTGTTTTAGATAATTGAGTTCTTGAAAGGTAATATTGGAATCCTCTATTTTGCTACTTTTTTGCTTTGTTTTTGATGATCACTAGTTTTTCTCATTTTTTTGAAGTTGAAAAATGGGCTGTTTGCAAAATTACCATAAAATAGTATTTAGCAGAAGATATTTATAAATATTGAGAAATAGATAAAACTTTATTAGAACTTGTATTCACTTTCCTATAGGATCTTTAAATGACACAAGAGATTGAAAACAGGTTGAGCTCAGTGAAAAGTGCTTCTTTTCATACCTTGAGAGGTTGATTGAAAGGTGTATTGGTGAGAGGGAAAGAAAAACACTTTTAAAAATACATAATTTGGTACTGTTTGAGATTTTAAGTTGTCTAAATTGTAGACTTAACCAATGAGAGAATAATAATATTAATAATGGCAACTGTTTGTTGAGTAGTTACTGTACATCAAGCCCTGGGGCTTAAAACCTTAAGTCATTTGTGTAGAATAGCAGAACTGTATATAGAGAGCCTTGATTCAGATTTCTCAGGTCTTTCTGGTCCTGGCGCCTATACTCCTTACCAGTACATTATGTAATCTTATAAGACAGAAGACTTGAAATATACAAATACTAGAGTGACCAGAGGCAGAGTATGTGTGCGTGTGTGTCTGGACTTGTGAACCACAGAAGTGTAGTGAATTATGATAAGTGCTATGGAGAAGTCTGTACAAGGTAAGGTGAGGTTACAAAGAAGGGAGATACTGCCATCTGGAAGATGGAAATAGAAAGGAAGACATAATTAGAGGAGGTAAGGCTTGAACAGCATCAAATAAGAAGATGCTTGCCAGACAGGCAAGGTACAGGGAATAGAGAGAACATGTTTGACATGAAACAAAGCAATTTGTTTTGTTCAGAAATTTGTAATAATTGTGAATGGAGAGTAGTAAGATGTTAGTGATTCGATGACTGATAATGGTAGAGTGGATAAGAGTTAGATGGTGGTTGGATGCGGTGGCTCATGCCCTTAATTCTAGCACTTTGGGAGGCAGAGGTGAGAGGATCACTTGAGGCCAGGAGTTTGAGACCAGCCTGGGCAACACAGCAAGACCCCATCTCTACAAAAAAATAGAAAAATTAGCCATGTGTGATGGCACTAGCTAGTAGTCCCAGCTATTCAGGAGGCTGAGGCAGGAGAATCCCTTGAGCCCAAGAGTTTGTAGCTTCAGTGAACTGCACTCTAGCCCAGGCAGCAGCAAGACACTGTCTCAAAAAAATAAAAAAATAAAAAAGTCACATCGTGGACAGTCTAACCATGGAGTTCAAACTTTAATCTCTTACATAACAGGGAACATGGAAAATTTTCAAAAAATTTTTATTCTAAAATGACCTCAAACTAATAGAATCATTGCAAGGACTCTTATATACTCTTTACCCAGATTCACTAATTAACATTTTGCTATATTTGCTTTATCATGCTTGTTCTCTCTATATACTTATTGCTTTTCTCCTATGTCATTTTTAGTTAGTTTTCCCCTGAATACCTCAGTGTATATTTTCTAAGAACAAGGACATTTCCTTATATGATCACAGCACATTAAGGAAATTTAACATTGATACAATTCTATTCTGTAATATAGTCTATATTTAAATGTTCCAGTAATATTTATAGCATTTTTTTCTTGGTCCAGGATGTAGTCTAGGATCCAGTCTGGGAATATATATTTCATTTAATTGTTATGCACTTGGAAGGTTTTAAGCATGAAATATATTTTAGAAAAATCACTCTGACCACAATGTCGGGGATAGACTGGAAAGATCTGTTAATAAAGGCAGGAACATTATAATAGTCTAAGATGAGAGATGATAACATAGTAGCTGCTGGTATTAGAGAGGCATCAGCTGTAAAAAAATTTTAAGTAGAATCCATAAAATATAGAGATGATATAAAAATTTTGAGATGGTATAGAGGGTGAGGGAGAAAGATAGCTCAAGAATGACTCGGCCAGGTGTGATGGCTCATGCCTGTAATCCCAGCACTTTGGAGGCCAAGGTAGGAGGATCTCTTGAAGCCAGGAGTTTAAAACCAACCGTGGCAAAATAGACCCCCATCCCTGCCAGAAAAAAAAAAAATTAGCTGGGCATGGTGGCACGCATCAGTAGTTCCATCTACTCAGGAGGCTGAGGTGGGAGAAGGATTGCTTGAACCTGGGGATTCAAGGCTGCCATGAGCTTTGATCATGTCACTGCATTCCTGGGTGACAGAGCAGGACCTTCTTTTTATTAAAAAAAAAAAAAAGAGTCCCAAGTTTTTGCTGGCTTGAAAGACTGAATTATGAGAGTTTTCAAAGTTATCAGATCAGTTAAAAATGAAGAATAAGGATTAAAGAGCATGTATGGGTGGAGGACCCATGACTAGAGATACATACTTGGGAATCATCAATATTATTGTGGGTGAGGAACAAGTATTATGGAAAGAAAAGAGTTAGCAGCAGCCATAGGAAATAGAAATGTTTGAGGAGAAGACAGAGAAAGAAGAGCAAACAAAGGAAATAGTATTTTGGAAGTAAGCTAAAGAGGGAAGTTGAACAATTGAAGTTGTTAAGCAGACTCTAAATAAGTTGTGTACTGAAAATAGTCATTTTTGGATTTGCCAGTTGGGAGCTTGTTGGTACCCTTACCAACAAATTCAATAATGTAACAGGAACATTTGCCAGATCACAAAGGATTGAAAGGTGAGAAGGATAAAGTAGCAACAGATATAGTTGCTCATGTTTTTTTCCAAGAAGTTTGACTTTGAAGAACAGAAGCAATAAAAATCTAGCTGAATCTAAGGAAGATTTTTTTTTCTCTTCTTTTCCTTAACTAATGGGATGCTCTCAGAAAAGAGTTCCTGATTTTGTATCTTTTGAAGTTTATGGAATGATTTGGGATTATTCCTGATGTAATGGCACTATTTAAGTATAAAATTAAGCATTTCTTTGTGGCCTGAAGCTCTAAAACATTTCTTTCTTTTATTTTTTCCCACTCTGAATTTTTTTTTATATCCTTAATGCCAGAAATTTAAAAAAACTTGGGGGCTCTAGAACATTTTAGTTCTTTTCATTCTGAAATTTTTTCTCTAATACCTTAATGTCAGGAATTTAAAGAATTTTTAATTATTTATTTCAATAGATTCCGGGAATACAAGTGTTTTTCATTTCATGGGTGAATCGTATAATGCTGAAGTCTGTGCTTTTAGTGTACCCATCACCAGAATGGTGTACGTTGTACCCAATAGGTAAATTTTTATCTCTCACCCTCTTCCACCCCCCCTTTATTTCCAATGTTCATTATATCACTTTATGACTGTATATACTCATTGTTTAGCTCCAACTTATAAACGAGAACATGTGGTATTTGTTTTTCCATTCCTGAGATGTTCACTTAGAATAATGGTTTCCAGTTCCATCCAAATTGCTGCAAAAGACATTATTTCATTTCTTTTGATGGCTGAGTAGTACTCCATGGTACATGTATACCACATTTTCTTTATTCACTCATCAGTTGATGGGCACTTAGGTTGATTCCATATCTTTGCAATTGTGAATTTGCTGCGATAAAAATTTGGGTGCAGGTGTCTTTTTGATGTAATTACTTTTTTTCCTTTGGGTAGATACCAGTAGTGTGATTGCTGGATCGAATGGTAGGTCTACTTTTAGTACTTTGAGGAATCTCCATACTGTTTTCCATAGAGGGTGTAGTGTACTAAGTTACATTCCCACCAATGGCGTGTGAGCATTCACATTTCAACACATCTGTGACAATGTTTATTATTTTTTTACTTATTAATAATGGCCATTCTCCCAGGGTTAGTATTGCATTGTGGTTGTAACTTGCATTTCTCTGATGATTAATGATGTTGAGCATTTTTTCATATGTTTATTGGCCATTTGTATATCTTCTTTTGAAAAAAAATCTTATGTCTTTTGCCTTCTTTTTGATGGGGTTGTTTTTTTCTTATTGATTTGTTTAAATTTCTTTGTAGATTCTGAATATTAGTCCTTTGTCAGTTATATAGTTTGTAAATGTTTTCTCCCATTCTATATAGGTTGTTTGTTTACTCTGTTGATTATTTGCTGTGCGGAAACATTTTAGCTTAATTAAGTCCTGTTTATTTTTGTTATTGTATTTTCTTTTGGGGTCTTAGTCATAAATACTTTGCCTAAGCCAATGTCCAAAAGAGTTCCTGTGTTTTCTTCTAGAATTGTTATGGTTTCAGATCTTATATTTAAGTCTTTAATCCATCTTGAGTTAATTTTATATAAATTGAGAGATAGGGATCCAGTTTCATTGTTCTGCATGTGGCTGTCCAGTTTTCCTATCACCATTTGTTGATACGGTGTCCTTTCCCCAGTGAATGTTTTTGTCTGCTTTGTCAAAAATTGATTGTAGCTATATGGTTTTATTTCTGGGTTCTCTATTCTGTTCCATTGACCTGTATGTCTACTTTTATACCCGTACCGTGCTGTTTTGGTTACTGTACCCTTGTAGTGTAATTTGAAGCCTGGTAACATGATGCTTTCCAGATGTGTTCTTTTTGCTTAGAATTGCTTTGACTATTCGGGCTCTTTTTTGATTTTATATGAAGTTTAGGATTGTTCTTTCTAATTTTGTCAAAAATGACATTGGTATTTTTATGCATTGGATCTGTAAATCACTTTGGGCAGTATGGACATTTTAACAATATTGTTTCTTCTGATCCATGAGCATGGGACATTTTTCCATTAGTGTCATCTCTGATTTCTTTCATCAAAGATGAAAGTAGTAGTTTTTGTAGTTTTTCTTGTAGAGATCTTTCACTTCTTAAATATATTTCCAGATATTTTATTTTCTTTGTAGCTGTAAATGGTTTTGAATTCTTGATATGACTCTCAGCTTGACTGTTACTAGTGTATATAAATGCTGCTACTGATTTGTGAACATTAATTTTGTAACCTGAGACTTTACTGAATTTATTTCTCAATTCTGGGAGTCTTTGGGAGGAGTCTTTAGGATTTTCGAGGTATAATATCATATCATTGGCAAACAGGGATAGTTTGACCTCCTCTTTCTGATTTGGATGTCCTTTATTTCTTTTTCTCTTGCACAATTATTCTGGCTAGGTCTTCCACTACTATGTTAAACTAAAAAAAGAAGACCAAACCAAACCCAAAGCTAGCAGAAAAAAAGAATAAAGATCAGAGCAGAAATAAATGAAATTGAAACCAAGAAAACAGTACAAAGGATCAACAAAAAGAAAAGTTGGTTCTTTGAAAGGATAAACAAAAGACTACTAGCTAGATTAACCAGGAGTGAAAGATAAATGATTCAGATAAACTCAATCAGAAATGAAAAAGAAGACATTACAATTGATACCATAAAGAAAATGTATTGAGGAAAATTTGAAACACAAATGTAGAGAGACTAATATCTTTTATGTACATCTCCAAGCTTAAACAGTTAATGTTTTTGTCAGTCTTGTTTCACCTTGATCTATTTTAAAGCATATTCCAGACATTTTGTCATTTCACCTGTAAATAGATACAGGTGAAATCACTACATAAGTACTGATCATGTTTTCGCATTGCTATGTTATAGGTTTTCTAAGTACGACCACTTTAAGATCCAAAATTGAGCAAAAAACTGAATCTTTTACATTGGAGGGATTGCTTACCTAGCAATGGATTTATTAAAGAATTCCTTAATATGTGATAAAATTTATAAATAAGCAAATCAAATATGATTTTTTAAGATTACACAGTATATAATCTGAGATTTACTCAGGAACAGCTACACTAAGGACTCTCAAATACCGTATAAAATATAATTCTGAAATATTTCTCCCATTTTTCCCATTTCTCTCTGTTTACTGCCACTTTTCTTTTGTCTACACTACTATAATAACCTGTCCTCCTTGCCGCTAGTATTTCCATATTCTAATTCATTTTTCATGTCCATGGGATTCATTTTCTAAAACACAGATATGACAGTCATGTTATATTCCTGCTTAAAAATACCTGGCTAATTTCAAAGTTCTTCTCAGTAAGATCCTTCACAACCAGACCCTCTTTATCCCTTCTCTGACTTCATTTCTTCTATATCTTTTGGGTACTAAATATACTGTTTACTGTTTTTTTGACCCTGTGTATTTTATTTTTCATGTTTATAATGTTCCTTGTGACAGAAATACCCTCTCCATCAATCCATTTATCTGATTGGAAAACTACTGGTTTTTTGAGGTTTAGCTAAAGTCTCACGTGTTACCTTCTTTTCAGTAGCTTTCTTTGACACCAACTTTGACAGGATTAGATAATTCCTTATCTGCATTCCTGTAACATGTGGTATAACCTTTTATAGATCTTAGCACACTGTGCTATAATTATTTATATTCTTGTCTCTGAGGTATCCCTTTGCCTCCACCCTTAGGCTATTCCCAGCAACCAGCACGGTGCCTGGCACATCATTAGAATGCAATAATAGTTCATTGAAATTAATGAAATTATTTTTAACATCAATATTTAAGATGTGCTTCGGATGCTGTGTTATATTCCTGGCACATTATGTATAATAATATGCTTTGAAACAAAGCTAGAATGAGACTTCTTTAGTGTATTAAAATTATTAAACAATTTTTATGCTATTTTATCCAATAGAGGCCATTTGGGGGACCTAGCTATATATCAAACATAGAGTTGTTAGACATGAGGTTGCTTATTTATCTGATAGAATTAGAGAAAGAACAGTGAATAAGAAAGATTGGTAAAATAGTGAGTTGAAGTGTTAAAACAATGGGAAATAATAAGAGTGAGAAGATATCTTAGCATATTGTCTTCAAAAGGAAGATCATTAAGCTTGAAGAGGGTTCTGTGAGAAAAATATTTTTTAGCAAATTTGACAATTCAGTAGGGAGACCCTGATTTATGGGACCATAGCTTGTGGTAACCACAGTAGTTCTTTACATATTTTGTCTTTGTCTAATTTTTTATAAAATGTTAGCTCTTAATTTGTTGTTATTTTTGTTACATTTATTTTGTAGAGTATTTTCTGTTGCCAATTTTTGTAAATTCTGTTGCAATATTTCCTAAGACCACTAGAATGCACTATAATGCAGTATTTTGTGTTTGAAAATGTTTTTCTTTTTTTACATATATGTAAAAAATGTCAATAAACTCCCTAAAATTTTATTGTCACTATTACTTTCTGTTAACTGCAAGTCAAATTAATGTCTTTAAATCTTACCCTCTAATAATCAACTTTATTACAAATGACATTGAAACAGAATAGGAAACATTTAGTCCAGTGATGAAATCTTTGTGGTTAAGGGATGCATTGGGAATAGATGTTGTAGATAATTTGGACCAAACATATTTACTGAAAACTTTAAAATTACATACATACACACACACACACACACACATATAGTTAATTAACCAAATAACAACAAAAGTAGTCTCCCATCTGCCTCTCTATTCACTGATTTCCCTTCCTGAGGAAATCTTAACTGATATCTTATGTATCCTTCCAGAAATATTCTGTGTATATGAATTATATATGTATATTTTTAAAAAACTTGTATGGAGGCATATTATACATAGTATTTTGTAACTTTTTGCCTAAGCTTAAGAGATCAATTCATATTAGCACACAAATATTCTTTTTTTTTTTTTTTTGGAGACAGAGTCTCGCTCTGTTGCCCAGCTAGAGTGCCGTGGCATCAGCCTAGCTCACAGCAACCTCAAACTCCTGGACTCAAGCGATCCTCTTGCCTCAGCCTCCCAAGTAGCTGGGACTACAGGCACGCGCCACCATGCCCAGCTAATTTTTTCTATATTTTAGTTGGCCAATTAATTTCTTTCTATTTTTAGTAGAGATGGGGTCTCGCTCTTGCTCAGGCTGGTTTCGAACTCCTGAGCTCAAATGATCCGCCCACCTCGGCCTCCCAGAGTGCTAGGATTACAGGCGTGAGCCACCACGCCCGGCCTATTATCCTAGTCTTAACATATTGAATATTTATTATAAATGGCCTCAATATTTTGGAGAGCAAACAGGTCAAATTATACAAATACATTAAGCAGGTATAGTCATTTTTTAGGTACCTTTTTAAAGTTTCTACCTTATCTGTATTATTTTTCTGGTCTCAGATGGTTAAATCTGATTAACCAGAAATGATAATTTTCTGTTAACTTTTAAAAGAAGATAGATAGTATTCGCATTTCACAGTACTTTCTGAGTGAAAGACAAATATATGTTGACTAGTATTAAAAAAATTACACATTCCTACTGGAGTATCTTATTCAATATTGATGATTTTGGCTGAGGTTGTCCCCCCTTCGATTGTTCACTATAATGCATACTTGGAGAATCATAATTACCTGACAAGACACATAATATTGTACATGACTTTTCTTTCTTTCTTTTTTTTTGAGACGGAGTCTCACTCTGTTGCCTGGGCTAGAGTGCTGTGGCATCAGCCTAGCTCACAGCAACCTCAAACTTCTGGGCTCAAGCAATCCTTTTGCCTCAGCCTCCCAAGTAGCTGGGACTACAGGCATGGGCCACCATGCCCAGCTTATTTTTTCTATGTATTTTTAGTTGGCCAATTAATTTCTTTCTATTTTTAGTAGAAATGGGGTCTTGCTCTTGCTCAGGCTGGTTTCGAACTCCTGACCTTGAGCAATCCTCCTGCCTTGGCCTCCCAGAGTGCTAGGATTACAAGCGTGCGCCACCTTGCCCGGCTGACTTTTCTTTTAAAAAGTTCAATTTTGAGAAAAGTTAGTCTTTGAAAAGTTTATTCCAAACCTTTTTTACTGCTTTTGATAGTGGAGTTCAACTCTGACAGTCATTAAGAAAACTTGAATACTACAGAAACTAGAATGTTATGTGGTTCGTTTGTAATTAAACAAATAAGATTATGATTCCCAGTGTTATTCCTTTATTTTGTTATAATGACACTTGATGGTATAACAACAGCAAAAAAGGCAAGCACTTTTGTATTATAAATTGATACCATGGAGGGCTATGAGCCTTTGAAAGTTCCAGGAGTGTTTAGCCAGGACTACTGAATACTGATGAGTACTCCTATTACGTATCTTAAATTTCATATAAATATGTTTTAAGATGGTTTATATTTTCTCATTTCTTTGTTAGAGCCAAATACCACAAGTTGAAATATGGGACAGAATTGAATCAGGGAGATATGAAGCCTCCAAGCTATGATTCTGGTAAGCTAATTTTAAAGGAAGTTTAAGTGATAAAAAGAAATTAATGTCTAGTATTTTGTAGCAGCAACGTTTAATAGTTAATTTATAATTATTTGCATGTTAGTTATTTTTTCTGACCTGCTTATCTTTTGGCACTAATCATTAAGTGTCATTTAGATCATTTTCCACTACCTTCCTTCCTTTTCCATCTTCCCCTTTCTTTTAGTTCCCCATTTTCTGCTTATGTTCTGCAATTACTGGAAGGATCAGAATTCATGGGGTAACACGCACCAACATAACCTTGTCTTGCTGGGTCTGCCCAGCATTAATGGGAACTTTGAGATGTGCAGTACAAAGTACATCATGCCCTTGAAATCCTGAGAAAGAGTAGTAACTATGGAGGTAAGAGATTTCTTCTTAAAGCACAGGGGGTTTCCTAATTCCTTAAACCTAATTCTTCAGTTTCAGGTACAAAACTGTTTTGGACTTTCTTACCCATAGAAGGTTCTATAACTACAAGATGTTTTAACAACTGAAACATTTATTATCTTTTTGTGTTATTTCTTCTTTTTCCTTCCTCAACTTTCCCCTTCATACCACCAAATGATACAAAATAGTACTTATAAACAGTTTAGATATTAAGGAATATAGATACAATTCATTTATTAGTAAGTGTAAGGGAAAAATGAAAAAAATTGTTCAAAAGTTATCACCATGTTTCACATGAGTGTATTTTTGGCATAATTTCAGATTAAATTTGTCAAATATCTGAAGGTATTAATGATCATTTATATCATTTACTAGAATACCTACCTTGTGTTGCAGTCTTTATGTGTACATATTAACTTTAATTTTTAAAATAGTTATTCAGTGAAGACAATATTTATTCTCTTATTATGTATGTGAAATTTAAACTCAGAGATATAGAGAAACTTGCGTAAGGTAACACAACTATTAAGTGATGGGATATGGAGCCGAACCAAAGTCTGCTTGACTCCAAATTTATATTCTTCCCATTTTGCCACACTGCTTCTATATTTGGCAGTGTATGAAAGAACTTTCAAAATAAGTTCTAAATGTACTGCCAATTATATGGTTAATTCAGCGTTGTAATATATTAATGCATTTTCTCGGCTGAATATTAAATCCTTGAGATTTAGAGCAATACCAATAGATCACTGTTGTATTTTTTCCTTTGTTTTTTAATTGTTGTATCTTTTACTTTGTTGTCTGTTCTTGTAAACTGAAATGTATTTAAATTTTTTTAAGAAAAAAATTTAGGCTATTTGTTAAAAACTGTTCTAAAATATATTATCTGGTTCAAAGGAGTGATTTTAATCTGTATTACATAAAACAGTTTCCATTTCATAAGTTTAGAAGTATAAGGCATAGTTGCAATAAATTAAAAAAAAAATTGTAAGTTAACAGTGTAGCTCAGTAGAAAGAACCTGGGCTTTAAAATCAGATAGATGTCAGTTTGACTCTACCCTTAATTTCAATATCCCTGTGATAGTACTTAATTTCCCTGGAGTTGCTTCATTCCTGGTATGTAAGTAAACTAGGAAATATTCTGAGAGTAATTTGTAACTTAAACCTTTATTTTCTTAGTATAGAATACCTAGTTAGTACCTAGTATCACTCCATCTAGCCATCTTTCCAAGCATCCATTCATCTTATAAATAATAAATATATAATGTTTGTCATACCCAGCACCAAATCCAATAAATAGGACAACAATGCCCTATTGGATCCTATCTTACAGGAAAGATAGACAGTTAAAGAAGTGATTACACTAAAATAAGACATGTATAATGGGGAAATAATAGGTGTTATTGAGCACAGTAGCAGAGGAACCAAATCTAGTCAAAGTGGTCAAGGAAGGCTTCTTGGAGGAAGTGATATTTAACTTTGACATCTGAAGAACAAGTATTAGTTAGCTAAGGAAAGTAAACTGATTAAATATTTACTGAATGAGAGATGAGGGAAAGACAGATTATTAGCAGCAAAGCTTCTGAGATAAGAGTGGCACATTTGAGAAACGGAATAACTGGACAGTAGTATTTCCCTATGCAGCAAGAGATTAACTGGGGGAGTAAGATATGTTACAAGGGCCTTGTGAAATATGTTAAGGTGACGAGAAGACATTTGAAGGATCTTAATTAGGGCTGTTAGTGTGATCTGAGAGTAAATCTGATGCTCAGACTGCAATGTGAGAGATGGATTAGGGAGAAGCAAAACTGGAGAGGAGGAGACTGGTTAGAAGACTGTTGCAGCCACCTGGGCAAATGAGAAAGCTTTCCTCGACAATAGAGTTGAAGAGAAGTGGGTATATTCAGGAAATATTTGGGAGGTAAAATCTGCAGGAACTAGTTCTTGACTGGATAGTAAAGATGACTCCCACATTTGTAGTTGAAACAACTAGACCAGAAGTATGTTTAGAAAATGGTGGATTCACTTTTGGGTGTATTTCTTAGGCAACCAAGTGAAGATGGCTAGTAGACAATTGTATATATGAGTCTGGAGCTCAAGCCAGAGATACGGGTTAGAAAAATAGATTTGAGAGGCATCAACATATAGTTCTGCTACAAAGTTCTACTCCCAAGTCATTGGAGTAGAAAAGATCACCTAGGGCCTCATGCAGAGTAAGAGGATCCAAAAGGTCCTGAGAAATAGCAACATGTAAAAGCTGGTAGAAAAATAGAAACCCAAAAAGGAAACTGATAAGGACTACATTAATGGTAGGAGGAAAACCAGAAGAGTGGAAACCAAGAGAACAGGTTTCCAGAAGGAAGGGCTATTCAGCACTACTGATTAAGTACTAGAGGACTGAGGAATATCTCTAGAATTTAGTGACACGCAGGTCACTGAGAACTTTATTGCAAGCAGTTTTAGGGGAGTGATGAGGGCAGAAACAAAGACTGAGTGTAGTCAGCTTGCAGGAAGCCTAGGTTGTGAAGGTGAAGGAGAGAGATTAAAGGGCAATAGCTGAAAGGACACATTGGATCAACGAAAGAGAGAGAGAAAGAGGGTGTGTGTGTGTATGTGTGTGTGTTTATGTGTTTCTTAGACAAGGAGCTAGTATTTAATATTAGAAGATAGTTATTGAAATTTGAATATTTTTATACAGTGTGACACATTCTTCCTTACCTGCAGCCTTCTGATTTCAAGATTGTTCTTTTTTAAGCACCAAAGGAGGCAAGAAAAGCTTCATCTTTCTCTGCTGCACCCCTTTTAATAAAAGGATTTGTTCTGTAAAATTAGGATTCAGTTAAAAGGCCACACTCAAGGATCCAGACGGCCAGATGTGGCCCAAAAGGCCGTGAGTTCTCCACCCCTCCTTTTCAGCCCTCTTTTTGAATTAATCAAGTACTTTTTATGATTCCATTTTATCTCTCTTGCTGATTTATTTGCAGTAACTCTTTGTTGTTTTAAGTGCTTGCTTAGGGTTTATAGGGTGGATCTTTAACTTATTACAGTTTATCCTCAAGTGATAATATACTGCTTTATGTATAGTACGAGCACCTTATAACACTGTACTTCCATTTCTCTTCTTCCAGCCTTTGTGCTACTGTTGTCGTATTTTACTTCTATGTATGTTATAAACCACATACTACATTATTATTTTTGTTTCAGCTCTCTATTCTCTTTTAAAGAGATTTAAATAATATGAAAAAATATTTCCAATGCTCATCATTCCTTTGTATAGATCTATATTTCCATCTGGTATCATTTTCCTTTAGCCATAAAGTCTCCCTGTGACATACATATCTTGTAATGTAAGCTACTGGTAATGAATTTTTTCAGCTTTTGTATGCCCGAAAAAGTCTTTATTTTGTTCATAGGCATTGTTTCTGATGAGATATATGCTTTTTTTTTTTTTAGATTAGTCAAGTGCAGTAGTGAGAAGGAGGGAAAGTAGTAGAACAAGGAGTTCAATCTGTAACTTACTGTGGGCAATCAAATGAGATAACTCACTACCTTTGGACCAGCCTCTGCTTGTTGTTTTTATCTTTGTTCCTCTGTATATAATCGGACCTTTATCTTTGGCTGCTTTTAAGATTTTTTCTTTATCATTGATTCTAAACAATTTTATTATTAATATGATGTGCCCTGGTGTAGTTACCCCTCCCCATATCTTTCTTATGCTTGGGATTTATTGAGTTTCTTAGGTCTATGGGTTTATGGTTTTCATGAATTTCAGAACTCTTCAGCCATAATTTCTTCAAATACTGTTTTTGTTCCCCTTCCCTGTGTTATGATTTGGAAACTCTTTCAAGGTAGTAGCTCAGATAATCATAAGGCTCACCTATTTGTTTCCCTTCTCTCAGGTATCACTGTCTTTGTTGCCTCATGTCGAGTATTTTGAAAACCATTGTTTTATCTATTTTGATTAATAGTTGTTTCAGCAGGAGGGTAAATCCAATGTCTGTTGCTACAAGTTGACTGGAAGTGCCAGCCAAATACTTTTAATATTACCAAGAAATTCAACTATTATCCACTTTAAAATCCTTTGTATAGTGTTATTTTTTGAACTTGATAAGGCAAGAATGAATAATTGATAACTACTTACTAACCATGGAAAGAACTGTGAGCTTAGCCTGGGTAAAGAAGTACAAGAGCTTTTTGACTTTGAGGGTTTTGTTTTTTGTTTTTTAACCTCAAATGTTACCCATGGGGTCAGATTTCATCTCAATATAAGAATACACTTTTTTTTGTTAAGAGGATGAGGGTACATTCTTGTTTGATTTGTCTTTATTTTTATTAAGATATAATTTACATGTATTAAAATGCACCATTTTTAGTGTTTTCACAAACCCCTCCTTTCCCACTGTAATTCCCTGGCAACTACTAATCTCTTTTCCATTTTTATAGTTTTGCCTTTTCCAGAAAGTCATATGCATTTCAGAATCTTACAGCTGGGCTTGGTGGCTTGTGCCTGTAATCCCAGCTACTTGGGAGGCTGAGGTAGAAGGATCACTTGATAGCAAGACCTGTCTCTATTATTAAAAGAAAAGGATTTTACAACATACAGCCTTTTGATTCTGGCTTGTCTCTCTTAGCATGATGCATTCGAGATTTATTTATGTTGGTGTGTATCAGTAGTTCATTCCCTGCTCTTATTGAGTAGTATTCCATTGAATTGATGTACCACACTTTCGTAATATCACTAACTGCCAAGTAGGCAAAGGCAGTTGAGTATACCTGAGGATGGCATAGAAAGGATTTAGGCCTAGTGTGATGGGAAATTAAATGATTTCAAAACTTCTTTTCACACTGAAATTTTTAAAGGCTTGAACTTGGCAAGTACAGGTACTCACCTAAATTTGTAAGTCAGTGGAAACATGATGTGTTTGTTTTACCTTAGTACTGAGACACTTTTTGCCTTTTTTTAGGTGCCCTCTTTGTAATTATCTCAAAGTAATTAACTTCTTTTCAGAGTTAATTTAATTCCCCTTATCTTCCCCCCCCCATCCTAAGCCCCAGTCTATTCTATTGCTGTTTCTTTGATATATCACAGAATTTAATCTAGTTATTTCAGAGTTATTTTAGGAGAAAAACAAACATAAGAACATAATTCTTATTTTTATTAATATGTTTCTCTGCTTCCCTATCATTGTAGTGATAGCACATGAAGGAAAATGCTGAAGCTCTGCAGTGAAACAGAAAGGAATTCAACACTTAACTGTATTTCTAACTAATAAACCTGAATATTATCCTCTGAAACTCAGCTTTCTTTTCTTTAAAATGGGGGTTAACAACTATCTTTTGAGGTTGTAAGGGTTAAAAGAGATAATGTATATATGTTTAACACGGTGTCTAGAACACAGCACATAGTAAATGCTTAATTTCAAATATCACAAAACAGATTTTTCAAGTCCCTATTGTACCTCGACTTGCATAGGATCCTATAAAGATCAGCAGCTTCTTATAGTTTGATCAAAGGCTGATAAAAAGTATGAACTCTTTTGTATTGTTGAAGTTGATCCATAGTGTAGTTTGGAAATTCTTCAGTCCAGTCTTACTATAGGAAAAACTCTTTATTTTACCACCTTCTTAAAGATTCTGCTTTTTACCTAATGATAAATTTAAGTTTTAAGGCACTCAGGAGGTTTTCATTCAAAGAATGTCATTAAAAGAATATTTGAGGTTTTCATTTAACAGCTAGGGAAGGAAACAGATTTGGATTGAGATTATTCCTTATATATCTGATTTTTATCAAACTGGCTTTTCTACCATCATTCGTTGGTATTTTGTTCTAGTTCTGATGTGATCATAAGAGTTTTATTTTGTTCTCATTGTGTGACTTGATAGGTCTTCTTCCTGGAGGAAAATTCTTAGACTAACTAAAGATAGGGAAAATATCTATATTTTAATTCTTCTACCCTGCGGGGAATCCAGTAGCAATAATTAATTTAAATTAGAGTTTTGATATGGAAATTAGAGTTAAAAACAGAATTTACATTTTCTTAAAACATTCCTTACACTTGCAGTTTTATATATTCTTAACCTTATAAATGTTTGTTGGACATTTTTTTATGAATTGTGATGTCCTCTAACAGGTAAAACAAGTCAGTTTTATTATGATTTAATGTTTTCCAGATGAAGGTAATGAAACAGAAGTGCAGCCACAACAAAACAGCCAATTAATGTGGAAACAAGGTCGACAACTACTCAGACAGTAAGTACCCCAAGGTCAAACTTATAAATGGTCAAAGACAAGAAATTTATTTTCCTGAAATGATTTTTAGTTTGTATTTTTAACTCAGTAGAATGTTTTCTATTGAGTTGAAAATGATATAATAATACAATCTTATATGACTGCTGTGAAAATTGAATTACTATTCCTTTTTCATATTAAACATTTTTTCCCTGTGGTAGAATTTATATAATTAAAAGAATTCTATACCCTTTAAAGTTATTCTTTTCATTGCATCTTTTATGCATGAATATATATATATGTTTTAATATAAGTCCAGTCAGTGTTTATATGTTTTGTGTTATGTTTTTAAACTTTTAAATAGATTGAAGAACTTTTTGAATTCCCCAAATTTGCAAATATTACCTAATATGTATTTTCTCCTATAAAATATGTGTTTGAGATAATAAAGAAGAAACAAAGCTGAGTTGAGGTTATGATGTTAATTGTGGACTAGACCTACTTACCAATCAGTGCCTGATCCTTGTATACCACCTTTGAAACTGGTATTGAGATTTGTGCCCCAGTGAAATAAAATTTGCTCTCATTTTGGACTTCAGGAGTTACTTGAAGTAGTTTAACCTAAGGTTTCCAAAGTAGATGCATACCAGCCATTCTTTTTGACTATGGGAAGAGAATATTAAAATGTCTCCTCCTGTTTTTTAATCTAGACAAAATTAGAAGAAAATGAGACTTTATTGATATTTCGTAAGTAGATTTTCACTAGTGCCCTCACTTTGGTCTTTTTTTTTTTTTTTTTTTTTT
>VBSM01002608.1:146945552-146962571 GCA_008086735.1 Cheirogaleus medius
TTTGGTCTTAAATATGACTTAAATGCTGATTTTTTTTTTTTTATAAGCAAGAAGTGGTTTCATGATGAGATATCCAAGAGATATTTTCAAAAATGTCAAAGGACCCATAATCTGCTCCTCAAAATAGAGGTGCCATTTTATCAATGAACAAGGAAGTAACTAATTAGTAAAACCAACTTATCTATAGCAAGAGCAGTTTTGAAACAGATAATTGTAATGTGATTTTTATTGCCAAAGTGAGGCATGTATCAAATATTATTTGTTAAAAATAGAAAACAGTAACATCTTAGTAGTACTTTGTAAGAACTGATTAAATTCAGGAAAGTTGGGAATTTATTATCTAAATTTTAATTAAGACCTTTCTATAAATATTGGATGGGATTGAAAAATGAACATCTTAATTTAATAAGATGCACTTACTCCACTTGATCACATATTATCTTTGGGAGATATCTCTTTCAGCTATGCTATTAAGAGCAAATCTCACCGTAAACTGAACTTAAACTTGTTATCTCTTCACTTTTGTTCTCTTTCATCTAGTAAACTCAATGCCTGCATATAAGTTAATGCCTAACATTTTGTCTGTTGTGTTTATTAATGACATTTGCCTTTTTCATGGTCCTGCCACTGCTACTTTGGTCTTTTTTGGTCACCTTTGGTGTTAATAGGCATTGAGTGCTTTCCATATTCCAGGTAGAGTATTAGATGTGTCTATTTTAGGGGAAAGAAAACTGAGGTTCAGGAGAGTTAAAGTTACATTGCAAGTAAGTGGTAGAAATTGACTTAAAACCCAGATCCAACTCTCAATACAAAGCATATGCTCTTTTTTCTGTGTTGTTGCCTCTCTAACATACACACATGTATGTACACACACCCCACATCCCACAATTTAATTGTGGTCTATTTTTATTTTAGAGTTGTCTCAGGATAGAAGCTTCCCTTCTGTAGAAATGACTCTCTGAAAAACACTATCTTCTTGTATGTCATAGAGGAAACCATATGTACTAGAAACATTCTCTGTAAATCTCAAATTACTGATCCATGACACTTTACGTTAGAAATATTTAAACTACTGGAATCACTATTATAAAATAGTAATTTGGTAGAATATGGGAGTGAACTTGCTCCAATCCTGCCTAAAGGAAAGAATGTGCTATTAGATATATTAAGGAACAGCTTCTTCTTATGATAAATGTGATGAATGGTGTATTGTATAGTTCTTTGATTTTTTTCAGTGACTGTAGTGGCTGGTACTGCAAGAGACAGCTCCATCTGCAGCTGGAAGATTATTAACAAGTCTTACTAGCATAGTACTGTACTGTTAAGTCTTATGTAGGCAATGACTTTAAAGAAATATTGTTATTTACATATTAAATTATGGAATACTGATTCCAGCGTGAATGAATTGTAAGGATTTTCTTTATACAGGTATCTTCAGGAGGTGGGTTACACAGATACTATTCTAGATGTGAAATCTAAACGAGTGCGAGCTTTGTTGGGCTTTTCAAGTGATGTCACTGACAGGGAAGATGACAAAAATCAGGACTCAGTTATAAATGGCACAGAGGCTGAAGTTAAAGAGACAGCAATGATTGGGTAAGTATTTTGTCTGGAAAGTTTTTTAACTATAACTAGTTCTTATTAAATATTTTTCGTTTTATGGGTGTCGCTTGCACTTTTAGGTAGTGATATAGAAATAATTATATAATTAAGTTTAATGATTTTTAAATATTTGGTTAGAAGGCAGTTATACATAGGGATTAGAGTTATCATTTATGATTATTTTAATTCAAGACTTTTTTATTTAGGATGTTTTAGTTGCTTGAAATTTAAATTTCATGTAGATTTTAATATCTTTAAGCTCAATCACTTACTAATAGAAATTCATAAAAGATTTTATTTGGAAATTCATTACAAATCTGTAAGAGTTAAATTTCATTATTGGTGACCCAGAAATCATGAAAATACCTCAAATTCTTTTTTTAAAACATTTAATTAATTTATTTTTGGAGACAGAGTCTTGCTTTGTCAACCAGGCTGGAGTGCAATGGTGTAATCATTGCTCACTGCTTCCCTAAACCACTGGGCTCAAACAATCCTCCCACCTCACCCTCCCAAGTAGCTGGGACTACAACTCCTGGCTAATTTAAAAAAAAAATTTTTTTTTGTACAGACAGGTTCTTGGGGTCTAGCTGTGTTGCCCTGCTGGTCTCAAAATCTTGGGTTCAAGTGATCCTTCCGCCTCAGCCTATCAAAGTACTGGAATTACAGGCAGGAGCCACCGTGCCTGCCCCTTCAAATTCTTTAGAAGTAAACCTTTTCTTTTTTTTTTTTTTTTTTGAGACAGTGTCTCACTTTGTTGCCTGGGCTAAGAAGTAAACCTTTTCTTAACCACTTTTGTTTAATAATACTATAACTCATCTTTCATTTGATTTAAAATATCTATTTTAAGTAGATATATTTTAATTGGTAGACTAAGCATGAAAAATTCAGTAGTTTGAAATGTTTTTGTTTTCCACTTTAGATCATATGTAATTGTATATAATTCTATTTAAGAATATGAATAGTTTAATAAGTAGGTTTTTTTTATTGCAAAAAATTCGCCATGATTCTTAAGTGAATAAAAAACCAAAGATTCTATGAAAATCTAATGTTACTTTATTTTGACATATGATTAGGCTAGAAGAATAGTTTTAATTGAATTCTATAAATTTTCTAGTGAGAAGAGAGTTCCTGTTATTTTGAACATAAACTAAAATTATGGGATTAGGTAAAGGTTCAAAACAGGACTTTTATAAACAAATCTCATTGTAGCCTTTTAAAATGTATTAATAATTAAGACTACATTAACTTGTATTTATAAATGTAAGGTGTATATTATTTCTCTGTATAGACATAGAACATGTGGGCATTATTCCCGGTTGTATTTTTACCTTAGGGGTTAACTTAACAAAGGTAATATAAATGTTTTTAGGGACTATAATGCATACTTTAAAAATCTTCAGTAAAGACCTTCAGAAAAGACCACTGTATTGTGTGTTTTGGCCTTGACCTGTCTTTTGAAACTGACAAGGATGTTGTTCTGAATCTGTCATATTTATATAGGGATGGAGAATTGGGGGTTGGGGAGGCAGAGTGGGACAGGGACCAAAACCATAGTTCTCAGCAGATTTGAAATTTAAGATTTATCTATTTTGAAAACTTTGTCCATTGTTGTGACTATATTTTTTTCAGGAAAATGCTCTCTTATCTAAAATATTTCTTAATGAACTGGAGAGAAATCATTCTGTTCTGGTCATTAGGAAACTGTTTACTAAATTTATTTTGAGGGAACTAAATTCAAGTCATATGTTTGAAAATGCAACCATTTCCAAAAGATTAATGGTTTATTTGGCAGTACGATCAAGTCTTACAGTAATATAAATTTGACTAGTATGTAGTTGTAATAACTTTATGTGTACATTTGCTCTTTCACTTCTTAAGCTGTTGAGCAGAAATACTGCATCAGATAAAACCGACATATTTACTAGTTATTATCTTAGTTGTGAAAATTTTTGTGAGAGGTCAAAGGAATAGTAGCAGAGAAGAAAAGAACAGAAAAATGGAGGCAAAGATAATACAAAATTTTTAAAAAAGAAATACATTAAGTTTGATGTAAGGATCAAAATAATAGTGAATCAGGAAGGAGAGTTTATTAGATTACCACTAATCTAAATAGATATGATTACAAAGTACTTTTAAAAGAGTAGCCACTTCTTATATTGCTTTTTTCAATTAATCCATGGAAATGTAATAGATAAGAATCAATGTATATAGCTCATCCTGTCTGCAATAAAAAAAGAAAAAAAAAACAAGGAACAAAAAAGGAATCAATGTAGATCATAATATGATTTGAGGATCATAGTTACAATATATAAACATAAGTTAATGCAACGTATCATGGGCTAATTCTTATGTCAAAGTTAAAAAGATTAACTGAGCAGGATGTACATGTTTTAAACCAGAAAATCTGAGCTAACAGATTCTGCCTCCGTGCTGGATAATTTCAAATTCCTTGAAAGTGCAGCTGCAGATTTCAGTGATGAAGATGAAGATGATGATGTTGATGGAAGAGAGAAAAGCATCATTGATACTTCAACAGTGAGTTAGATAACTTACATAAATATTTTAGAAACTATAGTGCATGCTTTAAAAATAATCCATGTTTTTCAGTCTAAACTCTTTTTTTCCTTGAATTTGGGAAAATATAAAAGTTTTTAATATCGATTTTGAATTCAAGAATATTTTTAGTATAGCAGCTTTCTCTTAGAAGTCCTCACTCTTTGACTTTTTGTTAATTCATTGAACAGGACAATATTTCTATAGGACTGGTGAATATGGTTAATGTTGTGCGTTCGTTATAACAATGCAGTGTTATTGGTTGCTGTAAGAGAATAGAACTAACAGACACATCACGGTGCCTGATGACGACTGGCATCAGCTCTAACGGATGCAGTTTTTGTCTCTCTTGTCAGGGGTAGACAAGTTCTACAGACTTACAGAACTCTTCCATTAGATTTCTTCAAAATTGTTTAGGGGTCTTCTATAGTTTTGTTCAGATCTTTGTAAGTTTATTGACTTTGGCATGGCAGTTTTATAGTATAGGAGATGTCTCTAAATTGCTGCTATTTCTCTTATCCCTTCTCCATTTTCTTTCCCTCCTTCCCTCTGTCCTCTTCCGTGCTCTTCATTTTTCTCCCATGCTCTTCGTTTTTATCCCTTTCTTTTGAGAGAAAGAAAAGATGAGGACATGGTTTGCTTTGCTAGGAAACTGCCTTTCCACTTTCACATTTGTTATTCAGAATAGGGAGGAGGAAAGTAAAGTAACAGAATGCAGACTGGATCTAGAGTTAAAAAGGCTTGGGTTTAAGCTCCAGTTCTGCCACTAATTGTGTTTCTTAATGCATCAGGCTTACTTTTTTAGTTTATAAAAATGAGGATTATAACAAAGACCCATTTTTATCTCTAGAAGACCCATTTTATTATATATCTGATATATAATAAAAGAGACATTATATATGAAAATGATCTGTTTAATTATGAAAAAATGCTTTCCATTATAAGTGTAACTTCTTTGTTTTTTATGTCTTCTGTTTCCTGGCTCCATCAGAGACATTTATTACTTCGAGATTATCGTTTCCTCAGGTCACTATTTTGTAGTACTCTGCTGATATAGCCCTGCCATGGATATTATTTAAATTTCAAGCAGTAACCCCCAATTTTTCTTATCCAAACTTGTCTTAATTTACTGTAGTAAAAGAAAAAGCCTAAACTTCTATGACACTTTTTTCTGTCCTAATCATCTAGAAATTGTGTAACTCCTTGTGATTTCTATGGGATGATTGCATTGAAATATTATTTTCCCATCAAAATACTTTATTCATAGATTAGTGCTAAATAATAACTCTAATCATGATGCTGTTTCTGTTACAGTGACTATCACTTTAAATATTTAAAAAATCTATAAACTGATTATTAAAACTATTACATATGATCTTACTAGAAATTTTCAAACCATAAACTGATATGTTTTTAAAAAATCAAAATCATAAATATACTGTCTTCAGGTGGTACAGATCATAGCAATTCTTTGACCAAGCAAAGAAGGCACACCTAATGTAAACAGACTTAGCTCCATTCAAACACAGGACTCAAAAATTCTTTTAGATTTTTAGGAAAAAGTATTTCTAAACAAATAATTGGTTTTGTTGTAACATTTTTCCTAATGTTTTCATTATTTTACATTAACGTAACGTTATCTTACATTATCTTACAATAATTTTCACAGCTGTAGTCTAATAGCATATGCCAAAAGGACTTTAAAAATCTCTAGCAATGACTAAGCATGACTTAGAAAATTTATTGCATCTTAGAGAATGGCTGAAAAATTATCCTAAAATGTCAAATAAAACAAACAGGTTTTTGAAATGTTATTGTTTAATAGATTCCACTAAGAAGATACAGAAACATAAGGCTCTTTAACTGCTGGTTGTGTTTAGGCTATTGTAGTGGAGTCTCTTCAAAGCCACATATCCTCTCCTTTGTTTTTCTTTGCTCTCTTTGGAGTTTGACTGTTCCTTGGTTTACATTCTGGATTATTTTCCTCTTCTGCATCATCTTCTCTTTCCTCATGATCAACCTCTTCACCTCATTTTTCCTTACCAGCATTATCTACATTCTCATCATCATCAGTTAAGTATAATAATGATCTTGAATGCATGCATGTAAAAAGTGATCAACTTCAAACTATGTGGAAAAACATCTTCTACAGCAACATTTAGTCTCCACATTTAGGAGGAAATAGTAATGGAATTACAAATTATTAACTACTGTTTTAGTCACAGTATAAAGAATCCCATCACCTTTGTGTCATGCTGCTTCTAATGGTTTTCAAAGTGACAGTCTATCCTTTTTTCTAATCTACTTGGGCACCCTGTGCAACCCATAATTTTTTTGGTTTGGTCTTAATTTCTTAAATTGATTTGTGAGCTCATTAAAGATAGGAGTGGAGTGGAATCTTCTATGTAAGGAGGAAAAGTAATACATGCTTATGATTACAATCTCTGCCCCTTCCCATTTACGAATCCTATTCTCCATCGGTAACCACAGTTCACTTTTCTTCTATGCCTATACACTAAAAGCACAGGACTTTTGGTTTATTTATTTAAAATAGGATACTTGATAAATAGTGATCTGCAATGACAGTCCTTTACATGATCTGCGTAAACATGTATCATTTATCTTCATTCTTAGTAAGGTTATACTGAGGAGATAAGACCTAGAAACAGGTTTTTTCCCCATGAATTACTTTTGTAACTTAATACCATATTTAATATCAAAAATACATTCAGACTACCCTTTTTGTCAGGTTGTGAGAACAAGGACCTTCCGTCTACAAGATGTTTGTGATAGCCCCTCTGAATTAGAGCTAGCATCCCTGTCAGGGTCCTGGAGAGGGAGGAGGGGTCAAACCTCTAGGGTAAAAAAGAAGGTGGATTAGGCAATATATTTGTATGTGAAACTATGAAGATCAGGATGTCCCATTGGGACAACTCTTCAGAGACACTTTTTTGCCTTAGTCTGGCTGCCCAGGGAAAATTGGAACAGATTATTTGAATACGGTTTGTGTTTATATAAGAGTACACATTCAGCGTAGGTTTTCTGTTCACAATATGTCAAACTGATCTTGCTTTTTCTGTTTGTTTAATAGATTTGCTAGATGTTAGATTGGGAAGTGCTGCAAACATAGAAGTATTTCCTGATTTTAGAAAAATATCCCAAATAATTAAACCCAGTATTCTAGTATCACTAAGTAATCTTTGATTTCTCTTGTTCACTTTTTGCATATACCAAGGCAGTTAAAGCCAGATAGATTTCATCTACTATACTGGCTTTGTTCTATTAGTAGTGGCTTCCTGGAGTGCTGCGTTGAGAAGAATTTCTGAGGCTGTATGTCATCTGATGGAAAGTGCTGTAATTTATATGTGGTATCAGTTATGAGCATGGAAACAGGGCCATATGAGTCAAATGTTTGATATCTCTTAGGGTCTGTTTCTGAACTCTCTAGTCTGTCCCACTTTTGTTTGTTAAGCCTGTATAATTTTATTTTATTTCACTTTATTTTTTTAGGACAGGGTCTCATTCTGTCACTCAGGCTTGAGTATAGTGACGTGATTGTAGCTCACTGTAACTTCAAACTCCTGGGCTTGAGAAATCCTTCTGCCTCAGCATCCCACGTGTCTAGGACTACAGGCATGCACCACCATACCTGGCTATAACTTTTATAATTTTAAATCACTCAAAATAGTCCAGATATAAAGTTTGATCAGGTCATGCTATTTCTGTTTTTCATGAAGTAAAGAAGCTGACACTGGAGAAATTGAGATATTGAATCATTTTGGTTCTACAAAGCAGTCATCCTAATTTCTTTTGGCTCATTTTGGTAGAGGTGACTGAAAAGGAGATAATTCATAAGGAGCTTAGGCATATATTAAGCTTAAGTTTTAACCCTCTGACTGGATTTGTGATTTCAGAGATATTTCTAAATATATAAGACATAACAGCCCTTATCAGACTTGTTATTAAATATAAGTCTAGACTCTGAAAAATCACTATTTTAGGGATAAAATTGAATATATAGAGAGCTATTAGAGAAAACAGATGCAAGATTAGAACAGCAGAAATAATGATGGGAACCTAAGTGAGTACCTTGTAAGTCTTAAGCATGCATCACTGAATTTGTGGCTTTTGTGATTTTAGATTTTGTGAGGAAATGATATGGTTGTATTAAAAATCATCATGGAGGCTAGGCACAGTGGCTCACACCTGTGATCCTAGCACTTTGGGAGGCCAAGGCAGGAGGATCACTTGAGGCCTGGAGTTCCAGACCAGCTGAACAACATAGCAAAACCCCATATCTACCAAAAAAATAATAATTATAAAATAAAATAAAATATTAGCCAAGTGGGATGGCATGCACCTGTAGTCCCAGGTACTTGGGAGCCTGAGGCAGGAGGATTGCTTGAACCTAGGAGTTTGAGGTTGTAGTGAGCTATGATGACACCACTGCACACTAAGCAAGGCAACAGATCGAGACCCTGTCTTCCCCCCTCCCAAAAAGTCATCATGGTTATATTCTGAAAAACTCTGCAATGTTTTATGAAGTGTCTCCTCTTTTCGTTAGATCAGAATGTCTGCAAACTGCACAGATGGCATCCAAGAAATGTGAAATTTGATTGTGGTTCTCATAGTGCATCAGGGACATTTTTCATTTATCAATAATTTAAATATATATGTCTTACATTCCAATTATTTCAATATTTGGTTTCATTTGTTTATGTAAAACAAAGAAGCCATCTTTTAGAAAATATCTTGTTGAAGAAAGTTTAAATTACTGCTTTAAAATGTCAAATTTATATCTTTTAAAAATACGTGTGTTTTTCATTGAGTTTAGTACAGTTACTTAACAAAGATATACTTTCTGAAGAAAAGAATTGAGTTTTCTCCTTCAGTAGTACAGGGATACTATCTCCTTTTTAAATTAAATCCATAATATATCCTAATATTTTAATTTAGCGTTTTTTCTTAGATTGTTAGGAAAAAAGTGTTGCCTGATAGCAGCGAAGATCGAGATACAAAAGAAGCTTTAAAGGAGTTTGACTTCTTGGTTACATCAGAGGAAGGAGACAGTGAATCTAGAAGCGCAGGTGATGGAACAGACTGGGGTAAGGAACGATACTGTATCCAACCAAAGTTGTTAAGTAAATAAAAGAAATTAATGTTTTACCAGGAGGGCCATATCTTGAACTCTAATGTTGAACTGTCGAACATTCTATGAACTTATTACTGCTGTCACCTTTTATCCAGGGGGTGTATGTGTGTTTAAGGAAGGTTGTACAATTAGTTACTTCATTTTTTTTTTTTAAATGTAAGCAATATAATATGAAAAGAATTTGAATTAATATACAGAATATTCTTTGTTATCTGCCTAGACAGTAGAACTTGCAAATCTAGATGTTGTGGAAATTGAGTAAGAATATAATGGAGGATTTTGTAGATCTCATCTCTGGTATCTTCTATGCAAAAAGAAGTATAAGTTAGAAAATTGTAGCCATTCAATCTAATTTAGGTTTTGACAGTTTATACAAGGCATAGCTTTTTTGTTTGTTTTTTTCTAATTGGTCTAAATGAATCTAGTTTTAAACATCTAGTAAGAGTTAAAACAAGTATTTTGGGGAAATTTCAGTAGCATACATCACTCTAGTAGTTTGGAAATGCATTGTTCCTATCAATAGGATTGTGATAAATTCTTCAAAAGTGATCAGTTCCATCAGGTGTGTGTGTATGTGTGTTGGTGAGTATGAGACAGAGAGATCTCGATTGAGAATGAGAAAATTTTCTCTTGAGGTTGAAGAATTCCAGAACTCAGAGCTTATCCTCTGTGTACTTTAAAGACAGATAAAGTTACAGAATCAGTAAGTATTCTCATTTTTCCTTAGAACTTTTCTTTGGGGCCAACTGAAAATATATTAAACTTTAAACTCTGAATGTTTTATTCATTTAAAAAATGGATGAAGTTATTTTTTCACATTTATAATTTTTTGTATCCTGCTACATAGTATAGTTCTGCTAATGATAACTTTCTACTTTCAAGGTTTTTTCAACACTAAAGCAAAGTTTTAAGGATAGTTCATCTTTGTTTGACAAGTTATATTTTTACTATGTCCTATACATTTTGTGTAAAACAAGAGTGTACAATTTCCTTATGAAGGGTTTAGGAAGCTAGTTTTCCAAGAAACTAATTATACTGGAGGAAAGTAAGTGACAAAATATTTCTTTCTATTTGGCTATTCTGACACATTAACTGTTGGTCTTCTCTTTAGTTGGCAGATTTAAAAATCAGAAAATTTTTCGCTTCTTTGAGGTAAAAGAGATGAATGTTGGTTTCCCTTTTTAAAGTGCAGTATATTTTGCATTTGTAGATATATAACTTCTGTAGTATCCACACATCCACAGGGTAAATGTGACTAACTTAATCTTCCATAGGCTTATTAAATAGTTCACGAGAGTAGGAATTACTTATGTGCTAATGTACTAAACCTCTTTAAAAACAATATTTAACATATTTTAAAATTAAACATTATTTACCATTCTTTAGTGATCGGGAAATGTTTGCTACATTTTTCTGCCACTGAGAAGTTAGAGTCCTTATACAGAAGAAATAGGATTATATGCTATAATCTGATACTGTGATTTAGTTTTCAAGACTTGTGCTTTGGCATAGAGGAAAGGTGAGAGGCAAACATGTGGAAGGTTAAATTATTTCTATTACTTTATTTTGAAATTGTTTACAAGTCTTTGGTTTTGCCTCTGCAAAAAATTGTTTGCAATTTTCTGACAGCTTTTGGTGTGATTTTAGAATGTATTAATTTACTAGTTGGTAAATTATATTCACTTATTTCAATACAGATTCATGGCATTGTACATGTGATTGTGTAGAAATCTTAATTAAAATATACTAAAGTATTAATGAGAAGATAATTGGAATTTTAACTTTAAAATTTCTGATTTCTTTTAAATTTAAGATATTGATCTTTTTGCCAGTCTTTGAGAATTTTAAAACATGGAATTATACTGAACAATACTATGGATGAATCTTGTTTTTAAAAAGTTGTTAGAAGTGGTTAGAAATGGTGTATGTTGAAGTAATTTTCTTTATCATAAATTTTCATCCACTTTTATTTGAGCTCCTACTTTAAATATAGATTGCAGTATACCTTCAAGAACTAACAGTGCAGTTGAATAAAAAATTAGATAAAATGTAAACTTTAATTTTTTTGGTATAAAGTAAGTTTTAAAAATTATATGTGTATACATAAAATAAATATTGATAAAGATGTCTTGATTCTCTGTTAAACTTATATGTACAAATACTCTTAAGTTTATATTTAAATTTTTATATAGATATCTAGGGTGAGACTTATGGTTTGTGTTGCTTTTCACCCATTGAGACTTAAGAACATTTGATAGATTATTTCAGTAGACTCTAATGGCCTAATAATTTAGGAAGTATTTATTTATTGAGAGAATGCAGTGTTGCTAATCATTTTGATATTATTTTAAGTTTATAAAAACTTCCATTAAGTTTTGTTACAAACTGAACCGATGGTTTCTTACTTGAAGTAGATGTTCCTTTAAGTTAACATTTCGTCCATAAAGGTAAAAGTAGCTACACACTTGGTATGAAATTGTTTCACAGAATTATTTATTATTATTTAAATATAGATACACCGCATTTTGAACTTTTCATCTACTTTTATTCAAACACCTACATTAAATGTAGATTTCAATATAGCTTCAAGAACTAGAATAGACCAGGTATGGTTCGTGCCTGTAATCTTAGCACTCTGGGAGGCCGAGGCAGGAGGATGGTTTGATGTCAGGAGTTCGAGACCAGCCTGAGCAAGAGTGAGACCCCGTCTCTACCAAAAATAGAAAAATTAGCCAGGCATGGTGGCATGCACCTGTAGCCCCATCTACAATGTAGGGAGGCTGAGGCAGGAGGATCACTTGAGACCCAGAGTTGGAGATTACAGTGAGCTATGATGACGGAACTGTACTCTAGCCAGGGGACAGAGGGAGACTCTTTATTAATTAAAAAAAAAAAAAAACAGAGATCGTGACACTAGAACACAGGTATTAACTTCTCTCCAAATGTTTCTTAGTATATTTTGTTGCTTAAAATGAAGAACATTTTTACTTTTTAGTCACAAATGTTAGAAATACTTAAACCCTAACTTTTTGTGTATTTCTTTTCTAAAAGAAATATAAAAGAATTCTAAAGCCAAAAGGAAAAACTAAGATACTTTTTCCTTCTCTCAGTTGTGTTAAAATTTTTTTCAAATTTTTCGTCCTTTACACTTGCTTGGTTATTATCTAGTGACTAATAGGAAGACTTTCTTGGGTAAGTTCAGGGAAAAAGTGCCAATTTTTTTTTTTTTTTGGAGACAAAGTCTTACTTTGTTGCCCTGGCTAGAATGTAGTGGTCTCATCACAGCTCACAGCAACCTCAAATTCCTGGACCTCCATGATCCTCCTGCCTTAGCCTCCTGAGTAGCTGGGACTACAGGCATATGCCACCACGCCTGGCTAATTTTTCTTTTTTTTTCTGTTAGAGACAGAGTCTCACTCTGTTGTTCAGGCTGGTCTGGAACTCCCGGCCTCAAGCAATCCTCTTGCCTTGGCTTCCCAAAGTGCTAGGATTATAGGTGTGAGCCACTGTGCCTGGCCTTGCCTAATTTTTTAATAAACAAAAATAGATTTTTTATAATCTTTTATCTCCACCTGAAACACCACACAATGAAAATAATTTGTGATCACCTCAAGGAAAGAAATGTTCTTTCTCTGTTAATTGTAAATAATTCTAGTAACACAGGGTCTGGAGGAGATATTATGTTGATTTTTTTTTCGCTTTGCATTCAAAGTAGACTTCTACTCCACTTACTTTTATCAGAAAGCATTATAATGTTAGTGGCATTTGTTGAATCTTTTAATGACCTTTCCTGTTGGGATGTTAAGTTGCTAGTTGTTAGGTTCAGTATCCCTAATCGAAAATTCGAAATCTGAAATGCTCCAGAATCTGAAACTTTTTGAGGGCCAACATAATGCTCAAAGGAAATGCTATTGGAGCATTTTGGGTTTTAGATTTTTGGATCAGGCGTGCTGAACCAGTATAATGCAAATATTCCCAAATCCAAAACAAATCCAAAATCTGAAACATTTCTGGTCTCAAGCACTTCACATAAGGGATACTCAACCTATAGTTGTTTTCTTTTGCTTTTGTTAGACCTTCTCATGAGAGGAAGGAACTGAATATATTTCTAAGCCTAGGTGACTTCTTACTGCCCTTTGTGCTCACTTCAAAAATAATTTTGAAGCTGATTGGTGGGTCATTAGCCCCAGAATCATCAAAAAATAATTTTTTGATGCAGTGATAATATTGATAGTAGTAACATAGTACAACCATAGTAGTACAACCATAGTACACAGATTTTTCATCTGCCTTTATTTTAACTTAAATCATGTAAATTTGCTGTTAGAGTAGTTAACCCTTTAAGATCTTACTCTTCAGGGACTCTCTTGTGGTGCCAGTGCCACTTCTTTCCTTTTTTTGTGGCAAATATTAAAGAATTATTTAAGATAATTACTTGGTCATACAAAGTGACTTTTCTTTCAAAAGAACAAAGTTGGAACCAAGGGGAAGTTAAAGTGAAATGGGTCTGTCTTATTCCCTACTGAGCTTATGTATCATGTTACTCAGATATTTTTAGCAACAAGTCTACCAATATAGCTAGATCTACTTGTGCTATACTGAAGTCTTTCCCTGAGGAATCACACATCTGCACAGCTATTAGTTGGCCCTTTTCACTGCCAGTCTTATTGCTGGGGTACTTGGGATTCCTTTTTCTCTGAGTACTGCGCTGTCCTTGTGTAACTTCCTTTACTTTAATGTGTGAATCACAGTCCAGTGTATTATATGATACATATGTATACATTTTAACTTATATATGAGTCACATGAGTAATTGTTCTCATAACTGAATTGTCTTATTCTTTAGTAATTTGCTAGATAGCTCTGCGAATATAAGTCAGTGGAATCTTTCAGTTGACCAGAGGTTTCTATACCAGTAGTTTGGCCTGTGTGTTTTCAGGATTTTATAATTCGAATTTAAAGCATTCACTTCTAACAATTTAGCAAAAGTAGATCGCAAATCTTGTTTAGTTGAACATTTCAGCTATTTTAGGTGCTCCCTCCATCTTTCTCCCATTGATTCCCTCAAAAAAGAGTGATATGCTTAGGTTAAGAATCTGGTTAGTTTCTGGCAAGTTAAATAGATTTTACCATACATCTTTGCTGATCTTCCATTGCTATTGTTTTTTTTTTAGTCTAGTAAGACTACGATAAGGCTAAATTTTTACCTAAGAAAATTAAAGACATTCCAGAATCCAAAAGCCACTCAGTTTAATTTATTATTAAGAACCAATTGATGAAAAATAACATTTTTAATTCTTATGTCTTTCTGGAAATATAAAGATTGTTTCTACTATTGATAGATTATAGTTAAATGTAATATATAAAAACATTGAGTTGTTTAAAATTGTTTTTAATAGTGTTATATTCAGTGTTACAAACAGTTTTCCAAACTGGATTGAAACTTAAATTCTGAAAAATAGGTTTCTGTTTATTCTGATTCATTTCAGTTTATTCCAATCATTTATTCAACAAATATTGATCAAGTGCTTTCTTTTTTTGGGGGGGGGGTTGAGACAGAGTCTCACTGTGTTGCCCGGGCTAGAGTGCCGTGGCATCAGCCTAGCTCACAGCAACCTCAACTCCTGGGCTCAAGCGATCCTTCTGCCTTCAGCCTCCCGAGTAGCTGGGACTACAGGCATGCGCCACCATGCCCTGCTCATTTTTTCTATATATTTTTAGTTGGCCCATTAATTTCTTTCTGTTTAGTAGAGATGGGGTCTCGCTCTTGCTCAGGCTGGTTTCGAACTCCTGACCTTGAGCGATCCGCCCGCCTCGGCCTCCCAGAGAGCTAGGATTACAGGCGTGAGCCACCGTGCCCAGCCTGATCAAGTGCTTTCTATGTGCCAGATCTTCTAAGTGAAGATCCCTATTCCTCTGGTGCTTATAGTCTACTAAGAGGATATAGGCAATAAACAATAAGTACAATAAATGATATGGTGTATCAGAAGGTGATAAATGCTATAGAAAATAGAAAAAGTAGGACAGGATAAGGCAGATAGGGAAAGCTGGAATCAGGGTCGGGTGGAAAGAGAGCAGGATGCAATTTAAAATAGGGTGGTCATGGTAAGGCCCATTGAGAGGGTAACTGTTGACTTGAAGTTAATGAGGGAATTGGCCATGTGGTATCTGGGGAAGAAGTGTTCAGGAAGAAGAAAGCCAGAACAAATGCCCTAAGACAGCAGCAGTCCTGGCATGCTTGAGGTATTCAAGGAACCTAGAGTGGCTAGAGCAGAGTAATTCTAGGGGAAGTGTAGTAAGATTTGACCAGATCATGTAGGGCCATATAAACCTCTGGTGAGATGGCGAACCATGGAAAGGATTTGAGCAGAAGGGTGACATGGTCTGATTTTATTTCAAATCATTACTCTGGCTGCTATGTTGAGAATAGATTACCCAGGGCAACCAGTGTTGATAATAGACTTGGGGCTAGGGGGACAATTATTGTAGTAATCCTAGCGAGAGAGATTGATCATAGTGATCAGAGAAGCAAAGGAAGTTCTGAGATGTCAGATGCTGGATATGTTTTAAATGTGGAGAAAACAGTTGAAGTTGGGAAAGAAAGAAAGGTTTTTGGTCTGAGCAAATGCAAGTATGGAATTGCCATCAAAGGAGGTAGGGAACTTTGTGGATGGAACAGATTGGATAGGAAGACAGATTGAGAGTTTGATTTAGTTTGAAATATCTATTAGAGATCCTAATGGAAATGTATAGTGAGCATTTTAATATACGAGTCTTGGGTTCAAGCTAGAGGTCTAAGCTAACATTTACATAGAGTTATATAGTAGATAAATTATTTTATAATAAATATAAAATATATAGCTTATATTTACTCTTTAAATTTTCTTTTCCTGATACAGTGACAATTGATTATTGAATTTCTTTTCTACTAGAAGCTTAGTTTCTTGTTTTTAGGATTTATAAATTAACACATTTAAATTGTTTTAAATTGTAGTCTAGGCATGGTGGCTGCCTGTAATCCCAGCACTTTGGGAAGCCAAGGCAAGATTGCTTTAGCCCAGGAGTTCAAGACCAACATTGGTAACATGGCAATACCCTGTCTCTAAAAAAAAAAAAAAATTGCCAGGCCCAGTGGTCTGCTACTCAGGAGACTGAGGCAAGAGGATCGCTTGAGCCCAGGAGTTCAAGGCTGCAATGAGCTGTGATTGCACCACTACACTTCAGCCTGGGCAACAGAGCTGAGACCCTGTCTCAAAAATAAATAAATAAGTAAATGAATAGTTTTACATTTTGAATGAAGATTAATACGTTTTACAAAATGCTATTTACAAAGCCTATAAAAAAAAATCATTGTTTATTGATGAACACATGTCAAAAATATAAAATTCTTGATATGATGAGATCATTGGAGATTATTTTGTATAATCTCTCTATAATAATCTCTCATCACATAAATTAGTATGAAGTGTTTTTTGTGAGTCCTAATATTAATACAATTTTGAAAATGAGCGGTTCTTGATTGTAAGTGTTTGGGCTTGATTTACTAAAATCACTAAAGCCTTCCAGGTTTTTTTTAAATGTTTCTTTCAAGAGAAATTTATTAATATTAACTAGGAAATTGAATTGATCATTGTTTCTTAGCCATTATATTTTGTGTGACTTATATATCTAATAAATAAGCAGTGACTGTTTTTTTTTTTTTAGTGATAC
>VBSM01002608.1:146962671-146979422 GCA_008086735.1 Cheirogaleus medius
TTGATTGTGAACTTAAAAAAAAAAACACATATGATTATGGAATCATAATAAATCCCAATAATAAATCCAGAGCCTCATGAGAGTGTTGGGCTATGTATTCAAGCAAAGTGGTAATTTGATTTTTAAAACTATATGTGCTTAATTATAACAATGATTTTTTTCAGTGACAATTTTTAAAGCTTATCTAGTGTGACCCTCTGGCAGTCCACCAAAATTATTATTTATAATTTTAGATCTTGAAGAAATAAAGTTAATTTCTACCCCTGAATATTCCATGTGTTCATAGTACGCAGTTCATTTGCTCTCACCACAATATGCTATACAGGGCACAGAGTCAAATATATAATTTTTAGAAGTATTTATTTTCTAATTTAAAATTTTGGACAATTTCATTTATAAGAGTATTACCAATTACCTTTTTTCTTTTCAATAAAATATGTGCCACATCAAAAACAGAAGCCAAAATGAAATTTTTAGCCCTGTGAATCATATATGTATAACTTTCATTATGCAAATTATTAATAAAGTTTAGCAATGGACCTAGTTAAGTATGCAAAATGGAAATATAAAAGCTTTCGAAACATTCCTGAAAACAGTCTTAAACATCTTTTTAGGAAAACAAGGCTAAACTACCTCCTTGGTCATCCACCCTCATTGACAATATAATTGTAGATCTGACTTCTCTTTTATAGCAATAGGAATTTCATTCTTTGAGATATGAAAGTAGTAAAAAGTAAGATTAAAATCAAACTTAGGCTAGGTGCAGTGGCTCATGACTGTAATCCTAGCATTATGGGAGGCTGAAGTGGGAAGATTGTTTGAGGTCAGGAATTCAAGACCAGCCAGAGCAAGAGCGAGACCCCAACTCTACTAAAAATAGAAACAATTAGCCAGATGTGGTGACGTGTGCCTGTAGTCCCAGCTTCTAGGAAGGCTGAGACAGGAGGATCATTTGAGCCCAGAAGTTTGAGGTTGTGGGTGAGCTGTGATGATGCCACTGCACTCTAGCTAGGGCAACAGAGTGAGACTCTGTCTCAAAAAAAAAAAAAATCAAACATTAAGAAACATATTTAAAATTGTAAAAGACTGGAAGGATACGTTTTTCTTTTTCCTTCTTTATAGTTAAGCTAAAGCTTATTAAACACCAGTCATTCCTGTTAGAATATTCTTTTATAATCTGGTAGTTACTTTAAAACATTTAAATCTTTACTTAAAATATCTTAGAATTTACAAATATTTAGCTTGAATTGATAAAAAGTCAGTATCCATTATTGATGTTAGCATAGTATCAATCAGTACGTACCAAGAGATGATGTCATTTAATGCTAACTCAATATAGGTTAAATCAGAGTGAAAAAGATTAATATTAAAACATAAGAACATGTTGTACATTTTATCCAAAATCTGATAAGAAATTTAATCTTAAAGTGAGACATAATTTGTCACGGCTTTGAAGCCATGACAAAACAAGTTAAACCGAGAAAAATTTGGATTATCATACATGAGAAACAATTTCCAGATTAACTTAATGTTGAGATATTTCTTAGGTCATTATGCCAAAAAAATGAATGTCTTGAAATGTAAAATATCTTTCTATTGGAAGGGTAGCCAGGACTTATGTATTATAGAATCCATCTACTCTTACATTGATTATTCGGTTCTTATCAAATATCAAGGCATCTCTGTAGTTGGAATTTAGCACTTAACTAAAACCGCACCATTTGACTGGAACAATATTCCTACTAATAGAAGCAATTGGATTTCCTGAATCAAGGGGTTATGATCTGTGTTCAGACATATAGCACATGGTTTTTTCAGTGATGAAAAATGACTCTCTAGGGGTGAAATATTAATGTCTTTCACTGAAGATTGGGGGACTGTACTTCAGCACATTTTATCTATCATCTTCAGTTCATGATAACTTGATAAAATAGTGGTCTGGGAACAAGTAAAGACTTGTGTAAGTAAAAAACAGAACTGAAGCAAAGCTTTGAACTAGTATGTGAAGCATTAATTTTTAAAACACCATACATTTTATTTAGTTGAACTGAAAATTTTTTTACTCATTAGAAAAAGTTTGAATCTTTTTCATGTGGTCTGGTGGAAACATTTCCAGTCAAATTGTGTACTCCAATCATATTATCTTGAAATATATTTCTAGGCATTAGTTAACAATGCTTTAAAATAGTTGTATTCTTTGCTGGTATAGGAAAAAAGCATAATGGACTATGGGTAAGATTTTCCCATTCTTAATTAAACTTATAACAGGAAAAACTACCGAAGATCTGTTTCAGCCTCTATCCTATATAAAACAGTCAAAACAGGGATGTGGGAGAATGAAGAATCAAAGCTCAGGTAAGTAATTAGCAGGGCATGAGACTTCACCTCGGGTACGTTAGCTTCAGGATGTAAGGCAATGAATGCAAACTTAATTTAAGCAAACAAGCAGGGGTGTTACTGTTTAATTCAGTATATAATAGGCTCACAATCTGTGATATCTGGCTGCATTTAGAGCAAATACAGTGGTTTGATTATAGAGTATTACTACTTCTAATGGTCTAAATTGAACAAGAGCAGTCTTTCACATATGTAAATAGTGATGTTACTCCATTAGCTTAATTTAAAAATATATGTAAAATATTCTTTTCAAGAAACAATAAACTTTTAAAATAATTTGAAAACTTTGAAAATACTTACCTAGTAAAATATTTTTAAAGGTAAATGTTGATAGATATGAAATAAGGTTTATGGCACAAGTTTGATGCAGTTGGATGATTCTATTTCCTCTTTTTTGTCTCCCTCCCTTTTTTTGGCTAGGACCCAATAGGTCAAAACTACAAGATATGCTTGCTAATTTGAGAGATGTTGATGAACTTCCTTCATTGCAGCCATCTGTGGGTTCACCTTCCAGACCCAGCAGCTCCAGGCTTCCTGAACATGAAATTAATAGGGCAGATGAAGGCAAGTATTTAAGACACTGAAGCACAAAAAGCACTTAGATATATATTAAATTCAGTCATTAGGGCTGGGTGTGGTGGTTCATGCCTGTAATCCTAGCACTCTGGGAAGCCGAGGCGGGCAGATCGTTTGAACTCAGGAGTTCGAGACCAGCCTGAGCAAGAGCGAGACCCCGTCTCTACTAAAAAAAAATAAAAAAATAGAAATTAGCTGGACAACTAAAAATATATACATATAAAAAATTAGCCAGGCATGGTGGTGCATACCTGTAGTCCCAGCTACTTGGGAGGCTGAGGCAGTTAGGATTGCTTGAGCCCAGGAGTTTGAGGTTGCTGTGAGCGAGGCTGATGCCACAGCACTCTAGCCCAGGCAACAGAGTGAGACTCTGTCTCAAAAAAAAAAAAAAAAAAAATTTAGTCATTAGGTAGGACTCTCCTGTTTTACAGAGAATTTTATTCTGCAAGTATTTGATCTGCATAGTAGTCCCCAAATGCAGGCTTTCTTACATTCAAGGAGGTTTGATTCCAACTGCAATTTTTAACTTGGAAAAGGGTGTACACCCTTAAGAACCAACTCTAAATTCTGGTTTAGGATATCCTCTAGTTCCACAGATGCCCATGTGGTAGGTCCTGTATATACCATTCCAACATTAGGAGTCTATAAATAGGTAGTGAATGTTTACTTTGAGACTCCTAAATATTTCATTTAAGCATTTTATCAATTAATGAATGAAAAAGGGAAAAAAGTCATCTGAAAGTGTAGTCACATTTTCTGTTTTTCTTTGTTCCTTTCAGTCCTCATATATTTTTTATATAGGCATATTCTATATACACATCATGTAGAATAATTCTGTTTTGTT
Source organism: Cheirogaleus medius (assembly GCA_008086735.1). Classification (NCBI taxonomy): domain Eukaryota; kingdom Metazoa; phylum Chordata; class Mammalia; order Primates; family Cheirogaleidae; genus Cheirogaleus; species Cheirogaleus medius. Next base: position 146,966,489 of record VBSM01002608.1, read on the forward strand.
TTATTTACTTAATATAAAATGATACAAATAGGCCGGGCATGGTGGCTCATGCCTGTAATCCTAGCACTCTAGGAGGCACAGGCGGGAGGATCGCTCAAGGTCAGTAGTTCAAGACCAGCCTGAGCAAGAGTGAGACCCTGTCTCTACTAAAAATAGAAATAAATTAGCTGGACAACTAAAAATATATAGAAAAAATTAGCCGGGCATGGTGGCGCATGCCTGTAGTCCCAGCTACCCGGGAGGCTGAGGCGGGAGGATTGCTTGAGCCCAGGAGTTTGAGGTTGCTGTGAGCTAGGCTGACGCCATGGCACTCTAGCCCAGGCAATAGAGCAAGACTCTGTCTTAAAAAAAATAAATAAATAAAATGATACAAATAATTTCCATAATTATAATTTAAGATTGTGTATTATATATTAAACTTGATACAAAACCATTCCCCTTTTGGACATTTAGGTTGCTTTCAGTTTTTTACAGTACAATCTTACAATATATGGATAGGGTTCTTTCTTTTAGGCACAAGTTCTGATTTATTTATAAATGTGTAATATGCTTATACGTGGAAATTGATTTTAAAATATGTATTTACATCAGCTGAAAATCCAGTATGACATAAAAGTAATCTTGATAAATAGTTTTTAAAATTTATTTTTAAAAATTATATTGAATTTAAATACTATAATTATTTGTAAGGTATATATCTCTTCAGATTATTATTTATGGAACAATACAGTCTGAGAAAAAGCCATAGAATAATCATTTATGTTTTTCTTGTTTTTTGAATCAGTTATCTTTTAGAGAGACATTAAGTGATAGGACTTTGATGTATAGATTTTCATGGTTGTAATACTTTTTCATTGAAAATTTTGACCATTACATGGTTAATTATTTGTTAGAGTTAATTATGGCATACTTGGAATTTATTACCTGTACGAAGAGTCAGCATATTACCTTCTAGGTATAAAATTTATTTGATGTAGACCCATGTCTTTATAATTACAGATATGAAGTGATGGTCCTCAATAGGTATATTGTTCACTAGATTTATTTTGTTGACGTCGTAGATAGGAGACTTTTAATCAGTTTCATTTATTCCAAGGTCAGGTCTAGATAAGGAGAAAAGTTAGTTTTTATCTTATTCTCATAATTCAAAAAAAGTTTTATCACAGATTTCATCTTGGATCATATGTAAACTATGCAGAATTTTAATAATAGAGACAGGATATGTACTATTTACTAAATGACAGATATACAACAGCATTATATAAGCCACATAAAATGCCCTTGATAGAAAAAGTATTTAATTACCTTAAAATTGAAGCATTGAATGTTTAACTTGCTGTGTGCAGCAATGGTCCTCAGCCTTCCTCCTTAGTGTGGGTTTTTCAGAAGTATAAAAAGCATTTAAGAAATAGATTGTGTATTTAATTGCCTCTTACTGATGCTTTTTGGTCTCCAGTCCACTTTCAGAAAGAACATCTGTATCCTGTGTGTGCTCTACAACTTTATTACTTTATTTTTATTTTAATAATTCAGAAGGCAGTATCACAATTAAAAGGCACAGTTTAATAATTTTGTAGGGCCAGGAGTGGTGGCTCATGCCTGTAATCCTAGTACTTTGGGAGGCTGAGGCAGGAGGATCACTTGAAGCCATGAATTTGAGACCAGCCTGAGCAACGTAGTGAGACCCTATCTCTGCCACAAAAAAAACCACCCTCCCCCAAAAACAAGCTCCAAAATTAGCCGGATGTGATGGTACACACCTGTAGCCCCAATGTTTTAGAGGCTAAGACAGGAGGATCACTTGAGCCCAGGAGTTCAAGGTTACAGTGAGCTATGATCAAGCCACTGCATTTAGCCTGGGTAACAGAGCAAGACCCCACCTCTATAAAAAATAAGTAAGTAAAAGCTGATTAGGGCCAGTAAGGTTTAGTTACCCTTTAGAAATGTGACCTCTAGCCTTAAGTTCTGAAGCACCTTAGAGAACAAATGACAGTGATGCCCATTATTGTTCTCTCTCCTCAGCCTTCAAGGCTGCTGGCTATCCACTGGTGTGTGAGGAAGTAGTTGTTACCTTCCTTACTTTCAGGTTTTACTTGTCCATTTATAGAGCATTAGTTAAAATTAGCCCACACAATGTGTATGGTCAGTCCCAAGACTCTTAGTTCTTCACACATGAGCAAAGTTATCTGGAAATGTTAGAAATGAAAACAAAACAAAAAATCAGTTATTTGATTGAAATTTTGGCCTGAAAATTGCTGTCCTAACTTAAACAATTCCTACTCTTCATTAGTAAATGTTTAGAGTTGTTTGAACCCCTCAGACAATATGTAGTATTTAGGGTAAAGCCCATTTTTATTATTGCTGCTGTTTGTGTGGTGGTTTGATAATGTCTTAATTTATACTGTTTTGTTCTGACAAGGCTAGTTTTTGCTACTACTGTTTTAAAAAGTAAATACCATTCTTTCATTTATTCATTCTTTCATTCAGCATTTATTATCAGATATGATTAAATATAAAGCTAAAAAACATATTGTAAATCCAGTACTAGTTAATACAGTTGACTTTTTTCTTTTATGAAAAAGTTAATTTACCTCTTCAGCATCTAGAGTTACTACTACATCTAGAACTACTAAATTCATCCAACTGACTCACAAGTTTTTGTCATCAGTAAAGTAACCATCTCTAGAAAACTACTCAAAGACCATCTCTGACTTTTGCCGGAATAATTTTTATTTATAAAGAGTGACATTTGACTGGGCACAGTGGCTCACACCTGTAATCCTAGCACTCTGGGGACTGAGGTGGGAGGATCACTTGAGCTCAGCAGTTTGAGACCAGCCTGAGCAAGAGTGAGACACTGTCTCAACTAAAAATAAAAAAAATTAGCTGGGCGCGGTGGTATGCACCTGTAGTCCCAGCTACTTGGGAGGCTGAGGCAGGAGGATCGTTTAAGCCTAGGAGTTCGAGGTTGCTGTGAGCTAGGCTGATGCTACAGCACTCTAGCCCAGGCAACAAAGTGAGACTCTGTCTCAAAAAAAAAAAAAAAAGAGTGACATTTTATTATTGACCAAATTAAATTAAATTTCTATTCTCTATTTTATTTTGACATTTTGCTTTTAACTGGTTTTTCTATGGTGGTTGTTGAAGGAATTGAATTTGTATGTTCTGTGTTATAAAGTTAGTATATTGAAGTTTATCACAGAGTAAAGCTGACATCTTGAAGCATAGTTGGCAGCTAATGAAAGTGTTCAAATAGATACTTTAAAAAAATTTCTTTGAGACAAATGTTTTTAAATGAAATATAACATACCTACATAAAAGTGCGGAAATCATAGGGTGCAGCTCACTGCATTATCACAAAGTCAGAATTATCACCCACCCATGTAACCATCCCTTAGGTTAAGAAGTAGAACATTACCAAGGCCCTATAAGTTCTGCTTGTGCTACGTTCTAATCACTGCCCTTTCCCTGCTCTAGAGATAATTCTGACTTCTAACACCACATACTAATTTGCCTCATATAGGCGAATTTTACAGTTTTAACCATTTCATTTGAACTTTTCTGTATCCTTCCAAGTTACCGAATTAATGAATTTTACTTTGAATGAGACCAGCAGTGTTCCAAATCGCTTGTTATATATGTTTAGTGATTGATAGATATTATTTGAGTAACTAGCATGAAATATCAAATGAGGAAAACTTACTTTCCTTTAGTCATATAATTTTTCTATATAATGAAAAGGAAATAACAGTGGATTATTGTTTTTGTTTCATGTTTTACTTTTCTGATTAGATGATGCCGTTAGCTGTGGTTAAGATATGGAAAAAGCAATCAGTTCTTTAGGATCTTCTACTTACTGAAATTTACTTTGTTTAATTTAAAATAATTAAATGTATACATGCCCTTATAAGAAATTTTATATAAGCAAATGAGACTAAATGTTGATTCTTTAGAGGTTTTTTAATGTTTGTTTTCCCTCTTCAGTGGAAGCATTGACATTTCCTCCTTCTTCTGGAAAGTCATTCATCATGGGAGCAGATGAGGCCCTTGAAAGTGAACTAGGACTTGGAGAATTAGCAGGCCTTACTGTGGCCAACGAAGCAGATTCGTTAACTTACGATGTAAGTAGTAATTTTATTTTTGATGTTTTTACTCAAGTTTTTGAAAATAAAAAGTTGATTTTACAGAAAAAGATGGCAGTGGTAAAACTTCTTTACAAGTATAGAACTTGGTTCAATTTTTATTGCAAACTTTGAAAAGATAAAGATAAACATTTTTCATATAACCTAGAGATTAAAATTTGGGTCTTTGCCTAAATCCGTAAGTCAGTGTGGTTTATCTATTGAAAGAAACTTTTTCTGTTACCAAGTTTGGGTTTTGTTTTATGTTTTAGGGCACCAGTGATTAGTTGAAATTCATGTCCATCTAAACAGCAACATTTCTCTTGCCTCTTTAGTACATTAGCCAATATCTTTTTGAGAAGTGATTTTAATTATTGGTAGGAAAAGATGTGTACAGTATGTTTTCCAGATGTTAAAGCTGACCCATCAAAGATTTAGACCAAGTGTCCTCAAACTATGGCCCGCGGGCCACATGCAGCCCACCAAGGACATTTATCTGGCCTGCCTGGTGTTTTTGCCGCCGCTGCCTGTCCTGCTTAGCAGCCGACTCATCCCGGGCCCACAGTGCGCACTCTCCAGTGGTCTGAGGGACGGTGAACTGGCCCCCTGTTTAAAAAGTTTGAGACCTTTGTGCATGCATTTACTTAATTCCAAACACAATTGTTTTATAAATGCATTTATTATTGCTCATCACAATAAATAATTTGTCAGAAAAATAGTTGCTTATGTCATAGGTAAAGTATTGAAAACCTATCTTATCATTTCATTAAATTCCTCTCACTTTGATAGTTAATTATGTCTGTTGGAGAATACAGTGTAGCCCTTGCAGCACACATGCCATACAGGGGATGTAGATGGATGCCTAAGCAAACTATAGGTATGATCAAGAAGCACTGCAAAGAGGAACCCTTACCACTCCACTCCTCTTCCTTTAATTCAAAAACTCCAGCTCTGTGCTAAGTCCATCAGTAAGTCTTTTGGGTTCTACCTCCAAAAACAGCCAAAATCCATATATTTCCTTTCACCTCCCGTCTTAGTCCATTTGTTTTCTTACCCAGAGCTACTGTAATAACCATCTAATCTAAATGGGCTCCTTGCACTCCATTCTCAACAAATATGTTACATATTTTTAAAAAATCATTTCTATTTCTGATGTTTTTGTAGCTTTATATTTTACATTTGTCTTTTAAAAACACCATTTAGTTGACTTTTGCTTTTTCATCTAATCTTTGACAACTTTTGTCTTTTAATAGGAGCATTCAGTCCATTTCTTTTTAATTACTGATATGTTTGGATTTAAGTCCAGCTTCTATTTGTGTGCACCTGTTCTGTGTTCCTTTTTCTTCTATTTTTTGCCTATTTTGGGATTGATTTCTTTTTTTTAATTCAACCCTCCATCCCTTTGCTATTTGGAGTTTATATACTCTTTTGCTACTCTTTTAATGGCTACCATAGAGATTATCAACTCTTTTAGTGGTTACCCTAGAGATTATCACATATATCTTTATCAAAACTTCTATGCAAAGACCTTAGGATACTTTTAATTTCCACCCTGTTTATATGTCATTCTTGTTATATATTTCTAAACATATTTATCTCCTACAATTAGGATTATTTATTTTACATTACCTTACACATTTTGCTTTTTTCTATTCTTTATTTCCATGTCTGAATGTCCTTTTGGGATCACTTTCCTTTTTCTCTAAGAACATATTTAATAGTTCTCTCTAGTGAAGGTCTGCCAGTGCCCAGTTGGTTCTCTGAGTTTCTGGTTTCTTAAATTTCTTTGTTTAGCCTGAATGAGTTAACTATTATTTCATTATCACATATTGAATTCCAGTTGGCAGAGGTTGGTTTTTTTTTTTTTTTTTTTTTTTTTTTTTTTGCGGTCTAAACATACTATTGTATTTTATTATCTTATATTATTTTCTGCTAAAGTCAACTGTCAACTGCTAATCTCAGATTTCTTTCTATAATATTATCTTCCTTTTCAGCCAAGGTTTGGTTTCCTTTTTATTTTTTATTTATTTATTTATTTATTTATTTATTTTTTTGATACAGAGTCTCACTCTGTTGCCTGGGCTAGAGTGCCGTGGCATCAACCTAACTCACAGCAACCTCAAACTCCTGGGCTTAAGCAATCTTCCTGCCTCAGCCTCCCCAGTAGCTAGGACTACAGGCATGTGCCACCATGCCCGGCTAATTTTTTCTATATATATCTTTTTAGTTGTCTAGCTAATTTATATCTATTTTTAGTTGAAATGGGGTCTCGCTCTTGCTCAGGCTGGTCTTGAACTCCTGAGCTCAAACGATCCTCCTGCCTCGGCCTCCTAGAGTGCTAGGATTACAGGCGTGAGCCACTGTGACCGGCTGGTTTCCTTTTTATTTAACTTTCTTGAAGTTCTTAAATCTTCTTGGCTTGATATGTTTTCATTAGTTTTATAGAGTTCTCAGCCATTTCTCTTCATGTACTGCTTTTACACCTCTGTCTCTCTCTCCTTCTGAAACTTAGTTATTTGTGTATTAGACTGTCTTTGTATAACCTCTGTCTCCTAATCCTTTATTTTTTTATGACCCTTCTTTCAGTTCACTAATTTTCTCTTCAATAATGTGTAATCAATCTATAGTAAAACACACCTGTTGAGGTCTTACAGTTTTTGCTTCTCGAATCCTTTTTTCTTTTTTACTGTTTAAAATTTCTTCCAAAATTTTCAATCTTCTCTTTTATCTTCTTGAACATAGTAAGCATGAATATATTAAAGTTGAATTCAAGACTCTGTAGTTCTGTTATTGTTATATGTTGGTTCTGCTTATTTTCATTTTTTTTTTGAGACAGAGTTTCACTCTATTGCCTGGGCTAGTGTGCCATAGCCTCAGCCTAGCTCACAGCAACCTCAAATTCCCAAGCTCAAGTAATCCTTCTGCCTCAGCCTCCCAAGTAGCTGGGACTACAGGCATGCACCACCATGCCCAGCTAATTTTTTCTATATATTTTTAGTTGTCCAATTAATTTCTTTCTATTTTTAGTAGAGATGGGGTCTCGCTCTTGCTCAGGCTGGTTTCGAACTCCTGACCTTGAGCGATCCTTCTGCCTCAGCCTCCCAGAGTGCTAGGATTACAGGTGTGAGCTACTGTGCCCGGCCTGCTTGTTTTCATTTATATTGCCTTATCACCTTATGTGCATGGTAATTTTATATGTTCAAATAACTGTATTTGAAAAGTTGTCTGTAGAAATAACTTCAGACCTAGGATGATATCTTCCTCCAGAGAATATATTTTAATTTGCTTTTCTCAGATGTTTGCAGCTACTGGAAATTTGGATCACTTTACTCCATTTTCAATTAAGGGCTTGGCTTCCTCTAGTTCACCCTTATGTCTAGGATGAAACCCTTTGAAATCACAACCCAAGGCAAAGTGGTTCACTCTCTTGGCAGGTCTTTTGTATCAGTTTCTATCCCTGTGGCACTGTAAAGCTGCCACCAGCACCACTCAGTTTCTCAGCCATCCCCTCTGGAATCAATAAACATTCTCTGGGGGAAAACAACTCCAAATATTGGGCTCACCTTTTTAGTCCTTTTCTGGATCTTGGCCTGCTTTTCTTCACTACTTTTTAAAATTTTCTTAATATTTTGCTTTTCTGCTTGTCATTGGTACAGAGGCAATCCAAGTTACCTAGTCCATCAAGGCCAGAAGCAGAAGTTCCCATTAGTTACTTTTGTTGTCTGTATATTAACCCCACAAAGAGTTTATTTAGTATCTAAGGGAACTTCATTTTCTCTGTAGACAAAGCTCATTCTTTTTTCCTAGCTCTTAATTATTAGAAAACTTGGTGTTATGCCTGTCACTCTGTTTTCAAAGTAGTTCTTGGTTTTATTAAGCATATTAGTAATCTATTGCTGTGTAACAAATTATGCTGAAATTTAATAGCTTAAAAAGAAAAAACATTTATCATCTCATAGTTTCTATGGGTCAAGAATCCGGGAACAGCTTAGCTGTGTGGTTCTGGCTTGAGGTCTTAATGTAGTTGCAGTCAAGATGTTGGCAAGGGCTGCAGTCTTTATCTGAAGACTCAAGTTGGGGAGGATCTGCTTTCAAGCTCCTCTTGTGGTTGTTGGAAGGCCTCGGTTCTTTGCTGGCTAGTGGCTGGAGACTTTAGTTCCTCACCAAATGGGTCTTTCCATGGGCTTTTCAACATGGCAGCTGGCTTTCTCCAATGCGAGTGTACGTGAAAAGAGAGAGCAAAAGCACCCAAAATAGAAGATTTTATAACCTACTTTTGTAAGTCATTTGTTACCACTTCTACTATATGCCATTGGTCACAGAGACCAACCCTATATTGTGGGAGAGAACTATGTATGTTTAAGTATAAAGAGGTGGGGCTGATTAGGAGCCATCTTAGTAGCTGTCTACCACATTAAGACATTGAGAAGGGGCCAGTAATGGTGGCTCACACCTGTAATCCTAGCACTCTGGGAGGCCAAGGCAGGAGGATCACTTGAGGTCAGGAGTTTGAGACCAGCCTGAGCAAGAGCAAGACCCCATCTCTACTAAAAACAGAAAGAAATTAGCTGGGCAACTAAAAAAAAAATAGAAAAAATTAGCTGGGTGTGGTCACACACACCTGTAGTCCCAGCTACTGGGGAGGCTGAGGCAGGAGAATCGCTTGACCCCAGGAGTCTGAGGTTGCTGTGAGCTAAGCTGAGGCTATGGCACTCTAGCCCGCGCAACAGAACAAGACTTTTCTTCAAAAAAAAAAAAAAAAGACATTCAGAGGGAATCTGATTGCTCTTGTATATGAAAACTTTTCAGGTGTTTAACAAGAGCAGACACAATTCAGGATAACTAGTCCCATTTCTTATAGTAGGTCTTTGCCTGATGTGTTTTGTGTTCTCTTTATCACCCTAATTGTGTTCTATCAAATTTTTTCTGAAGATTTTTAAGCTGTGTTCTACATTATAGTTTATATTGAGTTTGACCCCAAAATCCGGACTGCTTGGGCTTGAATCCAAGTCCCTTTATGTATTAGCAGGATTCTTTAGGCAAGTATCTTAACTTCTCTTTTCCTGATTTGACTATAAAGTGTAGATAATGTTCATTCCTACTTCATAGAGTTATTGTGAGGATTAAGTGAGTTAATCCATATGAAGTATTTTTAATAATGTTCAAAGTAATGGATAATGCTCAAAATAGCAGCTATTGTTAGTATTGCTGTATTTTTGTCGAAAATATGGTAATATTTTTTAAGTTTTTTACCAATACACTGATGCATAGCTTAATGATGGAGATACAGTCTAAGAAATGTGTCATTAGGCAATTTCATTGTTGTGTGAACATGATAGAGTTTACTTACATGAACCTAGATTGTATAACCTACTACACATCAAGGTTTTGTAATGTAACCTATTGTTCCTAGACTATAAGCCTGTTCCAGCATGTTACTGTACTGAACACTGTAGGCAGTTGTAACACAATGCTGAATATTTGTGTATCTAAACATGTCTAAACATAGAAACGGTACAGTAAAAATATAGCACAAAAGGTAAAAAATGATATACCTATATAAGACACTTAACATGAATGGAGCTTTTAGGACTAGAAGTCATTCTAGGAGAGTCAGTGAGTGAGTGGTCAGTGAATGTGAAAGTCTAGGACATTACTACACACCATGTACTTTGAGTATACTAAATTTATTTAAAAAGTTTTTCTTCAATAATAAATTAACCTTAGTTTACTGTAATTTTTTAACTTTATGAACTTTAAAAATTTAACATTTTGACTCTTTTGTAATAACACTTAGCTTAAAACACAAACAAATTGTACAAAAATATTTTCTTTCTTTATATTCTTATTTTGTAAGATTTTTCTATTTTTTAAATTTTTATTTTTACTTTTTAACTTTTTTGTTAAACTTTTATGCTTAACAAGCACACCCATTAGCCTAGGCCTGTACAGGGTCAGGATCATTAATACCACTGTCTTCACCTCCACATCTTTGTCCTGCTGGAAAGTCTTCAGGGATAATAATACACATGGAGCTGTCATCTCCTGTGATAACAGTGCCTTCTTCTGGAATAACTCCTGAAGGACCTGGCTGAGGCTATTTTACAGTTGACTTCTTTTTTGATAAGTAGATGGAATATACTCTAAAGATAAAAAGTATGGTATAGTAAATACATAAACCAGTAACATAATTGTGTATAATCATTATCCAGTATTATGTACTGTACATAAATGTACGTGCTAGACTTTTGATTGACAGTGCAGTAGGTTTGTTTGCACCAGCATCCCCACAAACACATGAGTAATGCATTGTGCTATGATATTATAACAGCTATGATATCACTAGATGATAAGAATTTTCACCTCCATTATGATCTTATGTGACCAGCATCATATATGCAGTCTATTGTTGTTTGAAATGTAGTTATACAGGACATGACTGTATTTTGCCACTCTCGTTTAAACCTAGCATGATTGCTAGCCTTGGAGTGTGAAGAGTTCATACATGGTGCTAATGTAAAGTCAAATACCAGCTACCTCTTTTAGCTTCCCTAATAGTTGGATGAAAAAAATAGTATATTTTTCCAGTTGCTGAGATGGCGTTACTGTGGAGAGAAAGAACATAACAATGTGTTTGTTTTACAAATGGAATGTATTCTTTGTATTATCTGACTGTCTCTTCCAATTTTTAACATTTTCTGTTTCCAGTTTATAAACTTCATTTCTAGTTTGATGAAGAAAATTCAGCTGTTAAAAAGTATTGAAAATCTCAAAAGTATCATATTCTGAAATGTTAACAGTTTAAGGATAACTTAGTTTTTCAGCTCTTACCTAAAATTACATTTTCTATACTATAATTTATGTTGAATTACTTGATTTTTTAGCACCCTACTGAGTATCTATTTGACATTATTATTTGATTTGCTTTTTATATTGAATTATGTTGTTTTTTTATTACACTTTCCATATTTCTTCAAAGAAAACTACTGGCATATTGCTAATTTTACCTCTTGGTTTGGTATTTACATTTAAAAATTATATTGTTTTGAAAATTGCAAAATGTGATGGCTTAATGACAAATCAGCAAGACTTAATGTTGAAATTCAGGGTTTTTCCCCCTGTCCTGAACTAAATGTGTAGGTATCTCTGTTTTGTTTCTTTAATAGATAGCAAACAATAAAGATGCATTGAGGAAGACATGGAACCCTAAGTTTACATTAAGAAGTCACTTTGATGGTATCCGAGCCCTTGCTTTTCACCCCATTGAGCCTGTTTTGATAACAGCATCAGAGGACCACACATTAAAAATGTGGAATCTGCAGAAAACAGCCCCAGCCAAAAAGTGAGAATATTCTAACATTATTTGACTATTTTAATTAACAGTTTTTCAGCAGAAAAATACATATTCTATTTTTGCTATTAATTTTTCCAAATATTCTTGTTCGTTCTTCACTTCACATAATTTAGAGTGTTTTTCCCTTCATACAATCTAATGTCAGTTGGAAAACTGACACTTAGAAAGAAAGGGCATTTATTATCTGATAGTTTCCTCAAGGTTTATGAATGCTGATTTATAGTCCTTATACATACAAGTGTTTTAAATGGCTGTCATATTTGGAGAGCCTCTTAACTATACGGAAGGTTTCTACTTTTCTTATAAATAGTTATAGGTATATTTAAAATCATCAGACCTCCACCCTCACCCTGCCCCATTGTTTACTAGGTGTGGACTTACAGGGTAGAGGAGAGGAAAGGTTGATTGAAAAGGGTGGAGGACTTCTCTTTGGTCTTTTCTTTTGGCCTTGAGCCTTTAGGTATTTTCCATACCCACCAATATGTCAAGACTGAAAGGCACTGTTGTTGTCATCACTTAATTGCTAGTGCTAGCCTTGGCCCCTTGGTTCCTGTCTTAAATTATGGACAGACATGAGTTAATATAAATCCTTTAATCAGTCGTATAGCTAGACTTCATTGTCCCACTTGCATGGGTCCTTATTGGAGCTCCTTTCCTTCCTTGGGTTGCACATTCTAGAACCAGCATCTGTCAGCAAAGGCCCTTCTGCAGTGTCAGGCACATTTGTTACTACAGGAATACAACTGAACATCAAATGGAAGAAGTTACAGAAATTTTACTACTGGTAGAGGAAAGCTATTACCCAGTTGAAAAGAGATCAGTGGCTTTCATGCTGTGAATCATACATAGGGTAGATAAAATACTTGATATACCAGTCTGCATCGGGTAGCTCGACTAGATCATGCATAAACCAAATGGACCCTCATATGGATCAGCTATTTTTAGCAGAGAAAAATAATTTCCAGGTTATACATTGTGCCTTTTACCTTTCTAGTTCTTTGGTCACAATTTGCTAGTTATAGTTCTATCACAACCACATTAGGCTAGAGATGTGAATGTTTCATCATATATTCTTGACTAAAATTTAGAAAGATATTGAAACAAGTTTCTTGGTGGTGGTAACTTATAAATAACAGTGATCTGTTTACCTTTGAATTTAAAACTTGGTAATGACTTGAAGGGAGATAATATATGCCTATAAATAACTTCATAACAATGTAGAAAATGGTAAGTACTTGACTTTAAATTCAGTGTCCATCAACAGTCATGGCCAATATTAGGTAGTGCAGTGTACCCATAGTGTATGGTTCTGAGTAATAAATAAACTGGAGTCTTGAACAATTTCTACAGTATTGAGGATAGATATATTAACTTTCATGGAAAGGCAAGGAAGTTAAAGTACCATTTGTTGAAATCCTGCTATGTATATGGTTCTGTCCTAGGCTGTTTTTTTTTTTTT
>VBSM01002608.1:146979522-147004469 GCA_008086735.1 Cheirogaleus medius
TAGTTGACCAATTAATTTCTTTTTATTTTTAGTAGAGACGGGGTCTCGCTCTTGCTCAGTCTTGTCTCGAACTCCTGACCTTGAGCGATCCTCCCGCCTCTGCCTCCCAGAGTGCTAGGATTACAGGCGTGAGCCACTGCGCCCGGCCCAGGATCTTGTTTCTTGATACTATGAAAGTGTAATTGGTGTTAAGTAAGCTGTCTTATGTATCCTATAGTTTAGAATGGTATATTACCATATATTTGTGTTTCTAAAGGCAATTTTATGACTTATATTCAATTATAGTGTTTACTACTGAAACTTAGAGTGGTAAAATCATCTTCTTTGTCTGATTTAGGAGTACTTCTCTTGATGTAGAGCCTATCTATACATTCAGGGCCCATAAGTAAGTATGTGCTTTTTCTTTATTTTAAACCAACATCATTGTAAAACAGCCTGATTAGAATATTTTATTTATTTTCACTTATATATCTGTATTATGTATTTTTTTATTTATTAGAAAATTTATATAAATGTAAAAGAAACTGGCAGATAATATAATGCTACAAACAAGTTTGTTGCTGCCAAATAGGAATCCGTGCTTAAATTTTTATTTGCATGACGTTTAAAAACGTATATATCTCTCTTAAAGTTGAGGCAGTTAGGTTTAACTGTTAGAAATCCTGACTTTTTTTCCTTAAAGACACAGAATTTTTTTAATTGTGATAACATATTGCATTTTTATCCTGTTTCCATTTAGGCTTAAGGAATGTGTCTATTCACTTGATTTAGCACAGAGATAGGTATACTTCTTATATAAAGAGTCAGATAATAAATATCTTTAGGCTTCTAGGCTCTTAAAAAATATTTTAGGCTTTGCAAGCTATGTGCTTTCTGTTACATATTCTTTTTTTCTGTTGCGTATTCTTATGTTTTGTTTTGTTTTGTTTTGTTTTACAACCCTGTAAAAATGTAAAAACCATTCCTAGCTTGAGGACTGTACATAAACAGAATACTGGATATGGCCTGCAGGCCATAGTTCACCAACTCCTGGTTTAGCAGAAGAAGAAAACTGAACAATGCTTTGATAGTACCTGTATTTTTATTCATTATAAAAAGCAGAAAAATAGCCATTTGAGTAATTAAACATTCTTATTTTTAAGAAGTCATATTTATCAGATTGATTTTTGAGACTTGCAATTGATTTTTTTAAAATAATCTCCCAGAGGTCCAGTGCTTTGTGTGGTAATGAGCAGCAATGGTGAGCAGTGTTACAGTGGTGGTACTGACGGACTGATCCAGGGCTGGAATACCACTAATCCCAACATCGACCCCTATGACTCTTATGGTATGTGATTCCTCAAAGTCTCAAAGAATGAAATGTTTTCTTTCTATACATTTTTTCATAGTATATACAGGATAAAATTAGATAATTTTAAAAATAAATAGGTCAAAGAGAACCACGTCCTTCCTTTGTTAAAAAGGACTTCTATATTTAAGAATCAGTTTGATTTATAACGCTAAGAGGAAAAAAAAAGAGAAAAACATATTCTTGACAAAGCAGTTCCCACCCCAACCCCTAAAGTCTCATTGATTGGAAATGCTGGCTTGATTGACAATTGTTTTCTTCATCTTAGGCATCTGTATAGTTCTTGGATACATTATTACTAATCTGTGATCATATTTCACTACTATTCTTGACAAACAGCTTTGAAGGAAAATGAATGCTGGCATCATCCCCTTGATCAATTATTGGAGGGATGTTGAAGCTAATAACTTTTAAAGTCTGTGACACCAAAATACTTTTTAAAAGGCCTCAAAAGTTAAGCAGTACCCTTTAGTCTTAGGAGCAGTACCATAAATCATAATCTGTCACTAAATATTACCATGAATTCCCTTGTAAAAACTTTTAGGAATTGGCTATTTTGGTTTTCTCTTAAATTTTAGAATGGTTGAAGTGTCATGTTTGTCATAAAAACATATTTTAGTTTCATTATCACTTTAGATTCATTTTACCACCAAAACTAAGTGAAGATAAGAAATTCAGTAAACAAAATTAAACAAATATTCTGTGAAAGGTAAATTCTCTTACAAATTTAGCTGTTCCATGCTTTTCCTCACTTCCTTTACCCTTCTCCCAGAGGATCAACTGTTCCTCATTCTGTACCAGGCCAGCTCTTCCCATTTTGACTTTATTTTTTTAGTTTCTTTTGGGATTGTACTTTCTTTCTCTCCCTCTCCCTCTCCCTCTCCCTCTCCCTCTCCCTCTCCCTCTCCCTCTCCCTCTCCCTCTCTCACTGTATTCTAATCTCTTGCTCTATTGTTCTCTCTAATCTTAATTAAGCCTTACCCTTTTTGCTCTCTCTATCCCCTCAACATGTAAGTAAATTTAGGTAATTCCATCCTGGGCAAGGGGAAGGCTTTACTTGACCCCATTTCCCTCTCTGGTTTCTGTTTAGTCTCTTTCTCGCCTCATCTGTGTTTCTTTGATGACATTGTCTAGAAAACATAATAACTACTTACTAGTTCCATGTTCTTTCCCTGTGCATCATCCCTCTGCGTGCTGGCTTCTTAAATATTACAAGGTTATCAGTGACTACCTAATTGCCTGAACCAGGGTCTTTTACAGTCCTTATTTTTCTAGATGTTTTGGCTGTATCTGAGATTGTTAACAACTTCATCCTTTTTGAAATCTGTCTATTCTATTGGCTTTTTTGACACTTCATGACAATTTCTAGTCCCTATCCTTCATGAACTACTTTCTTTTCTTGCCTTAAATATTGGCATTTATCAAGGCCCAGACCCTAACTCATTCTTTGTAGTATACAGACATTCCTTGGGTAATTAAATTCACTTTTATGGTTTTATGTGCTATTGACTCATAAACCTCTTCTTTAAGCTTCAGACTGCCTACAGGAAATTTCAAAGTGACTTGTCTCATTGTCTCTAAATCCCAGCATGTTCTGTATTTCTTCTCCCATATGCTCTATTTTAGTTGGTGGCACTAACAGAATTACCCAAACTAGAAACCTAAGAATTATCCTGATTCCCTGTTCTGTTGTACTATCTACGCTTACTTAATTACCTAATTTTTTGGTGATGACTCACTAGATATTTCTCAAATTTACGTTTCCTGCTCTGGCCCTTTTATCACTGCCCCTTGCTTAGGTGTTCATCATCACTCTTCCAGTCTACTGAAACAGTCCCCTTGTCTTCATCTTGATTCTGTCCAATCTGTCTTCTGTGCTACAGCCAAAGTTACTTTATTAAATACTTACATGACCCTGCTGCTCCTGGGAAACTCTTTGGTGGTACCATGTTGCTTTCAGGATAATTTCTAAGTTCCTTACTATGTCATAGGAATCCCATCATAAACTAGCTGCCCTCGTCCCATCCACTTTCTGCCTCAAACTCCATATTCCAGTAATACTGAATTGCTTATAAATTTCCTCTCATATCATGCCATTTTTTCTTTTGTGGTTTTCTAGGTGCTGCCTTCTTGCCAGGCACACTTTCCCTCTCTTCTCTGACTGGCTGACATCTGTATACTCTGGGAGTCACTCTCTTAAGTTTTTACTAATCCTAGTTACTCTTAGTAGTAACTAGTGTCTGTCACTATTATTGTACTTTAAACATTGTCTTTTGAGGATGGGGATAGTATTGTGTGTCATCTATTTTAACATCTGTGAGTATCTTGAAAGTACCACTTCATAGAATCATTGTGAGGATTAATAAAGTTTCCAGTTTGGCTTTTATGAGACTGTGCCAAGTGACCTTCCTTACCTCCCTTGCCCTTCCTCCACATACACATCACCTACATCTCAGTTACTGCTGTTTAGAATTTGGGGATTACTATAGGTGTCAGTTCGTGTCCATTATGAATGTTACACTTTCAGGAATAACTGCCATTCGTCATATGGTAGGATAAGTGGCCAGAAGGAGATACAGTCAAAGTAAAATGATAAAGGACTTCAGAGGAGGGAAAGATCTCTCCGTTTACTTCCTCAGGGAGTATGAGTTCTGGTTTTTCCAAAGGTATAACAGATTAAATTCACATGATTTGTATTAACATGCTTTTTAAAAATCTAGACAAATGGAAGGACAAAAGGGGGAAAGAAATAAATAATTTTTTAAGGATAAAAATACATGCTTTTAATTTTAATTTTTAAAATTTAAACTATATTTGCATATTTCCAAGCGTGTTTTTAATTACAGCATTTCAGAAGACTAATAGAAACTTAACACTCATCTTTTATACTGTTATCAGGTGCTTTTGTTTATATAGTTTACTTTCTCTGGAATCTAAGTACCTTTATGATTTGGGTTTTTTCCTCCTAATTTTGCATTTTTTTCTTTTCTGTACAGATCCTTCTGTTTTAAGAGGCCCTCTACTAGGCCACACAGATGCAGTCTGGGGTTTGGCTTATAGTGCAGCACATCAGCGTTTGTTGTCCTGTTCAGCAGATGGCACTCTGCGTTTGTGGAATGCAACTGAGGTTGCTCCAGCACTAAGTGTATTTAATGATAATCAAGGTACGTACTTTAGAAAATTATTTAGCTGAATCTTGTGAATTCACAAAATCTCTGAATTTTGTAAAATTGAGATATAATTTATATACAGTGAAAAACAGATGTTAAGGGTACATTTCAGTGAGTCTGATAAATGAATTTACCCCTGTAACTCACTGAGCTATCAAGACAAAGACCATTTCCTTTACTTTCCCCCAAAGTTCTTTCATGTCCTTCCTAGTCAATCTGCTTCCTCCATTCCTAACCAGAGGTACCCACTATTGTGATTTCTTTAATCATAGATTAGTTTTGTCTATTCTAAAACGTCATATAAATGAAGTAATACAGTATGTACTCTTTTGTATCTGGCTTTTTACTCTCACTATTATGTTTCTGCAATTCATCCATGTTGTATCAATTTATTTTTTTATTTTTATTGATAGTATTTCATTAAACCATAATTTGTCTATTCATTTACCTCCTGCTGGACATTTGGGTTGTTTCTGGTTTTTTACTATTATGAATAAAACTGCTATGAACATTCATATATTTTCATCATAGGCGGTTAGAGACCTAGAAGTAGAATTGCTGGGCTTTCAGGTGGGTGTTTATTTTACTTTATGCGAAATCGCCAAAATTTTTTTTGAAAAATTTTGTGGTTGTGCCATTTTACACCATTGGCAGCAATGTATGAGAGTTTTAGTTGCTTTACATCCTTGCCAACATTTGGTATTGTCAGTCTAATTTTAACCATTCTGGTGAGAGTATAGTAGTACTTCATTTTAATTTTAGTTTACATTTCTTTGATAGATAGCTGATTCTGTTGAACAATTTTTTTTGTTTGCTTATTAGCCATTCATATATCTTCTGCAATACACACATTTTTGAACTGTAAGCTTGTTGTAGTTAGATTTAGAGCAAAATGGAAAAAAGTTACTGTTATATCATTCTATTTTTAATGTTTATACATAAACTTCAACTTTTAACCTATTTAGATAGTGAATAAAATATGTTTATTCTTGACCTATCATACATAGCTTGTTTCTCAGCTTTAGAGTTTTCATTTGATACTTGTATGACTCTAATAATAATAATTGGAAATTTTACTTTTTTTCTTTTTTTAAATTTTCATGTCACATGTTAAGATGAAATTTTACTTTTTAAATTTCATATTTTTGATGAGTTAAAATTCCTAGTGAGAGATGGGTTTTTTATTTTTTTAATTTATTTTATTTTTATTTTTTTTTTTACACCAAGGAAAAATTTTATTAAAGTATAGATTACTGGTTATTTAAAAATACATGAGAAAAGACAAACATACAAAGGCTGTGTCATACAACTGATTTCTAAACTCAATACTTTTGAAATACAAAACAATGATCATTACCCCCAAAACTCAGTTTATTGACACAAACTGATTTTTAAGTTGGTCTATAACTCTTTTCACTCAATTTTGTTTATGTTACTGAATTTTTCAATTTCATTCTATATCAGAACTTTGTTTTTTTGACATGTTTACTTCTCAAAGTAGTATATAGTTATTTCTTACAATTAATGTCAGCAACTATAGGAAGCTTTCCTAAGTCACAAGAATTCAGTATGGTTGGTGCTCTGGAAATAGTTACCATTCTGGGTTATCTACACAAAGACCCATGTATTTAAAGGCAAAATATTAATGGGCAAAATATGGGGGTTGAGAGCAGGCAGACTAAGAAAAGAGAATGTTATCTTTTACTGCAGACCTGCTAAAAAAGACTCCGTTACTTAGTTTGGTACTATTGCTAGAGAAACAGTTTCTGCCAGACCACAGGCTGGCTATATAGTTGTCCATTTTATATTTCCTTTTCTAAAAAATAACAGACTTTACCCAGAGAGATGGGTTTTTTAAATGAAGAATTCCCCTTATGCCATTCTGAGTCCCAGATTAAGGTGGAAGGAGCAAATTTATAGTTTGTATATGTTTTCCATTTGCTTTCTACATAAAGGTTTGCATTCCATGAATGCAATGTATTAGCTTGAGTAAGCTGAACAGGTAAGGATAATAAATAGACTACAGCTAAAAGTTACTAAAGAAATAATAATCTGCATTGAGTGGTTATGAGCTAATTCCTACTCTTATGGCAAGCCTTGTTTACTTCTTAAGGAAATCATGCCATTACTTGTTTTGCTATATTTTAAGCACATTGCCAAGTAGACACTTTAACTGCCATTCTCTTTGAATATGTTCTGACTCTTAGAATTGGGAATCCCTGCCTCTGTGGATCTGGTAAGCAGTGATCCGAGCCATATGGTAGCATCATTCAGCAAAGGATATACAAGCATCTTTAACATGGAAACCCAACAACGCATTCTCACTTTAGAATCAAATCTAGATACACGTATGTATACTCATTTTAAATAGTCTGTGTTTGGATTAATTTTTTAAATTTAATCAAAGTTATAACTACTAGAGTCAACCATTATGAAAAATACTTGTCATTATAAGTGTTCTGCCTCCTAAATGTCAGAACACAATTACTTAGAAGGATATAATGATTTACAGTTGGTTTTCAGAGTTTGGGTTAAGTTTATGTACATTTCAAACTATACTATTTGAATAATAGCATTTGAGCTATTCCAAAGATGAGTCAAGTTCAATTTTATATCAAATGATTAATTTTCAATTCTATTTGAAAAAAGCAATATTCATTCTGAATAGAAAATAAAATGTTTTTATTTAAATCATTTAATTTCATATTAATAATATAATTTGATGCAGCTCCATACTGATTAGAATATGGATCACATTGTGGCTCTCAGAATCCCAAATCTGAGGCTTCTTATTGGATGTAGGAAGTCAGGAAATCAATGTTTTTTGAGGTTATAAAGAAGATTTTATAGAATGTTTTTGGTTTTTGGCTCTTTAAACCATTGCTTTCTGTCTTTAGTCATAACAGTCACAGTGTAGGTTGCAGCTGATAAAGAAAACCACATATACTGTTGTTTTAATTTGAGAACTAGCTTTTAAAATAATTACATGTTGTGTATATGCACATGTGTGTGAAAATGTCCATGTGCATGTGCTTGTCTCCCCCTCCACCCTTTCTCTCTCAATTTTCCATCATTCCATTTTGGTTTTTCTTATTTTCCCTTTCTAATCTGTTACTCTTTGTTTTCTTCTGATATGCTTTGTGACTTGTTTGGGGAAGTAGGCATGAATAGAACTTTGAGCTATTTAGGGATAAAAGAGAAAGAGACAGGAAAATAAAAATTGAGATTATAGAATTGGAAAAAAATTTTTTTGCCAAGAAATGTAGGTTTTAGGCTCTCAGTAAATTTAAAAATCACATTTAAATATATGACCTAAAGCTACAGTAGTCAAATAGAAAACCAGGATCAAATTAAGAAGGGCATGAACATTTTTGGAATTACCTTCAAGGATTGTGGTCAATTCTTAGGATAACCTGAGTGGCAAATAACTGATTTTTAATGACTGCTATGAGTTAATAAGACTTAAATTCTGGTGGGTAAAATGGATACAGCAAACTAGGTGACCCCATTTTTTTCCCCCCAAGAGATGTGATCATAAAGTATTATGACTTTTTGCCTAATACTGGAAACATTTTCGGGAGAAGATTGCCAAGAATGTTTTTAACAAAGGCAACATTTGAACATTATTGGAATAAGTGATAATTATTTTGAGTTATAATATGCCCTGACATTTCCTAAGTTATCAGTTTTATTACTTTTAGAATTGTTTAAAGCAAACTCAAATTAGTTTTTTATTATGTTTTACTGTGGACTACCTCTCTGCTGTTTATATTTGATATGTTGTTCTATTCTGAAATTTAGCAGATTTTTAAAAAATTAAAGTTCAGACCAGACTTGCTTCAAGGTAAAAGTGAATTTCACACAGAGTTTTAAATGATGAAGGATGTTTATAGTAAGAATAAGAATAAATTATCTTTCTCATTGATGAGCTGATTGTGATAAAGTCAGAGGTAGCTAAAGCAGATAAGTCACAAGCTGAATATGAATATCTGGAAGATTGTTTTGGATTCATTATTAGAATGATGCTGCTAGGCCTTCAATTTATTTCTAGCATTCTTTGCATTTTGCCTACTTCTCTGATTTACCATCAGGTGGAGAAACTGCCTTAAAAGTATTACCAAGTAAGAACCTTTATCTTGGCCTGCTTTCATGATTTGATTTCTATCATATTAATTTACTAGCTCTCAAAGTAATTGAAGCTATTCTCTGAAACTTCTTTCTAAGAATTTATGGGATATTTCACTTAAAGTATTTCTTTTTTGTTGTTACTATTTTTCTCTTGCTAGACCTTGCAGAGGGTATTACTCAATGGTGTGTTATCTGTGGAGGAAAAAATTCATAGACTGAATTTTGAGACTAAGCATCTCTTTGTGTAGGATTGTCTAAATGAAATGTAACTGACCAAAAATTTATTCTACATGGTCAAGTGACTTTTTTGTTCTATATTTAAATAACAAGCTGAGTAATCACCTGCCACTAGCATTGGAAAAAGACGATCTTTAGTTTCTAAGATGTCATATTTCTAGGAACCACATGAAAATCGAGTAAGATTACACTGTTTTTAGCTATATTTTATATTACATTAATGTTAAACTCATAATACCTATTCTGGGATTTAAAAAAAATTTATCTCTTTACTTTGAAATAATTTTAAACTTGCTGAAAAGGTGTAAAAATAATACAAGAAATCCTGGGTGTCCTTTAACCCATTTTTAGCAGTTTTAAACATTTTGCCACATTTTCCTTGTCACTCTCCATATATGTGTATAATTTTAAATTCTGAACCACAAGAGAGACATCATGCCCCTATTTCCCTAGATTCTTTAGCATATAATTCCTAAGTACAAGAAGTACAAGGACATTCTCTGACATAACACATTACAGTGTTCAAAATCAGTAAGTTTAACATTGACATAATACTGTTACTGTTCATATTCAAATTTTGCCTGTTGTCCCAATAATGTATTTTATAAGGACATCCTTTCCTCTCCTTGATTTAATTTTTTAAAACTTTGATATATCCTAAATTAGTGTTATCTTTATGTCAATTTTTCTTTTTTTCTCATAAAAAATATCTTTAAAAAATCACTAATTAAATTTAAGTTTTTAATTATTGATTTCCTTCTGATAAAAAGTTCTCAGGAAGAACTTGTGATATAGTTTAGGAACCAGTTTTGGGAGTTGTCTGATTTGCATGAGCCATCTGGTTGGGATAGAGTTAGATAGAAGATAGAATAGGTAGTGGTTTTGTTGCTTGATTTTGGGGGAGTCACAAGTTTCTCTGGACCTTGGTGCATTCACTGTGATGTGGGCTTAATGATATGTGGTCTGTTTTATTGTGCATATAATTGAAATTTCTTTGAAAGCTATTAAATAGTATATAAAAATACTATTAGGGTGCTATTTTAAGATTACAAACCAGGTACTGTCAAATGATGACCATTTCTATTATGATGAGGAAGAGTGAAAAAGAGAAGGTTTAAAGGTTAAGAAGCTCTCTTTGTCATATTATCTTTAGATGACAGCTGTGTGATGAAGAGCTTTGTATGTAAAAAGGAGCTAAGATTTAAATTTGAGAATTATCTCCATGTAAACGATGATGGAACTTTGTATTAAAATAGCAAAAATATCATAAAACGTTGTAAAATGGGAAATATCAGCAGCTCTAAGCTCAGCTTTATGTGGGACCCATAGATAGCAAGTGATGGAAAGGAAACTCTAATTCTTAGTTACCTCTAGATTTTTCAGTATAACATAGCTCAGGCAATTCCCATTTCCTGACATTGAAATTATGGAAATAATCACAGAATAAATTAAAGACAAATTAAAGTCACATTATTTACTTTTTCAGAAATAATCATGGAATAAATAAAAGACAAAGACAAATTAAAGTCACATTATTTACTTTTTCAGTCTTTAAGATCAGTATTCAGTTCTCCTTTGTGTGAAAAATAATATCTTTAACTAATCTGTGTTGCTTTTTAATTTTTTTTAGCAGCCAGCTCTTCCTGCCAAATAAATAGAGTCATCAGTCATCCTACTCTTCCCATCAGCATCACTGCTCACGAAGACAGGCATATCAAATTTTATGATAACAATACAGGTAAGAATTTATAAAGAATTGACTTTTATTAAAGCAAAAAAGTCCCTGCTACAAATAGGCTAGTTTTTGGGTCTGTTGGTGGCTTCATAGTCAAGGAATGGACACGGAACACAAATAGTTTCCTGGTTTGGTTTCTGTTCATTCCATTCAAATCTGCTAAGACTAGTCTTCATTATAACAGTACAGAATTGTTTTGGCTTATTTAATAGTGAGTAAATGCCATATTTAGGCCCTGGAGCCAAGGTTGTCACTAGGGACACAAGAGAAAACATATTCCAATACCAATAAATATGATCTGTTGCTATACTGGGGAAAAGTAGAAACATGTTGGAAGTAGAGGCATATGATCATTATATTTTGTTTAAAATTGTTCATTTATTGAATATCCTTATTCAATATTCAATTTAGTGATCAAATAGCCTTATATTCAGTGTTGCAGATGGGAAACCCCCATGTCATTTGGTTTATTTTATTTGTTTTTTCATGGACAAATCTTTTCTGTGTTGTAATATTGACGATTTGGTCCTGATTGATTTGAATTGGGGCATGGAGGCTTTCCCAATTTTTACTGGATTACATTTCACCAGTCTAAAGGAAATTCATGAAGAGCTTTGCTGGGAAGGAAGCACCTTGTATTACTGTCACAGTTACCAAAGTATCTGCTATTGGCATTGTTAATATGTTGACTTTTGCTACCTTTGCTGAGCTGCTAGTGATGAGTCATTTAATATTTTTAATTTCTTTCTGTATGTTGTTTTCACCAAAATTGTAGCCATGTTTTCTTTCTGTTCCTTTGTCTTTGTCTCAGTCTTTTCTCTCTGTGAATTTGAACTCTGTTCTCACAACCCATATAATTTACCTGTAGCTAACAGATGCAAAGTGGGTGATTAATAATGTCTATGTTCTAATTAATGAACACAGTTTAAGGGAATGTTTGTGTAGAAATTATTGACTTCTACATTGTGGGTTAAAAGACAAAAGTATAATCTAAAATTTGAGCTTCTTTTGAGCATCATTACCATGACTAAAGGCAGGATACAAAGGCTGGATGCAGTGGCTCATGCCTGTAATCCTAGCACTCAGGGAGGCTGAAGCAGGAAGATCCCTTGAGGTCAGGAGTTTGAGACCAGCCTGAGCAAAAGTGAGACCCTGTGTCTACTAAAAATAGAAAAAATTAGCTGGGTGTGCTGGCATGCACTTGTAGTCCCAGCTACTCAGCAGGCTGAGGCAGGAGGATTGCGTGAGCCCAGGAGTTTGAGGTTGCAGTGAGCTATGATGACACCACACAGCACTCTAGCCCAGGCAATAGAGCAAGACTCTGTCTCCAAAAAAAAGCTGTTGATACAATATGTACATAGGAGGGATGACTGGAGAAATCAGTATAGCATGGTAACTGGCATATTTTCAAGATGAAGAAAGTTATTAATAGAGTAACAATCTCTTTTTCCAAAGGCAAACTGATCCACTCAATGGTGGCCCACCTAGAAGCTGTTACAAGTTTAGCAGTTGATCCTAATGGCCTCTACTTGATGTCTGGCAGTAAGTACATCAAGTATGGATTATTTATTTGTCCTTATCATTTTCATGTTGATGTAATTTTTCCTTTCAATTTCCTTTCTTTTGGTATAGGTCATGACTGTTCAATACGTTTATGGAATCTAGAAAGTAAGACGTGTATCCAAGAGTTCACAGCTCATCGGAAAAAGTTTGAAGAATCGATTCATGATGTAGCTTTCCACCCATCCAAATGCTATATAGCCAGTGCTGGAGCTGATGCACTGGCTAAAGTCTTTGTATGACACGATGCATCATCTTCACCTTCTAGCTCTTTATAAATAATCAACTGCACAAAAGAGATACAGAAGACGAGGGCAAGAATCAACTTGTCCTGCCCTTTTGGTCTGCTGAAGGAGCACAGAGAACATTTGTTAAAGTATAGTTTTGCAATTCATATACTGTTTTCTAAAACTAAGGTTTGTTCAGGTTGCTGCAAGCTCGGCTGAATCTATGAGCCTGAAAACTGTTATAAATTTTCTCTCCAATAGGCGCTTTTATTTCTGAGGTTGTTCTAATTCGCTAGGCAGGCCTGAGCGAATATAGGTTTAGCTTGTCCTTATTGAGTAAGTAGGGCATGCTACAATGGATAATTAAAAAGCTCAATAGCTGGGAATGAATAAAGGAAGAATGGAAACTTAGACCTAGTTCTCCTTTAAGAAATCTTATTAAACACATTAGGTAGTCAAAACAGTAATCTTTGTCATATCTACCGTACTAACCCATTTGTGTATAATGACCAGCAGTGTTAAAATGGGTTTTTGATTTAGCT
This sequence comes from Cheirogaleus medius, assembly GCA_008086735.1. Taxonomy (NCBI): domain Eukaryota; kingdom Metazoa; phylum Chordata; class Mammalia; order Primates; family Cheirogaleidae; genus Cheirogaleus; species Cheirogaleus medius. Next base: position 146,992,470 of record VBSM01002608.1, read on the forward strand.
CTGTTTTCAGCTGTTCACATAAAGCACCTGACAAAGCATTTTACCTATTAGGGGAGAAAATGCAATAATGTGTTAAATATATAATTATTAAGAAATGCAAAACAAATATTTAGTTTGCAAGCAGATTTCTATATTGTATTACAATTTTGAAAATAGATTTGGTACCATTCTAAAGTTTAACTGTCAAGCACTCACCATCATGAAGAATAGTTGATAGAGTCTGCTTTTACTAAAGGATTTAACTTATACAGGTTTGAAATTCTGTTTATTTTTAAGAATAAACAGGGCATATCTCTGTAATAATTTCTATTTTGAAATTCACTTTATTCCTGTGATATTTATAGTACCAGAGTGATTATTCCTATTGATGAAATCTTACCTTTCAGTGACTGAGAAGATGAAAGTTACTTGCTAATTCTCATTTATCAGCACCCACATAACCATGCTTCAGATGATCTCTGTTCTTTCTTCTTTGTCTCTTACTTACATGTTATCTGACACCTACCAAAAATAGTTCATAATTATTGTTTTAATAGTCCAAAGAGTGTGGTTAACCTCAGGCAGCTGCTTTTGCAGAAGTACTAATTAAAGCAAATGTTTTGTGCCCCAGAAGTCCTCCATTAATATTTCTAAAAAGAAGAACTTCCCAGAAATCTGGATGGAAGAATTCAATGCCTAATATTGGCTAAAAAGTTCTCTGTCTCTCCCCCTATCTATCCCTCCCCTACTGTTTAATTGGATACACATGTTTTAGTGGGCAGTAAATCTATATTGTTTCTGTGGAAAACCATATCTTAAAAGGCCAGGCTTCCCCAAACTCACCTTACCTGTGACCTACATGTGGTCAGCTTTTGGGTTTCCTATGACCCCACTATCTGGACCTCATCCCTATCATAGAGACCTTATCCCTATAGCTGCCACGCTTCTCCTCATACTATTTCTTATTTGCCCCAAATGACAGAGACCAGTCTAGAAATTATAAATAAATTATTAATGCCCACCTTTCACAAAAATGTATATATACAGTAGGTTCTCAGATTTAAAAAAAACTTATATCCATAAATATTTTAGCCTATTAAAATAATTCCTACATTCCTATTCCCATATATTCCATTGCCATGGCAGCGACACTTTTGATGATATGCACATCTACTCCTTGAAGATGTATTCTAGGGGTGGTGTGGATAATAATTGATAATATTTCTTTAAAATTTCTGTTTGCCTCTAAAATTCTGCAGTGTACAGGCAAATTTTCTTTAAAGGTCTAAGCTAAATTTATCTGATTGTTATAAGATATGCTGTAGTATTTTAAGACAGCTACCTTTTCATTTCATCTTTGTGCTTTGGCTAACGAGCGGGCTAAAAGACTCCTTTTTATAATCAAATGAATTAACCCTAGACATAAGCTGCCAGGTGAATGTTTATATTTCTGTGCAAATATAGAATTCTACATTGTGTTCAGTAAATTTCTTTTGGTTCTTCACAGAGTGAAGAACAGTTGTTGCTAACCTAACATTTAAAGAAGGATACTGGAAAATGCCAGTTAGGTGCCCTTGTTATATTTATGATGGACAACCACAAAACTATTGATTGTTCTACCAGTTATTGCTTTAATTACCTTCTAAGATCTTCAGTGCCTGTTTTACTAATGTCATTGAAATTCTAGAAACCAAGACACTCTCTTCTCCTGTTAATTTTATTCTTTATGGTTGAAATTTTTCTGTTAATGAGTGGGAAATAACCATGAGATATATAGACTATAGTGCAAATGATGGAACTGTTGAAAGTTCCGTAGAAAGCCAGTGCTGTGCCATTGGAGACTGTACACAGAGTTTCTTCACTAGCACTGCATGATCTCAGCCTAGAAATGAGCCAAAGCTGTCTTCCAACCTGATAGTAGCATATATTATGTGTCTGACTTTCCCCAGCCTATTGAAAATTCACAGAACAAATTCAATATTCAAAGAGCTGTTGAAATGCTGTCATAGTGCTTGATTTGTAAATATTTTGGATGAAATGTATTGGAATAGTATGAAAATCAGCAGGAGGTAAGAGTCCCTGCCTTATTTTCATATGCTATGGATACATCTCTGGGAGCTTGCAGCACCCTTCTCAAAACTCAGCTGTCATATGGAGCCCATTTGCTACTCAAACCATAGACAGATATTTAACATAAGTGATATAATGACCTTCAGTATTTTTCTATTGAACAAGTTTAGCAATTTTTGCCATTAAACAGATACTTAGTTATGCAAAGTATTTAGCTTTTATAATCATTTTAGTTATGACTAAAAGGGGGGAAATTGAGCTGCATCACTAATAATGAACTTTGTGAGAAATTTTTTGTTTATCTGACTTTCATTCCTTCAGTATTCTTGCTATAAATTTCTTTTGGAGATAATGATGAAGATTTATTTGAAAATGTCTAAAATGTATGTATATTTTATAAATATATATTATATATATTGTAAGAATATATATAATATATATAGACTATATATATAAAAAAAACCATAGGTGCATTTTACTGTTTTGTATTTTCATTTTTGGAGGTAGTGTACACAGCAAATAATGATGAGTATGGCGAGTGTTGTGCTGTTTGCTTTTGCAGTATAATATATAGTTCTAAATGTTTAAATTGCTGTATATACTATATTCATTATAGGCTAGCATGCTTGTTTTAAAGATTGTCATTCTAGTTTATTAAAATCTGAATGTAAGAAAACCTGGCTATTCAAATGTGAATTGAAAAATATTCCATTCTCAGTACTGAACTATTTCCATTGAACATTCAGGCTTTTTAACAAACAAATATCATCAAGAAGGCAATAGCTAGAAAATGAGAGGTGCCTTTTAAAAAAAATACAAATGCAGCCTTACAGTGAGGATGAAGATTGAGTTTGGGGGGAGGGGGGACAGTGAGAGAGAGAGAGTGTGTGTGTGCGCGCGTGTGCACATGCGTGCGTATGTGTGTTTACCAATTTGTGAAGGTCCTGATATGTGACCATCAATGTCTTTTTAATGTATCTGCTCAACTTCTAGGACTTCAGGGGACATTTCATGCGCTGTCTCTGTGCTCTTCTGAGTACCATATATACTTTACAAGAATTTTGAATGTGAATTCCTAGAAATTTCAGTAGAGACAAAATAGCTGTTGTTTCATTATAGTAAAGTTCAGATAAAAGGAAAAATTATTGGTTCACCAAAATTATGGAATCTTATTAAGGTTGGCTAAGTAAATATAATTTTTAAAGGCTTACTTTTTTAGCACTTCATATATTTTCCCCTTACACAAGAGCATGTTAATGAAATTCTTATAAGATTCAACTAGTAGAAATTATTTTTAAACACCTGAACTAGTTAAAATTCCACCTAAGAATAATCTTAAAGTATTTAAATGGCATCTCTCATATCTACCTCTTTGTCATTGCTGCCATTTTAACTAAAGCTAATCTTTATGACATCTGAAATGATGGTTGGATGCAATTTAAAAACCTATGTTGGTGCTGTTCTCAGGCTTTGTAATTTAAGTTATATTGTACTAAGATGTCACAAATCAGATTGAAAGGCTTAGAATTAATTTTGGTTTTCTTTTGAAAGAATTGCTTAAAATTAATCATTACTGTTGTTAGTGAGTGGAGATAGTTAATCTCTGGTTGTTGTCTAACTGATGTTTTCACCCAAGAGCCAAATTATTGCTCAATTTACATGGAAAAAAGTTCTAAGTATAATTATATTCAGCTTACTTTATTCTTTGAAAGCTATTTCAAGACTATTAAATACATAATCATTCATTTTATTAACTCAGAAGTTGCCTCCATTATTATGCTAACTTGTTTAGTTATTTATATAATTACAGTACTTTAAGTGTTTGACACTGGGATTCAGGTTGTACAAATGTAGGAGCTGACAAAAATATGTATATTTTTGTGTAACGTATCAATTCCTAAGTTCATTCTAGGGAAAGGTCCAGAAAACTAACATATCTGTGTTTAAAACAAAGGACAGGTAATTGGTAAATGACTGGAATCATTTTTACTTTTGCCATTAAAAGCTTTTTATTTGGCCATATCCATCATCCAGCTGGATCTCCATGTCAGTGTTCCTTTACACTGACATAGGTTGACAGAATATTTAACAGATCCTTTACATCAGTTTCTCTTTTGTTTTTTAAATCTATAAAAAAGCAAATATTAGGCCAAACAGAGATCCCTAGATTCTAGTCATTTATTCTAACAGTATTCCTGAAGTGGTGCTTAGGGGTCAGAATTTTCTGGATCTTTGCTAGTCAAGCTTTAGGTATGATTGAACTGGGACCTCCATTTAAAATGCTTGTCATCCCTCTGATTCAAATTTGAAAGTTCATTTTAATTTAGATTAACTCTAATGTCTGCCTAGTTTTTTAATAGGCTGTGAACCAGTGAGTGCCTTGTTAATGTAGAATGATTTTTTTTCCTGGTTGTGTGTTGACTCCTCTCTGAAAATGTCTCAGAGAATGGTATTTTAATTGACTTGTAGAGAGCTGCTAAATTTGGTATTATCAGCAATCAGAAAGTCTTAGGTCTACCACATCTCTCTATCCGTACTTTCTCCTCATTGTTTGGCTAAAGTTTGCCTCTTGTGAGAAAGCAAATAGAATCCCTTTCTCCACACACTTTTTTTCAGTCCAGATTAAGAGGTATCCCTTAATCCCCACCCCATCTATATGATCTAATAACTGTTTTTAGGAGAAACTACTTCTTTGTAATATTGAAATCTACAGGTTATTTTGTGTCTTCTCAACTTCAGTTTACTAGAGGTGACCTCGGGGTATCATCATTTCAGATTCCTAAATAACTCTTTTTCTCCACACTCAACCCCCCAACTGGTGAGCCCTGGGCCAGATTGTTTGATCTTCAGGTATTTTAAATTTTAGTTATAATATCAATTAATGTAAATTAATCCAAATGCTAATTTTTGTGGTGCAAGAAGTTTCTTTTGTAAATTCAGGGTATGGATAAGCTAATTAAGATATCCATTTTTGGTGGCTCGAAGTGTATTATTTGTTTTTAAATAAAGTGTACAAATATAGATAATGTGCCATAGATGTCTCATGAATTGGAGTATTTGTCAGATTTGGAATCTAGCTTTGGCTTTGCAGTGAATCAGTTAAATTAATATGATCTGATCTTGAGTTTTGGAGGGGGAGTTGTAGAGAGGTACAGAGAAATAAAAGGGTATAGACAAAGCATATGAGTCCAAATTAATGAACCAGTCTTAATTATTGATTGTGAGGAAAGTGGAGAAGTTTATCACTATAGAGAATTTGAGCCTTTGGAAAGCCAGTAAAATTAAAATACCTAGTAAGATCGGGTCAATGATACTAGCAGAGACACACATATTTTATTTATTTATTTTTTTAAAGAAACGGGGTTTTGTTGTCACCCAGGCTGGAGTGCGGTGGCACAAATCATAGCTCACTGCAGCTTTGAACTCCTATCCTCAAGCGATCTTCCCACCTCAGCCTCTTGAGTTGTTGGAACTACAGGTGGGCACTATACCCAACTAATTTTTTTTAATTCTTTTATGGAGATGGGAGTCTCACCATGTTGCCCAGACTGGTCTTAAACTCGGCTTTGAGCAATCCTCCCACCTCAGCCTTCCAAGTGCTGGGATTACAGGCACAGCTACCGTGCCTGGCAACATTTATGTTTAATGATTAGATTTTATGTTTTTCAAGTGTTCAGTTAAATAGTTTTTAAAAATTATACACACATAAATGTACAAATTTAATGTGTTTTAATGTTTTCTTTGTTTGGCTACTTAACAGACAAGCATAAATCTTCCATACTTGCTTCCCCTTCAGATGAACATTATTAAAGGGCTTTGTCTGCCCAGAACTCACAGTTTCTTTATTCCATCTGGAGCCACAATACAATATGGAATTTATAAAGGTTGACGCTATCCACTATTCTTTGATGTTCTATATGCTGTTGTAGAAACGAATGTTATATTCTTTGGTATGTACACACATTTTTCAGTAGCGTCGGAAACATCCTTTTTAATGAGAACTGAGATATGATTTGCTGGAGAAATTTGGGGGTAATCTAGCTCAGAATGTCAAGAAGACTGCAAAAGTTGTTCATGGATTGATGAACCTTATGGGGTCAGCCTAGGTTCAGAGTAGTGTTCTGACCTGCATTGGGTTTCCCAAGCTCCCTGAAGTTTTGAGGTGTCCTGGGATTGTCCTGGCACATAAGGTATCCCCGGAATACCTGAGAGTCTAGCATGCCCTTTAATACAAACACTATAATCATCAAACATTCCCCCACTTGTTAATTCTCAGTTTTGATGACCAGGATGCTCCAGTTTTGTAAAGAAGCACTGACACACTAGTTCTGCAACTCTGAAAATTGGAATTCATATGTCCTGGAACACAAATTTTAATTTAGTATATTTTGTATACTTTCAAAACCCACCAAACAGGAAAATGACTCACTTTAAATGTCACTCAGACCCTCCCTACAAAACCTCAAACCCTTTCTTATTCCTAACTGGTATTATGCTAAAGGTAATGGTGGTTTCAGTCAGACTTGATGTGATTATTTGGGTGAACAAATGCTGCAGTATCCTGCTGTTAGGAAGGGCCGATTTCTTAGGAAATACTTTTGTGCCTGGTGATTCAGCAGATGCCAGCTCCACATTGACTTTTTCTGTGTACCTCTTTAGAGAGATAATTAACCTAGTGATGTGAAGGAGAGTCTATAGTAAAATATCTGTTAAGTAGCACTTGGAGTACTACAGTTTGTATTGTTAGTTCATGCGCCATAGTTTTTTAAGCCATCATAAGATCCAGTGTATGTACCAGGTTCCCAATCTATAATCTCAAACAAAAGATTATATAATAGCATCATCAAATTAAGGGTAATAATAGAGAAACACATCATCCACAAACAAAAATTCCCAAACTGAAAACTTTAATTAAGAAAATGCATGGAAAACAAAATTTTTAATTAATTATGAATTGTAGAAATAAGCAGCTTGTAGTTTACATATAATGTGCTGAAATGTTAATGTATACTGGCATCCAACTACTTTCTTTTGTAACTGGGACCAGGGCAGTAATTTTTGATACATAAAGAAGATTAACTTATCTTAGAGCAAAAATAATTTCATCAGAAACAGTTTGTTTCTTGGGTGATGATGTGGGGAAAGAAGGTCCACAAAAGAAAAGTAGCCAGCCCCGTGACCCACGTTCTTCCATTTCAACTTCAATGAGCTGGAAAGATGACCACTTTTGACCTCAAAAAGTGAATGGAACCATTTCTGGTTGGTTTATCATTGATCCCTGTTATCTAAACAAAAGATTTATAGGGAAGATATCAAAAGTAGCCTAGAGCCTTGTGGCAAAGTGTCAGAGGGCATTGTTTTTATTATACTGTTTTAGGGGGCTTCATCAACATAAGCTCAGGCGTGTTGTGTCATCTGCCTATGTCAGAATGAAGACCAGACATGTAAGAAATGTCCTAAATTGGCCAAGTGATAATCTCATGAAAAAATGGGAGAATCATTTTTACAGGGTGAATTGTTTTGAATGGTTTTGACTGTGCTTTTAAAAGTTTTTTTTTAAAAGTGTACTTAACATCTTTTCCTACAGCCCACATAGTTCAGAGTATCCTCTTGATAGAATAATTTCACTCCAGGTGTTTTAGAAAAAGAAAAAACTGGTCTCGCATCTTTTGACAGTTGCTTGTGAATAATACCTACCCCCACAAGTACTCAACTACTATCTAAGAATGCTTTCTTATGTGGTAAAGGTCTCAGTATTTTGCTGACTGGAAAAACCAATATTTTTGTGCATAGCTTGCAGGTAAACATGGAACCTTGTGCATTTGATACATGTTAAAATGAATGGAACATTAAGCTATAGCATCTACACAACACTGTGTATCACATGAATAATGTTAATAGCAGTGTCCTCTCAGAGCTAACTTTAAGGTTAGGTTTAAGGTTTAACAACTTTAAGATTAGGTTCTGCCAATTACGTTTCACACGGATTTTGAAAGTATGCAGGTTAAGCTAAAGCATCATTAAATAATAATTTAAATAATCTAAATTCATTTAAGTGGAAACATTGTTTTTCAATGAAGTAGTACCTATTCCGTTTCCTTGTATATATCTCAAGGTCGAAAGGAATCAGAATTTCTCCCAACTCTAAAACATTAAGATTTTTTTTTATTTCTTTTGGTGGTCAGCCTTTTAAACAGATAAGCTACTTATTTTTCATTGCTGTAGGATACTTAGAAATACACATCTACTGATTCCAATTTTTTCAAAAACAGATTTCTTTCTCTTTAGAAATATCATTGCTTTCTGGAGGTAGAAATTACTTTTAAACTTGAAGATTGTAGATCCAGGCAGTTTTGTGCCCTCATACATGCAACTGATAATAAATTTGCTAATAAACACACAAAAGTTTTATTTCCTGTGATTTTCAAAAATTACTTTGAGAGTTCAAAGATTGACAAGAAATATGTAAGTTTATCTTCTGCATTATCTTTCAAAATCTTCTGTGTGTGTTTCGAGGAATGGGGAGCAAGTAGTGATGAAATTTTTTCTGAATGTCTTGATTCTTCCCCTTCTTTAACCCAGATTTTACATATTAAGGACTGTTCATTTGTCAACAAAACAGTGAATGATTATTTGTTTGCTTCTGTCTGTATAAACTCCTTGAGGCAGGGACCATGTTTGTTTTTTTTATATTCCCGTTAGCATGTTGCATGGGGCCTAACATATATATTTTAAAAAGTACTCCATAAATGTTCGTTGAGAATCAGAGAACCCCTTTCAAAACCCTAAATCTATCCAAATCATCAAAGACAAAAAAAATCACTGCCAGTCCCTAGGTGATGGTCAAATGCATTTAGATCTGTGGAGCTGATAAGAGTGAGGTGTGCACCCTTATTGGGGCAGAGTTTGGACCTTACCTCAAAGGTGGCAGTAGAATGTCCAAGTTAGTGCTCTCTCTATGGGGCACACTTCCAGTCCTGCCTGCGTGAGAACTGAGCAAAGCATGTCAGGCAAAGGAGGTGTCTGTCTCTAAACCCTGTTAATGGCCTCCCTTCAGTCCCTGCTCCCTCTTCTCTCCTCTCTCCCAACTCACTGGCCTCTGATTCCTTGAGGGGAAGCTTCCCCTCTATCCTAGAGCCTGAGGCTTCCTTGACTGTCCTGGGCCCAGGTAGTCCTACCTCCACTCTCTTTTCCTTGGGACCCACAGATGGTCATACTATTCATGACTGACTGTTTTTCTCCAAGGAGGTAGAGGAACATCCTCCCAGTGGAAGCTTGTCTGGAAAAGCATCCCTCTGGGGAGCTTGCTTTGAAGTTGAAGACTCTGGGGCAAAATCCCTCAGGATGTTCTCAGGGTTGCTTTTGTCTTGAAGATTTTATGGTAATTATCCAAATGTTTATTAACTCTCCTAGGAATATCTCTGATTTTCTCACACCATTGGAGCGAGGCCTAGGTGGCTTGAGGGCTTTAGCTAAACAGCTTAATTGTTTTAGGAATGAAATAACCAACAAGTTAGAGATGGACTATTTATATTTAATGGCCAGTTGGCTTTAAATGATTAAAAGAATCATCAACACAATAGTGAATTATGTGAGTATGAAATATTCAACTGAATCTCAAATCTGTACTGTTCTCACCTTTAAATTATTATAAATACGATTCCTTTAAGATCAGTTCAGCAGCAATTAGCAGGAATTTGGCCTGGACACAGGACACTTACTGTCTGTCAGACTTTAGACCAGCAAAGACTTCTGAACTGGTTTCTTATCTATGAAATGGGGTTAATATTAATAGATCTGCCTAATTAGGTTGATTTGAGATAATGGATGTAAAACACCTGATAAGATGTAATAAACATGCATCAAATAACTATTATTCCCTCTCTGAATCCAGACTTCTTATCCTGTAGTTCTGTCACATTTCTGATAGCTTCTAGAATATCAGATATTTAGGAGAAAAGGTTAAAATGAATATCAAGGATAGCAGAATAATATTACTTTATATTTGAGTGCCTGCTACTGGCTCAACAGTTACAGTTGCTGGCAGTCAGTAGAAAACAAACAAAAGCCTTTACCCAATGCAGCTTACATTCTAGTTGGGGGAAACAAATAAGTAAAATAATGGAATAGTGATAAGTGCTGAGGAAAAAAAGCAGGGAAGGGGGATGAATTGATGTTTTTCAGGTTAAAAGTCATGCAAATTAATACCATTAGTTAACAACATAAAAGAGCAATAAATGAAATAATAAAGACACATATTGGCAAAACTAATCATCTCTCATCAAAATCCTTCATTCCTACCTTCCTGATATATATCTTTCTAATTATTCATACAAATATGTATGTACAATTATTACATATGGGTTTGTATTTGTCTGACTCTACATATTACTCTGCAACTTGCTTTTTCTAATTTAATGTGTACTGTGAGCATCTTACAAGTCTATTAATATAAAGATCTCTTAAATTTCTTAGTGTACACACAAATAATCTTATTTAAAGGAGATTTTTTGGTGGGCCAGTCCAGTTTGCTTTAAACAAATGGAATAATATATATTCTCTACATTTCACTTTTATGATGGAAATCCCTCTGAGTGTATCTTAGAGCTTTGACTCCATTCTTTTTAATGGCTGTATAATACTCTATGGCAATGACACCATGACTATTAAATCTGTTCCATATTAATGAGTGTTTACTTTGTTACCAGATTTTTACTATGACAATAAATATTCCTATGTATATGTTTGTCACTATAATGGTTTTACTTTTCTAGAATAGACCTCCTGGACTATGGGTTGAGGGATATGTATAATTTAAATTTTTAATAGATGTGGACATATTATTTCCAAAAATTGCTGGAACAATTTATATTTCCGTCAGTAAATGTATAAAAACACTTTTCCCTAATACCCACTGGCAATAGCTACTGTAACATTAAAAAAAAAAAGCCTGATAAGTGTAGTGATTTTCCAGTGTTACTTTAATTTCTATTTTCATGACTATAAATCTGGACATCTTTCATGTGTTTGTTGGCTATTTGGATTGCACTCGTAACTCCTGGGCTCAAGCGATCCTCCTGCCTTAGCCTCCAGAGTAGTTGGGACTATAGGGGCATGCCACCATGCCAGGCTAATTTTTCTATTTTTAGTAGAGACAGCATCTCACTCTTGCTCAGGCTGGTCTCAAACTCCTGAGCTCAAGCAGTCCTCCTGCCTCGGCCTCCCAGAGTGCTAGGATTACAGGCAGGAGCCACCTGCGCCCGGCCACAAATATTAATATTCGTACTTTATGTTCATTTTTAATTTTCCTATTTTTGTCCATGTTTCCACTGTATTTGTCTTTTTATTTAGTTTGCAGAAGCTTTTTGTTTTGGAGCTTTTTGTATATTAAATAATATATATTAAGCCTTTCTTGGTGGCAGACATTTTTTTCCCACTCTTGTAAGTTGTCTGTTGACCACATTACTAAGTGCTTTTTCCATATAAAACTTAGTCATTTGAATTTCACTTAATTAAATTATATATTTGCCTTTTGTTCACATGTAAATTTTTTATTTTATTCTTCATTTTTATTAAAGTTTTGCCCAGGTTCCACTTTTTTTTAAATTTGTAGGTGCTTTTATTACATTATATACAAACCCTTTTTAAATTAATATTTGTGAATGTTTTTCTCCAAATCTCTATTATTTATGGTGACCATATTTATTATATCTTTTACCATTTAAAACTTAATATATATTCAAGTATATCTATATTGTTTTATAAAATACAGACATTTGTGACTATAAAAATTTCAAAGTATTCTGTATTAATTAAGAAGGTCTTCACCCCTGGGTGGCATGTATAGACTTCCAGAATGGCTTCTATATGTTTTAGTTTTTGTTTTTTGTTGTTGGCTTTCTACGTGTAAGTCTTTACTCCATTTGGAATTTTTTTTTTTTTTTTTTTTTT
>VBSM01002608.1:147011236-147028854 GCA_008086735.1 Cheirogaleus medius
ATGGGAAAAAAAAAAAACCCACACATTTGGTGTCAGAAATGTGTGAGTAGATACATCCTCAGTTATTCAAACACATGTTTTGGCTTGTGATTATCTTAAAAAAACTTTTTTAGAGCAATTTTTTTGAATCCATGGAGAAGTCAAAAATCTGTGTTATTTCAAATATGAGTTCCATCGTGGAACCAATGCAGCGCAGACAGCTCAAAATAGCAACAAAGTATTTGGGAAGGATGTAGCTAGTGAACTCACAGTATGTCAATGGTTTGAAAAGTTCCGTTCTGGTGATTTTAATCTTGAGAATGAGCCACGTGGGCGACTTGAGATCAAGGTGGATAATGATGAGCTGAAAGCTGTAATGGAAGTGAATCCATTTGAACCTACACCTGAATTAGCAGCAAGGTTTGACATGATTCCAACAGTATTGGAATGGCCAGTTTCTCAATTCCTTTTTCCCTCATTCCACCCCCCTGCAAACCTCGGGCAGTTGTTAACAGTGCCTCGCCTGCCGCGTAGCGAGAAACTTTACTGTGGAGAATTCTGAATCTGGTGACCAAAAGGAACACATTACAAAGACTTCTTGGTTTAGAAACATTCATAACCTGAATGCTTCCAGGTGATTTATTTGGAAACCTCCTTAGAAAAGGAATCAAACTAAAGTAAAACTAATTTTCTCCATTCCTAATATTTTCCAGCAAATAAAGAGATCCATTTAAGAGAATTTATAGGCCATGCCCTATTCAGGAAGAAAGCTAAGAAAGCTCTCTTTGAATTCCCCACGTGTGCTTCTTCAAGATGCTGCCGTGCTCCCTAAGCCTTACAGACAGGTAAATGCTAACTAGGAGAACTGACACTGCCCCGTCACTCTCCCATGACAGACACGGAAAATCGATTTTAGCACCTCTTTAAAAAAATCTTAAAGATTCAGAATATTTCTTCTCAGGATTCTTCAGTCACTACTACTACTTGATCTGCCATGGCAAAACCTATGCACCATCCCGGCCCAAAGGCCTTCAGGGCACCCCCAGTATAGTAAAGGCCATTTCATTGCAAACGTTCAGAGATCTGAAGAGAGGATTCTTCTTTCTACACTTTGCTTCGTAGTAAGAAGCAGTTTCCTAGTCACTGGCAGATCATTTGCAGCAGGGGCAGGATTGAGTATTGTTATGAACGTGCAGGACAGGGGTGTTCAGAAACCTCCTGGGAGACAATGTGGTATGGATGGCTTCCGAGGGCACCTAAAAGCAGCTGCTGTTGGGGCCGGGCGTGGTGGCTCATGCCTGTAATCCTAGCACTCTGGAGGCCACCACGGAAGGATTGTTTGAGCTCAGGAGTTTGAGACCAGCCTCAGCATTAAAATAGAAAGAAATTAGCTGAGCAACTGAAAGTAGAAAAAATTAGCCGGGCATGGTGGCACACACTTGTAGTCCCAGCTACTGAGGAGGCTGAAGCCAGAGGATCACTTGAGCCCAGGAGTTTGAGGTTGCTGTGATCTATGATGATGCCATGGCACTCTAGCCCGGTCAACAGAGCAAGACTCTGTCTCAAAAAAACAAGAAAAAAAAAAAGAAAAAGAATTGCTGCTGTCAAGTGGTCAAGCAGTCCCTGCTAAACAGAGATTCCTGCCATGGCCGGGTGGGCCTGCCACTTAGCTGCAGGTTTGGACCCAAATGGATTCAGATTGTCTATTACTTACATAGTCAGCAAAAGCAAGGTCAGCGTGGTGTTAACTCCCTTGTCCCACAGAACACCACCCAAAGAAAAGGAGCCAGGTAAGCAGCATCAAGCATGGTGGGGCACCGATTCTAGAGGGCGGTGAATTCATTTTGTAGCTGGCAGCTGTGTCCTAAGGAGGGGTGAGGTGTGGAGTCCCAGGCTTCTCTGAAACCAGGGAGGCTAAGAAGAAAGTGCTTTGGGGAAGCCTCCCACAGGATAGAAATGTGGACAAAAGTGGCCTTGTGGGAGCTCCTCACAAACTGCCTACCTTGCCATGTTCTGGGGATGATCTCAGGGCATTCCAACAAGACTTGAGTCAGACTGCAGCTGGGCCTTGTCCACATGGCCACGTGGTGCAAGGTTGCTGGGCATCAGGGCAGAGCTGTTTCCCTGTAGCTGCCACCCCGCTGTGCTCTATAGAAGGGACCAGATATGGGAAGGGTTTTTACCCTGGAGCCTGGAGGGTGCCTCCTGAACTGGCTTTCACCCAAGGAAATTATCTTGAGATACAATTAGAGTTGGGTCAAGAAAAATTTTTTGAGTCAACTTGTTTCTAAACTGCTTAGTTTTTGAAGATGTTCAGAGCCCCTTGAAATTCAAAACAATTTGTTAAGCAAATATTTTTTCTTTAAAATTAAAAGAAGGGTTCCCACAGTAGGACTTCCTGCCTTTCCCTTTCACCCTTTAGCTGTCCAGAGCATGCGCAGTCTCTGCCCCTCATTCTGTGTGAAACCGTCTTAAGAGCCTGTCAGCAAATGGACTAATGTCCTCTGGGCTGGCAAGCAACTCTATGTTCTGATCAGGGAAACATGACAAAGGACACAGAAGGCAAAAGGCAAATGACAACTTCTAAGTAACTTTCCAGCCTTCCAAGATCTGGGATTCCATGTTGCAGGGTGGAAAGTAGAGCAAAAATACAGCCACAAAATAATGTGCATCTGGAAAGATGGTTCTCTGCTGTGAGATGGTAGGTAGCAGGGGTGGGGAGAAGAGGGACACAGGGCTGAGGGCAAAGTGACTGGTGACTCATGGTGAGAAGAGGGAGGGAAAGGCAGAGAGGGCAAGGTGGATGTGCACTCGTGAAGACAGCACTGAATCTGGACTCCTGAGTCCAACTCTCCTCCCTACCTGCTGTGTGACCTTGGGCAACTCCTTAACCTCTCTGTGTCTCACTGTCTTCATTAGAAAACAGGGAATGCTAACTGAGGATGTAATGAATTATGAAAATACATTTGGCACATGGCCAATGCCCAGTTAGTGTTGATTGTCATCCAAGACCAAGCTCTCCCAAATGAAGTATGAAAGAAGAATTGTTTCAAGGTACACATTTATTCAACAACATGAATTTTGTGTGTATTCAGCAATAGTATAAAGCTGCTAGTTCACTTCGTGGCACACTGGGACTTCATAACTGTTGCCGATGATTGGTTTTACCATTGTCACCAGAATTTCCCTAGGGCTCTTCAGCCTGTCAGTGCAAACGAAGTCAGTGGTAGTGGCTTGTCCTCACTGGCGGACCATAGGGGCAAGTGTTTTGGGGTTCTCTGAGGGCTGCCCCAGATCTGCTCCCAGACAAGCCTGCGGGTCCTGCCAGGACAGTCTTGGCTGCTGCCCACGTGGGCAATTCCTCGCCGAGGCGGCCACGGCGCCACCGCTGTTTTGCCTCCAGAGATCTTTGCTGACTGTCCAGGATTAGAAGGCCTCCGGATGAAAGGTTGACTTTCCACTTCAGGAGAATGCCCCTCTCCTAAGGTGGAGACAAGAGGCATGTGGGTGTTCCAGGCCCTGCATGTAGGTCACAGAGCTGGAAAGCTCCCCTGCAGTTTCCACACTGCAGTTGTCCCCCGGTTCAGTGAGGGTGTTTTCTTAGGAGAAAATAAATTACACTGACACCCTGCCCTTTTGAAAACTCAGTCTGCTCATTTATTTTGCTTGGTGCATATTTTAGACAGTTGTTACCACAGTGGTTTTGCAACGTTTTGACTTGTCCCTGTTCCCTCTTTGGCTTTAAAATGCGGCACAACTCTCCTGTTGAGGTTGGAAAGAAACTCCCTTTCACCATGATTTCAAGGAGAACTTGTAGAGTTATTAAGGTAATTGAAAAAAAAAATCAATATCATGATAGTGGGATACAGGTTTACAGATGCTTTGGGATGTCAGTCCAACAACAATTAAATGGATCTTGGGTCTTGTTTTGGTGTTTGCACCGTTTCTACGGCTCCCGTACCCTCCTGGTTTCTGGAGGTTTTTTTGGGGAGTCATGTAAAGGCTCTTTGTTGAGAACCCAGATTCCAGTTTGCCATTAACCTGGATACGCCCTGCTCACCTCAACCAAGTGTGAGGCTGGAGCAGTCGCAGAAAGGAGCTATTCAGCAGGAATTGTACTTTTTATAGCAGAGTCTCAGCTGCCAAGCTGAGTGTAGTGTTTGCTTACTTGGGCGGCTTATAGCCTAGAGGCCCCGTTTGTATAAGAGGGATGGCAGGGATAAAGTTCAGCTCAGTATTTTTCAATTAAAGGACATTAAAGAAAAAAAAAGCAAAGACTTTCTTGAAATTGTGGTCTTTCAACCTTACTTGTTTTCCATGTGGATGGTTATTTAGACAGGACATTTCTCTTCGGTTAAGCCTTTATACTAAAAACAGAGTGGATCCCAGAAACATCACATCTGCCTTGCTGGCAGTCTGAACAGCCTTTCAACAGTCAATGGTGTACAAAAAGCAACATCCTGTCATCCTTGAGACCAAGGGAAGTGAGTGGGAGTTTTAGAGAGGTAGTCACTTGCTTTCCTGGGTCAAGCTTCTAAGCAAAATAAAGGACGATGGCAGAGCTGGAAGACTATCACTCAGCCTGCATTTGGTTTGCCAAAATCGAGAACTTGAAGACATGCCTTCATTGGTGTTCAACTTTCAAGGAACTCCAAAAGGTTGTTAGGCGATGAGACAGAATGATGTGCGTGCTCATCCCCGACCAGCCACGTCAGCCTGGCCTGCTGGGTGGCCCTGCTGAGGGGCTGCGGGAGGTCAACCTCTGAGAAGAGGGAAGTTCCACTCCGTTCCTTCTCTCCAGAGTTGTTCGTCACTTTGCACAGGAAGCTCATTCTGGAGGAGGGTAGAATGAGAGGGTTACCTGGTTCTCCTGTCCTGCTCCTGTCCCTTGACCCATTTCTGAGGCTCTGCTGTCTCCCTGGCTTTGGGGTTCATGAGTTACTCCAGTTTCCTTCCAAAAATTCCGCCTTTGCTTGAGCTACTACAAATTAGGTTTCTGTTACTTGCAACCGAGAGAACCTTAGCCCACATAGCCTTCCGTGGCCTGGCCCCTGCCTCTCTCCTCAGCTTCGTTTCCCAACTCCCTTGTCTCCAGTTCCATTCTCTCTTTGCCCTACGCTGTTCATATCTTCTTGCTTTTGCTGCTATCCTCCCTCTGCTGGGACGCCTTTCCACTTTTCTTCGTCTGGCTGAAATGGACTCCTCCCAGAAAACCCGGCCCAGGAAGCCTTCCCAAGTGTGCTTGTCACTTACCACATTGGTCACATGTTACCTGTTTATTTGTGTCTCTCCCACACTAGCCGATCAGCCCTTGGGCAGGAACCGAGTCATTTTCCCCTCTGTTCTCCAGTGCCCCCAGTGCCTGGCACATAAGTAGGTACATAAACCATGTTTGTTGATTGAAACCCAGGAAGGTAAACAGATAGAGGAGCTTTCATTTTTCATTTCTGCAGGAGAAATGAGGGCAGAGGGTGAGGGATGGAGTTACCCTGTGGGCAGATACCCAAAGAAGATTCTGGTCCTAGAAAAACAGTGATGGTAACACACAGTAAGGAACCCAGGAGGCATTGGAAAGGGTGGTTCATACTGGATGGCATTAGAGCCCCTCCTTCTCTTGCCATCATATTCTATTTCATTCTTCCTGAAATATCTGCCTCTCATTCTACCAGTGCCATTGTATTAGGGGCTTGCACTGTCAGGTGACTTAAATTCAAAGTTGTCATTCTCTATCATTCTCTCATGTCCTTAACGATGTGTGTAGGTTGTATCCCCTAATGACAGGGGACCAAGGAGGTCTCTGGAGAGTGTATCAGGATTCTGTATCCAGAATCTGTATCCAGTCTCAGGATTCTGTATCCAGAAAACCTAAGTCTATCTTAGAATTTCAGGGATGGCTCCAAAGAGGAGGTGGCATTTGGACTGTAACTTGAAGGATGAGTAGGAGTTTATCAAGATGATGGGAGAGCCCAGTGTGTTCAGTAATCCACAGAACTGTGGACTGTAGATTAAAACCACCCACTTTAAGTGAGGACAGGGTGGCTGTCCAGAGAATTAGGAGGCGTGATGGGAGAAGTGGAGTTTGCATTGGACATTTAACAGACTCTGTTCACATTATACGTTTAATAGACCCAGAGAGTACACTCTGTGGAACTATATGCATATTTTAAATTATAAAATTCACTGTCCTCTATGCAGTCACTCTGGTGGTTTCATGTGCCACCATTATAAGAAGCCAAGTGGTTAACTATGTAGAGCCTGGAGCCAGATTGCCTGGACTTAATTTTTAAATGTACCTCGTACCAGCACTTGGGCAAGTGACCTGGTATCTCCATCCCTCAGTTGCATGATCCATAAAATAGGAATAAGAATAGTATCTCTGCTAAGGTTTGAATGTGTCCCCCAAAGTTCATGTGCTGGAAACTTAATCCCAATGCAACAGTGTGGAGAAGTGGGACCTCTGAGAGGTGATTAGGTCATGAGGGCTCTGCCCTAATTGATGGGTTAATGGAGTTATCTCAGGAGTGGGTTTGTTAGTGTGGGAGTAGATTCCTGATAAAAGGATGAGTTCAGCCTCCTTTCTCTCTCTGCTCTCTCTTGCCATTCCAGTCTCAGGTATTCTGCTATAGCAGCATAAAATGGACTAAGACAATCACTCACAGCAAATCATAGGGATACATGAGTTAATACACATGAAGCCCTTAGAACAGTGCTCAGCATATGACAAACATTCACTATTAGGTGTTATTATGACTTTCTTTCTCATGAGGTTGCTTGAAATCACCAGTCATGTACTTTGTGCATAATCCCATGATAGTAATTATATAATTTTAATTATTCATTTGTGTGTGGTTTCTCAATGGACTGTGAATTCCTCAAAGGCATTACTTGAATAGATGTCTCTTTCCAAAGTAATTGAATTCATGCTTTCAAGCATATTTCCTACTTACTATATTTATATATTAGTAATCTAAGGGGAGAGCTTCTCATAGAATTTTAACTAGAAAACATTATTTGGAAACTCCTTTTCTTAGGCTGGAAAATCCTTGGACATGGAAGCTTTATCTTTTCTATAAACTCATGCTGGTCCCCTGAGACTGCTGCTGAGAAACTTACTCTATGGAGGTGCTATAGTTTGGATGTGTGTCCCCTCCAAATCTCATGTTGAAATTTGATCCCTGATGTTGGAGGTGGGGCCTAGTGGGAGGTGTTTGGGTCAGGGGTGGTGGATCCCTCATGAATAGATTAATGCCCTTGCTGGGGATGGTGGAGTGGTGAATGAGTTCTCACTCTAGTAGTTCCTGAGACAGCTGGTTGTTAAAAAGAGCCTGGCACCTCCTTTCTTTCACCTCCTTCCTTTCTCATTCTCTTTTGCTTCCTCTCTCATCACATGATCTCTGCATATGCCAGCTCCCTTTTGCTTTTTGCCATGAGTGGAAGCAGCCTGAGGCCCTCAGCTAATGCCCAATCTTGAACTTTTCTGGACATCAGAATCCTGAGCCAAACAAACCTTTTTTCTTTTTAAATTACCCAGTCTCAGATATTCTTTTATAGCAGCACAAAACGGACTAAGACAGGAGATTTTGTCCTATTCAAAAAGGTTCAAAGAGCTCAGATTAATAAGAAATATCTGAATCCTATCAGTTTGGCTAGAAATTTTTAGCAGAGCCTTGTTGCAAAACTTTGAGCCTAAGCAAAGAAATTTCTGCTAAAGGGCTTTAACTCCTGAGAATTGGGAAAATTAAGTCAAGTGGAGGCCAGACATCATATGCACCCAGAGAAGCTGTACTGATGTTCCATGTTGGCTTGTGTTGTTTGACTTTGAGAAAAAAGGGTATGTGAGAGTTTTTTTTTTTTTTTTTGAGTCCATGAAAGATAGAGTTGCCTTAGGAGATTGGCTCTAGAGTCTGCAGGACCCAGAAAGCTCTCTGCAAAGGTTAGACCAGAGCCCAGGAATGTGCAGAACTGGGTGGGGTTGGGACTGGGCATGAGGTGGGGGGCTCTGACCCCAACAAAAGGTGGTCACATGACCCACCAGATTGGCAGACAGATCCAAATTCTAGTTCTGTCCCTCCATAGCCGCATAGCCTTCTTCTGGCCTGGGGTTCCTCTTTTGCAGTTTGAGGGATTGACATAGATTGCCTCTAAGGTTTTGTTTCCAGGGTTAAGATTTTAGTCCTGCCTCAGCAGTGTTGAGCACGGTTCAGATTGCACCAGGTGGCAGTTATATCCAAGCCTCCCACATTGTCCAACATCCCCAGAACCATTATCTCCAAACTGCTCTGTGAAAACCCTGATTTGACAGAGTTCCACCCAGCCTTCCCACTAGGACTCAGGAAGCTCCACTCTCTTGTTAGCAACTCCCAGAAGCCTCAGCCCCTTCACCGTCTTGCCCCACTTACCTGAAACCAGGTCTTGTCTTGCAACCTCCCAAGTGGAGGCTGTTTGTTCTCTCTCAGCCCGTGTATCTCAGGCCTGGAATGGGGCTAGGTCTCCTCTTTGCCCCATTGCCCCTCCCAAGTCACCGCCTTCCTGCATCCCTCAGAGCTCCGGCTCCCTTGAAGATCTCTCCTCAGATTCTATTCAGCTCCTCATCCTGCCACTGCTGTCTTCTCCCAGCCTCCCCGTCATCCCTTCTCATTTGAGGAAGATGCCAAAGCCTGGCTCACTATTTCTCCCTCCATCCCAACTCCTGTCACTATCTTTGGTAACTTGAACATCCACATGGACAATTCTGATGGCACTGTAGCCTTTGGGCATCTCAACCACCTCATCATGCCTATGATCCCTCCCTCCACACAGTGCATACACACTCAAATACTTGTTGACACCATGTAGACAATGGGCCCATTGGAAGAGGTTTCATTTATCCTCAAAATTATAATATCTATAACTGGGATGGCCATATAATTTATTTTCCAAACTGGGGACAGTTTTGTGAATGAAAGAAGATACCAAAATAATTAAAATTTTAGAAATAATTACTTATTGATGACAAATTGGTTTTCATCTTAAGGTCTCTATAAAATAACTATATTTGAAAATCATTTTCCAAAATAAATTTAAAGAAAATCAAAATAACTTATACATTAAAGCAGTATCGAAAAATTCCTTTATGGGAATTATCTTCACATTCAAAAACATAGGCAGAATAATTATTTCTAGTCCTTATTTAAGTTTTTAAATTAGTTTCTTAGCTGAATCTGCCACTGATAGAGTGCCACTGGTATCTTTCTGAAGAATTTTCTTTTTAAAAATAGTTTTCATATTTTGAAGTTTTGGGACAAAACTGCTTACAATTACATTCAAAGTAAATTATAGATAATAAATTTGAAATGTCTGACATCTTTAATTGATTCTTCTCTATAGACCACAATATTTTTAATTGACAATACACTCTCTCTTCAGGTATTAAGAGATTCAGTGAGCTCTGTACAAATGCTGCTAATTGGATGATAACCTCGATTCTAATTTTTTATGCAAATATTTTGCCCCAAGTATTGACACAAGTACTATCTTTTTGCCTCCATTCACAGCAGTATTCTTCAACACACATTTTTATAAAACAGAACCTATCAATTACATCATCTCCATTTATGATTCTTTTGAATGTTTATCTATCACACATGTATAGCACCTCTGTATAGATGAGTCTTTGGAGAAGCTGGAAGTAAAAAGTGAAGTTCAACCAAACTTATCCCAGCTTATGCAACTATCAGTAATAATACCTAG
This sequence comes from Cheirogaleus medius, assembly GCA_008086735.1. NCBI lineage: Eukaryota > Metazoa > Chordata > Mammalia > Primates > Cheirogaleidae > Cheirogaleus > Cheirogaleus medius. The sequence continues at coordinate 147,020,945 of VBSM01002608.1, forward strand.
TTAACGAATGAAAAATCCAGGACAAACGCTACACAGGATGAACACAGGACAACAGGCAGAAATAGACCCTCTCTCAGGAAACACTAACCCCTCGGGGTAGCTCAGCGGTTCTCAATCCTGGCAGCATATAAAAATCACCAGACAACTCTTAAAACATGACAGTGTTTAGGCTCCAAGGCTCCAATCCTAGAGACATAGATTTCACTGGTATTGGGATGGGGCCTGGGAACCAGCATTTTAGTCCCCCAAGGGATTCTAATGTGTAGCCTATGGCACCACTTTTAAGCAAGTTCAACTTGGTCCTAAAGCACCAACTGCTCCTAAAGCAATATGTTGCAAATATTCATGGATTCAGACAATAGTTGGGGGGAGGGGGAGGGGGGAGGGGAAATCAGGACAAGCTATGCCACTGCACATTTTTTCTGCACCTCTCCGGGTGTGTTGTCACATTGGGCCAGGAGTGAGCCCACAGCAGATGCTCTGGGAAATGAAAAAAGGAGAGGATGGCCCCAGCACAAACCCTGTGTATGCTACACATGACACAGCCAGAAATATTGCATGTAATCCTTTTAAACATTTAATTAAGCAACTCCAACATTGTCATGACAAAAATGAAACTTGCTGAGGGCTACAGAGTTCTAATGAGAAATAAAAATAACAAAATCTCATGAAAGCTCTATTTAAGCCCATTGTAAGTGCTGCACTCTCTTCTGAATGTTTATTTTGAAAATAATTGTCAAAATGTAAAACCCCCAGCACCCTCAAAATAATGTATCGTTTTGGCTCGTTCTACAAATTGGTGATCATCTTTCTAACTCCAAGTTTTGAAGTATGAAAAACCATGACGGCAAAGAAGAATAACAGTGCTCTGTTTCCCCAAGCCCTATCCAAGCCTTGCTGGGCCCCACGTGCGCCCTGTATAGCGCTGGGCGTTGTCCAGGGAGTCAGTGAGCAAAGCAGCATTTGCTGGTGCTTTCCCTGCTCTGATTTCAGTTCCGAGGCTGTGAGTTGAACTCTGTACAAATGTTCTGGATGATCCTGGGGACATACTGGTAGAGGTTGTCAAAGTCATCCACAAAGAAGGAGTGGTCCCTGGCGGGGTGAGTGGCAATGACTTCTAGCTCCTCCTGGGCAGCCCATGCAACGCCTACTGCGTAGGTGATCACTCCTGTGGGGAAAAAGATTAGATGAAGCAAATGTGCTCAAGAAAAGGTACTGCTAGTGAGCCCCTGCCTTCTTGTTCCTCTGGTGGCACAACCAAATCTAAAATCAGAAATGTGCCCCCAAACAAAACAAAAACAAAAAACCCTACAGGACTCTAGGTTTTCAGAATTAAGACTAAATATGGCTATTCATCCACTCACTCAATAAGTACCTTAGAGCATCCACAATATGCCAACAGTAACAAAATTAATATAGTTGCTATATCAGGAGTTGATTGTCTTTTGGGGAAAAATGAACAAAATAGAGTAAATACATGGTAAGAATTTCATGTCCATGAGCAGAAGAGGGGAAGATATTTTGGGACAAATGAAACTTCTGGGGCCATGCAGATTACACTACATGACATACGCTTGCTTAACCCATGTGGAGGCCAAACAAAACCTCAGGGAGTCTTAACTGCATGAAAAGCTAGTTCAAGATCTTTTTAACTAACGCAGTAGAATTGAATCCCTTTAGGCCTGAGGGTGGCTTTATAAGCCATTGACTCCAACCTCATTCCTGAGAACACTTGCCCAGGGCCCCACAGAGATGGTCACCCTGCATCTCCTCCATCACTGTCAAGAGAGAGAGTTCAAGATAAGGAAGGGATGCCCAACAACGTTGGATGCTGCAGGGAGGTCATGTAAGATGAAAACAAAAAGTATTCAGTGGGTTTAGAAAAAGCAAGAACAAAACCAACTGGTAGCTTGGCAAGAGCAGTTTCATGGGGAGGAGATGGCAAAGAAGCCAGATGAACTCCTGTGAGTTAGGTGTGAAAAAGAAGTGAAGATGTGGCCTCGGCACAGACAGCTAATCCTCTCGCAAATGTTGGCTGTGAAGGGGAGAAGGCAAGTGGTACCTGGAGCAGAACACGGTCAAAGAGAATGTTTTATTTTTAGGAGGGGCAGGACTTGAGCACGTCTAGATGCAAATGGGAAAGAGTAGAGTGGGAATGAAGGTGTCGGATTGCAATGGGGAGCAAGATGCCCCACGGAGGAGAGGGCAGGATTCAGAGACTTGGCATGCATTCCTAGTGGGAATACTTGGAGCCCGCCTGGGATGCTGATTCTTGATTTGGGGTGGGCAGCTGGTCAGCAGGTGCTTGATCTTACCCTACAAAAGCCTGTCCCCACACCGCCTTCAGGCTGGCTGAGTGCGGTGAGGAAAACAGCCTTGAAGCAGGGGGCAGAGCCTGGGTGTGGCTGTCCTGCCTCCCCCCCCCCCCCCCCCCGGACCCCAAAGTGTCCCGTCTCACTGTCTCCAGCGTCCTCTGGGAGCCCTATCCTGCTGACTGGAGAGCCGTGTGTGCCTCGGTGGCTCTGGTCTAAGTTGCTTTTTAACTGTGATCCATTAAGCTGCATTTATGCTGCCAGTCATTTTTCTCTGTCTAGTTTCTTTTCTCTGAATATTGTCTAGATCGGGAGTAGCCAGCTTTGGGCTTTAAGATGCTGCCATGTGGCAGTGAAAGAAGCTTTGCTGCAGAGCTGGGCTGAGACGGGCTGTACCCTCCTTTCTGTTCAAAGATGGAAAGGCTGCCCCCTAATAAAAACTGCACAAACAGTATTAGAGATTCAGCTTTTCAGATCTCGAGTCCAGCCTTGTTGTAGGGAACCTTCACCTGGCGGTTCTGACAGAGGGTCACCCAGCCTTGACTGGGAGACTCCCAGGGACACAATGCTCACTGCATTGCAGACAAATCTTGGTGTCAGGCTGAGTAGGAACCTGCCTGCATGTCATTTGCATCTATTGGTCCCTATTGATTAAGGCTGCTCAGAATACGATACTCCGAGAGCTCATGGGACACTCCCCGCAGTCTTCACTTTTCCTGATGAGTAGACCAAGGATACCCTCTGGGTGAGGCCCGAAGGAGGTACATCTACAAAAACACGGGAAGCTGGGGCCGAACACGGGCTGGGGATGGATGCCCAGAGAAAGTAGGGGAGCCCTGGGCTCGCTGTGGAGAGCGGGCCCATGTGGTTCTGCCTGCTCACTTTGGGCCAGGTTCCTCCTGAGTCTCAGGCCGTCTTTACTCTGCTGTTATGAGCTCCAGGGCCCTGTGATCGCTGGCCCACAGGCCGTCAGCCACCCCGCCACCAGGAGGGTGCCCCATGGGACCCGCAGAGGGTAAGTCACCGGGAAGACTGTGCCTGAACCCGGTGTCTGGTTACTTTGGTTTCCAGAAGCCAGCACTGCTGATTCTTTAAGGCTTGTTTTAGGAAGGATTTAAAGCAGCTTTCAAGAATACAGAAAGTCCTGCAAAATAACCCATGTTAAATGTAGGCTCAGAAGAAAAAAACAAACAACCACGGCACTGAGTGAGGTCTGCACACTAGTGTTTATTTACAGGGCTTTGGTGTTCACTGGCCACTTGCTTTACTTTTATTATTACTGTTATTATTATTATCACTTCGGGTTTTCTCCTAGTTTATACTTTTTTGATATTTTATGGCACAGTGATTATACATACGTTCTGTAATGAAGACATAAATGGTGACTGATTTTCTAAACATTTACAAAATGTTTATATTTACAAAAATATTTTGCTAATTTTTCATATTTTAAACTTTCTGTTGCCCTTTTAGGAATTTTTATCTGCAAATATCTGTATCTATATCTATATCTATCTATCTATCTATATATTTTTTTTTTGAGATAGGGTCTTGCTCTGTCACCTGAGCTACAGTACAGTGGTGTCATCATAGCCCATTGTAACCTCCAACTCATGGGCTCAAGAGATTCTCTTGCCTCAGCCTCCCAAGTAGCTGGGACTACAGGCACACGTCACCACGCCTGGCTAATTTTTCTATTTTTTATAGAGACATGGTCTCGCTATTGCTCAGGCTGATCTTGAACTCCTGGCCTCTAATGATCCTCCTGCCTTGGCCTCCCAAAGTGCTAGGATTACAGGCATGAGCCACTGTGCCCAACCATCTTTAAATATTTTGAATCAAAATTTCTTTGAAGTTTCCTTCAAACCCCCAACATACGGTTAACAGTTACTTACAAAAATACTATGTTTCATTAAAAACACAACTTTTCCTTAAAAGGTACTAACACAGTTTGGTGACCTAGGTACTGACACAATTTGGCATCTTCAATAGGGATAGAGATTTGATAATAGAGATACAGTAATGAGTCTAATCCCCTTTTTAATGTAGCTCACCCTGGTGGGCAATGCTTTGGGTAGGGGGATGTAGAGGAAAGGGTTAATGTTCCTGTCATTAAAAATCCTTGGGTTTGCCATGACACTTTGGAAGCTCCCTTGTTGCCCTGTCCTTGTTCCCTCTTTCTACTCCAAGGAGCCTGCAGTGTTTAAACCCCTGACACTCTCTCTATGGTCTTGAACATGTTAGTGAGTTGTAGACAAAACTAATACCTAAAAAGATAGCACTTTCTCCGCCACACTGGCCCACCGAGCCCCAGAGAGAAGCCGCAGCCCATTCTGGCTGGCAGGCGCAGCTTACCCTTCAGGTGGGCAGCCAGGGCTGGAATCCGGACGTCGTCGTAGGACCTCCCGTCGGTGATGAGGATCATCAGCTTCCTCTTGTTGGGCTTGGACTTCTTGAAGAGCTGTTCCAGGGCGTAGTTGATGGCAGCCCCTGTGCTCGTGCCGCCGCTCCAGTACCCCACCCTCTTGACGGCGTTGAGGACGTCGGCCTTGCTGCTGTACTTGTCGAACCCGAACTCCAGCCGCTGCTCGTAGGTGTACTGCACGGCCCCGACGCGCGTGTCCGTGTCGGAGATCTCAAACTCCTTGCTGAGGTTGGCCACGAACTGGAGAACGGTGCGGAAGTTGCCTGTCCCCACGCTGCTGGAGCCGTCGATGACGAAGCCGATGTCGGCGGAGTTTAGGCAGGTTTTGCTGCAGGCCAGGCGCTCGGCGTCGCAGACCCGCTTCACCAGGGGCTGCAGCGTCTTGTGGAGCCCGAACCAGCTCTGCACGTGGAACGAGTAGAAGCCGTTGGTTCTGCACACAGCCTGGAAGGCAGAGGGGAGGACCCGAGCCAGGTCAGGGTCATGTCCTCCAGTGTGTCACCGTGACCCCTGATCGCAGGTGGCGGCAGGTGAGGAAGCTGACGTTTGCTTTCTCCATCTCGGTTCACCCACCAGACTCTCGCTGAGGCGAAGACCCCCAGGTTATCTCTGCACTCACTCCTGCCCCCTCCGCTGGTCTCTGCGTTAGCAGCAGGCGGACCACTAAGCCAGTTCATGGGGAGACGGAAGTCACTGATTTCAGCTTCAGGCTTCCGCCTCTCCAAGCCCCTCCATTCACTTGTCCCAGCAGCCAGCCATGGGACCAGCACTGGTGAGCACCAACGCGTGAGAGGATTAGAGAGAGTGATTGTTCTGACTGGGAAAACAGAAGACACACAAGGAACGACTACAGAAATGTTTCCCAGGCAGTCCTGTGCCCGTGGGAAGGGGGTCCCATAGTTGCTGAATGGCCATATGTGTCAGGGGTCCCCTTAGATGCTCTCAAAAAGATTTATTTCATTAAATCTCCACCCAAACCCTACAAGGTGGAATTACAACCCGTCAGGAAGGAACATAAACTGAAGGCCGGCTATGAAGGGACTGCCCTGAGTCCCTGAGACTGGAACACAAATCTGTCCACCTTCAAAACCTGAGCTCTGCCCTCCAGACGACCCTGCCTCCAGGCCAGTGAATATTTATTTACTTGTGCCTAAGCTGGTTCCAGAAAAAAGATGAAGGCAGCTGCAAACAAACACTGAGCAAACTGGCTGGTGTTCCTAAGGTGCAGCGTTTCTTCCTCACCCCTGCCTCTGGGTCACAGGGAGTCAGACCCAATTATACACGTGACCATGTATAATCTAAAAACAAATCTTAAAAAAAGAGATGGCTTAGAACTTTCCTAGGAAATATTTTTTTCATTGACTTGTATAAACCTAACTGGGGTTCACACAACTTTCCATGCACTAGGCGGCATGTGAGATGAAGGCCGAGACTGAGCTGAATTCTGGCCGACAGATGGAGAGGCGGGATTCCAACCAGGCAGTAAAGTCGGGGCAGGAGAGAGCAGCGGTGCTGGCCTTGGACAGAGGACCAGGTGACTGGTGCAGAGGGCCCGTGGCGGGTCACGGTAGCTGGGCCAGGAAGGTGGGCTGGGACCACCCTCCAGAAAGCCTCAAGAGCAATGGGGGAACCATGAAGGGTTTGGAGCAAGGACCCTGCAGGACTGGAGGAACCCATCATAAACATGCTGTGGGCTTCACTGTGAAATCTACACTAAACCGGGAGAGCCAGGAGGGAGTCACACCTGCCACCGAGCACTAGCTTGAGCTAGGCAGGCAGCATCAGCATGGAGAAGAGCAGAGACGAGAGAGAAGTGACAGGGGCACTGATGAGGGATTCTGCAATGACCCTGCCCTCTGGGATGGGAGTGGGACCACCAATGTCAAGTCCACAGGAAGAAAGAGTTCGGGTGGGGAAGATTATGAACCTGGCCTGTTACAGGCAGGATTTAAGGTCCTGACAGGACACCAGGGGGAGAAAAGTCAGTTGGCTGGAAACAGATGGCGGAGAGCTCGAGAGACAAGGCTGAAGCTGTGGCCCTGGGGGGGGATTCTGGAGGGAGCAGCCCCATGCAGGAAGAGGAGAGTGCCAGTGGCTGAGACCCACGGACGTCTACATGACGGACAAAAGCAGAGAGCAAACGAAATAAGAGCCATGCAGCATCCTGGATGTCCCCGGAGAAGAGACTTTCAAGGAGTAGAAAGTGGTCAGCAGTTTGGGAGGGGCAGGAGGTTGAGCACTGTTGGATCTGAACACATAGAATGTTAAAGCTGGAAGGGCCTCGGGGACGACCCACCCGAGGCTGGCTGGGTCTTTCAAAGCTTTTGAGATGGTGTATGTACGCTCATGTGCATGCTAGTGTGCACGTGTGAAGGTTCTCTGGGCTGCCTGGGTGAGGCCCCCGGGGCAGTGGCAGGAGCAAGGCAGCACCTCTACGTGAGACCTGGGGACACCGCTCCTCCCCTCTCCTCCCACACTGCTGGGCTCGGGTAGGTGTGGGGTTTTGCTTTGAGAGGGTAATTCCAGATTCTAGACTTATGAGTCCCTCCTTGGAGGCCCAGCTGCTGAGAAGTGAGCTTCACACACGTTTACAGGAACAAGAAAACAACCCCGTTACAACTTGTCAGAGTGCAGGGAACCCTCACGTTGGGTGGGTCTCGGGCAGTTATAATACATGCCTTGTTCACAAAGTTGGGCTCTAGCACATACTGCTTCTCATTTTCAACAGCACCTTCAATGGCGATGAAGAAAATGTTGATTCCTGACTCTCTTGCAAGTCTCGAAGCCTCCTCCACTTTGTCTGTGGGCCAGCCGTCCACCAGCACCACGGCCACATTGGGAGAGCCGCCTCTGTTTCCATTGGCTTTGGAAAAGAAGTTCTTGGTCACAAAGGAGATGGCCCGGCCTGGAAGAAAAAGAAAGCTCGCACTTGGAGTGATCATGCCGATTATAAATACAGGAACAGATCATAGCACACAAAGAGGTCCAGAAAACACACTCATTCCCTCCCTAGTTTGTTTATTTCTTATCTTCAAGCCACTTTAACTATTTTTAGGCGTACAATTCAGTGGCATTAATTATATTTGCAGTGTTGTGCGACCATCACCACTGTCCATTTCACTTTCATTTTAAGCCTTTAACAACAACCTCCTCCTCCTCTCCCTCCCCTCCCC
>VBSM01002608.1:147028954-147053398 GCA_008086735.1 Cheirogaleus medius
AAAAAAAAAAAAGAAAAAAAAATGTATTCCTTTGGAGGAAGACAGAAATTATGGTTTATTCTCTTATATGCAAATAGAATGGAAGCTGCTTCAAAGCCTTATGCAGTGGTTTGCAAAATGTCCCACTGTGGACTGAGGTCCTGCTCAGAGTGTGTAGAGAAAAGCAGGCCATTTCAGGACTCCAAAGGCATGTGTTCTACTTTTACTGTGCCATATCCTAGCAGCGTGATCTTGAGAAGACACTTAACTTCTCTGGGATTCAGTTTCCTCATCTAGATAAAAACATCGTCAAAACATCCATATTGCTAATGAACAGGGCTACTGTCAAGGGGGACTCTGCAAATGTAGGGGTCCCATCTATGGAGGGCCCAGTGTCCCAGGCTGCTCCAGACGCTCCTCTCTAGGAAGAGAATCTCAGCTGTTAGCTGCTCCCTGGGTCACTGGAATTGCACGTGAATAGTGGTGCCAAGGAGACCACTCTACCTTTTTCCGCTTGTGGCTCCTGTGACTGGGTTAGCTTATTTAAATCGCACGCAGAAGGTCAACATCTACTTTATTGAAAACTAAAAAACATTAACTGGGGAGGAGTGGGAGTGGATTCAGTGGAGAAACACAATGAGAGTCCTGCTCTAGAGACGAGTCTCTGCTGGGCAGCTGAGTGGCGCTGTAGGGTGGGTGCGCGCCTGTGCTCAGGATGCAGCGGGAATGCCGTCCAGGCTCAAACTCCGGACGCTGTCTTTACTTACTGATAAAGCCCATCAGTTCCCGCCCCTCAGGCCCTGGCAATTCCTCTGCATACATCCACTCACTCTTAGTCCCTCCTCTGTATTTCTACAGAAACCCCCAGAGTTCAGGCCCCCTTGCTTCTGGCTGATTCTATCATTGTCTACGTTGGTCTCTGCAACGCCAGTAGTATGCTCATCTGCTAGAGCACTCTTCTCCACGTTCAGTCTCAGCTCTGACGACAAAGTTCCTCTGCTCAAACATCATCCGAAGTCCCCCTTGTTGAACTTGATGTTTTGGCTTTCAAAGCATCCATAATTCAATTCCAACCTACGTTGTTAGTGCTGTTCTTTCTCTGTTTTCTCTCTCCATCCCCCTCTCCCTCTCTACTTTTGACCTCTTTCTCCTTCTCTTTTCCAGAATATCCTATATTCTATTCTAAAGGAACTGCTCACTATTTCCCAGTTTTCTAGTTTTGTGCCTTTGCTTATTTCTCGCCTCATCTAGAAAGCCCAAATCGTGCCCACTCTCCCAGTGTCAGCGACCTGTCTCCCTAACCCCCACCCCCAGCTGACAATCTCTCTGCCTGACTCAGCTTTCTCTAACCTACATCTTGCATAATATGTGGCGCCCACAGGTACTCAATTAACAGTATTAATGTTGCTTCATTCTATTTCTGTGCATCTCTACCTCTAAACGTTGGTGTTCCCTAGGGTGCTAGCTTCATCATGCATCTCTTCTTCACTCGTGCACTTCCCTGGGAGATCTTGCCAACTCCCGGGCTTCAGTGACCGTTCACGTGCCAACAGCTATCCAGTGCAAACTGCTTGTCCTCTCTCTTGAACCCCAAATATACGCAAAATAGTTTCCATACAGGTCCCTCTGGAAAGCACCTCAGGTTTATATTTCCAAACCTGAAGTCGTTTATCCTCCAAGCCTGCTCTCCCCAACCACCCATCTTCTCTCCTGTATTCCCTCTTCTGACTCATTGGGTTTTCCCAGCAATGTGTGATCTTGACACCCTCCTCATCAAATACCACGTCCTGTCATACCTGTCCCTTAAATATCTCTCGAATTTTCCCCATCCTTTCCATCTCCAAGTTTGGATTTTCATCTTCTCTTTCCTGAACTATTGCCATAGTTTCCTACCTGGTCTTCCTGTACCCAGGGCAGCCTCTGCAGTGGCTGTTTTATCCGACTGGCTCTAAGTGCTTCACAGAAGCAGATTAACCAGGAAGAGTTAATAGTGCCTCTTCCAAGGGGCCTAATTTTGTATAGTATTTGTATTTTGTGTTCTTTTTCTTAAGAAGGTCCCCAAGGGGTACAAGCTTCAGAGTCCCCAAAGTCTGAATCTTTCCCTTGTGACCAAGGATTATAAACTTTTTCAAAGCCTAAAAAATGGGTTGAAACAACAAAACAATTAGTGGCTACAAAATAAAAAATTGCAAAATCAACACTGATAATAAATATGTAACAGTCCACCAAACATTACACTATATACTTCATTAATTATAAAATTTTTAATTTGTAAAAATTTCCCTACATTCAAAAATTATTTTTGTGGGTTAGATTTTTTCACCTTTAACAATTTCCTGAGTGTCTGATGATTGTCAAGAAATCATAGACAAATAATTTAAAAAGCAAAAATATAAAACTTCCTTTCAAAAGTTTTTATGGAAAAGTGTATTTAATGTGAAACTTGCCCATCTAGTAATTTTTATGATGTTCTTAATATTGATCATTAAGGTGCTGTCTTAATGTTGATCACTTTGCAGAGCAATTGTTGATTACCTGTATCTTTGCCATACCACACACATAGTCGAGTCTGGTTATTCTTGGTAGTTACGTTCTATAAAGTTGCTGTGAGCACTGAATTGGCAAGTACTGAGCCATTGCTCCCACTGGAAATACAGAGTTTGGTTCCTGTTAGCTTCTGGCCACAATGTTTTCACGAACAGACCAATACATAACCTTATTTTATGTATGTTTCTCTTTGAAGATACCAAGTTTAATATTTCTTACACATAATTAATTGTATGCAGTATTTCCTTACAATAAAATATTAGGTGAGAAGAAGGGTTTAACATTTTGCTGACCTTGGATAATGTGATTATAAGTTTCTTTGGCTTTTAGCCTCACAACAATGCTGTCTGCTATGCTTTTTTTAAAAAAAATCAATCATCATCTTCTGAATCCATAAGTTTAGTCTCTTTTCCATAGCTTCATCACACTCTATGGATGTTATTTTAATACTTTCTGGAGTAGTCTCTTGTACAGACAAGCAAATTTTCTCTCCTTTATCTGAATGTACCAAATTATTGATTCATTAATATTGAGCTCACGACCAACAGCACGGTAACTCCTGCCTAAATGAAGCTTATAGAACACACATTTCCTCTGTAAGCCACAGCAGGGCCTTCTTGCACTTAGGAACACGAGACACCATTTCAGCACTACATTTGGGAGGCCACGGTAAATAGCAAAATCTCCTAGACAAGCACAAAAATGAGGAGAATGTGGCACTAAAAAGACTGTGAGAAGGGCACTTGAACAGAGCTGAATCAAAAAGGCAGAGTGCTGTCTTGTTTGACCATAGCTGGAACGGTGTGCATTGGGCAACTCAAAATGTTTTTTCTATCTCTGTACATGTCCGAATATGACTGGAAAAGTGCTTTGAGTTACAAATTCGGGGTTACAAATTTAAATTTTAGAGAGTAGGCAAATTCACAAATGTGGAACCCACAAATCATGAGGATTGACTGTAACCTACGTGACACAGCAGGCACTCTCTCCTGGCTTCCGGTCCCTAGTGCTTAGCACTCAGGAGGTAAGAAATAGGTAATCGTGGACTAAGTAAACAAAAGAAAGCAAGCTCAGATGTCCTCTCCTCTCTTGGTTCATCCTTGGAGGAGTGGAACATGCTGCCTCTGAGCTCCACACTGATCCCCTTCTGCCTCTATTACATCACAGGTGTAGATGAATCCATCTTTGGAGGCATACAGATGAGCTATTCATATACCTAATGAATAGCTGCTTTTAATTTTACTTAATGGTATTTCTTTAAAAAATACTGCCTCCCTTACTAGATGGTGAGGTCCTAAAGAACAGTGTCTCTATCACGTTCGTTTATTTATTGTAATGGATTGAAAGGCTGGAGCAGAGGACTCCTGAAACCCTTTCCAATTGCTAAAATCATGATTAGGGGCAAAGGCAGGAAGCTCACACACCAAGGGAATTGAAGGTAAACATAATCAAACCACTTCGCTGAATTTTACATCATATCCCATGCAAATGATATAATGCTTAGTACATGCCAAACACTCAATAAATCTTTGCTAAATTGTACTCTAATTAAATCATAAGAATGAATAATCATGAATCTGCAGTCTGTGGCAGGTCTCAGGACCAGAGCACATGAGTACATGAGTCCTTTTTTAGGATATATATGCTGATGGCCTGACACCCTAGCCTGGTTTGTTTTAAGATGTGGAGACTATTTTAAAAGCTCAAAGATGTATGCCACTAATTTTTTATGCAAGCAATCTCTTTATTTCTCATTTTATTACAAGTTCTTATTAAAGGGAAACAAAACATTTTTTTCTCAGGACTATCAAAGATTTCCTTTGAAAATAAGGGAAGAAAATAAACAAAGAGATTGATAGCTCAAGGGGAAATTTTTAATTGTTCTAGGTTTGGAAGAAGAGCTAGGACTGACGAAGAGGAATTACAGGGCGCCAGAGTTGGCTGTGCACAGAAAGGGAGAATTTCTGCAATAGGAAGCAGCTAACGTTTAAGAAGCAAGAGAAACACCTGTCAGGGATGGGCATGTGTGATTCCTAGGAAGGGGTGAGGCTGGGGACAGGGAAGAGAGATGGATCATCAGTGCTCCAGACCTCTTTGATGATATAACTCACCTAGGACACTCATTAAACTACATAGGTGACCAGGCCTCTCCTGGAAGAAACTCCATGGGGTCTGGGATTTTCTTTTTTTTTTTTAAATAAGAGATCCAGGTGATTCTTATCCTCAGGAAGTTGGGGAAGCTTTGGATTCTAGAGGACTCCTGAGGTCCTTTTAGTCCTAAAGCTCCCATTCTGTTAAAGTTCCAGAATCTACTGGTTTACCCCATAATACTTTGAGTCACATGAAATAAGCCTCTCAAATGAATTTTTTTGCCAGTAGAGAAATATTAACTAATCATATTCCCTCCAGCAAGAACCTTTCAAAACTGTTTCCTCCAACAAGGTATTACCTTAAGATTACATTCAAATAACCTAACTATATTCAACCTTTTAATTTTTTAATAGCTAAAAAGTAATGCCTTATAGACTTAGTCAATGAGATGAACCATGCTATAAAATCAGGAGGATATTCCAGGGCAAATGCTGCAGGTTGGGTGGCAGACCTGTTCCTTGAAGGGCATTACCTGGCTCAGATTGAAAATCACTCTGCTTCCATCCCCTCAAACAGCTACAGCAGGTACGGCCAGCCCAGGGTGCAGTGGCCTGGGCCAACCTCCTGAGGGACTCTATACATTTAGCCCTTGACCAATGGACACTGGCCTTTTCCACATTTCCTAGCATCAGAGAAGAGGGAGTAGGGTCTTACAACCAAATATTATTACACAGGTGTTTTTTGGTCATTATTATTAGTAACAGTAATTCCACCCATCCACCAAAAAAGAGTAGAAAATCAACCTGCATTAAGTGCTTCCTGCTGGAGGAAATGTGGACATGCAGCCTGCTGATCTAAGAGTTGCTCCTGGACCAACTGGTCACCAGCTGCTGATCTGTAACCACGTCATAGGGTGTGGCAAGCACTGGGGAAGTGGCATGTCCAGGCAACAGAGCTTCGTAAGCTCAGCTGTGCATCCGATCCCCTGGGGATCTTGTTAAAATGTAGATTCTGATTCTGCAGGACCAGAGTGAGGTCTGAGGGTCTGCATTTCTAACCACCTCCCAGATGACACGTGTATCATACTTTCAGCGTCTTAGAGGATGCTTTAAGAATCAGAAAAATCAGCAATGGGGCTGCCAGTGATGAGAGGAAGGAAGGAAAAGGGAAGAGACAGGACAGAGAAAGGGAGAGGGATGGAGCTCCTGCCCTCTGGACTGGTCACCTGTGGGGAGAGGGAAGCGCAGGGGGCATGGGATCCACTAGAGGACAGCACGGGCCATGGGAATATTCGTGCCTTCATGCTCTGGTTCCACAATAGAGTCACCTGGGAGCTCTAAAGAATAATGATGTCTGGGCTCCACACTCAGAAATTTCGATGACGCTTGATCTGAGGTTTGGTCTGGGCGCTGGGAGTTTTAAGAGCTCCCCAGGTAGTTCTAATGTGCACTGGGCTGGCCATCTGCTTCTCCAGAGGAAGAATGATCTCAGGGGACCCTGGATAAGCCCGGGGATTGTGCGAAGGGAGTTCAAAGGGAATCGTTGGTAGGAGTCAAGTGCAGTCATTCTGTATGTACTCCCAGGAGAACTGCATGCGAGGGGATAGAAAAAGCATAAGATCTTTGGGCGACTTGTATTCATAGCCCCCTTGGCCTTTAGACTGTGTGTTCCTGAGGAGTGGGGCTCCTCAGACAGTGTGTCTGCCTGTCTCTCGGAGAGGAGAGAAGTGGCATGGTGGGGTCTTTGCAAGGGCCATTAGGCCCTGGAGAGTCAGCCTGGGCATGTAACCGGGAGCTGCTCTGGGATCCTGAGAATTAGAGATTAAAATGCCAAGTCCTAGGCCTCATTCCCTTGCCAGATTCTGGTTTAATAGGTCTAGGGTAGGGCCTGGGCCTCAGAATTTTTAAAAGCTCCCCAGGTAACGTGAAGTCAGGGCCCAGGCAGCCTCTTCCTACTCTGAAGTCTACAATTCCCCTCTGCTGGGTCCCATCCCAGCTGCGTCTTCTGCCCCCGCCCCACACACTGTTTTGCTGCGGGCTCTGAGACTGTGACACAGTGGTCCTCGTTGCCAGCTGTATGAGTTTCCTATTGCTGTGGCAACAAATGATGATACACCTAAATGTGTGGCTTAAACAACACACATTTATTAGTTTACAGTTCTGGAGTTCCAAAGTCCGGCACGGGTCTCCATGGGCTAGAAGCAAAGTGTTGGCGGGGCTGTGTTTCTCTCTGAAGGCTCTAGGGAGACTGTGTGTTTTTCCTAGCACCTAGGGGATACCTGCGTTTCTTGCCCCCTCTCCATCTTTGAAGCCAGCAATGTCGCATCTCCCTTTGACTGACAACAGCTGGGAAAGGTTCTCCACTTTTAAGGACTTATGTGATTAGATTAGGGCATCTGGATAATCCAGGATGATCTCTCCATCTCAGAGTCCTTAACTTTAATCACATCTGCAAAGTCTCTTTTGCCATGAGAAGTAAAACAGTCACAGGTTCCAGGGATTTGGACATTGACAACTTTGGGGTTATTGCTTTGCCTAACACACCAGACCGGACACTGCTTATTCCCTTCACTCTGATCATCCTGCCCTTGGTGGCTCAGCTGACCTATGGAGCCTCTATGCTCAGATGAAGGAATGACTGCAAGTCTTCAGTCCAGGGCTGAGGCTGGATGGCCTGAGAAGTGGGACAACGAAGGAGATGCAGCCCCATTCAGAGCCACTCTCTAAAATGGGGCAACTGTCATAGACTCATGAGCAAAGAAAAGTCTATTTCATTTTAAATGCAAAAAAATCAACACTTCCTTTTATCCCAAAAGTGCTTCCCAATTTTGATATCTTATTTTGATTACGAAGAGCATGTGCAATTCTGTTCCATTTATACTAAAATTGGAGCCTAAAATGAAAGCATATGGAAGGTTTAGAGGACACTTAGCACCTGTAGATTTAGGCTGCAGCTAAAATGCAAGCCGTTTGGCCAGTCATTCTGTTTACTAGAGTTCACCTAATAGCTGCTTGCCCTGGCTGTTCTTTCATTTAGCCTTTTAGTGTATCTGTTGGCATCAAGTACAATTATGAACCTGTTGGTTGTATAATTTTAACTTAGAATTCATGTGCAAGACAGGGGCTTAATATTTGGCCTGAGCACAGTGTCTCAGCCTTCAGGGGACAGAAAGCCCATCTACTTTCTTGGCAGATGAGCAAAATCTTCGCTTTGAAGACAATTTTGTTTGACATTTTATGGATTAACTCAAGATTAATATTTGCCCTCTCCTCCTGGTCGTGCATTTAGCTTAGTGTTCTTGGGGAAGTCACTCAGCTTTTTTGAGTCTGTATCAAATGCTGCATCTCCTGCTGGGGGTGTGTAATAATTGTGGTAGGGACACTGTGGTTGCTGACAGGTTAACACGACTGTGGGCTGGGGGCCCTGCAGGTGGTTGAGACTTCCCCTGGGTCTGGAGCAGAGGTAGGGACTCAGCCAGTGCCAGGTGAAGTTATGGAGGAAACCGAGAGCCTGGCAGAGGGTGCTGGTCTGCTGAGAGAAGGCAGTGAGGAGGAAGTGAGTTGGGATGATGTACGGAGAGGAGGAGGAAGGCATGACCCATGACCCGTCAGTCCTGTGAACACTCCCCGGGGCTACGTGGAGTGGTTTTCTGTTCCTTGGACACCGACGATCTTTGAGTAGGATACCGAAGAACCTGGATGCACTGCATTTTGTAAATCATACCATTTTTATATTTCTTGCATTTTTCTTATTTCCCTTTTGGTTCTTGTTAATATTTACTATGAGTCTTTTAAATTCTAAGTTTAAGTCTTTTAAGTTCTAAATTTAAAAGTCTAAATTTCAAATCAGCTCTCCTAAGGAAAACCAAGGGAAGGAATCCTGTGGGGGCCCAGCAGCCATGGTCCGGGAGGAGGAGGAGGAACTCTGAGTCACCGAGCCCTCCTCCTGTGGTTGGGTCCTCCTCAGCCCAGGCCTGTCCTTCGAGCGCTCGTTCTAGACTGGGAGGTCATTCCTTTTTAGGGGTTCATTTCCTCACTATAACATGAGGAAGAACCAGGTGCTCTGTAAAGCCTCAGGGCTGTGATTCCAGGAGAGCGGAGACGATTCCAAATGGAAGTAAAGAGGGCATTAGAATCTGGTGAGGACCCTAAATGCCACAAGAGAAACCAGACCCCCAACTGGCCAGAAACACAGATCTGCATCTACCTCCTGCCCTCTCCTGCCTTACTCCCTTTCTCTGTATACACCAATCCCACTCGATAAAGGAAGGATTGAAGGCAGCCACCCAGGCAGGGCAGCCAGGCCGCTGAGACCAAAGGCAACATCAGCCGGATGAACGCGTCTCTTCTCAGCCTCCTCACGCCCTTCTTAGGCCTTCCTGCAATTTATTTCATTTCCCACATTGCACGGAGGGATGTATAACCTCAGCGCAACCCATCAATTCATCATTGATCCTCCCACCTAACCGGGACCCCGAGGCTGGAAGCAAGGTGGAGGCGGCTCCTCTAGTCTGTGAGTCCCACGTTCATTTACTGGATGTCTTCTGAATACAGAGCCAGGCACTGACTCGCAGAACACCAGGGCCTGCAGAGCTCTAATAAATCATCCGCTCTGACCTCCGCGTTTTACAGATGGCAGCACTTACACGGAGAGGTTAAGTGACTTGCTTAAGGTCACCCTGCGGAGCTAAGGCCAGAATTCAGATAGCCTTGGCAGTGGCTCACTGTGTTTTCTACTCCCCCCTGTTGCCGGGGGAGGGAGAAGATGATGGATTAGCTTATGTGAGCATAAAACGGAGGGATACACACACATTTCCCTAAAGTGCTCCAAATTAATAAGGACCCTGGATGGAAAAAAGGCAGATAGCAAGGGACTTCTTAGAAAGTAAAATTGAAAAGCATGGGGGGAAGCTCTTTCTTGTGAGTGGCGATTACATTAGGAAAATAAGAGAGAAAATGACTTTGGGGGTGGCATCTTTATTGTTTTTCCTTCCTTGCTACATTTGTTCCCTAATCCATGTTCTCATCAGCAACACTATTCTCAGGCCATTTTTCTTTTCCTTGACATATTTATCACCTTATTTTCATATTATACCATAAACCTTGGTATACACAAGCTTTTAAAGCAGCTATTTTTAATGCAAGATAACACACCAAGTTTTGAACCCCCCAATAAAACTGACTAGGGACATCTGGCACTAAAATGCCTACATTTTCTCCTAGAAAAGCCTGCTCTTTGTTTGCTATCTGTAAAAAGGAACACAGGAATGAAAAGGGGTTGACATTTTGAAAATAAGAAAACAATAACCAAAAAAACTTCTTTTCTCATTTCAAGTCAAAAGCCTCTAGACAGATCATTTGACACTGAGAGGCGGCATTTGCAGCAATTGGTTATTTTTATATAATTGACTCTGACTTCGTTCAAATGCCAGTTAACTAATCTCCTAAGTTTTCCTCACAAGAATAGAAGACAGTACTAAATGTGTTACTGGAATTTAATCCTAAAAATAAAAATGTTATAGATTCTTTTGAAAATAAAGCTTTTTTGTTTATTTCTCTTGACAATACAAACATAAATATTCTAGTGTCTTCAGTACAACAACCTTGGTCAAAAGGCTGCTCCAGGAGCCCCTTGAGAAACCTTTCAGGGGTTGGAGACGCCCCTGGGTATTGTCAGGTGTGGATGTTTTGACTTTTCAGGAAAGTGAATAAGCTGTGGCTGCAGTTTCTCAGCAAGAGGCACCAAGGTCAATGTTATTAGTTTCCACTTTCAGTGGTCCTTTGTGGAAGGTGTGACGATTATCCTGCCCTCAATGGTTGTTGGTCAAAAGACCACCTACTTGAGACGCATGCATGCATTTGAGATTTATGCATGCTTGCTCTTTTGACTGTTGATTGTCTGTCAATATCTGTATATCTGTTTTAGCGAAAAACCAATGCAGATCTGAAATAAGAGCAATTTATTATCCCAAAGAAGAGGAAGAAAGTTGAGATTGGCTGTCAATATGAGCCCTTGAATTTTACCCTAAGTGAATAATAAAATGAATTGGGGACAGTCACCTAGGTGCTCAGCTGACCGACAGGGGCCATCTTTCTGCCCACCCATTCTTCCCCGTTGCCTGATGAGCTTTTCTAGTACTGGTGCAGAGACCTCAGGTTATTTGGAGAAGATAGAAGGTACAACCTAAAGCACTGTGTTCTCTAGGTGTCTTACCTACAGGTGGATAGGTTGTAGCACAGAGTGCAGTCCCTCAAACAAATGTCCTAATAGTTAGAGTTGAATGGGGATCCAACCTTCTTGATCTACAGATGAGGAAATTGATGATCAGAGAGGTGAAGGCCTAGCCCAAGGTCACACAGCTTGTTAGTGGCTAAGCTAAGACTCGCACCCAGCTATTCTAATTCTCAGACAAACAAATACTCTACCAATCATGGGTGCAAATACCATTTACTTACAAGTGTTTATTAACCTATCCTTTCCTTCAGGGAGTCTCGGATTTCTTAAATGGCATCTGGACTGTTTCGGTTTTTTTCATTTACATTTGCATTAGGGAAAAGAACAAATCTGTGCTCTAGAACATGTTGGTAATATTTGTGGCATAAAATTAAGTACATGGCATCACTGGGTTTCTGGATTCAGAATGTTAACAGCACTTACCCATACTGAACAACACCCATCAGTGGACCGGCAGGGCCAATGTCAAGAGCTTGGGCAACGTCAGCCAGGAACTGCTTCTGGATTCGGAATCGACGTTTGCCAATGCCGGAGCTCCCATCGATTAAAAATGACAGGTCAACTTTGCAGTCTGAATAATGGAAAAAGACTCTGTTATTCTGATGATCTCCCACTGTCTCTACCTGGGCACCCTCCCATTCCTCTTTCTCCACCAACCCCCTGAGATTCCAATGAAAAGACAGTAAAAAAGAGATAGTAAAATGCAGGGTATATTCATTTATTTATACCCCAGCAGAGCTTCCCTGAGCAGCAAGGTCCAGGACACTTGGGTTAGCACTTATTTCCATACCTGTTTTAGAATTCTATGTCTAAGTCACAGTTATGTTTCAGAAGCAGTAATGTCCCAGCCTAGCTTGGAAAGGCCCTAAGAATGGCCTTCTAGCCTCAGACCATAGAAATATAGACTCCCCAAGGTGGGAGGTCACCAAGGCCAAGTCTCAAGAGCCTGTGGACTTTTACATCCTAACTTTTTAGAAATAAATGTTAGATTTTTATAGAGGCACGAAAGAATCAGCAAGGCCAGTGCTGAGGGGAGGGCAGGAATTGTAAAACAAGAATTTTTTTTTTTTTTTTGCGACAGAGTCTCACTCTGTTGCCCTGGCTAGAGTGCCATGGCATCTGCCTAGCTCACAGCAACCTCAAACTCCTGAGCTCAAGCGATCCTCCTGCCTCAGCATCCCGAGTAGCTGGGACTATAGGCATGCGCCACCATGCCTGGCTAATTTTTTCTATATATTTTTTAGTTGTCCAGCTAATTTCTTTCTATTTTTAGTAGAGATGGGGTCTCACTCTTGCTCAGGCTGGTTTCGAACTCTTGACCTTGAGTGATCCTCCTGCCTCAGCCTCCCAGAGTGCTAGGATTACAGGCGTGAGCCACCACACCTGGCTAAAACAAGAAATTGATACCAATCTTCTCCTTCACGTCCATAGGGGAGGCAACCAAAGAAATTATCCACATAGATCTATGGGATATTAGCACTTGTTTGTAGTTTTCTTTCCTTCTTTTCTTTTCTTTTTTCTTTCTTTCTTTCTTTCTCCCTCCCTCCCTCCCTTCCTTCCTTCCTTCCTTTTCTTTCTTTCTCTTTGTCTCTCTCTCTCTCTTTCTCTCTTTCTTTCTGTTGTGATAAACACTAGGATAGTTGTTCTGGTTTAGTATCTCTGGACTTCTGCAAATATATGAAGGTTCTGATAGAGGTGGGGGAAGAGTGAGGCTGCAAGCTCTTTCTAAGCTTTCAAACACTAACAGGGATTACTGAAAGGTCACACAACCTAGTAGAAACAGTGTTTGCTTTGCTTTCAGCTGAAAAGATATCATTTCAGTATGATAAAAACTGATCATTCAATGCTGATCAGAAGTTCTTATTGGGAGTTATATATCCCTTTGATTGGTAAAAAGAGAAAGATGAATTATTTAACAGTTGCAATTTGGGAGACAAATATGTTAAAAACAGAGTTTCATAGAGGGAAAAAGAGAGAAAGTAAAGTTAGGCGTTTCTGGGCCAGAGTAACTGAGAGGACACAGGGCCGACAATGTCCTTTATGGGTGGGGGAGCAACCGCCAGGTGAGCCTGCCTCTCTCCCAGGTGCACACGGTCACCCACGCTCTGCACGGCACGTGGCTGCAGTGGGGCTGGAGTCTTCCCACTCGCCAGCAGGAGCAGCTCCACAGGCAGAAAGAGTTGTCAGTTTTAAAAAAAAATCTTTTAAAAAATGAAAGCAATAAATGGATCTGAGTTGACAAAGTTTTAAGCAAAAGAACTGATGAGGGGTATTTATTGATGAGTGCTAGTACAGGGTTGTCAGAGTAAGAAGAAAAGTTGTATCTGAGACTGTGTTTTGTTATCCTGAAGTGGTGCATGGCAATCCAAACCAGAGGAGAAGTAGATGACAGGGACCTGTCTGGGTCTGGCCGACTCCGCTCCATCCAGAATCAGGGTTGTGCCTCGGCTCATCAGCAGATCTCAAAAGCTTACCGCCTGTCCACCTGGGGCTACCAATGAATTCTTCCTTTCAGCTGGCTTTCCTTGTCCTTTGCTGCCCCCAAACTGCCTATACCCAACCAAGACTCTCGAAATGAAGAGTGAAAGAGGAGAATAAAATCCAGAAGTGGAGTTTATAGCAGCCGCTAACACCTGGGATAAAGCAGAGGAGAAGCAGAACTGCTGTACGGATTGTTGTTGCTCCCTAAGCAAGGGCCAGCTCACTTTTTTCCAGGTCTGGGCTTGCAGTGTGAATTGCCGCCAGCAGGTGTCAGTGGTGCTCTTTAGGGCTGGCCGCCCACCGGCATTTAACAGTTGCTAGACTCTCAGGCTCCACCCAAACCTATAGAATCAGATCTGCACTTTAACAAGATCCCCAGGTGACTGGTGTGCACAGTGAAGTTTAAGAAGTACTCTTGAGGGGGGATTTTTCTTCCAGATGTCAGCAGATTAGTTCAATATGCCTTTTAAAATAAAATCTTTTTCTTGGAACAACTGTTAATTAGAGTAAGGGCCAAAGGGGATTTTCTTTTTAAGAGAATAAAGGACATGGATTTTGTAGCATCTATTTTGGTTCCTTACAGATAGGTTTTCTTCCTCATTTCTTATATCGTGACCTGTGTTTGGGATTGAAACATTCATTTCACAGCTAGGTTTTAAGAACGTGAGGCGTTTCTCAATTTGCTTCATTTTCTTTGCTCACTAGCCTGATGGCTGGTATCAAGGTTACCTTTGCTCCCCTTTCTCTGAATGTCTCAAATGACAATGGTTCCAGCTGGGGCATGTGCTGACTGAGACCTGTGGCTTTCTCATACTGAGATGAAAATATGCTGATCTGAAAATGACAACATCAATACTAATGACTTAGTATTTCATAATTGACTTACAAAATATTCAGTATGAGCCATTTATCATGGTCACAAAAGAGGAGTGGTTGGAGGATGAAGAAGAAGTAAGAAACAGCATCTGTGGGAATCAATCTACCAACTTTCTTAATTGCTTTGTTTTTCTTCAACATGGTACAATTTTAGATTAATGCTTTGTGTTGTCCAATATATCATGCTAGTGTTTCTTAATCCTGGATATACACATTAGAGTCACATACCTGTCAGAGCTACTGATGCAGCTTCAACGAGTAAAGACTCCTGGGAATCACTCTGGACAGTGTGTCTCAAGGGTCCATGTGCATAAGAATCACTTGTTGGTATCACTTGTAGAATTAGCAGGTTTGGGCTGGAGCCTAAGACTGCATTTCCCAGGCCACACTTTGAGTAGCAAGATCTTGGGAGAGTGTGATATAGTAGGCATGAGGCAGGAAGTGGGCATCTTTAATTTGAAAAATGTCTTCAGGTGATTTATGCAGCAACGTTGAGCCTCACTGCCCAGGGTTGGCTGCAGACTAGCAACAACTTTCTGGAGGAATTTGCAAGTGCCTTCTTTCTGTGCCTTGCAAGGTACTACATCTTTCTGGTTTTCCTCCTTTAATCTGGTCCCTCCTTTCTGGTATCCTCAGGTGGCTGCTCCTCCACCTAGTGTGGTTCTTCTTCTACTCTACTCTTTCTCCTTGGGTCACATTTTCTGTTCTCGTAGCCTTGGTTTTGAACCACAGCTCATTGTCTTCCAACTGTAAATTTCTGACTAGGCTGTTCCTTCTGCATGTCAGATCTGGGTAGTTATCTCTCTGCCAGATCCAATATCTCAGGGTAGATGACAGATATAAACAATCTCCCTGCCCTTCCCCAGTGTTCCTCACTGCAGGATCATTTACCCAGTTGCTCAAATCACCTTTAGCTGCTCCCTCTCTCGCACTTCTACCCAACCCTATAGATTCTTCCTTCTCTGTATCTCTTCAATCTGCCCATTTCTCTCTATTTCCACTTCCGACTCTGAACTCCAGCTACCATCATCTCCACTAGACCACTGCTCCTGCCAATCTGCCTATATCCTCCTTTCATCCATCTTGTCTCTCCAGTCCATGCCATTCTTCACCCTGTTGCCATAGTGATGTTTGAAAAATCTGATCTTCTCCCCCTCACACACATAGACAGTTTAAATCCTTCAAAAGCTTCCCTTTTGCCTTAGAACAAAGTGACAGAAAAGAGGAGATAAATAGATCCATGTTAGGAGAGAGGCGGGCTTGGGTGGGAGTGAGTGGGCACAGAGGAGAGAGAGCAGATCAGATGTCAAAGCCACCCCGGGTTTCTAGTTGTCAATTAACTTACTTGGATCTCCCAGGGATACTGGCTCCAAAGACTGTGTGCTTAATTCTTCTTTTGGAACAAATCCTGGAAAGAGCAGTAAAACTTTTGGTGACTTACAAGCACAGGAAGCATCTGGCCTTACCCCAGGGAAAGGGACATAACAGATATTTATACCGAGCTCGGGCCTTGGCTTACAGATAACTGTGCTCTTCTCCACATCACCCCCATCCTGAGAAAATAAGAATAAATTAATATTTACTGACAGCCTACTAAAGACACAGGACTCTGCTGGGTTCTTAGGGGGATTTGAAATCAGCAGACTTGAGTTCTGCTCGTGTTAATTTATTTTATCAGACCCTTGGTTTTCTTATCGGAAAGCAGTAAACACTTTGCCAGTGTAAATTATGCCTCTGTAAAATGCTGAGACTGTTGAGGTCAGAGAACATGTCCTGCTGGTATAAACCTTCACTGTGCCCAGGACATGTATGTCTTCAGTCAACATTTGGTGATTGAGTCAATGAACAAAGACGTGTGAGACGCAAGGGGGATAATCTAACGAGGGTTGGATGTAGGTTGGACAAGAGTTTAGATAAAAGTAACTCAAATAAGAAGGTCTACAATGCAACTCCTCTCCCCAGCTGTTTGAGACTAGAGGTAAAAATGGGGAAAGGTCTCATGCTCTGAGAGGCTGTGTGGGTTGAATTTCAGCCTTAGGGAGGTGGGGGTGCCTTTAGAGCCATTTACATGGGAGCCAAGTTCATAAATATACCACGGAGAAAAATAAAGACAGTAAGTGAGAATCCTGTTTGGCTTCGTAAGACCAAAGGGCTTGGCCGGCAGAGCAAACTTGCAGCACCGGAAGTGAGTCTCCCGGTTTTCAGGACGCCCGGAAGTTCCGCAGCGGAGGAAGGTGCCCGGGTCTTTTCCTCGCTCTTGGCTGCAGTAAACGCTTTCTCCTGGCTTGTTATTTTTTCCAGTTTGCAAAGCACATGATTTCATCTTCCCATTAAAGGTCAGCTAGCTCATCTCTCTTCCTCACATCATTTAAGAAATTCACTTTGGGTGTCTAACAGCATTTCGCAGCCAGGAACCTCTCAGGGAAACGCCCGAGGCTCGGCATTGGAGGGAGCGGGAGAAATGCAAGTCCGGAGTCCTCGCCTTCACCTCCGTCTCCCCCACCAGTAAAATCTTCCCTTTAACCGCGAGCTGGGAGGTCTTGTTTGTTGGAGTTTCAAACAGTTAATGCAGTAAACAGCAAATAACACCCATGCGTGTGAAGAGAATACCTGAACGCCATTTTGCAAAGAAGGAAGGGGAAATAGAGGAAGTCAAAGGTGCTGCCAGATGGAGCGAGGGTCACCCACTTGGAGGGTGGGGGACTACCTTCCCGTTTTTGTCTTCACGTTTGCTTTCTCCCTTTTGTTATCCAGTGTGGCCCCTTGCCCCGGGCCTCCCTAAGGAGGTTTCACTGTGCTCTTTGAGGACCCTCCTGTCGTGACAGAGGCAGAAGCTGTTCGGAAGGCAGCTCCGGCTGAGCTCGGCCACTCGTGCCACCAGATGGATTATTAGACTCTCCTAGTTCTATAATCCAGTGCATCTCCATCCGGTCATGGCTGAGAGGTCCGGCTGTATAATTACCTGCGTCTAAAAGGACCGGTCCAGGTTTCCAGAAGTCCATTTCTCCTGATTTTCAAAATTAAAAAGAAATAAACTTGTTACTTAAACCAGACCAGCGGAACATCTCAAGTGAATTGCCAGGATGATAAGGTTTCCTAGTTGTGGCAGAAAGTTCAATAAAGGAGCACAGGACCAGAATATCAGATGAAGCAACCTGAAATCTGTATGATTTTTCCACCTAAAGCTCTTAAAGTGAAAGGCATAAGCATCTTGGTTTATTTCACTGTGCACCAAGAATCATGGAATAATAGGAATCCTAGGATTCAAAAGGACCTGAAAGTTCATCCAGCCCAAAGCCTCCCCTCCCCAACCTGCTTTACAACATCACTGCCCAGTGGCTGGCTGGTGCTCGAACTTCTCCAAAGACAGCAAATCCATTACATATTCAACCAAAGTAGTATATTCCTTCTTGGACTGTTGAGACTGCGAGAAAATTTTCATTGTATCCATCTGAGATCTTTTGCCCTGAATCTTTCCCCATCCACCTATCCATCCACACTTATTAAGCACTCAGTATGTGCCTATATCATCCTAGGTACATTTGTCCCATTTGATTGTTTGAACTCTCTTTTTTGGAATTACCCCTTGAGGGAGCAGGCAGTTCACTCATTTCCTGAGGTTCAGCTTCTCACTGAGTGCCTCGAGCAGAATAAAGCAAAGTAGCACCTGAATTCTAGATGCAATAAGATGTTTAATGCCCTTTACTGCATACTGGTGCTGCTAAAGTGAAAGGGGTAGTAGTGGGAGAGATTCTTACCCAATAATCCCTGATCTCTTTGGGGAAATCATGGCTGGGAGAGGCTCAAAGGCAGCATAACCATGTTAGTAAGCCTCCTGAGGACACAAAAATGGCTGTTTCCTTTTCTCTCCTTCTCTTCCTTCTGCCTCTCTCCCCCATTTCCTTCCCCCCTCCTTTCCTCTCTTAGCTCAGAAGGCCAATAGTATGATCAGCTGTTTTATTTCTTAAAGGCTATCACCTTTGCTAATAATTTCAGCAAGGCTGCCGGCTGAAATTACTACCACACTCAAAAAAGGTGATATTTTTCTTTATGTGATTAAGATGCCAGGCAGTTTTGAAAGGCAATCTATGCTCTTGCGCATTCTGGTCTAATGGTGAGACCTGAGTTTAATCTAGCTCAGCCATTAACCAGGTGTGTGACCTTGATCAAGTCATGTATTCTCTGTGAACCTTAATTTGGTTGTAAATAACATAAACAGATTGAGTGAGATGGTCTCTACATTTAAAATATTTATGATTTATGTTGAAACATTCTGCTTCTTTAGTCTTATTACTCTATCACCACCTACTGGTGAAAATATGCGCTTTCTTCTTTTCCTTTAATGTGCTAGTGGATTCTCTCAATTTTTGCCCAAGGCTGCTTTCTTCTTTCCTTTCCTGTCCTTTCCTTTCCTTTCTTTTTTTGCACAAGCACCCTTGAATACCATGAAGATTAGAATTCTGGGTGCTCTATTACCTTATCAGGAGGAAAACAGTCCCCCGACATCAGGGGTCTCCAAGCCTGTGGAAGCCTGGAAGCCTGACCTTCTATTAATGCCACTTTCATTTTGTCTGGGACAAGTTTGAACCAAATTACATTCATCCAAAAGCTGAGGGCTGAAAAATATTTGGACAGCTGAGACTTGGTGTTTTTTGGACTTGGTAGTAATGAGAAGTAAATTTGTAAGAACATTTATTTGTATTCTGGCATCAAGGAGAACATTTTAAGAACATTTGTATTCTGGCATCAAGGGTGGTATTGGGGAAAAAAGAAGTCAGAAGACCCATCCTGGGTCTAACGAAGACTAGCTGGGGGCATGAAGGGCTCACCTTCCTTCGCTACAGTTCACCTATAGTTTTTTTCAGCATTGATCTGAGGTCATAAGGACTTTCCCTGCCCTGCCTCACATAGAGGGGACTCAGAGGAGCTAAATGTGTATAAAATCATTCTGAAAAGTATAAGTCACTCTTAAGATAACAGAGGATTATTTTTGCTTGGTCATCTTACAGGTATAAGAGAAGTATTGGTTCTGAACAATTTCCATGGTAAAAATATAGAATCCATCAAAATTTATTGTTTGCTCAGTGACAGGCACTGACTAAGCACTTTACACATGTTAAGTCACAATAACCCTGTGAGTTAGGCACAACTATGATCCCATTTTACAGGTGAGGAAACTGATACACAGGGAGTGGCAGAACAGAACTTTACCCCTAGGCATTCCGGCCCGGGAGCCTACACATAACCACCATCTGTTTATCACATCATCGAGGTAAGTCATAGACATCGTCATGTCCGCATCTCGGGGCACTTGGTTAGGCCACTGAAGAGGTAGGCCTGGCACAGCTACCTGTAACTCATGTTAATGTGGCTGAGTCTTCAAAGTGCCCAGTACCATCTCTGCTCCTAAAGCCTTGGCAATGGTATTTATGCTGGTCACAGCTCCTTCTTTCTCCTGCACATCTGGAAGTCATCACCAGGGGACCCAAGTGGCAGCTGCGACACATGGCCTTTAGGGTGCTCAGGTTTTGTAAGACAGAGCTCAGGTGGCCATTCAGCTCCTTGGCTTCTCCCCAGTGACTCCCTGGGGGTGCAGTTTTTAGGAGGAAGTGGCAGTCTGAAGGGCAGCAGGCCTGCGGGGCCTCCTCGAAGAGCATCCTCTTGCTGCACTGAAGTGAGGAGAGAGTGGGGCGCAGCAGCTGTGCCGAAGGGGTTGGCATGCTGGCAGCGCAGGCATCACAGAAGGACTTTCAGAGAAGGCTGGGCTGCGGACAGTCTGGGGTCCTGGACATAAGCCATCACGCTGTGAAGCATCACAGCCCCAGATTTATAAGGGGGTTACCCTTCAAGGCTTGGTGTGGGGTATTTGTTTGGAATCTGACCGCCTTTTCTCATGGAAACAACAGTAACTCCATGGTTAGAGTTTCCAGGCCAGTGAAGCTTATTTGACTCACACGGAGCTCATGGTACCATGAAGCCAACCAGCACAAGGATGGCTCTGGGGAAAAGTCACCGAGTTCTAACCTTATTCATCAGGAGCTCACCACCCCTGCCTCCCCCAGGAATACAGCAGGGTCAGCCTGCCCTGACTCAGAGGGTCCTGGGAGGAGGGGCAGGGGTCTGGCTGTCGGGTCTCCCTGTGTAGGAGGCAGTGATGGCTCTGCAGGGGAGAGTGTGGGGCCTGTGAAGGCAGAAGTGCCAGTAGCAGAATTCTGGCATTTGAAAATATTTGATTCCGTTTTGTAGTTCTAACATACACCGTGTCTGACATATAGTGTACTCAATAAATATTTGTTAAAATTAAATAACAGTTCCCCTGCAGTGAGAGGGATGGCTTAAATTAAGGATGTACAGAGTTGTATCTGTGGGCAGAAGGCATTACTCATGGGTCATAAGCCTGGTGTCCTGGGGTGGGAGGGGATGAAAAGTTGAGCCTGACATCATTAGGTCCATATGTAGCTGCTCGTGTCTGTTAATGTGCTGATCTAAACACAAAAGAGGTGTTTGGGGGGATCACAGGAGTCAGTGGTTCCCATGTGATGTATTTTTATCAGTGACAGGAATGGAGACAGGTGGCACGTTTATCAATTATACAGATGATACAAAGATCAGAAGGAGAATAACACATTAAATGACAGAATTAAGAGTTGGAAAAACCATAACGGACTAAACTAAGGGAGGATTTAATGGAGATATATGTGATATTTCACCTTGGGATCAAAAACTCAATTGCACATAGACAGGATTGGGGTGACCTGCTTCTACAGAAGTAAAAGAGATAAAATCTTGGGGACTTTTGTTATTGCAAGCTCCGCAGGAGGTAAGCCAATGGTGAGACAAGGCATCCCCCAAGTGGAACTTGGGATGTTTCGTGGAGGCAGAGTATTTAGGACAAGAGAGGCAATTCCCTGGCGCAAAACCCTTGACGCACTGTGTTCTGCTCGGGGCCTCTGTTCTATGAATCATTAATAGTCTGTAGTTTAGCTAGAGGGTGTACTGCCACGTCATGTAAGGACCTATTCTGGGGATTGGAGAAGTTTACCTTGGAAAAAAAGGGACATATAAAAAGACATGAAGTCTAGCTTTATATATTTGAGCCTCTCAAATTTGAGAGACTCTCAAAGAGTCTCAGCCTCTTAATGCTCTTAAAAATTATTGAAGACCCTAAAGAGCTTTTGTTTGCGTAGGGTTATATCTGTTGATTTTTATCATTTAGAAATTACAACTATGCATTCTCTCATGTGAAACAGAATATTAACTAGAAATTTACTTACTATTCATTTAAATATAATAGAACTATTATATTTTAACACAAATGTCATTGTGAAATGAAAAATAACTTCTAAAACAAAAAAGAGTTCAGTAACAAGGTTGGCAAACTTCTTTGATGTCTTTCATAATATTATATAAGACATCTGGAATCTGATGTCAGCTCCTGCAGTCAATCTGTGTGATACATTGTTTTTGTTAAGTATGTGGAGAGAATCTGTCCTCATGCGGACAGATAATCAGAGAAGGGAGAACTTGGAAGAATCCCTCAAAGCAGGGTCCTCGGACCACACTTTGAGAACCGCTGGTTCAGACAAATTAGGAGCGATGAGCTGTAGTTCTGGATAGTTATTAATATGTCTAATGCTGCCGCCCATCAAATGAAGCAGCTGGGAAATTCCCCATCACTTGAAATGATCTGATATAAAGTAAAAGCCTCTGTCTGGCACACCATAAGGGGTTCATTTTTAGGTGAGAAATTAGACGAGTTGTACTTTGTACAATTCTTTCCAATTCATGATCTGATGATTGTATAGCTGAAGCAACTGGGTGACTTGCCTGAGACACATGACTATATTGGAGGGGAGAACTGGTTCAGGGGTATCTAAGAACCCCCAAGGGTCTTTCCTGCTTTTACTCAGGCAGTGTGAACGGCGTCCTCTCCTGCAGGAGCCACAGTGGGGCTTCATAACTAGTGTAGGTGTGAGCACCTGTGGGCTGGGAGAATCGTCCAAGGCAAGGATGTGCTGTGGGTTCGTGGGAGGGTCTGAGGCTCTCAGAGCAAAATTGCAGGGATGATGGCGAGGAGCAGCAGAAGGGGTAGGATTTGAGGACAAAAAGGAAACTAGGAACACCAGTGTGGGTCACACAGCCCCTGTAATGACTGGGGCATGAAGGAGCATGGAGAAGAACAAAGCCTCTCAGAGCCGTAGAACTGGGGGCCAGTAAGGTTAGAGAAAAGAGACTGAAGCCAAATGTATTCAGCAGATACAACCTTGGAACAAACCTAATGTTGTCAGGTAGTATAAAAACTGCAGATGAAGTAGGGTAACGTACCTCCTTCCAACCACCGCCCACGCCATGTATGGTTCATGCGGCCTGTCTGGGTATTTGCACTTTGCCCCCAGAGGCCAGTCCAGGGCTGGGCTGGGTGGGGGTAGGCTGCTTAGCTAGGGAACCTCTCAAGGGCACATAAAGTCATAAGAGCCCTTGGGCATCTGAGTTGACAGAGATTTTCTCTCAGACACACTGAGAACAGACAGATCAAAGAGACATTTTCTTGAGGTTAAAATAATTTGGCATGCCCCCAAACTCTGGTGACCTGGAGTTGAGCTGCAGAGGCCAAACGCCAGTGTGTGTGGAGGTCTGTGTGTCTGCAGGTGCCGCAGAGCAGATTCCCAGGGAGCAGGGCCGGTAGGCAGAGGGCAGCTTACCCAGGCTGACATCCGCTCCGACGGGCTTCTGGAAGGCAGCTCCTGAAGAATCCTGCCTTTGGACACCTGAAGGGATCACACGGGGTCAGCTGATTTCCATACGCCAGCAGACTGCTTCCTGCCCTTGTTTCGTCCCTGTTCAAAGTGACCCTAGCTCAGATTTTCCTTGGAAGTCTGCCGGACTCTCTGTGGTTGACTCTACTTTTGGGGATTGTAAAGTAGGCAGAAATCCTGGCCAAGGGGAAGGCGGAAAGAGTGCCCCGTGGCTTGGCCTCCTGAACAGTCCCATGGGCTTTTTGAGGCCTAAGATGGCCTTGGAGTCCTTGCCCTGCCCACTGTCCTGATTCTTAAGCCCCTTTGTCCAGACCAACAGCACGTTTATTGGCAAAGGCACAATTGTGAGCTTCCATGGAAGCTGCTCGCCCTGACCAGGGACCCCATGGAGCCCCTGCTCCGATGTGATATCAAAGCAAGACAACCTACAGTTTCTTAGAACATGTGGAGGGCAGAGGAGTAGCCCCCAGCAGGAGGAAGACCCGAACACCTCCCATCGCGGGTCCTGACTTCTGATCCTAGTGCCCTCGGCTTCAAAGGGAATGGTAAACTTCCACCAAGTCTGTCAGCTCACGGACCTGGCCCTGAGCAGAGTTTGTAGAAAACATCGAACCCTGCTCCATTTTCCTCTCTCATCTCTGCAGGCCTCAACAGCGCCACCGAGAGAAGAATTTGCTGGATTCCCAGTTCTTGGGCCAAACTGCTAAGGGGCACACAGAAGTGAAGAACGCCAGGGGAGTCAGAATTCATAGGTGAATTCCTGGAGGCGAGACAATGTATTTCTAGCTCCTGAATTATAGAAGTACTCAAGCAAGGAAAAAAAAAAAAAGCCCTTTCCTGGGAGATGATAAAAATTTCCCTAATTCTTTTACCCTAGTTCCCCAAGCATAGACCCCAGAGAATATCCCTTTTCAGGTTTATAAGAGCCTGGTTACTGAATCCTTAGGAATTTCTATCACAACTTCCATAAAAGTCTCCTCAAGGGAAAGTAGGTAAATGCTTTCCTTACTTAGTGACTTCCTTGCTTTTTGTACAAGTTTCCTTCAAGCTGGACCCTGAGTGGTATCTGTTGGCCTACCTGGTTTAATGCTCTCTGTCCAAATCCAAATCAAATGGCAAGGATTTGGAAAGGTGACCCCCATGTAAACAAGCTAAACTTTCATCAGTAGCTAGAAAGGGAGTTCAATTTCTCACCTGGATTGGCTCCGGGCCTGTTTTGGCTGCTCATGTAGGTGGGGGTGGACCATAGACCTGTAAGAACATTCAACTGGTCAGAGCATGAATTTTCATTGAACTTTTCTCATTCTTTCCATGATCCAACCTAGCAAGACATTGCCAAGGTCAGAACCAAGGTAAAGCTTTGTCCTTGCTTGGTCTGAACCTGCCCTGGAGGAAGCATTGAAATGGAAAAATAAAATGGATTTAACTTAAAACACTGACTAAAAATTCCAGGTAATAATACCCTTGTATTTCACAATTA
>VBSM01002608.1:147053498-147068911 GCA_008086735.1 Cheirogaleus medius
GGCCTCCCAGAGTGCTAGGATTACAGGCGTGAGCCACCGCGCCCGGCCTTCACGGGGCTTTCAATAGAAATGTCACTTAACATTTAAGAATCTGCTTAAACTGTGTTATCACAGTGTCGATGCAGATAGCATTAGCTTTCAGTCATGTTTAGAGGTACACAATGGGTTATCTTTAATTACTCCGAGAGAAAATCAAATTCACTGCAGCATTCATTATTTATTGGGCAATTTCTCTGAAGCAAGGTTTTAAAAGGGAGATGGGGAGAAATGGGGGATGGAGGGAAGCATAAAAACCAGCTGAGGGAAAGAACAAAGTGTCATGGAGGGGAGAGAAAAGATATTAATATCATGGGAAAATATCAATTTCTCTTAGAACTGGATGTATCTGTAGCTTTTGACTCTTTTTGTCTTTGTTCCAATTATTTGTCACAAACTCAGAGTATCTTTATTTTCTAATTACACATATAACACAGGCTTACTGTGAAAAAATGATATACTAAGCATAGCAAGCAATCAGTAACTATCCTCTCTCCAGTAGTTACTGGTAGACGATTTTGGTCTATAGAGTTGTACTCTTTCCTACACATATGTTGTCATAGACAACACACAGTTACGAAAAGGAGACTGGTACCCTTGCTGTTTTGTAACTTGCTTCTTTGAACAACCTGCCACAGGCCAATCTGCTCATGTCAGTGAGTGCACAGATTCATCAGCATTTTAAGAGCTGTACAGTGACTTCTTTAACTGTTCTTCTAATGATGGACAATTAACTCGTTCATTTTTACTACGAATAACATCTGGGTTCATGCTTCTTATCACCCTTGGCTGATAGCTACCTTAGGATATATTCCTGGAAGTATGAATTCTGAGTCATTTCTCCACACTCTTGCCAAAACTGTGTTATCAATTCCTAGTGTGAACTGGTGAGAAATGGCATCTTGTTAATTTGCTCTTATGTGATTCCTTGTGAACGTGAACATCTCTTCAAAGAATATTTATTGGCCATTTGTAGTTCTTCCACTGTGGCTTGCCTGGTCATGATCTTTCCCCATTTTTCTTTTGGAATTTTTGTGTTTTTCTTACTATATAAGAAACTTACTTTGTAAGACTGGGTTTTAAGGAAAGCCTTCTTCAGACACCTTAAGGAAGATAAACTTTCACAGGTGAGATAAACGTTGGTGAGAAGGGAAATTGCATGTGGAGGGAATGGGCGGTGATAGATGCTGGTCTCTCTCGCTGCCTCCAGTTTCATGCTTCCTCCCCCTTAGCTGCCCGTGGTCAGGGGTGGGGCTGGGGGCAGACAGGTGAACCCTCTCAGTCATCACCATGCCTTGCCACTGGGCGGCGCTCTTCTTCCCCTCCCAGGTCTACCCTGGTTTTGGACGCATTTAATCTAGATCAGCTGAGGCAACCATGGCACTTCTTGAAATGAACCTGACTAGGAAGACAAAGGAGATGCAGCTGCTCCACCTGCAAAGCCTGTGGTGGATTCAGCTGGCTCTATGGTTGGGCCTGGAGGGATTTTCCGTATTTTCCAGAACACTTTCCTAAGCCTATCTCTAGATCTGCCTCTTCTAGGAGGAACAGCCTCACTCCTGCCCCTGTGAGAAGTCTTGGCTCCCTTAGCCCCAGCCTTGAATTGCTCCTTTCTGTCTTGGTTCGCACATTCATGGGTCAGTTAAGGGGCCATAATGGGACGGTGGTGTCCAGCCCCGTGTTCCTTGGAGTCCTTCCACCTGCATCAGCTCCTCTGCATGGGCTAGGGGAGCCCCTGTCTCTTCCCACTACCTATTTTCTACTCTCCACTGAGCTCTCTCCAAGGTCCTATGTCCTGTCCAAGAGGCAGCTCTTTACCTCATTGTACACCAAAAAGGACACTTAGACCCCAAAAGCAAGTAGTCTTTGGGGTCCTGTTCTGGCTACACACTTTTCAGGTGTCCTAAACTGAAGTGATCTGCTGCAGGGATCTTGGTGGGATGTGTCCACTGATGTAGCACAGATCCTAGAACAGTGCCTGACACATAGTAGGAATTCAATTAATATTTGTTGAATGAATAAGTGAATTAGGTTTTACGTGAACACCCTGTCCACAACCACTTCTAGAATAATTTGTCTAAATTCACATATGTAAGAGAAAAAATAAAAACACCCTTAATAAATGCAATAACAGCAACTCACTTGTCTATCAGCAGTGTAAGGAGAGTTGCTCTCTTATTTTTAGTTCATTTGGAGAAAAAAGAAGTTATCTAAATGCTAAATATTAGTTAATATAGTTGGGCTAAAATAGCACAGCAAATATCTATAGCCATACATTAAGCTAGGCACTCATGAAAGTAGACTGGTGGTTACCTAGGGCCAGGGAAGTGGGGTGTTAGGGGAGATGGTGAGTGTTCATGGGTATGGGGTTTCTTTTGGGGGTGATGAAAATGTGCTAGAATTGATTGTGGTGATGGTCATACAACCCTATAAAGATACTAAAACCTGAATCGTACACTATAAATAGACAAATTGTATGGTATGTGAAAAATATCTCAATAAAACCATTATTGAAAAAAGACATACACATTTAAACATCAAATTTCACATCTTTTTACATAAGATCCTTGAGTAGGCGGTACAATTTTTAAAAAGTCCTTCCTCTCTCCCCAATTTGGCAATCACGGTGTGTTCTGCCCGGAGCTCTTGCCCCAAGGATTTGTCTAGCAGCCTGTGGGTCAGCAAGGGAGCGGGCGCTGGACAAGGATGAAGAAGGAACACTGACGGGCTAGGAGGCTGTTGTCCAAAGCCCCTGTCCCCCAGCCAGGAATAATGAAGCCCTGCCAGGGTGGGAACCACGACTTCAAGTTTCTTGAGGTTTTCCACCAGCAGAGCCCAACTTGCAACAGGGTTTCCAAGCTCTCACTGTATCCAAATAAATATGCCACATGTTTAATTATACATGTTATGTAAGAAATTGATGTTCTCTAAGGAGACAAACAACTTAGATACTCAAAAATCTTTGAAAGAATCAAGGAATCTAAAGTCAAGGACCTGAAATTAAAAAAAACAAAACAATTCTGGCTATGGGACCCCTGTTAATGTTCTCTGCCCAGCATCCTTGCTAAGTAATTATTTCTCTTTTGCTCTCAGGTAGTGTGTGCCTCTGTTAGTATTTGTCTGAGTTAAACAAGAATAGGATGGTAGGGGAGTGTTTGATGCATTTCAGAACCTCAGAAATTATTTTTATGGCATTTTTTATTTCAGAACTTTATAACACAGCTTTTTCCATGAGTCTTCTGTAAAGTGGAATAATAATAATCCCTATTTCAGAGAGTGGTTGGGATGATTAAATAAAATAATGCATCAGTGTGCCTGGCACAGGGAAGGTATGGACTTCACGTATTCTGTTATTTATTACTGATCACAGAAGAAGTTGGCTGGGTCGAGCACCCTCTAATCTTGCCCCTCAACCATGCTGAGGTGTGCTCCGTGCAGGCCTGCGAAGTTCATTTGTTGGCAGGAATGCCCCCCCGCAAGGGTCAGAGGACAGCCAGGCTGCTGGAGTTTGAATTCCAGATTTGCTACTCCCCAGGTGTGTGGAGGGGCCAGTTTCTTCACCACCCTACTTCTTGGTACCCTCATTAATACAATGAATTATTCAAATTAGAAGTAATAAATCTGCTTCATAGGGTTGTTATGACGGAGTCCATAGGCTGATATTTGCAAGGTGTTTAGAAAAGTATCTAGCACATTGAAAGTGCTGATTCACATTTGTTAGATATAAAGATGGACAGACAGCTGGGCTCCACCGTGTGAGGGGGCAGGGCTGCTGTGTGGCAGTAGTGATAGGAAGCTGGAGGTGAGGCTGAAAAAAAAACAAGTCCCGAGCATTTCCTCCTAGAAGGAAAAAGTGGCACCGGGTGGGAAATATTCGGAAGGAGTTGCGGGGGCGACAGGGGTGCTCCAGCTCCAACCTTCAGAAACGAGACAGGTGCTGGTTAGCTCAGGGTGGCACAGACACGCCTGTGTCCAAACTCGAAACTGGATTACCAGATGAGCTCTTAAGGCTCTGTATGATGTAGCACCAAGATGAGTTCCTTAAACCTGATCTTAGGAAAACCTTAAATGTGATTTAATAAATGGATAAAAGTGGTAAGACAAAAGCAATTTGAAAAGGAACAAAAATTTTAGCTATCTGACTTTTCCTGAAGGGGTTCTTTTGGTTTTGTTTGTTTTTAATATTTTAAGACTTCCAGGTGTATATCATTTGTCACTTAAGAAATGACAACAATAACAACAACAACAACAACAAAAAAAACCCAACAGTGTTTACATAGAAACCTACAATCCCTTCAACTGAGCTTTTGGTGAAATGAGAATTTTGCAATGGGAAAGTTTTACTTAATATCCCACCTTCAAATGTGTGGTCACAGCATCCTATTTTTGAATTTATATCCTCCCCTGAATCTGGGAGGACACAACCACATACCCTGGCCTAGGTCTCGGGGGTTCCCCACTCACCCAGCTCAAAAGGTGGGAGAGGGGCACCGCGTATAGGGGTTCAGACGGAGCTGTTACTCCAAAACCCCATCTCCCACTTTCCCCCCACACGGCAACACCTGGTCCACCTACTGACCCATCTCCTGGCTCCTGTGGCCCACGGGCTGTGGTCTGGGGCTGCTGGTGGTAGAAGCTGCGGATGGGGATGGCTTTGGCAAGGCAGTGTGTCTGGCCTCGGCTGTGGTGACAGCCAGAACTTGCGTCAGAGTGACTGGCTGTGCAGTTGTCCCTGGAACGGAGGGTCTCTCATAAGCCTTTGTGGTCTCACCTGTAAGAAAATGGAATTAGACCCATGCCCACAAAATAGCCTTTTGGCTCCTACAGGACTAGAAATAAAATATACGTTTATTGAACACTCGCTATGAGCGAAGACCTGTGCTAGCCGCTGCGGAAGGTGACATCAGATGAAGGGCCCGCAATTCTTGCCTAAAGGAATGTATCATACAAACTCGGAGCAATAAGCCGATCAACAAACCAAAGATTAAATAACAATAAAATAATTAAATGAAAGTTCAAAACTACAGCAACATAGAATATAGACAAGGCAGAACATGATTAATTGCTGAATTAATGGTTCATGGACTTCTTTTTTTTTCTGTTTCAAGTTGCCTTGGCCTTGGAATAGAATGTGCTTTGGGAGCTTTCTATGACTTTTTCTTAGAGAATGCATCCTTGATGTTCTAGTTTAGGTTGGTTCATGACTAGTCAACTAAATCCTCTGGGCCTCAGTTTCCTCATCTGTAAAATGGGGTGATGGAACTAACTAGATGGTAAAGAGCATCTAGATTCTACTTCTCAACTGTGCTCTTCATCCATGTGCAATGATTTAGGTTGCATCCATGGTTTTAAATGCCTGCGTAGTTGCCTCCCCGTGAAGCACGTTTCACTTTGTTATGCTCTAATGCCCTGAGAGCCTTTCTGAAGGCTTAGAGCAAGGGAGTGGCTACTCACTGGCCTCGGGATCGTCTTGAGAACTGTGGGTCTGTGACAGAGGAAGACACGCAGTGGCCCCCAAAGTGAGCAGCTCCTCAGTCCTGGGAGGGAACAACTACCCACTGGTGCCTGTGCCTGCCGGGCCGCACTGGTGGCATGCCAGCTCCCATACTGTGCATCTGCATGAGCTTCCTGGGGCTGCTGCAACAAGCCACCACAAACTTGGTGGCTTAAAACAACAGCAACGTATTCCCTCACTGTTCTAAAGGCCAGAAGTCCAAAATCAGTATCACTGGGCCAAAGTCAAGGTGTCAGCAGCGCTGAGCTCCCTCTAGAGTGGAATCTGTTTCTTGCCTTTTGCAGTTTCTGCTGGCTGCTGGCATTCCTTGGCTTGTGGCCATGCTGCCTCAATCTTCAAGGCCAGCACCCTCAATTCCTCTTCTGTTCCATCTTCCCATGACCTTCTCCTCTATGAAATAGCCTCCCTTTGCCTTCCTTTTATAAACATGCATGTGATTGCACTTAGGACAAGATAGATCCTAACAGATAATCCAGAATAATCTTCCCTTCTAAAGATCCTTAATTTAATCACATTAGCAAAGCGCCCCCCCACCTGTTGTTTTTGGTTTGGGTTTTTTTGCCATATAAAGAAACATTTACAGGTTCTGGGAATTAGGACGTGAATATCTTTTCAGGGGCATTTTGCAGCCTTCGATAGCATCCCAGCTCTAGCCTTAACTCTGCTTAGGATTCATGCATTTTCTGCACAGGACAGCAGACCAAAGGGATAACATCTGAGATAAGAAGGTGCTTCCCTCTTCGTGGGAACCATCCAACTTCCTCTCTGACATCGCACAGCATCCTGGGAAAATCGTATCAGAACCACAGACCTGGCCCAGCCATGCAGACAAACGCCTGGTGAGTTTGCCCTGCACTGGCACCTGCTCACCTCCCCACCCTGACTTTGTCACCTTCTGCGGGAATCACAGCGTTGACTGGGGAGAGCAGGTCAGCAAACAGCAGCCCTGGAATTGGGCTGGAATTCAGCCATTCCATCTGCTCTTGCAGGCATTAGTGGTCAAGGTAGGAAGCAGATCTCTCACTTGCCCTGTTTCTTGCTAACAGTTGGTTGTTTTTAAATCTGCCTGTGGACCACACCAGACAAATCACTAAAGAGCTGGCAGCAGCCTCAGGGCTTCATCCAGTCTTCAAGTCATCCTCGGGCAAAACCGAATCTGCCTGATTTATGACAATTCCATTACTTTAAAGTGATTGAGCTTTCCTAAGGAGTAGTTGGGAAGTTTCTAATTTCTCCAAAGCACTCCTCTGTCTTACCCTCCGGTAAATGCTACCAGGCATTGATGGCTCTTTAGGGAGCTGCAGGCCCCAGTTTGATCTACTTCATCTAGGGAAAAGCCATTTAACAGAATCACTTGTATATTTTATGAAATAGGATATAATTAATAATTTGGAGAGAGATATGCAAATAAGCTGACAATACATTTTACTTGTAAATTATTCATGAAACTGCAATGTCCTCAAAATAAAACTACTTGCAAATAATGAACATTTTTGCCACCTTAAACTTATGTACTGGAGATCTGAATGATCCTTTTCTCACACCATTGGCTAATTCCAAGTCTCCTGATAGCCTCAGTCTTCCTTTGTTAATATTGATTTGCTAGAGAGAGGTTAAATGTCCCGAGGGCAGCCTCTGTGTCACCTGATTATAACGCAGATGCTTTCCGGCCCATCATAAATTCAACCAGCATAGCCCTGGGCTTCCATGGGCTTCCATGGGCTGTTGTGTTTGCCTGCTGTCCTTTAGGGATGAAAACTGTCTTTAAGAGGGGAGACAGAGAAAAATCACCCCTGCTATCATAAGCACTCCCCATTCCTTACTGAACATAATGCCCTTGATTTGATCCAAAGTGAATTCTTCATGGAACCAGGTTCTTTTTGAGCAACTTGGAATAAAACCTGTAAAATAGTTTCTTTATACAACCTCAGATGCATGGAGGTGTGATTTTTTTTTTCTCACTGTTGCCCGGGCTAGACTGAGTGGCGTCAGCCTCGTTCACAGCAACCTCAAACTCCTGGGCTCGAGCAATCCTCCTGCCTCAGCCTCCCGAGTAGCTGGGACTACAGGCATGCGCCACTATGCCCGGCTCATTTTTTCTATATATTTTTAGTTGGCCAATTAATTGCTTTCTATTTATAGTAGAGACGGGGTCCTGCTCTTGCTCAGGCTGGTTTCGAACTCCTGACCTTGAGCGATCCCGCCCACCTCGGCCTCCCAGAGAGCTAGGATTACAGGCGTGAGCCACCGCGCCCGGCCGAGGTGTGATCTTTTTTCAAAGATTTTCATGGGAAAGCATTTCAAAACTTCTCGTGAGCTGTGAACATAGTCTGCTTTCAGACACTATCAAGAACAGCTCCAGACAGCCGCCTTCTCCACAGCAGCAGGCGGTGCCTCGGACCTCCCTCCACCAGCTCATCATTGGAATCATGGTGGGCGTGTTAAAAATGCAGAGATTCTGATTCACTCGACCTGGAGTGGACCTTGGAAGTCTGAATTGAGAACCATAGCAAGGGCCGGGCTGGACCTGTGGCTGCCCCTTCACCGGCCTTGCTGCTAACGCTTTCTGAGCCGGGCTGCCTTTGCTGTAAAATGGGGAGGGCATTCCTGCTTGGCAGGGCCACCGTCATACTTAGAGATCGTGTCTATAAGGGGCGCACACAGTGTTTGGCGCACAGCAGGCATTGGAGAAATGGTGGTAGCTGACATTTATCCTCATGCTGTACTTCCCCTCTCCTGGCAAAGAACAGTGCTGTCAGTGAGGGAAGAGGAGGAGATTGAAGCCAGGGTAGCAGCGGTGCTCGGTGGTCAGAGTGATGGGGAAGATTTGGTTTTTCCCACCACGAACATTGCGTCGTGACTCAGGGTTATACATGAGGGCAGGAATCTCATATTCATTGAGCATCTACTCTGTGCCAGACACCACGGTGGCCTCTTTCACATACGCATTCACATCAAGTACTAATCACGATCCAGGAAGTCCATCTAAGTATTCCTATTTTTAAGACAAGGAAAAGGTTTTCCAAGAGGTCAAGAAACGTGTTTAAGGTCACACACACAATAGGTAGCAGAACCAAGATTTGGGCCCACATTTGATTCCAAATTCATGCTTTTTTTCCATGAAAGGGAATAAAGTGAGAGGCAAGTCATGAGAAGCTTCGAGATTCCTGAATGTGGTTCCCATTAGAGGGTGGCCCAAGGTCTCTTGCAATCTCGCCAAAGCCATTTTATTTTCAAGAGAGGGTGAAGGAGTGGCTTTGGTGGGTATAGGCCTGGGAAGTTCCTGGGAAGTTGAAGTTATTACAATAAACTTTGGCTTCACTTTCTTCCAACGTGAGGGACTTAGCTGACAGCCAAGGACAGCAGTAGGGTGTTCTCCTGATGCCCTTGCTCAGCAACCTCCAGTGAGATCTACTTTCCTGTCTTTTGCTGAACATCCACACACCAACACTTACCTGTTTTTATTTAGCCCAGAGTGGCTCATGGCTCTAACAAAATAACAGCTGCCCAGAGGAAGAGATTTAAAATTCAGGGAGTGTCTGTCCTCAGTGTGGGCTGCACCGGGCAAATCAAGGTGCCTTCTATTTTTCGAGTGAGGTAATTTCCCGTGAAAGAAGGTGGTTGTGCGGAAGCCATCCTAGCCTGATTTACCTGTTGACTCACATTCTCAGAGAGACGAGGAAGCATCTTATAGGGGCATGCTGAGCCCTGAGCAACTGCTGGCCCTGCATCTCTTCTGCTCCTCCCAGTTTTTACAGGGATTTTATCATTTAAGGAAGAGTGGCAACATAGGGACACTCCTGTATGGTTTTTACTGGAATTTTTTTATGTGAATTTATGAGAATTTACTCCATGGTGGGATCGTGACTTTAAGAAAGAGGTTCCTCTATCTTGAGGTTAGGTGAGACCCCAAGTGTCCCTTTTATGTTGGTATATTTATAATTTAGCTTGGGGTCTGGCACATGGGAAGTGCTTAATACATAGGTATTGAATGAATGAATGAAGAAGGAATGAGTGAACTTAATATTTCAGATTCTGATGACCATGCATGATCTAGAAATAAGGAGTTGACAGCAATGCCCAGTGATGCTGTCATCAAAAGTTGAGATGGGTTGGGAGAGGGGACAAATGATACCAGCAATGCCTGGTGTTGTAACCATGGCTCTTGCTGATTTATACGTTTCTGTAGCAGCAAATTGCGAGGAAAGTGCCCTGGCCCACCCCCAATCCTCATGGAGGTCAATGACTCAGGCATCTGAAACAAGTGCTTGCTGGGGCTTGATGGTGATTGGGGTAGATAGTTCTAGAAATGGTCTCTCTTGTATAGGATGTAGAAACCACATGGATTTTATACTCTAAGTCATCATTTGACTATGATTTCTCTCCCCTTCACCCTTCTCCTCCCACCTTTACCTGCTTTAAGGTGATACACTCAGAGTTGGAGTGTTATATGGGCTGGTTGGAGCTATGCCCAGGGGCAAGTTACTAAACCTCTCTAAGGCTCAGCATCCTCATCTGAAACGGGGGAAGACCGTGGCACTCTGGCCCAGGTGACTGTAGTACAGGTGCCTGGCATAGAGCAAGTGCTCTGTAGGTAGCTGCCGTCACAGGTGGTTGTGTTGGACTCTGCCTGTTGTCCTAATTCAGGCCCAAAGCTGAAGCCAGAAGGGCCCAAGTACGCCTTTCTAAACGAAGAGAGGAGCCACTGAACTCCCCACAGGTGAGGCCATTCCAGTAGAACCTGCACAACCACCAGCACCCCCCTCACCCCGGGCCAGTGAGCAGAAGGAAAGGGCCAGAAGAAGGGGAGGCATCAGTAGCCACCTTTCAGGAAGAGCATCGTCCAGGGCAAGAGGATATTTCCTCCCTTCCTTCATGCTCTGTCCTCTCCGAGCCAAGTGAAGGTGCTTCAAGAGAGTCAGTCATCAAGATCACAGGGTCTGCGAGGAGGGAGTCGGGCATCTCATTCCCCCCCCAATCTATCCACAGCCTCACCTCGCTCACTGTAGGAGCGGAGCTTGCAGGGGGTTTTGGGGGAGTATTCTGGGATTCTAGTAGTGCTCTTCCCTCAGGGTAAAAAATAAGGGATGCTTGATATTTGGTCCCTGAAGTTGGGGGCTCTACTTGAACATGGGGACTGCTTCTGCCCTAGGGATCTCTTAGAGGGGAAGGTGCAGCTGGTGTGGCCCAGGCCAGCAGGGCTCGGCAGACACAGGTGAAGTGAATGGAAAGAGGATGGTGA
This sequence comes from Cheirogaleus medius, assembly GCA_008086735.1. Classification (NCBI taxonomy): domain Eukaryota; kingdom Metazoa; phylum Chordata; class Mammalia; order Primates; family Cheirogaleidae; genus Cheirogaleus; species Cheirogaleus medius. Next base: position 147,064,292 of record VBSM01002608.1, read on the forward strand.
CCTCACTCCATCCAGCTCTCCCCAGACCCCAGAGGGGGCCAAGGATGACCCAGCCATTCCATGGCTCTGTGTGAAGAGGCTGCCGGGGCCCAAGGGTGAGTTACCTAACCTGGAGAAAGCAATGGAGGGACAGACTTCTGGCCCAACGAGAGGGAGCTGGGGTAAAGCTGAACAGTGTCCCCTCGCACCAGATGTCCATACACATCACCTGCTCAGAATCATCCCATGAGCAGAGGCTGCAGGGCTAAATGAAACCACAGAGACACCAGCCACTTAAGGAGACTTCTGCCACCCATTCCTCTTCCCTGTGCCCATGCCAGAAAAGGACAGGTGCTATCTCAGAAATGGTCCATGAGGCACCAGTACCCACTGCCAGTTTGTGGCTAGGGGTAGGGAATAGCTGTATCCTTGCAACTAAACCAATAGCTCTAGACCACTGGACACATTAAGAAGTCATTAGAGGTATAGTTGGGGCAGTAATTGGGGGAAAAGACAGGAAACATTCCTTATTTGTATGGCAAGGCTCCTCAAATCGAGACTCTTTGTATGCAGTTATTATATTAACAAAACAAAATCTAGGGTAATGATTTAGAGGGGTTTCTGGAGCCGAACTGTCTGGATTTGATTCTCAAGTCTGTGACTTTCTAGCTGTTTGACAAAGGGTGAGTTACTTAACTCCTCTGCGCTGCACTTTCCTCTAACAATTAGGGCAGCAGTGCGTACCGATGGTGGTCTGGGGTGATTACATGCAATGATCAGGTAAAGCTCCTGGAACAATGCCTGGCACACAGCAAATGCTCAATAAATGCTACTTCTATTGCTATTCGTAAACCATGTTCACCTTAAGTACATGAAGAGAACCTGAACGGAGTCAGCTGCTAGCCCATCTGGAAACAATGCAAAATCCCATTATGAAGCAACTCACAGCTTCTCTTTGTGTGGGAAGTCAAAGCACCTCCAAAGACACAATAATGCATAACACAGTTCTTGATTTAACACAGAAACCTAGAAAAAATATATTTTCTTGGCCTGAGGTCTGTCTGTACCCTCTTTTGTGGTTCACATGGAAGCTGGGTTGGCACAACCCCATAGACAGTGTATTCTTGGCCCAGGTTATTCGGATTAGCAGCTTGCTGTTATCACATAAACCACATCATTCTCTTTGCTTCCCTGCATTTCATACCTAAGTAGATACAGCCTTTTTCCTTGTAGCTGCCAGGAAACATTTCCAGACAGAATGTCATGTCATCTTCTAAAGTAACAATATAATAAAATTCAAGGCAACAGTCACCCTGAATGAAAATGACACAAATATAGAGACGATCCTGGAATTGGAAAACAAAAAATAAAGCTTTCACTCTTCTGCCCCAGCCCTCTGATCCCACTGATTTCTGTGCCCATGTCCTGGCATCTGTTAAAATATTACTAGAACCAGCAGAGCTTGACCAGTGAAGATGTTAATTTCTACACTATCTCCTAAAACACAATATTGCCTGTTTACCAACTCAGAAGGTTTAGATTAAATCACACGTGAACACTTGCCTGCTTTGGCAGCTGGGCTTTTAGATGATGAATATGTAAGAGCCGATGGGTAGGTTACACCCCTTTGGGGTTTGCTTTCTGCAAAAAAGGAAAAAAAAAAAAAGATTTATTTCTAGAGCTAAAGGTTTTAGATGGTTCTGTACTGATAAGTTGATTCCCTCTTTCCAATTTACTTCCCTTGAGTTCAATAAAATCAGTCTCCCTGATGCTGAATTGTCGATTACAAGAAGAAAGTCAAGTGGCATTTTGTTTTCCTGTATAGCCTGTGTTTTATTAATATTGGACTGGAAACAATCAAATCTCCATGCCTCAGAGTGGTTTAACATTAGCAACCCTGCTTTCGCTCATGAAGATGTGGCATGGAAGCTAAGGTTTTCATACACGTGGCTTGGAATGTTTAATTATATCAGTGGATGAATGTGAAAACGTTCCACGTGCTCTCCTTTTAGATGACGGAGTGCTCTGGTCTTAGGCTGGTTACCTCTCACTTTCACGGACCCTGAGGGATCCATTTGAATCTCGTGGTAGTCGAGAAACCTGAAAATAGGTAAATAGAGAGCAGCCTTGAAAATAACCATTTGTTACTCATCCAGAGAGAGACCCTTTAGATGCCAGGCAAGGAGGAGGGATGGTCATGCCTATCAGGGAAACAGTGGAGGCATAAAATAGAAGAGCGACCAGGCGATCTGGTAAGCAGGCACCAAGCCTGGTACGACTGGAGACGGCCGCTGCCTGCAGAAGTCTTTCTTCCGACCATGAAATGATGCCTGAAATTCTACCATATGAGTTTTGTTCCACAAACTGAAAGTGCCGCTGGAATGCCGCAAGCCCCCTGAAGCCAAGTAATTTGTTTGCCTTGGTAACTGTTGAATTTCCAGTGCCTAAAGCGGTTATTTTCTGGCATGTACTAAAGTGCTCAGCAAATATGTATTTAGAGAAGGAATATTGCAATACCTTTATCTCTATTAAAATTCAAATACTCTTGGGAGTGGTATCACCTATTAGCTGTTGTTTTCCTCTAATAATAAAAGCGTTCCAGCTGTCAACCCGAGGGATTGCTTTCACAGGCTGGGGGCCGTGGAGGAGGCGGTGGGCGGTATTGCGTGGAGAACTGGGGGTGTGGAAGGGGCTCTAGTGCATCATCTCACCAACATCCTGTTGGCACGAGGGACTGTAGGGTCACGAAGCAGACAGAATAATAGGGGCTCAGGAAGGACCAGAGATTGGGAGTAAGAAAATCTGGGTTCTGTTTGTATTTTACCTTTAATTAACTGCCTCAATCTTCGAGGCGCTCATTTTCTTCATTAAGAAAATACGAATAATGATAGGGCCCCACTGACTACACGAAGTTGTAGGGAATTAATGGGAAAAAAAGTTAAAATGTTTTGGAACTATGTATCTCCATAGAGATGCAAAAATTTATTCTGGTATTACCTATAAATGCCACTCAAAGTGCAGATGAGGCGAAATATTTGGGCTGATTCGTGTTACTTCACCTCGTTAAAGTCACCTGGGGAACAGAACTTGACATTCTGTCAAGGCCGGTGTCCAGGCCTGCTCTGAATAGACAATGACGGAGCTTATTTCAGACTCCGTGAGGGCCCCCTATCCGTGGGCCACACTTTATCCACAGAGAGTGATGCGGAGGCATCGTCTCCCTCCATTTACTATTCTTCTCACATCCAAAACCCTACGGTTCTTTCCGTTTCTATTCAGCAGGAAAAGGAGCATGAGCTCGGTTTTCTGAAACGTGGATCAAAGGATAAACGGGCAGTGTTAGGGGGTCCCTCACGGACCTTTTGTCTCCCTGGACTTTCCAAAGACCGAAAATGCACGTCCCCTCTCCTGCCCCCTTCTCAGCCTGCCAAAGTGAATTAATTAAAGGAGCACAGGGACTTGTGAAAATTAGAAATAAAAACCTAGAGAAAGGTCACAGAGGTGTCTGAGCCTTCAGAAGAGGATTCTGACATGGTCCAGTTAAACTTGCTGGCTGTGAACCTCTGAATAACGGGGAGGGTTCCTTGGCTGCCAGTCAGTGAATGTCCTTGTGCCGCAGCACGCTCTCCTAACTCGCCCCTTCAGAAGAGGCTTCCTAGCCATTGCAGAAGCGCTAATGTTTATTATCATTGGCAAAAAGTATTTTTGGTTAAATGTCACTATGTGCAATGAGGGGAGATGGAAGCTGAGATTTACAGGAAATAATCTCAGCAGATTGATTTTCATTTAAAAAACCCAAAACATCTCTACTGTCATGAAACTAATTCTTCTTTTAAACCTCTGTTGAGATTCTTGGATTACAGGCTGAGCCCTTAAGGTTGAAATGCCCTTATTTAGGCAGGACTACTTGGTGAACACCTCTGTGGAGATTATATTTCTCTCTATCTGAACATGTTTGTATTTTCATATGGACATTAGCATTTTCATATGGACCTGTTTTGAATTCTTTTGTAAGGCAAAGACCTGCAGTACAGTGGTTTATGCCCTTTCACGATCTGACAAAGAAACTAGTCTTATTTGAACCCTAGGTGTGCAGAATTTGGCAGGCAGAAGGAAATAGAGACTGATCGAGTTGAGAAGAATACTAAAAGGTCCATTTGTAGTCTTGCTACAACTCTATCGCTAGAGGATAGTAGGGGCTTGAGGCATGGGGTGCCTAGCGGTGCTAGAAAACCACCGAGATTGGAAAACCCACTACATTATGAGACATTTCTCTCTTCACTGCGTCAGTTGGCTTTCTATAGTTGGCTCTTTGTCAGAACAGTCCCAAGGCACCGAATCTTGTTGGGAGGCTGGGAAGCTTGACTTGAATCTAGTTTAAAATCCCATGGAACCTCCTTAGAGAAAATGGGAGATTCAGGTCCCATCTTGAGTAGGGTAAGTATAAGGTGAGCCTAGAACATTGTGTTGTGCTCAAACACTAATGTGGACATGTCAAAAGCTTGAAAAACTCCCACTGGCCAATCTTAGAAAAATTGAGCCACCAAAAAGGGTAATGATGATAATGGATTATAACATATTTTATTTTTAAAAATAATCCATGAGTCCATAGTGCACTTAAAAAAATAGGTACTCGGGAGG
>VBSM01002608.1:147084750-147113778 GCA_008086735.1 Cheirogaleus medius
CCTCAGTCTCCCAGAGTGCTAGGATTACAGGCGTGAGCCACCGTGCCCGGCCTTGTGTTTTGTCTTATACAAGATTGGATGCTTACTGAAGTCACAGACTTTGCAGGACAGGCAACCAGCAATGTGTTGCATGGAGTTAATCATTAATGGCTCCATCTGCGTAATGCTGTCTCACCTGGCACCACTTTGGACTAAGGCCATTGCTTTTGGGGCTCTTCTGGGGCCTCTTTATGTGTGGAAAAACTATTGATGAGATTTTGCAACTTGAAAGGCTTTTCTCTGTCTGGCATAGACACTCTGCCAGGCAGGGATTGTTCCTGAGTCTTTGGTAGATATAATTTATGTGGAAACAAGATGTGTTTATTATAGTATGGGCTGAAAGGCTCATGAGTTGAAGAGGCCTTTTTTGAATGTGTAACCTACACATAAATGAAATTAATCTTTAACATTCATAAGGTATCGTGACTGCCTTAGGAGAAGAGCATTACGAACACACTTTAACCCTTCAATCATCACATATAACCTTAAACAATTGAAAAAAATGCAGCCACATTTTGGTAATTTGTTAGAAACTACTTACATAGGTTTGTGCTGACTAAACCTACCACTAAGGTTAGGTTAGATCTATAGCTCCAAGACATACCAGAAAAATGAGAGCCTTAAAAAGGTCACCTCTAAAAATAAAGTGATGAAACTCTCATTAGTACAGTAAGGTAAACTTTACCTTGGACTATATAGCAGGTTAATTTATTAAGTTATTAACTTATGTTTATTGCCTTTATATTTTTTACCTTTTACTATTTTAAGAACATAGCCAGGCTCTTGTTGTTCTACCTCTGGAGCTCAAGTTTGCAGGAGAGAGGGCAGAATTGCCAAAGACAGCTCTCCCTCCAGGCTCTGAGAATCAGACTCTCCAAATCCCCCTTGTTTGGGAGGATTGTGCTTGTTCAGCCAAAAGAGTGATGTAGAAAAAATGATCTTCCAAGACTGGGAAGGTGGGAGTGGGCAGGTAAGTTCCAGTAGGGAATGTTGCCATTCCCTAGCAGCCACCTGAGAGGAGCACCACATGAGAACCTCACCTGCTGTGATGCATGTCAGTGTGGAGACTTAGGTTTGGGACTGCCCCACCTCTGCTAAAATCCCGAGGAAAGTGGAGCTGCCCAGCTTCCAGAGATCACATGGGCTTGGACACTGAGCAGCTCAGTGGACCTGCCCGAATCTTCTAGATGCATAAGCCTTCCAGGGGCTAGAGCAGGGAAGGAGAGAACCCTTATAATTATGGAATTTGAATTTCACCCCTGCCCTGCAGCAATTTGCAGTTTGGAGTCAGATTTAATTTAATTTAGAAAATAAAGTGATAAGTCAAATATGGTGGAATAAAATTGTACCCAATATGACACGTGATAGCAAAACATCAGCTTGAAATGAACAGTCACATATAGGCTTGGGGAATAGAGCTGTGAGAATCCATCCAGTTGCTTTTTTCATCTTTGCTTTTCTCCTTTGTAAAACCCCTATGCTGGGTTATTTTCAACATGCTCTTAGGCACTCACTACCTTTTTGGTCCAAAGGGCCCCTATGGAGCTGAGCAATGTCCTTGAAGACAACTGGGGGCCACGGGCAGACCAAAGAAATGCCAAGAAGGAAAGGTGGATGAGAGGGGAAAGAAATGAAAAGAAGGGAAAGTAGTGAGGAGAGAAAGTGATAACTACCTCCTAGAGCAAGGGTACCCTCAGGCGCCCTTAAGCCCGGCCAATGGAAGACATTCATGCTCTTCCCCTTTTCCTGTTTGCTCCATAACTCTTCTACTTTCTATTCGGTCAGCCCATGATCATTAAACACCCTCACCTGCCCTCAGGCAATAGACGCTTCATTCCATAGTCCCACCTAGCTTGGGAGGAGGTGGTTGGGAAAAGCTCTGGGGTTGACCCACACCCAGATGTGAGCTTCAAATCTGGCTCTGCCAGCCAGTGGCACCGTGCCCTGGGCACCAGATCCTCGAGAGTCTAGGACAGGGCCACACGTGTACCAGAAGCCAGGAAATGGCTCACTGACCAACACTACCACGTTACCTCCTCCTTGTTATTTTACTTTAGGCCTTTGGGTTGTGAAGACCCTTAGTCTTGAGAAAACACTGGTGAAATTTGAGGGCTGTCAGAAGAGAGGTTAGAAGGCACCGAAGAGAACCCACCTAAATGATTTCACATTCATATCGGTAAGCAGCCCTGATCAGGGTCCTCGCTCTCGTTCACTGCTTCTCACATTTTCTGAGGCATCAGAATCACCTGAAGAGCTTGTTAAAGCACAGCTTGCTCGGCCCCAGCCCTGGAGTTTCTGACTCATCAGCTCTGGGACCGGGGTGGGACGAAAGGTCCCAGGTGATGCTGGAGCTGCTGGTCCAGGAGCCACCCTCAGAGAACCACCGGCCTAGGCCACTTTTTCTTGCTTTTATAGTTTCATTTTCTATTTAAAACTCTTGAGCTCCCTGTAAGATGTATTTTGAGGCATGAACTGCAGCAGTAAGATGGTCAAGCTTTTTTTGTTTAGTGGAGAAGACCCTCTCCTCTTACAGGCGTTTCCTTGAAGAAGTAATAGGCTGAGAAAAGGCCGACCTTTCAATTTAACAATGTAAGGTCTTTGGCCTCCTGACCCTTGGATCTGTGAACATTTACCTCCAGAATGAACTCAGGGGTCTCCAGGTGTTCGGGAGACAAACATGAGGTGCATCCATTTATCGCTCAAGAAGACAAGTTATCATTACCTGTCTTCCACTTTACTACAAAAGTTTGTGTGAAATTCTGTCCAGGCTTGGTACCCACTTGCATGCTACCTATGTATGCATGTAAATCTGTAGTGCTTACTCGCTAACAAATTGTGTTCCCTCTCTTCTCTCTTCGTATATTGGTGCAAAGGGGTTTGTTGTTGGCAGGATGGTTTCATTTCCCTAGTACAACCCTAACCCTTTGCTTCCACCGTAGGGGTGGACTCCTGCCAGCCGACGCTCATGCAGTTAGATTCTCTCTCCCAGGATCGGGACTGAGAGACATGGTCTGCAGAAAGAGAGAGAAAGACAGACAGGCATAGACAGACAGACACATAGGCGGATGTGCAAAGAGAAGCCGAGGTACTGGTTCCTGAGGCCTTTCCATCTGGAGTCCAGCCCCAGGGAGTTCCAGCTGCCTTCCTGCCTTGAGCTCTGCAAGCTACTTCCTGTCCTGCCCAAATCCTCTTTTGTGCTTAAGCAAATTGGCTTTGGATTTCTGCTAATTGCAACCAAAATAACCCACACCGAGATACTCCCCACTGCTCTCGTGATGAAGTCCAGATCCCTGGACATAGCAGTAAAGCCCTTCACCATCTGGTGCCTACATTTTTGACCTCAACATGTACACCTCCTGCTCTGTATTTCAGCCATATTGAACTACTTTTTAGCTCTTTCTACTCTTCAGGCATGAGCATGTTCTCTCTATTTATAACACTCTTTTCTCCCCATCTTTGCCTGGCCAATCCCTATTGGCCTTCATAATCAGTACAGATGTGTCATTTCCTCCAGGAAGCCCTCCCAGATACACAGCGTATTCCCCATACCTTTGGAGTACCTTTATCTCCCCTCATTCTAGCACTTACATAGGACATTATAATTGCCTGTGGCCTTGTCTTTCTTCCTCCCCAGATTGAGCTCTGTGAGGGCATAGACTAAGCCTCAATCACTCTTGTATCTGGGTGTCTAATGGTGCCTGGTACACAGCCCACACTCAATAAATACTTGTCAAATGAATGAATGACATGTCTTCCTTTCAATCAGTCACCTCCCCAGCAACAGACTGACAATACTGAATAGAAAAATGAAAATTACTTGGGCCTCAAGCTATAAACTATGATTTAGAAATACTCTTGAGGTCAAGAATCAGATATCTCCATGGTTTGGGAATATCCAATTACCTTCATAGTATCTTTTTTTCCCCTTACTTAATGATTGTGCCAGAGTTTCTAATTAGCAAAAAGACCTCATGCATTTATTGACTCAAATGTGCTGCATCACTAGGGAGATTTTAAGAATAAGGCTAGAAATTTAGCATATCAGAAATTCAATCCAACTGAGATCTCTCAAAGAGGTTTGCCCTTGGGTCATTTAGCACAGACTTTCATAGTCACTGCAAACTGTTGTCATGGTAATCATGGAACCTTTCATGATTTTTGTATATGAGTTAATGAAGATACTGGAAACAGCCCAAAGGAATTCATACTTGGGTGTGCATTGGTCTCCATATTAACCCAATCATTGTTTTGAACACACATCTGCCCCAGGGCTGGTCCTCTTGGCTCTTGGTTCTGACAGAAATAAATAAACAACAGATTCCTTTTTAGCATTTCAGCCTAGGAGGCTGTGGATGGTTGCCCTTTTGGTCTCATTTCAACAGGAAATCTCACATGGATGGTTTAAAGGAGCAGAAGGAAAAACGGTGGTTGTGTGAAGCAGGTCTTTTTCTTTTATTTCAAATGATTAATATTGCTGTTTTCAAGGCACCTAAATTTAATGCCTATAAAGAAAGTTTCAGTTGTGGAGAGCACATAATATTGACTGTATCTAAAGCTTTTCTTTTATGGTTCTTGATAAACACACCTTAACTCAAGCTTCTATCAAGCCTATAAATTTGGATCCAGATACCCCCGTGTGCTCACAACATTTAAGTAGGAGATTTTCCATCTGTGTCCTGTCCTGCTAGTTATTTCCCAATATCCCATTTCTACCTTTTTCCCCAGTAATAGGATCCCTTACTTTTGACAAGGCATGTGGATGTTTGAACTCAAGACATTTTTCACTCCACCTTAACTGCTGGCCAATGGTATTTAAGTATAAGGGGTGTATTCAACTTTCTGGATGTGTCTTTAAAAGGAGTTAGTACATGCCTTCCTCCTGATTGGAATGTAGATATGATGGATGGAGCTGGAGCAGCCATTGGGAACAATGAGTAGGGAGCCACACTGAGAGTGGCAGAATTATAAGACAGAAGTCCGTGTCCCTGAAGTTTGTGAAGTTTCCATAAAAGCCCAAACTGACTATGTTTACAGAAGAGAGAAAGAAACTTCAGTTTTATGTAAATGACTATTGTTTTGGATTTTCTGTCATCTAATCTTAACCAATATACCACTCAAAAGTGAAACTTATTTTTTCTCTTTCCTTTGATGATTAGGTGTGAAATCTCATGGGCTCCTCTTTAAGACTTACCTTCTGATTCCAGGGCATGCTAGAAGATGGGCAAGTTTGCTGCACCTTTGCATTAGCCAGACTGAATTTTCTGGCATGGGGAATTGAGACAGCACATCAATGGCAGGGAAATGCCTATTCAGCTTGGCCACAGAGACATAGTGTTGCCTGGTCTTTGTGTGTGTATTTTGAATTTTTCTAGCGCAGTGGAACCACATTCCTTTTACCCTAAAATCAGGACTCCTATCTCAAATACTTTTTGGAATGTGGTAGGTGATGAACAAGACTCATTATTAATTAGTCTGAGTGGAAAGTAACTGAGATAGAGACAAACAAAACAAAGAGAAACAAAAAACCACCTTCCCTATTATCTAAAATAAGCATAATAACCCTCCACATGGGAGAGGGAAAAACAAGCCTTCTACAAGCAAGGAATTGCAATTTTACTTACTGAACTTGAGCCTTTTAATCTTCTTTGTCATTTCTTTATTTGAATGTATTCCAGTCACCAGCAAAACTACATGAAGAAAATATACACAAAAAAATCTAATCAATATTATTTTACCTAAATGTTTTCTCTGTTCTGACCCTTACACTTGCTTTGATCATACATAAAGGATTCTTATTGATGGGGCCAATTTTTCCTTATACATGTATCGCTTAACAACAGGGATATGTTTTGAAAAGTGCGTTGCTAGGTGATTTCATTGTGTGAACATCACAGAACATATACTTACACAAACTTAGATGGTATAACCTTCTACACATCTAGGCTACCTGGTATAGCCTATTATTCCTGGGCTACAAACCTATATAGCATGTTACTATACTGAACACTGTAGGCAATTTTAACAAAATGGTAAATATTCATGTATCTAAACATATATAAACATAAAAAAGGTACAGTAAAAGTATAGTATAAAAGAATCAAAAAATGGTATACATGCATTTTGCAGCCTGGAGCCTGCAGGACTGGAAGTTGCTCTGGGTAAGTCAGTGAGAGGGTGGTGAGTGAATGTGAAGGCCTAGGACATTCCTGTACACTACTACAGACTTTATAAACACTGTACACTTAGGCTACACTAAATTTATAAAAAATATTTTTTCTTTAATAATAAATTAACCTTAGCTTACTATATCTTTTTCACTTTGTAAACATTAATTTCTTTAAAACTTTTTCACTGTTTTGTAACAACACTTAGCTTAAGTCACAAACACATTGTACAGCTGTCCAAAAATATTTTCTTTCTTTATATCATTCTATGAGCTTTTTTCTATTTTAAAACTTTTTTATTTTATTTTTTACACTTTAGACTTCTTTGTTAAAAACTAAGACACAGAGATGCACATTAGCCTAGGCCCACATGGGGTCAGGATCATCAATGTCACTGTCTTCCACCTCCACATCTTGTCCCATTGGAAGGTCTTCAGGGGCAGTAACAGGCATGGAGCTGTCATCTCCTGTGTTAACAATGCCTCCTTCTGGAATACCTCCTGAAGGATTTACCTGAGGCTGTTTTATGCTTAACTTTTTTTTTTATAAGTAGAAGGAATACATTCTAAAATAATGAAAATTATTAATAGTGTAATATACATAAACCAGTAACATAGTCATTATCATGATCATTATCCTGTGCTATGTTCTGTGCATAATCGTATGTGCTATACTTTTATATGACTGGCAGTGCAGTAGGTTTGTTAACACCAGCATCCCTGCAAACACCTGAGTAATGCGTTGCTCTATGACATTAGGACGGCTCCAGCGTCATTAGGCAATAAGGAATCGTTCAGCTCCATTATAATCTTATGGGACCACTGGTCTGTCATTGACCAAATCTCCTTATGAGATTGGGTGAGTGTATTAAGACTGGGGAGATAAGATGCACAGTTTTCATACTTAGCCTCTGCTGAAAGGTCCTTTCAAAAACACCTCTTGGATACTTGTCCTTGGTTTTGCTGTCTTTAAATTTCACTACACTAACCCTACAATCTACACTTTCCAAAGGTGGGCCTAGAGAAGTCTGCCCATTTGCCTGGGCCCAGGAATAAATGATAGGGGTAGGATGGGCACCCAGGCCCTGCCTGTGCTTCTTCCTCTGTCCCACGGCAGGTTTCCAAATGGCCAATTTCTATACAGCCAGAAAACTGCACATGTATGTGCACATGTGTGTGCATGCATGTACGTGTGTGCACATGTGAGTGTGCTTGAGGGAAGGCTGAATGGAAGGGATCTGGGAAAGGAAGAAAGGAGGAAGGGGTCTGGGGAGAAGAGGGAGAGGCACATCACAAGGTCTGTAGCGGGACCCCAGCGCCCCCTGGTGGTCCACTCTCAAGACCCCAGTTCTGACCCCACTGAGGCCAACTGCGGGTAGTTGAGCTTCCTCCTTAGAAACAGAAACAGAACCTCCAGCAGCCTTTGGACACTGCTGTACTTCAGGAATTACTAACATATCGGCAGGCGAAGGGAGAACTCTTTACCCTTTTTAATTTAAAGTCACATTACCAGTTCTTTTTCAAGCACCTAAGAAGAATTGAGCCTTGTGTTTAAAAAATAATTATGTTGTCTGTTTTTCCTCCTATTATACAAATAATACACATTCTTTGTAGAAAAATATAAAAAACAAGAGTACAGAAAATATGGATGAACAGAGAACCATAATATTTTCCCATCTTTTCCCACAGTTATAGGGAAACAAACATTTGATCATGCTCATAGTGTTTACAACATTTTATAACTTATTTCTCTTTAAGGATATATACCAACACTTTTTTCTCATCATTAAATGTTCTTCCCACAGTAACTTTTAACTTCCCACCAAGTATTGCACTATGTGGATATATGGTAATTTAGCCAATCCTCCATTTAATATAAATAGTGTAATCTTCGAACAGATCCATTATTATTTCATTAAATTTCCAAATAGAATTTCTTGTCTGAAATTCATGACCACATAAATTTTGATACATATTATGAAATTTTCTCATAGCAATTTTTTATTACAGTGTATGAAAATGCTCACTTCTCTATACCTATACTAATTCTGCCTGCAGATAGAAACGCAGTATTTTTCCTTTCAAAATGCTAGTCAGTTCTCTATTCTTCTTCCTTCTTCTCCAGCATTTTTCTACCTCACACACCCAAAGGTGGCATTGCTTTAATGTACTTCCATTTTAGAAAAGTGCTTCTGAGAAACCCACTTTCTGGATGGAGTTGGGGCTCTGGAGGTGAGCATGAGGAAACAGAGCAATCAAACTAGGCATTTTACCTCCCAGTTTGTGTGTTCGTTTTTAACCAAACACAGATTCTCTATTTAGGTATAAATGGACTTAGGAATTCTTGAATTGGTAACTATTTTTGAAGGGAAAAGTGGCAATGCCACCAAGTGTTTAAGAAAACTTTTTACTTATGATTATCTAGCTGCTAAAGACTGAATGTTTGTGTGCCCCCAAAATTCATATGTTGTAATCCTGCCCCCCAATAGGATGGTATTAGGAGGTGAAGCCTTGGGAGGGTAAGTTCTTTTGAATGGAATTGTGCCCTTATAAAAGGGACTCCAGAAAGCTAGCTTGTCCCTTCTGTCATGTGAGGACATAGCAAAAAGATGGCTATCGATGAACCCAGAAGCAGGTCTTCACCAGACTCTGAACCTACCAGCACCTTGATATTGGACTTCTTAGTATCCATAACTTTGAGAAACAAATTTCTGTTTTTTATAAGCCACCCCATCTATAGCAGTTTTTATAGCAGCCTGAATAGACTAAGACACTGTCTAATCTGTGCCAATGATGCGGCCATTGAATCATCCCCCATTTTGACTGTTAGCATTAGTCGAGGCCTGGGCAGTTGACATACCATGTCCTACAAGAACAGAAACATCAAAGAGAACTGAATGAAAACCAAAAGTCTGGCCAAGTAGAATGAAGGCAGACATTTTTTAGGTGTTATTTACTTCTGGGGTTTGGGTGGGTCTGAGTGTCCTGGAGGTCTAATTTTTATAGTAGTCTCTTGTCGCTTAATTCTGTACAAAGACCACCTTTTCATTTTATGTGCAAAAATAAATATCTATAAACCTAGAATATTTTAAAAAAATAAGTACTAAATACAGAGAAAAAAAATTAAGTAGAAGGAGTAAGTTAAATAATAAGTTTAGGTATCAATTCTTGTTAAAAACCAAATACTGTTCTTCTCAGCCTCTGTGCCTGCGGCAAGTGGTTTATAAGTCCTGGTATCATTAGGACTATAAATATTTCAGTGAGACCACCCCACCACTTGCTTTTGGCTGCCCCAGACCTTCCAGGCTGAAAACATGCAGAGCTGGGTTCAGCTAACAGCAGTGGTTAATAAAGCCAGTATCTTCAATGGTACACACAGGTTCTCCCCTCAGCTTCTGTGCTTGTTAATTAAAGCTGCCCAGAAACCACTCCTCAAGGGAGGGCTTGTCAGTAAGGTCCACAAATGTGCTTGTGCCCTGGAGCAAGTCTTCATTCCTCACCAGCAAGACCGCTTTTGCTACATTGGAAACAGTGAATTGCATGTTGAATTGGGTGAGCGCAAAATCAGTCTTGTGTTCATTTTCCCAGGACGCCTCGCAGAGCACCAAGATGGGTGTCTGATGTTCACTTCAAAGTGCAAACCAGGTCTGAAAGCCAGTCTCTTTTGTGACAGTCATTAATTATCTGGCTACTGAGGCCATGAGTGTCTAGCAAACTTGAGGAAATTAAGTCTAGAATCCAAAGTTCCAGGGCAATTATGATTTACAAACTCTGCAGCAAAGCTTCTCAATCTTCTAAAATCCAATGTTCCAGTTTTGAATAACAAAAATTTCTTTTCTTTGTTTAGTAGTGCTTGAAATTTCAAAGTAAATTAAACGCTAAAATTATTTTTTCAAATAAAAATTTTTCCCCACTTCATTCTCTCTTTCTTTCTAGCATAATCAATTGGTTAAGATATCTGAGGTATAATTGTTTTTAAATCCAATTAAAAACATTGAGTATACTAATATATAGGAAAAATATAAGTGAATAAGCTTGAAACAATATTCCATCTTATTAATGGTAAAAATGCAAGATAAAGCAAAATGAGGGGATGTTTTCCAATATCATGTCAGTAAATATATAACACAAAATTATACTTAATCCTGGCAGGGATTAAGGGCATTCCTATACACTGTTGGTGAAGTCTAAGCAGATAGAGCCATTCTGGAAAGCAATTTGATAATGCATTTCAAGAGCGTTAAAAACATTTATATTCTTTAAGCTAGAAAATATACCCCTAGGAATATATCCCAAGTTATAATCAGAGATATAGACAAAGATTTATGTTTAAAAAATGCTCATTATTTCTAATGGTAATCTGGAAATAATGAAACGTTGAAAATGTGCCAATAATGGGGGGATCCTAAGCATTTATTACAAATGATGTGTAGTAGAATATTAAATTACCTGTGAAGTGCTCAGCTCTAACCTTAGGAATGATTTTGACAAGGTTAAAAGATACACAGAGAAATAACTGGAACAAATATACCCAAATGTTAACAGTTGTGGAATTATACTTTCTTTTTTCTATTTTCTATATTTTTCCCTTTTGTATTTTAGTTCTTATAACATAATGATATTATAGTATTAAAATATATATTTTATACAGAATGTTTCTTTTATAATTAGAAAAATATAATTTTAAAAATTTGATCATACTGAAGTCATATAGATTTGTGATAATGAAAAATACTTTCTAAAATTATTGGCATGATTTATCTGTTCTCATGTTTTCCAGTTTTCCTGTCAGAAATGAATTATAATCAGAATCCATCTACTTTCAAGAAAAGACATGAAGTGCCAGAACATCTACTCAATGACCAAATCAGTAAGTACTTACTGAATATTTATTATGTGCCTAGAACTTTTATAGAAATACCTCATTTTAGCCCATAACCTTCTCATTAGATCTTTTTAGAGCCCCTCAATAAACAGGTAATATTCACAATGCTTCCTTGAGGACCGATTTATAAAGCAGATCATTTTAAAATAGTTCAAGTTTCCTTAATGCTTTAATTTGGGATTATATACTCAATGAAATATTTAGCATCAACAAAGTCAGAACTTCCTAGCAAAGATATGACTTATTATTCTCTATAATCATATAAATCATAAAATTATGCTTCAAATCATAGAATATTTAAAGCTGGGAGGAGCTTTGGAGGTCATCTTTATTTTATAGAAAGGAAACCGAGGTCAAGGTTAACACCTTAGCTAAAGCTGCAGTCATTTGGGCCCAGAAGTTGGAACCAGAATACAGTTGTAGCCTGTCTATTCCACTTACTTCTCCTAAGCGCATGTGGTTGATGGTACTGCAATAGCAATGAGTGGCATACAACTCTGCTCTATCACATATTTAAGCATATCTAAAATAAGCATGTTAGCTCTGATATAAATTAATTAAACACTTAATTGATGTTAATTTAGAAGGCTTTTGGGAAAATCATTGGATGGCTCTGGTACCTTAACAATCCAGCAACCCTAAGGGGAATGATTTATTTAGAAATATTTCTTGAGTGCCTGTGGTATGTGCTGAGCACTGGAGATACAACAATGAGCAGAATACAGCTCCTGCCCTCAGTGAGTTTACAGTCTTCAGGGAGCCAGACCAATGACAAGGCCAGTATGATGCAGCTATGATGAGAACAATACAGGGCACCCAAGGGTGCACAGGATGTTGGCCCAACCTAATGGGGATGGAGGGAAGCTTCCTGGAAGACCAACAGGGTTTGCAAGGGTGTGGGGTGTCCTGGAGTGAGAAGAACAGCATTCCAGGAAAGGGAACAGCATGCTAAAAGGCCTGGAGATGAGCAATGACATGGCTCTCAGGGAAATTAGAAGTTCGGTGCCAGGGTGGGGTCTGTGGGGGCGGGGGTCGAGCAAGAGCTGTATCAGATAGGCCTCGCGTGCACACAAGGTACTTGAGGAAACTTGGACTCCATCCTAGAGACCAAGGGAAAATACTGAGGAGTTTCAATCAAGAGAGCAAGAGAGTGGTGATCAGGCTTTAAGAGATTAATAGGGGTATGGTGGAGAATGAGTTAGAGCGGTAAGGATTTTGGGGAAGGAGGCCATCACAGAGCCTAGAGGAGGTATCTCAGGGGACTTAAGGAAGTGGGCATGGGACAGAGACAAGTGGGCAGAGGAGATGGCAGGGAGGCAGGTGTGTGAGGACTCAGAGAAGGGGATTTGTGAACGAGAGTCTCATTGTTTTTCATTAATAGCTTGATTTATTGTTTCCCCGCTAGCTTTATTAAAGTATAATTGACAAATAAAAATTGTATATATTTATGGTGTACATAATATTTTGATATATGTGTATACAGTGGAACAATTCAATCAAGCTAATTAACATATCCATCATCTCACACAGCAGTCCCCAACCTTGACCGGGGGTGGGGGATGGTTTCTGGATGATTCAAGCACATTACATTTATTGTGTACTTTATTATTATTACATTGTACTATATAATGAAATAATTACACAACTCACTGTAATGCAGAATCAGTGGGAGCCCTGAGCTTGTTTTCCTGCAACTACATGGTCCCATCTGGGGGTGATGGGAGACAGTGACACTGAAGTGTGTTGTTTATGTCCAGTCTACTCCGTAATCTCATTTTGGTTGCTGTCACTGCAGAAAACCTGGCTTCACAAAGGTAGGATGTTGGAAATGGAAGCAGGCTTTTCAGTGCTTTTGTGGCAATCTCAGGATATCCTTCCTTGACTTTAATCCAGAATGTATGGAGATTTGAAGTTGTCTCAAACATCCTTTTAAGGCCACCATCATTTGCAATCTCAAACAGCTGATCCTCTTCTAGCACAGACAAAGTCAATTCACCTGGCTTAGTCACAAATGAGTCCATCCCTTCCCAGTTCAGGGGTCTTTTGTGGTTGGGAGGTAATGCTCAAACTTTTGAAAGCTGAGATAGGTGATTGTGCACAAACTGGGAGAAAGAAGGCCCTGGCTCAGTCTCTTTCAAAATCTCTGCTAATGTTTGAATCATGTAAAAAATCCCAATGTTCACTTATCACCCCCATAATCCCAGTTTGGCTTTGAACTCAGCCACTTTATCTGCCAACTTGAACACAGTTGTTGTTCTCCCCTGAAGTGACAGATTGAGTTCGTTGAGCAGGTTGAACATGTAACACAAGTAAGCAAGTTTTGCGACTCATTCTGTGTCACTGAAATGTGCAGCCAGTGGTGACCGTTTTTCTAAAAGAAATCTCTGGAGCGGCTCTCATACCTCAAAAACTCTGGCCGGTGATCTACCTTTAGAAAGCCATCTCACTTCTATGTGTGAGAGAAGACATGTACTCTGTGGCCATCTCCTCACAGAGCTGTGTGAACAGACATGAGTTAAGGGCATGTACTTTAATGTGGCTGATAATCACATCCTGCAAAATGTTGCTTAGTTCAGGTGACATGTTTTGGCTAGCCAGCATTTCTCTATGGATGACACAGCATGTAGACTCACATTCAGAGATCAGGTGTGTTCAGGGTGGTATGGCCGTAGATGGGGATAGGGCAGGACTCACATTCACAAGTGACCTCCTTGATTCGAGTAGTGAAACCAGAAAGCCATCCAGTCATGGCAGCCACTCCGTCCATGCATATACCAACACAAAATGACCAATTCAGTTGTCCTGATATGTAATCATTCAAAGACTTGAATAGTTCTGCAGCTGTGGCATTGGTTGGCAACAAAAGTACACATAACATATCCTCATACACATCCTCTTGAAAAATATATTGCACAAAAATAAGCATTGCTGCCTTATTGTCAACATCAGTAGACTCATCAATCTGGATTGTGAACCCTGGTGACTCATTAATCCTCTCTAACAATTGTGCCTCGATAACCTCTGCCATTTCATCAATTTGTCTAGTTACAGAGCTAGCTGAAAGGGGAACAAACACATGCCACTTTTGAACTGCAGCCTCTCCTAAAAGTTCATGACAAATGTCCTTAGCAGCAGGCAAGATCAACTCTCCCCCAGTAGTAAAGGGCTTCTTAGCTTTAGCAATGCAGTTGGCCACTAAGAATGATGCTCTCAGTGCAGGCACATTTGATGAAGTGGTGGCCTTCAATAATTGCTTCTGTTCTTTGCATTCACATTTTTTTCTTCTGAAAAACTCCAAAGTCTTGCCTTTTAATGCAGGGTGTTTGGTCTCTATGTGGCAAAGCAGTTTTGAAGGTTTCATGGCTTCGTTGGATAATGGGCAGGCCATGTGTGGACTAAAATAAGTGTCAGATTCTGACTTAAAGCCTGCCACCCGATGCAGCTTAATTGTTACTTGCCACTCACTGATAGGGTTTTGATATGAGTCTGCAAGAAATTAATTTATTATGGTCTCTGTGCAGTCAAACCTCTCTGCTAATGATGATCTGTATTTGCAGCTGCTCCCCAGTGCTAGCATCACCGCCTCAGCTCCACTTCAGATCATCAGGCATTAGATTCTCATAAAGAGCACACAACCTAGATCCTCGCATGTGCAGTTTACAGTAGGGTTCAAGCTCCTGTGAGAATCAAATGCTGCTGCTGATCTGAAAGGAGGTGGAACTTAGGCAGTGATGAGAGTGATGAGGAGCAGCTGTAAATACAGATGAGGCTTCATTTGCTTGCCTGCTGCCCACCTCCTGCTGTGCAGCCCGGTTCCTCACAGGCCATAGACCGGTACTGCTCCATGGCCCAGGGGTTGGGGACCACAGATCTCAAATACTTAATATTTTTTTGTAGTGAGAACATTTTGGATTTATTCCCTTAGCAAATTTCAAGTAAACAATACAGTATTATAGGCTGGGTGTGGTGGCTCATGCCTGTGATCCTAGCACTCTGGGAGCCAAGGTGGGAAGATTGCTTGAGCTCAGGAGTTGGAGACCAGCCTGAGCAAGAATGAGACCCCGCCTCTACCAAAAAGAAAGAAAGAAAGAAAGAAAGAAAGAAAGAAAGAAAGAAAGAAAGAAAGAAAGAAAGAAAGAAAAACATCCCAGCTGGGCATTGTGGCTCATGCCTGTAGTTCCAGTTACCCAGGAGGCTGAGGCAGAAGGATTGCTTAGAGCTCAGGAGTTGGAAGTTGCAGTGAGCTACAATGACACCACTGCACTCTACCCAGAGTGACAGAGGGAGACTCTGTCTCAACAACAACAAAAAGTAAGGCAACTGAACATCCCTCCTCACACCCCCCCACCCCTTATAAAAAAATATAGTATTACAAACTATAGTCATCATGCTGTAAGTTAGATTTCCAGAACTTATTTATTTTATAGTTGAAATTTGTGCCCTTTGAGCAACATCTTCCTATCTCCCCCACCTCACTTCCCCTGGCAACCTACCATTCTATTCTATGCTTCCATGAGTTTGACTTTTTTAGATTCTATGTGGTATATAAGTGAGACCATACAGTATTTGTCTTTCTGTGTCTGGCTTATTTCACTTAGTATAATGTTCTCCAGGTTCATTCATATCATGAATGGCAGAATTTCTTTCTTTTTTAAGGCTGAGTAATATTCCATTGTATATATACACATTTGCTTTATTCATCCATGACATATACTTAGGTTGATTCATCTCTTGGCTATTGTGAATAATGCTGAAGTGAACTTGGAAGTGCACATATCACTTTAACATACTGATTTCATTTCCTTTGGACATATACTCAGATGGGTGATTGCGGGATCATACGGTAATTCTATTTTTAAGTTTTTGAGGAACCTCCATATTGTCTTCCATATGGCTGTACTAATTTATATTCTCACTAACAGTTTACAAGGGTTATCTTTTCTCCACATCCTTGCCAACACTTGTTATTAATATCTTTTGTCATTTTGATAATATCCATTCTAGGTGTGAGGTGATATCTCACTATGGCTTTAATTTGCATTTCCCTGATGATTAGTGATGTTGAGCAATTTTTCATATACCTGTTGACCATTTGTATGTCTTCTTTTGAGAAATGTCTGTTAATGTCCTTTGCCCATTTAAAAAATCAAGTTATTTGTTCTCTTGCTGTTGAGTTGTTTAAGTTCTTTATATATTTTGGATATTAACCCTTATCAAATGTATGATTTGCAAATATTTTCTTCCATTCCATAGATAGTCTCTTAACTCTGTTGATTGTTTCCTTTGCTGTGCCAAAGCTTTTTAGTTTGATGCAATACCATTTGTTTACATTTGCTTTTGTTGCCTGTGCATTTAGGGCCATATCCAAAAAAGTCATTGCCCAAATCAATGTCAAGAAGTTTTTTCCTTATGTTTTCTTTTAGTAGTTTTACAATTTCAGGTCTTATGCTTAAGTCTTTCACCCATTTTGAGTTGGTTTTTGTAGATGGTGTGAGATAAGGGTCCATTTTCATTCTTCTGTACATGGAAATCCCATTTTCCCAACACCACTTATTGAAGAGAATGTTCTTTCCCCATTGTGTGTTCTTGACACCTTTGTTAAAGATCAATTGACCATAAATGCATGGATTTATTTCTGGGCTATCGAGTTTGTTCCATTGGTTTATGTGGGTTTTTTTTTTTATTCCAATTCCAAGCTGTTTTGATTACTATAGCTTTATGGTGCATTTTGAAATTAGGTATTATGATGCCTCTACCTTTGTTCTTTTCATTGAGGATTGCTTTGGCTATTTGGAGTCTTTTGTGGTTCCATATGAATTTTAGGATTGTTTTCTATTTCTGTGAAAAAATGCCATTGGAATTTTGATAGGCATTGCATTGAATCTGTAGGTTGCTTTGGGTAATATGGAAATTTTAATAATATTAATTCTTTCAATCCATGAACATGGATATCTTTCCATTTATTTGTGTCTTCTTCAATTTCTTTCACCAGCATTTTATAGTTTTCAGTGTACAGATCTTTCACCTCTATGGTTAATTTATTCCTAAGTGTTTTTTTGATGCTATTGTAAACAGGATTGTTTTCTCAACTTCTTTTTTCAGATAGTTCATTGTTAATGTATAGAAATGCTACTGATTTTTGTATGTTGATTTTGTATCCTGTAACCTCACTGAATTCATTTATTAGTTCTAACAAGTTTTTGGTGGACACTTTAGGGTTTTCTATATATAAGATCATGATCATATCATCTGCAGAGATGATTTTAATTCTCCCTTTTCAATTTGCATAATGTTATTTCTTTTTCTTGCTTAATTGCTCTGGCTAGGACTTCTAGTACTATGTTGAATAGAAGTAGTTAGAATGGGCATCCTTGTCTTGTTCCTGATCTTAGAGGAAAAACTTTTAGCTTTTCCCTGTTGAGTATGATTTTAGCAGTGGGTTTGTCATGTATGGCCTTTATTGTGTTAATGCACAGGAGTCTTTTCTTTCTACTTTTATTTCCTGTTATCTGAATGAGCAATCCAGAGGGGAAAAGGCAGGCTGAGAAAGGCAGGGCATGAAGAAGGACAGCCAGGTCTCCCTTATTGGTTCTGTGATACTGGGGAAGACAGCAGAGTGTCAAACGGCCTGAGGGTTTGTTACGTTTTGTTTGTTTTACTAAATCCTATTCCTAACCCCTTGCCCCAATGCCCCACCCATTCCTGTGTTAGGAACCTACTAACCTGTAGATTAAGATGAGAAGAAAGGTAGCCCCTCAGAAGGACAAGGTGGAAATGAAGGACCCTGGGCTTTCAAGGTGATTGTTCCCCAGTATACTGGCCAACCCTTTGTTTACTGCAGCTAACCAGGCATCTAGAACAATTACAGAGGCAGTGTTGGGGTGGCTGACCCTTGGACCTTGCCCAGTCCCTGAGGACAACAGCAATGGTGTGGGAGGGCTCCTGGCCCAGGGGCTTCTCGTGTCCACCTGACAGGAGCTAGGGATAGTGCTGCTCTCCTCCAGGAGAGGGTGGCCTAGCCGAGAGAGACACGTGGGTTGGACAGAGCTGCCCTAGCTCCCTAGTAGCCGTTTTGCTGAGTGCTGGTGATTACCAGCTCAACCGTATACTCTACAGGAGGCTCTGAGAGTAGGCAAAACTTGCCAAAATTAGCAGGTTGATAGTGGAGTCATGACTAAAACCCATGTCCTCCCTCTGAGTCCTGGTCCAGTGCTCCTTCCACCACACCTAGAGCACCCTCACCTCCCCAGCTGTGTTACCTTCCCTCCCAGTCCCCGAGTCTGCCATGTGTACTCCCTCTGAACAGATTTTGAACATTCTCACGGTGCTATGGGTTGAATTATCTCCCTGCAAATTCATATGTTCTCCTTTTAACCCCTAGTATCTTAGAATGTGAACTTATTTGGAAATAGGCTCATTATGGATAGAATTAGTTAAGTTAGGTCATCCTGGAGTAGGGTGGGCCTCTAATCCAGTAGGCTGATGTCATTATAAAAAGGGAGAATTTGGAGACAGACATGCACACAGGGAGAATCCCACAGGAAGACAAAGGCAGAGGTTGGAGTGATGCATGTACAAGCAAAGAACACCAAAGAGTGCCAGTAAACCACCAGAAGCTAGGAGGGATTTCTTTCTCACAGCTCTCTGAAGGAACCACCCCTGCCAACACCTTGGTTTCGGACTTGTAGTTGCCAGAACTGGGAGAGAATAGATTTTTATCGTTCTGAGCCACCCAGTTTGTGGCATTTTATTACAGCAGCCCTAGCAAAAATGAATACAGAGTATCTGAAAGCCCTTGGACTTATTCCTAGACCCAAGAGCGCATCCCTCTTCTAGTCTACCTACTGCTCCTTGAGGGTCTGTTCACAGTTTCATTCTGTGGTGATAATGGAATAAGTTTAAAATGTTTCATCTCTAAAAGTATGTTGCCAATGGTACAATTAAAGCTATGTCAGTGGCCAGAATTTTTTTGTGTGAAACTAAGGAACAAGAAGATCCCTAAATTCACAAGCTGCAAATATGCTGCATCTGAAATATTTGCTAGTTGCTGAAGAATATACATAAAGATATGTGTGTATATATGTGAGTGTAATATGTAATAGACACGTGTAATATACAGTATTTGCTTTATATAAAAGCATTAATATATATACACATGCATCCTGAATTTGATCTATACTTAACATTCTCACTTAAACGTCTTTCCAAAATGTTTATCCTAAAAAGATACACTGTATTGTTTATACACTCTGTCTTGGCTTAAAATTTTTCTTGGCCAGATTCCCTGGACTTTAGGAAAATGTTAGAAGAGTATCCAGATATGTATATAAAAGTACTTACCAAGGAACATTTCAATAACAGATGCCTTCATAGTGAGAACAACAGTCCCCATAAATATCAAAATGGTACCCTGGAGAGGAAGAAACAATAACGTTATCATATTTCAGCCAAGAGATCTGAATTGGATGCATGGAGTTTGTGGGTTTGGGCTGCATCGTTTTGCTTTGTCCCCCGGAGTCTCAGGACTCCAAGCTGCAGATTTCTGTAAGCAGCTCCTAAAGATGGCAGTGGCCAGCCGTGCTGGTGCCCAGAGAATCTATTCACAGTTAGAAAGCGCATCCTAGCTACCAGCCTCTGATTGTTCGGAGATCTGGTCTTTGTTTAGAAACAGGAAATAACTCCACAATTTCAAGTATATGTTCACCTTGTCTTCAAATTAGGACAAAAGTCACATATATGGTATTGAGAAAACATTTTTAGATTACAAATAAATAAATCATTCATCATTCATTCAATAAATATGTATTAAACTCCTATTATATGGCTGTTTTGTTAGGAAGAGTGTGATAAAAATTTAATTAAAAAACAGTTCTCACTCCTAAAAGAATTACAACTTAATAGAAGTGGGAAAACACATGTGGACACAAATAACCACAACATCGATTGCCTAAAAGAGTGTTAAGACCTCATACGAGAGTATAAGGAGAAGTTTATCGAGTAGTGGTTTTCAAACTTCGCTGCATATTAGTATCATCAGGGAGTTAAAAAAAAATCCTGGTGCTTGGGCTACACCCCAGACCAACTGAAGCAGAATCTCTTGGCCTGGGGTCTACGTATTAAGTTTTTAAAAACTGCTCAGGTAATTCCAACATGCAGCCACGTTTGAGAACCAGCACTTTAGACTAGGGCTTCTTAAATCTTAACGTGCATAGTAATCACATTAATCCTTATGAGCTAGCAATTTTAAACCATGTCAATGCTAGTAAAACATTCCTCCCCCCGAGCAGATGGCTCCCACTGTATCCTTTCCCTCCTGTGCCACTGCTGTGTGGCCTAAAGCCGGCATTCATGGCTCTACCCTCTGCTATACCCATTAGTGCACTCGTAAACCTCTTCTATGAAAAAAAGCCCTGATTTGTAGTTTGTCAATTTCTGTGGTGTAAATCCTCCTATATTGGCTGATTTTGAAGCCACCAAAGTGATGTCACTAAATGGAGATATGGAAAGAGATAAGCTCAATCTGGTACCAGCTAGGTCCAGTACAACCTTATATCCAATATACAGATACGGTGCTATGCAGAGTTTATTTAAAAAAATGATTATTAGATTGTGGTTGAGATAGTAATACAAGCGCGTGATACAATTAACTTAAAACTGTTTAGTGTACAAAAGCTTTCTTACAAACAATTACATTAGACAGCAAGAGTAAACCCTAAACAGAACTGATCACTTCACTAATTTCCAGCAACAATTGCAGTGTGTTAAATTTCCCAATTAGGGGAGTTGGCCACTTATTAAGTAATGGTCTTTAGCTTCAAAATAGAAATAAAACCATACATACAATCTATTGGGCAATTTGATGTTTAAATAGCTGAATTATATTTTGGAAATAGTGTGATAACAAGTAATTATTTATGTTTTATTAATTTGAAAAACTCCAGAACAATTTACATGTCTTTAAGCCTAAATGTTCAATTAACTTTCCTATGGGTTAAATGCAGTGTGACAAGCTGCCCCGCTGGACCCACCTACCCCACCGCACCAATTGGCTGTCACCACTCAGCATTGCAGATTTCGTCTGAGTCATCCTTGGCTTCTCTTTCTCTCCTGCCCCTCATCTTACCCATCAGCCAAGCCTGTTGGCTCTGCATTCATAATGTATCTGGAACCTACCATGTCTTACCATCTTCCCCATTGCCACCTGGTCCAGGCTCCACCCGGTCCGGCCTGGGTTACTGCACTCAGCCCGCTGACTAGGCTGTCTCCTTCATCCTTTGCCCTCTGCAGTCCACACAGCAGCCAGCATGATCCTGCTCAAAGTGAGTCAGTTCATGGCATTTCTCACCTCAAAACTGTACAGTGGCTCCCATCTTCCTCAGAACAAAAGCTAACGTTTCTAGAAGTGGCCCAAGACCCTACTTGATTTGTCCACCACTGACGTTTCGGATCTCATTTCCCACTTTTCTCCTCCTCACTCAGTAAGCTCCAGCCACACTGCCCTCTTGGCTGTTTCTGGAACTCTCCTCTCACCTCGGGATCTTTGCACTTACTGTACTACTGTTTCCTCTGCCTGGATGCCCAGCCCCCAAGCGAGCACATCACTTGCTCCCCCATTTCTTTGAAATTTTTGTTTAAATGTTACCTGCTAACGAGACATTCCCAAGCCATCCAAGTCAAAATCGCAATCTCCCCTTACCCACTGCCGATTGATAGACCCTGTGCTTTCCCTACTGTCTTTTTCTCCATTTACCTATCACTTCTGACATTTTCTATAATTTACTTATTTCATTAGTGTTTGCGTTCCCCAGTAGAATGCAGGCTCCATGAGATCAGGGGTTTTGTTTGTTTGTTTGTTTTTTACTTTTTAGGTGCTCAGTAACTATGTGTTGGATCAAAGTGTGAGTAATGAGGGCTCTCCCTCTTCCCTAGGAAATAAAAAAAAGGAAACAAAATAAAGGGAAGAATCTTGTGAACACACTGAAAACTACTGCATTATATACCGTAAATGGTGTATTTTATGGTATGTGAATTATATCACAATAAAAAGAGATGAATAAAACATTATTGATATTATTGAGTGTCAACCAATAAACTAACCCTAAGTGTTCTCAGATGTGTCCTACAACTTTAGAAATCACAATGGACATGACCTTTACATGTTGGGATGGATGGATAAAAACCAACCGGATTCCAGGAAACGCTCTAAGCCCGGAGGGGATATCACCCAAGTGCTGACTCACGGGCTGTGGAACCTGACCAGGATCGCTGTGGTCTCTTGGAACCAGAATGTTTTGATGCTTCTTTCTCGCCACTGCAATTTCCGTCCTGTTTGCTCCATTTACTTGTACACTTAAAATGGTATTTGGGTTTTTTTCCCCAAAGAGTTGACTTTATTTGCAACAGAATGTGGAGATAATTAAGCCTATAGGTACTCTAAAAAACAGTAGAGGTTGTGGCAAAAGGCAATTGGGAGAGAATTGCTGAATTCATTGGTGATATGAACTAAAGGCGATTGGGAGGTGATTGGTAGGTTCCTTGGAGATGTAAGCTAAACTGTAGGTCTGCTCGTTTGCTGGGGAGAAACAGGGAAAGAGGCCCATTTAAAATGTTAATGTGCCTTTTGAAATGTGTGGGAAAAAAAACTTCAAACCCTCACTCAGCCATTTCCCAGGCTGGGAATGAGGACTGCCACCACCAGCACCATTAAGCAGTTTTTGTAGGCGGTCCAATGTCCGAAAGCCGTGGGGTACACTGTAACGTGGGACCCTTAATTCCTCATGTGTTCACCAGGGTTCTAACAAAAACTGAACAATAGGGACTTCCAAAAGAATGTGTTACTGATTCATAAATTTGTGGACTATGCTGGGAGGTGAATATAAATAGTCCCAAATATGAAGTTCTGGTGAGGAAAATGAAATGGTTGTGAAAGAAAAATATGCATTCGTGTAAGTAAATTAGCATAGCCAATTTAATTAGATCTCCTGTTGCCCAGAGTTAGGAAAGAGCAAGTTGGTAATAAATAATAATATTGCTTTATTTTTTTGTGGTTCTTCACAGTTTTTAAAATAAAGCTACATCATGTGCATGTCTAGAATGTGAGCTACATTTGTCTGTCTTGTTCACTGTTCAGTTCTAGAACCTGTAAGAGTGCAACCTGTAATGGGTGCAACAATACATGTTTGTTGAGAAAATAAGTAAATACAAACTTGTTCTTTGCTGTGAACTTGTGCGGGATGCAGTGTATGCATCATAATTTCCATTTTAAAGATAAATAAACTGAAGTCTGCAGTGGGTGAGTGACTTATGCAAGGTCTCATACTTAAGGTCCAGCCCAGGTTTCATGACTCCTAGTCTTACACCCCTGTCTCTACCTTCTATTGCATATAAGATGATCTGCAGGTTGCATCCTGCTGAGATCTAAAAAGCAAATGGACTTTTCCTTGGATCTCTTTATCATAATGCTTGAAGTTTACAGATAAGAGAGCAAATTGCTCATCAGTGAAAGACATATGAGAGGAATGTCCTTTGTCAAAGGTGGAGGAAGACTAAAAGGGCAAAGAAAGAGAAAAAGAATTTAAACAGGGAAAACAAAGACCACAGGGAGAAGAAGTGGAGAAAAACACTTGCCTTCAGCCCTGGTGACCAAGAAATGAGAAGATTAAAGCAAGTTCACATGGGAATTCAATGTGGCAATGAGCACAAAAGCAACTCACAGTAAGAATGACGAAAATTAAAAAGACTGGCCATACCAAATGTTGATGAGGATGTGGCAGAACTGGAATACACCGCTAATGGGAATGTAAAATGGTACAACTACTTTGGAAAACAGTTTAGTGGTATCTTGAAAAATTAAAAAGCCAAACATTCCTGCCACAGGATGCAGCCATTCAACTCCTTGGTATTTTTCTGAGAGAAATGAAAGCATATGCCCAAACAAAGACTAGTGTATGAATATTTTTAACAGCTTTATTTGTAATAGCCCCAAACTGGGAACAATGCAAAAATCTATCAATAGATAAATGTTTAAAGAAATTGTGGTTTATCCATACAATGAATGGTACTCAGTAATGAAAAGGAATGAACTATTGATACACACAACATGGATGCATCTCAAAATGATTATATTGAGTGAAAGAAGCCAGACAAAAAAGGAGTACATTCTGTTCGATCTTATTTATATTGCATCTAGACATTGTAATCTATAGTAACAAAGAGCATATCAGCAGTAACCAGGAGCCTGGGGGAAGGTAGTAGCAAGTCCTGGGAAGAGCAGGACAGGAAGGAAGGATGACAAAGGGACACTTGGAAAATTTGGGGATGGATATTTTCCTATCTTGATGTGGTGATGGTATACATATGTGAAAACTTACCAGACTCTTTAAATGTTCACAGTTGATGATACATCAGTTACATATCAATAAAAAAGGTGAAGTGAATACACGTACGTATATTCTTCTTTATGCCTACAGTGTGTTTGGGAGAATTCACTAGAAATCAGTAGCAGTGGTTGCGTCAGAGAAAGAAAACTGTTTAAGTGGTGCTCAGAGAGGGGAGGGAGTCTTACTATTTTATTCCATTTAAATCTTAGCCCTGTGCATGTATGTTAATAAGTCAGAAATTAATAAACTATAAATAAAAAGAGAACAATGATAAAAACTCCCCAATGTGGCAGGGGCGCTTAGGAGGTACTATTGTTATCACCTGTCACTTCCACCACCAAATTTAGCAGTGATTCAATCAACAGAAACCAGGTGGAGGCCACAGAGCTTCGTAAGCTGAGGTGTGCTGGGAAGACTTAACACACACACACACACACACACACACACACACACACACACAATGCTGACATCAAATGAGAAGCTGCAGCCGTCTCCTAACCCGCTCATGCTCCTTGCTCCGGGGCACCCTTCCCTGCAGTTGGAAGTGATGGGCGTCCTAAAGCACAGGTCTGATTGTGGGCGCACCTGCTCAGCATTCTTCTGCACAGGCCACTCATTCCTCACAGAATAAAGCCCAAATTCCTTAGTGAGACGTCACAAACTCTTCATGAAATAGCCCACCTTACGTTTCGGCACCGTCTCACTGCAATTCTCTGTAATCCTGTCCTCAGACCCCAGCACACCCGGCTTTTGGTCTTTCCCCCGCACCCTGCACATCTGTTCCTTGGCTCACGTCCCTGTCATTGTTCTATCTGGACTGTCTTACCACCCTCACAGGGCTATTCCCAGGGCGATCCCCAAGCTTTAGCTCAGGGGCTAGCTCTTCTATTTACAGCTCTCTGATATCCTAAAGTTAAAATTCGTCTTGTTTCATGCATCCATTAATCTTTCAAAAAAATTTTCATGTGTACTATGGATGTGCTAGGCAGAGAGGAACAAGATGCAGGTCGTAGCATCAAGTACTTTTGAGTCTTCTAGAGCAGCGGTCCCCAACCTTTTTAACACCAGGGACCGCTTTCGTGGAAGACAGTTTTTCCACGGACGGGGGTGGGGGTGGGGTGGGGCGTCGCCACCTCTGCTCCACCTGCGATTATCAGTCGCTGGATCCTCATGGGGAGCGCAACCTGGAACCCTCGCATGCGCAGTTTGCAGTGGGTGCGCGCGCCTGTGAGGGTCTGCAGCTGCCGCTGATCTGACAGGGACGAGGCTCGGGCAGTGATGCCCGCGATGGGGAGCGGCTGTGGGTGCAGGTGTGGCTCCGCTTGAGAACCTCGCCTCCTGCTGTGCGGCCGGGTTTCTGGCTGGTTGCAGGCCAGTGCTGGTCTGAGGCACGAGGGTTGAGGACCCAAGCAGTTCTGGAGGGAAACTTACACGCATTCATCATAAAATATTTATTGAGCACACACTAAGTGTTAATAATATACTAACTTATTTAATCTTCACAACCACCTAATCTTCACAACCACCATATCTTGCCTTGATTCTGGAGATAAGGAATTTGAAGCAGGAAGAAGTCCTTAGGGACTTTGACCAAGGTCACAAGGCTGGAAAGAAGACGAGCTGAGTTTCCGACATTCCCGGTCCTGCAGAGACCCTGCATTTCTCCTCTCGCCATGTTTCATAAGTAAGTGCATTTACTTCGTCTACAATGTGATCTTCTGGGTCTGAGTTGGAATCAACATTGTTTTAAAGCTCCAGGGTGACTCTATCGTACAGCCAGGATTGAGAACCTCTGCTACTGGGGTTACAGTGATGGCAGAAAGGGTGGGTGGGCACGTAGGCCTGGGGATAGGAAGGGGCTTCGGTTAATTTAACTGGCAGGTTGGAAAACAGTGAATGAGTGGAGAGAAAAGGACAGGACACAGGGACAGGGGAGGTTCAGGACTTGAGAGTTGCTCAGCCAGGCTGGGAGAGGAATCAGACTGCTAGAGAGGAAGGAGGGAAGGGGCCGTGTAGGCCTGGAATGTCACGCCTGAAGAATGTGGAATTGATCCTGTAGGCAATAGGGAGACATGGAAGGCTTAAAACTTGTTTTTGCATTCATCATTTTTAATAAGCCCCCTAGAGGCTTCCTTGAGCCACTCACTTGGAAAAAATCTGCCCTAGAGGACATGTAGGATTTATGTAATGTTGGTGTTTGTCTGATCTATGAGGCTACATCGGGGAGCACCCAACCATACACTTTGTCCACGAGGTGGAAGGAGCCAGTATTCATCTGGAAACATTTAATAGTTATAAGAGGCTTGTGCTGTATTTCCAAAATGCCAAAAATCCCTTGAGGACAGACATCTCTGAATGGGGAGAGGCCACATCTGCAGCCTTGCTTTCTTCATCTCTGCCTGACTGTAAGGGCTCAGCAGCTTGCCAGTGAATGGGGATGGATCTGGAGAGGACGGGCAAAGGAAGGTGGCACTAGGAAGGTCCTTTACAATGTGCAGGTAGCCTCAACCTGTGTATCAACCTTTACAGATCATATTCCACTGGCCTAGGCCTGAAACGCTGCATTTTCTGCTACCATGACACTGTGGCCACCTCGAGATCACTATTATAATCCCCCAGGATGCTGTGAAAGAGAGCCAGAGAGGACAGTAATTTTATTTTCTTTCCCAATTTTTCTTCTCTTTCCAATTCTTCCCTTATTTCCTTATTTAATTGAAAAGAAATGCTGGCAGAAAAGTATAGGCTAAGTAGGTAAGGGAGGCAGGGGAAATTTTGCCTTTCCTCAATATTTGGCTCCTACGTATGCACATGGTACGTGAAGGTGAGTTCTGAGTCAAGCCACGTGGACTGCACACTGCGCTGGTTGCCAACACAGAGCAGCATCCCCTTTCCCACTTCCTCCTTCCTAACTGAACCCCAGGGACTCAGAGGAAGTTGACCCACCTACAGCCCCTGGGGTGGGTCCTGTTTCCAGTCTAGGGCAAGAATGGTCAGACACTCCCCCTTGCTGGTGACTGCACCAGGACCTCAGGCCCGGGCCCATCAGCGCTGGGCCCTCTTCAGGTGATCGGTACTAGTTACTAGTCCAGGTGGGTTGTGTCCTGAGTTGTAACAGACAGAAAGAAAAGACTTTAATTCTATATTTTTTTCGGGAGAGGTTCCCTCTCTCGTTGGAAATGAACAAAGAAGGCAGCAGGTTGTTCTGGGTCATAGGCAGCCACCTTGTGACCATGAGAAAAGTCAGGCTGGGGACAAAGCTAACCAAGGAGGAGGCGGGCAGCAAGCGGATCACAGGGAAATGGAGCAGGAGCTCGGGTTTGTCTTGTGCCCGGAGGCTGGGCCCGGCTCTGGACTCTCTGTTGTGTGAGCTAATGAATTTCCCTTTCAGCGGGCTTGCAGCTGGGCGGTGACTGCTAACTGCCACCTATCTCGAAGTGCCTGTCCGTGCAGTGGTTTTGCCTAGAGAGGACTGTGATAATAGCGGTGGATAGCAGAGCCTGCAGAGTGTTTTCCCAACAAACCATCTAAGTGTTTTCTCATTTGAACTACCTAAAAGCCCCATGAGGAGGTAAAATGGACATTATATTCCTACAACTCAGAGTAGTGAAGTGACTTGTCCAAAATCACACAGCCCAGATCTCTGTCTTCACGTTGTGCTCTTTCTACTATGTCAGACTCCTCCCATGGCTTTCACTGTAAATTTCCAACTATTCTATGATTTCTTATATAATACGATCATGAAATAAATATTCCACTCTTCATCTGTACAGTACTTTTTATTTCTCAAAGCCTGGTTACATCTATAACTTCAATCTCACACGATCCCTGAAGTAAGCAGCACAAACATTGCAGTCAGATGCAGGGATCACTCTCGCTGGAATTTAAGAGACTCAGCTGGTTCAAGGCCTATGATCTGGCAGGAAAAGATACGCAAAGCCAATCGAGTTCTCCCTTGGGATTTTGGAATTGAGACTCTGAGAACCTTGCAAACTGAGTGCCAAGCTGCAGGCCACGTGGGCCCTGAGTAAGATGTGTAAGACAAGGACAGAAAGAGATGGAGAGGACAAACATGTGGCCCTAGGGAGAGCAGACGCCTTAGTTTCTGGCCACTTCCCAGGTCCCATTTCCAGTCTGAAGGAGATCCAGCTGGATTCGGTCTCGTGTGCATGACATAGATGTTTCTGGGCTCTTTTACTTGAGCCAGTTGAAGTTGGTTTCTGTTCTCTGCAGCTTTGATTAAAACTCTTTTCATGTTTGTTGTTTTAGTGATGTCCTGTTTCTGTGAAATGGTTGGTAGTAAAATGAAAACACTTAAAACGAAAAGGACCCATGCGCTTGTCTTTGGTAGCATCAAAACAGGGGGTCCCTAGAGAGGCCGTGTCCAACCCTAAAGCCAGGCTCTGGGAAGAAGTGTGACAAGGAATCCTTTGAGCTGTGGCAGCCACTGAGAAGGTCTGGCATGCTCTGGGGATAAAACTAGGAGTGGGTGACCTTGAAACTATGCTGTCAGAATGTTGCTATGGAGTTTCCCCATATATTTATGACAGTAGTTCACAACCAGG
>VBSM01002608.1:147113827-147128708 GCA_008086735.1 Cheirogaleus medius
GGGGGGGGGGGGGGTTGAGGGATGGTTTAAGGCCAGGGACAGAGACACTGCTAAACATCTTCTAATGCACAGGACAGCCCCTCACAACAGAGAACCACCTGCTTGACATGCCAGTAGCGCCAGGGTTGAGAAACCCTTGATTTATGAGAATGTTTATTTCCTGATAAATTTATAAGAACATTATGCTTACTGAAGTTCCAATCTAGGAATTTCCCATAAATATCATATGTACTTTTTTGATGACTAGGGTGTGAACTACTTACAGATTTATTTCTCTCTCTTCAATCCCTTTCGATCACCTCCTATAGTCAGAGAAAATCCTAAAGCAAAGAAGTTTCCATATGGGCAGCTGTGTGGATTAAATAGCTCAGCCATGTGTTCAACGACTGATAGACATGTGACTGTGCCATTAGGTTCATTGATCCATGTGGCATGCTTGTACATGTCAGAAAACCAAAAACGGAAAGCCTGTTTTGGTGTGTGCATTTCAGACCATCAACCATCATTTTGTGCCATGTTAAGAACCTGACATATGGTAATGCTTACCACATCCACAAAGCCTTCAACCAATGGTGATTTCTAGTGAGACTGCAAACAGTAATTACATTTCTGAAGTGGTAGTTTAGATCTTACATTGCCAGTGGGGAAAAAAATACTAGTTTGCAGGCATGCCCCAAAATGCACTCTAAAGAACTCCTTCCTGGAGTTATTTATCCTGTATAATAGAAAGGGGCATGAAGACCAGCAAACCTAAGGGAAGGGCACAAGGACCCCAAAAAAGATGAAGTGCAACTCATGGCTCCTCTTAGTTACCCTGGAAACCATGCGTGGTTTACAAGATTCTCTTGGCGCTTTGGAAGATGAGCTTCTCTCATCAGATACTCCTTTACCTAATGTGTTTGACACTGTGGATTACCCTCACCTCCTCCTGGCAAGTTCTCACCCTTGGACTTTGAGCATTGTGGTTGCCACTGTGAATTTGGAACTGGGGATTTGGTTTGGTTCAGCTGTGACCCCTAGAGCCTCGACTGCACTGAACACTCTGTGCTTGTTGGTCTGCCTGCTATTCTGAGGCAGCACAAAACATTTTCAGGTCTGGCCCAATTTTCCAGCTGAGATAGGAAGGAAGATGAGGGTGTGTCTGCAAGAGCCATGCCTTCCCCATCTGCCACTTGGTAGAGAATGGACGGGTTCATCTCAGATGATGGGGTTCCGGAGGCAGGCGTGGGGCCGTGGGTCAAAGCACATTCTTGAATCCCAGCAACCAGAGGCCTGGGTAGAATGGAGGGTGCGGAGGAGGGCAGTGGCTGTGGCTGAGGAATTGAGGGCTGTGAAGGATTAAGTCTCGGAAATTGTCAGGGATCGGCAGATACAGAGTCATTTAGAAGTGAGAGACTGAGCCCTCCAAAGGGAGCCACCCAGTCTCATACTCCAGAGGCCCTACTGGGACCACCCCCATCTCTGAAGGGGCCCTCAGCCCCTCCTGTGTGACCCTCTCGACCATTTTGGCCCAGTTGCTTAGCGGCCTGTTTCTCCTTTGCTTGCCTTCCTGGAAAGGTTTAGAAGTGTAGAGTCCATTCCCAAATTATTGATTGAATGTTTACTATATTCTACACACTGTACATAGAGGACCTTACTTAATTATCATGGTGATCCTGTTAGGTAAGAACTATTATGCCCATTTGTCAGAGAAGGTAATTGAGGCTTAGAGAACGTTACTAAGCTGCCCAAGGTCATAAAATAAATATGTAGCAGAACCAGGATTCTATCCCAGAGCACAAACACTTAACCCCACTCAATACCTCATTTTCCCACTCTAGAGGATGGTTTCATCTTCCTTTTACCTTGATGCACATATCCTAGGCTTTTTGAAATACTTGGTTGACAACAGTCAAAAACACACTGTAAATACATACATTGGGTGATAAAGTTGTCTTAGTTCTAAGGTCAAGAGATTTTTTGAGTTGTATTTGAACCTGAACTCACTCACAACTTTCTCTCTCTCACAAATGTTATTTAGGGTAAAATGATGCACCAGGAGTATTTTAAATTGTAACCAGGCATACCACACCCACCTAAATAAACATCTGGGTGTATTGTAATTGACTTGTAATCGGATGTTAAAATGGGATGATCCTTTGTGATTTTCAGCTGTGGCCTCAAGACAGTAGGTGCCAATTTCTTCCTCCTTGAAGCTCCTCTCACTGTTGCTTAAAGGTGGGTGGGAGTGGGAAGCCGCCTGCTCCCCTTCTGCATCTGGGGAGGGGTCGAGGAAGGGAAAAATGCCAACAGCTTTTCCTAAAGAAATTCTTGCTGTCCAATCTCCAGCTACTTCTCTTGGCTGCTACAAGCTCTTGTACAGTCTGGAAAGAGGCAGTCAGCAGGGATCCTGGTTCTAGGTTACCTTCTTTAAAAGTCCAGCTTGGATGCCCAGTAATCCCATTTGGCGTAACTGAGGAGCTGTGTCCCTTGGGCTTGGGGGCACAGTGGACTGGTGTCTGCCTCATGGTCAAGTCATCTACAGAAGAGGGGAAGAGCATATGGCAATCAAGACTACCCATGTGAGAGTCAGCCCGGGCTTGCTTTAGCTCCAGCCTGAGTCAGGTGTGTGGAGGGCCAAGGACAGAGCTCACCAATTGCTCAGGGCCTAAGGGAAGAACTGTAAACTCCCAGCAAGAGCAGATTTATTCAATAGCATTTAGGGAACTACGCTTGAGGGATACCCAACCAAGTGGGGGGATCCTCTCCAAAGAACACGTAGCAGGTGCCCTGTGGGAACAAGAAACCCCTGTAAACCCCTGTGGAGCTCAGGGAACCTGGATACCAGCTCACAACAGTACCACCTACTAAGGCCTTTCTGTCCCTTTCGTCTCTCCTCTCCATACCCACTTCAACTCTGGACATGAAGAGACTACTCTTAGTGGCCAAGGGAAAGAGTGGTAAAGGTGCAAGGCAGAGAAAGAGAGAAGTCAACCATGCCCTCTTCCTCATTGAAGAAAGGAAGCCTGGATGTGGGGGATGAAACTCTAAACTTTGAAGATCATTTTCAAGTTTTTAAGTGTTACCTAATATCATATATATGTTAATGACCGAACTGGGGTTGTTTGGGGGTATAATATGAGCAACATCTTTTGAGCAAAACTCCGAGTATGGCCTGAAATATTAAGGGACTTAGATTTCATCCAGGGCAGAGGCAAGAACTACCCCACAGATAGTGTGCGAGTGGGCGGTAGGGGGCGTCTGGGGGAAATTGAGGAGCGAGGGCCGCGCCCTCTGTGTCTGCTAGTCCAAAGCACACCGTTGGTCTCACCTTTTCTGCTCCTTCAGCCTGCTCCAGACACGGCTTCCTAAGCACCGCCCCACTCAGAGCCTTTGCATTTGCTCTTCCCTCTCTCTGGAATGTTCTCCCCCAGGGACTCACCTGGGTTGCCCTCTGGCTTCCTTCACAGCTCTCTCTTACTCTGACATTTATCTAATTATGCAATGCAAATTATCGCCCCCATCTCACTGCTCTCTGCATCCCATTTTCCTGGTTTCTTGTGTTTGTCACAGCCCTTATCACCGTGGTTCCCTTAAGCATATTTGTTTATTCTATGCCCCCAGATTAGGAAAATGGAAACAATTTTGTTCACTCTTCTTCCCAAGCACATAGAATTGTGAATGGCTCTCAAAGGTGGCCCAATTAATATTTGTTGTTGCTGTCACTGAATGTTATCTCTGCTTCCCCAAATTTCTTTTTCCTTTTGGAGCGCAGGTTTACTCACGATAGCATACAAACTAAGCCAGTCTGGGCAAGTCGACTCGCACCTTTATGTCCAAAGCATGTTTTCTCTGTCTGCGACACAAAGAAACCCAGAGGAGGGAATTCACTTAGCATTAAGATGCCAGTGACCTGATACCTTGGAAACTGTACTTAGGGTTACCCTGAAGGAATAGATTTTTTTCGAATCTGAGAAGAAAGAATGTAGAAACAGAGCTCCTTCTAACTATGGCCTGAAGGGCGATTTTGATGAATTTTCACCACATGCCCATGCAAAAGATTAGCCTTTCTCCAGTTGAGGGAAAGAATTTGAGAAATTTTTACTAGAGTCTTGTCAATGTAGAGACTCTATCAGGGAATGTGATTTTCTGAAGTAGTTCGAGCCATAAAGAAGCGTGATTCTTTCTGTGATGAGCTGCTAACTTATCCTTGGAGTGAAGATAAAGGAAACCTTTTGGAGACAGTTGCTCAGAGCACAACTCGCATCTTGATGAAGGCTGCTCGGTGGCCTTCCCTCCTGTCCCACCCCCAGCTCACATGAGAGTCAGATCTTCCCTACACACCTGAAAAGCAACTCTTAAATCAGCAGATTATCCAAGCACGACAGAAATAAAAACACTCCTTTCCCAACAGCTTCTCATGTGAGTTCCAGGCTTCTACCCTCTTTCCAGTATTATTATTAAGGTGTCTCTACTTGCAAGGAGGAATATTGTTCTTAGAAGTCTGACTTGGCTTGAAAATTATGTTTTCAGGGATGGCAAGAATTAATTTGGTGCAGTGGTAGAAAACCAGGACCATGTGTAATTGTCACCTGGTGGGTTAAGAGTGTGAGTTTGGAGCTAGACATCTTGGATTTGAAGCTGAGTTCTATCCCTTACTAGCTGTGTGACCTTGGACATCTTACTTCTCAGTGCCTTAGGTTTTTCATCTGTATAACGAGGGTAGTAGCAACCCACCTCATATGTTTGCTGTTAGAATTAATATATGAAAAAGACTTAGAACAGTGCCTGGCACATAAAAATAGCTCTGTAAGTGTTAGCTATTATTATTGTTTTTGTTGGGGTGATGGTTAATCATTATAATCATTATAACCACTGCCACCATCATCATCACCACCATCCTGCAAAATGTGACCTGCTTAGACACTAGTTTAGGACTTAACAGAGTTATAAAGCAACCGGCTGAATCTCTCAATAATATGCTGCCCAGAGTTAGCCATGGCTTGATTCTTAGACTTATTGGTGAAGGAACCTACTATGGTCTGAATGTTTGTGTCCCCCTCAAATTTATATGTTGAAATCCTAACCCCCCAAGATGATAGCATTAGGAGATGAGACCTTAGCGAGGTAATTAGGATACTAGGTTGAAGCCCTCATGAATGGGATTAGTCCCCTCATAAAAGAGGCCTGAGAGAGACCATTGCCCCTTACACCATGTGAGGACACTGGGAGAGAAGGGCCATCCATCTGTGAACCGGGAAGTGTGC
Source organism: Cheirogaleus medius (assembly GCA_008086735.1). Lineage (NCBI taxonomy): Eukaryota > Metazoa > Chordata > Mammalia > Primates > Cheirogaleidae > Cheirogaleus > Cheirogaleus medius. Next base: position 147,119,074 of record VBSM01002608.1, read on the forward strand.
CCTCATCAGACACCAAATCTTTGAGCACCTTGATCTTGGACTTTCCCATCTCCAAACTGTGAGAAATAAATATTTGTTGTTTAAGCCACCCAGTCTATGGTATTCTGTTATAGTAACCTGAGTTCACTAAGACACCTGGAAAGAGAGCAGTTCTGTACTTTTGTTCCTTGCTTCTCTGCTCAGAGATTTGTAAGGGTCTTTAACCCATTCTCATGAAAATCTTCTAGATAGATGTGCAATTTGGCGATCAAATGACAGAAGAATGACATCTACATCCTTAAAAAGAACTGGGAAAAAAATCTAGTGAAAAAATATAAACTAGAAATGGACCTAAATATGTTGTTTTCATTATAAGACCAGAATAAAACACAAACACAAAAATATTCCCTAAATAGAATCTAAATCAAACTAACATTTCTCTGTTGCAAGACTTTGTCTTGTAGATTTGACTCAGGGAAGGATTTGGGCACCCGTGATCTCAGTTCACCTTTCTCCCTCAGGGTACAAGCTCTGGAATGGAGCAATGGAGGGATTTGCTTTTGCAAGTTGCCACATGATGTGTAGTTTTTAAAGGTGGCTCAACTCAGAGCATCGTCTAGTGCCAGCTTTGCACACTTCCCAGGCAGCCCCAAGCATTTCAGATAGTCTCTAAGGATTTCTTTAAGTTTTGCAGCCTCTTGAAATGTTTTCTACATGATTAAAAACAAATTCTGAGTCCACTGTCCACAGCTGTTTTTTTTTTTAAAGATGAGGAAACCATAGGAAAATGCAATAAACAAACCTGAAGTAGTCTTTGCTATATTGTGAACGTGGGACTCTGGGCATAGCATGGGTTTTAGACTGATTTTCAGCCCTTCACCTTCTGGTCTGCAAAGAACTCACCTAGATGATCCCAGACTGACTGACATTTGTTTGTGTGCATGTATTTTTTTAAATTAAAATTTTAACAACCCAGCACTATCAAAAAGTTGTTTCTGATGCCGATTCCAAGTGTTCCTGCTCTCTTTTTCCTTTCTTGGCCTATTTCCTGCAAGAACAGAAGCTACTCACTGCCACCTGTATAACGACCTTTCATGCTTGTAAAAAACCCAGCAGGTTCCCTGTGCACCTTCACTTTCGAGAATGTCACTGTCTACTGCAAACCACATGGAGACACGTTTTAAGGCAGTGAGAGGGAGACCTTTGGAGCTTCTCAAATTACAACCATCACAGAAATTGCCTCTCTTGCTCACCTTATTATTTACTGATTGACTGATTAGCTCAGATCCTCTGGATGAAGAGATGGCAACTAGTGTCTAATGACTATCTTAATATCACATAATGCCATAAATCTGTTTGTGTATCATATCCAAAGTGTTAATGTTGAGAAGTTTAAAAATGCTTACAAATGATTTTTTTTTCACAGCTGATCTGATTTCTTGTTCTAGTCACATACAAAAATATATATATACACTAACATTTGGGCACTGACGCTGTGCCAGGCACAGATTGAACGACTCTCTGAGGTAGGCAGTCATAACAGATCCCTTTTATAGATGAGAAAACTGAGGCACAGAGATTTTAAGTAATTTGTCAGCATTAACATCTTTAAGAAGTGGCCTCACATGTAAGACCTTAAATTTAGGTATTTCACATTCTCTCCACAGGGGGTTATGAAACAGTCACAGGAATACACTAGAGAACTGAAAAAAATCTGTCATACAACTTGGATCTCACTGTCCCCAGTATACTACAGAGGTATATATATGATCTCTGTCTTGTGAAGCACAGAATTAAGTCAAATTTCATTTTTATATACATTAAAGTCTTTAGTTAGGTAAACATAAATATTTAAAACATGCCATACGTTCTGTAATCCTGCTTGGGTACTTCTTCATTTTGTAATATACAGAGAGTCTCAACCATGAAGCTGGCCTGGCCCTGCTTTGACGTCGCATAGAACCCGGTCCTGGTGCATATGACATTGCGTATGCGCCCGGTCCCAGTGTGCAGAGCCACAGGATGGGGAGGGCATCCTGGAGACTATCTGCCCAACTTCTTCCTTTCATAGATGATGAAACAGAGGTGCAGAGTTGTTGAGCAGCCTATCCCGGTCACACAGCGACATGCCCTTCTACTGACAGACAGACCGTGTGCTCTATTCCTGCACCCCCTGCTGCCCATACCTGCTCACGCCTCCAAAGGGGAGCCAGGAGAGAAGTGGCACATATGGGCACACACAACAGGAACATCTAAGTATAAAACATTTATTATATAAATGCTTTCCGATATAATCTATTTTTGATTTTGTGTGTGTGGGGGGGAAGATTTCATTTCTATAGAAGTTTTTACATTTCAAAACCCCTTTGGAGCTGAGAATCAATAGGGAGCCTCAGATCACCCTGGGAGGGAGGGTGTGCAGGCATTGCTGATTCTGTTTTTCAAAGGGGGAAACAAAAGTTAAGAAATGCTACATACCTTTTTCAAGGTAACATAGGTAGGTGGTGGCAGAACTGTTACTATAGTTTAGGACTCCCGGCGTGGTGTGTGACATTGAGCCACACTGCTTTCCCGTATTAAGTTATGTCTTACGGGAGAACAGCACAGGCATTTTTGTTCTCATGATGCTATTCATAAACCTTTCTCAAACCTGGTGTATTTTCTCTGAAAGAAACTATTCTTCATGTGATCAATAACTTGGAGGAAAAGATAATTAGATCTTCTAAATAATATTCATAGAGTAAACACTATTTCAGGACAGATAGCAAGCATTTCCAGGGTTCCTAAGGTTATTTCCTTTTAGTGGTGAGGTGTAAGATATGTTGAAATGAAGCTTAGTCTGGGAAACCAGCACTATTGCAATCAAAAATGCAGTTTTTCTAGTTTTGTAGTTCTTTGTCTAAAGCTCTTTTACAAAAGAGGTGATTTTAATTCCGTAAATAAAAGATGGGTACTTCCGGCTTTCCTACCAGCCCTAGCCACCACTTGCAGCTCACACACATGCAGAAAATATACAAACAGCATTTGAGCCTGCCTTGTTGCAGAATATTTTCATCTTTCAAGAGACAGAGGGAAAAAAAACCCTCAGAACTTTACCACCAAAAATTCCAAATTCATTACAACACAACGTAATGGCAAAATATTATTTTCTTAGCACACACATTTTTGAACAACCACCATGGCCAAGAATGCTTGTTTTTATTTTTACAATAAACCCAAAGAAAATCTTGAATTCTACTCGCGACTGGGGGATGGCAAAGACGCTGTGGTTGTTTGGAGCAAACTATCACGTCTAATTATTCAACCTTATCCTCCCTCTTTAACCTGTGCTTGAGGTATTTATTTCATGTTTATACTGGTTCGACACAAATCATACTTAAAAGAGATTTCTTGTCCTGTCTTCCTGTGCAAAGCTGAGCTACAATGGTAGACTTAACAATGCCAGCCCTTCTCGGGCTTATCAGTAACAGAAGCATTCAGCCTAAGAAAACACTTCCAGTGTAAACAAGACACAGAATCGCACATTCCACTAAAATCTGTCTGAATAGAGAGAAGTAGAGATCCGAGCTAAATAATCTCTCTTTTAATTTAGCATCAGTGTGCCCATTTCTCATACTGCAATCCATACATTGTTATTAGCAATTTGTTGTATTGCTATTGTATTCCATATAGGAAGCAAGGTTTTTAAAAAGGCAAGATAAAAAAGAGACTTAAATTACTTTAAAATTCTACACAAATGTCATACTTTTCAACTTATTTTTAACCATAAATAAGTTGGTTTAAAGAAACAGTAAAAATGTTGTTATAGTATTATTAGTGCAGTTTATTCATAATTGATAAATATATATATTACTAGTTGTTTACAAGGATGCCAACTATTACCCACTCCCAATTCAACTCTCTTGAAACTGAAATTTGTACAGACTGATAACTTGGTCAGGGGATGTAGTGTAGTTTCTTAGTGGCAAATACATTTCTGTTTTTATAATAATGAATGGAAAGCAACTATATACACAGCTTAGTAATTTATCAGACATACCTTGTTTGAAGAAAGGAACTTTTTTTTTTCAAAAATTGTCCAGCACACAGAACAGATATCCTTGTTTCCTTAAGCTTTTCTGCATCACAAATCCCATCCAAATTATTCTAAAGAAGAAACCAGAAGAGATCCAAGCACTTTTCTCTTCTTCTCAGAGGAGCTAATCCAACAGTCCCATCAACCTCTCAGCAATTTGAAAAGCACATTTTACACCACACACACACACACACACACTCACACACACACTGCTTCTCACACTGGTTTTAGTGCTGAATTAGGCGGTCCTTTTTTTCAAGTTTCCACTCCCACTTGCTTTTTTTGGGGGAAGGATTTCTAAATATTCTTTTGTAGCCTAAAGTATACATTTTTAGTAAGCAAATTCTACAATTAGACATTCTAGAAAGTAGACGAGGGGCACTTAGATAAAATGGAAAGTAAAAAATATGCTTTCAAGCAGGAGTAATTACATTTTTTTCTTTCTTTTTCAAAAGGTAGTGAATAGCTGGATTAAACTGCACAAAGAAAGAAAACTGTGCAAACACCATCAAGCTTATTCTACTGGACTCTCACTGTAGATTGAAAATACTTACTTTTCCTATGTTTTCCTGCTATTTCTTTGTTTTGTTTTGCTTCAGTCCTGTCTGCATTTTGGTAAGCTTTACATAATGACTCAAGTATATGCTGCTAGTAACAGGACACAAGATAATAATAGTGGGAAGAAAAAATCTGACTCATGTTTCAAAAACTGACTGATGGATATCTCACATCATCAGGGAAATCTGCTGGCTTTAGTTATTTATGTATTAGTGTCACCAATTAAATCTAAGAGCTCCAGATCCAAAATGTGCATTAACATATCATAGCATTTTAAAAATCAGACTGAAAAAAAAGGGACATCTGGCAGTTTTTGAGATGCCAGTGTCTCTCATTGTGGCAGAGCATCTCTTTTCCAGCAGGGCAGAGGGTAGCAAAGAGCCATTCCTCCTCCTGCTGGGGAGTGTGCACTCACGCAGCTGGGGAGGAGAAGCTTCTTTCATTCCAGCAGCCTCTTATCCTCATCTATGGGCACTGGGATTGCTCCTTAATTATAAATGCATTATGGTTTGAATGTTATTTAACCTTTCCTCCATCCATGCTCTTTTTGGTTCTGCATTGAAATTATTTTTTAATCCTGTTTCTTCCTCCACCAAAAACTGAGCCTAGGTCCCTTGGTGGTAAGGATGGTGCTGTCAGGGATGGCTGTCCCACCGTTTGAGTTAGGGCAGGTTCAGATGAAATGGAAGCCTGAGCATAATTATTAAGATTATTGTTACTACTGCTACTACTAATGCTATTTGCTGTTTATCAGGCATTCACTTACTTTTACTAGGAATTGTGACCCTTTATACATGTCATCTCATTTATTATTTAGAAGAATGTAGAGGGGTCAGTACTATTATCCCCATTCTATGGATAAGAGAAATGAGGATCAGAGAGATTAAGTAACTTTCCCAGGGTCAGTAAGGCAAGATCTGGGATTCAAATCCAAGGCTACCTGCCTCCAAAGCAATGATGCTGTATGAAGATTTAAAGCTTATTTTCTTTTAGTAGTTTAATTTGTTTTCTTATGGTGAATATGGCAAAATTTGAAGAGCTGCTCAAAGAAAACCGATAATGTTTGGGGTGATGGGACATTTTGGAAATAGATAGTAGTGATGATTGTACAATATTATGAATGCAATTAACCCGTTACTGAATTGTACACTTAAAATGGTAAAAATGGCAAATTTTATGTTATATATCTTATCACAGTTAAAAATAGTTTAAAAAAGAGAAATTCCCTTTAAAAAAGCAATGAAATATTTTATGTTCATCATATTGACAAAATTTAGAAATCTGGGCAAGGATCATGACAGACATGGGGTGGCCTTGATGAGCTAACGGTGGTGTGGACAATGTGGCTACTCAGAAAGGGATCTAAAAGTACTTGGTTGAATTATGTTTGTACCCTCGGACCCATCCATCCCTTTCTAGGGTATAGTCTTCAGTGAGCTTCTCACACAGGGCCATGAGAAGTCCATCCCTGGAGAATTCATGAGTTAAGTATGGGAGATGCACAGGCAGCAGCTAGACACAAAGAACGAGAGCCTTTGTACTTGCTGTCCCCAAAGTCTTCTCTTGGATATCTGCAAGGCTTACCAGCTCACCTTCTTAAAATCTTTGCTCAATTGCCACCTCCTGAGTGAGCCCTTTTCTGGCCACCCTGTTTAAAATGACACTCCCAGCCCAAACGTTTCCTCTTCCTTTTTTTTCTGTTTTATTTTTCTCTATGTACTTGTTACTCTTTAATGATATTTTTAATTGAGCACTCCCCCTTATAAGAGAAGCTCCACTCAAAGTAAAATCTTCAAAGAATTAAAGCTTAGATCTCGAACTACCTGATGGTTCAAGGAGTAAGACAAAGCAACAAGACTTCACCTAACAATATGAATGGAAATCTTCCTCCAATTTCAATCCTCTCAATAAATGTAAATGGCTTAAACTGTCCTCTGAAGAGACATAGACTGGCAGAGTGGATAAAAATTTACAAGCCTAGTATCTGCTGTCTACAGGAAACACATCTAACCCACAAAGATGCCTTCTGGCTGAAGGTCAAGGGATGGAAAACTATCATCCAGTCAAACGGAAGTCAAAAGAAAGCTGGGGTAGCTATACTATTTGCAGATAACATAAGCTTTAAAATAGCAAAAGTAAAAAAGGATAAAGATGGCCATTTTGTAATGGTGAAAGGGAAGATCCAACAAGAAGATTTAACAATTCTTAATATTTATGCACCCAATGCAGGAGCACCCAATTAAATAAAGCAAACCTTATCTAATCTAAACACCATGTTACACAACACTGCCTTAGTAGCAGGGGACTTCAACACTCCACTGAATGATCTGGATAGATTCTCCAAACAGAAAATAAGCAAAGAAATAATGGACCTGAACAGAGCCCTTGATCAAAAAGGTCTGACAGATCTCTACAGAACATTCCATCCAAATCAAGTTGAATTTACATTCTTCTCAGCAGCCCATGGATCCTTCTACAAAATTGATCACATCTTAGGCTGCAAATCAGATGTCAAAAAATTCAAGAAAATAGAAATTATATCTTGTATCTTTTCTGACCATAGTGGTATAAAATTACAGTTCAATTCCTATGGAAACACTCAATGCCTCACAAAATCATGGAAACTGAACAATCTATTATTGAAAAATTATTGGGTTAATGAAGAAATTCAGAGGGAAATCGAGAGTTTCTTCGAACAAAATGATAACAGATATACTTGTTACCAAAACCTGTGGGATACAGCAAAAGCTTACCTGAAAGGAAAACTAATAGCAATTAATGCTCACATCAAAAAAACAGAAAGCTAAGATACTGACAACCTAATGAATAGGCTCAAGGAATTGGAAAAAGAAGAGCAAACAAATTCCAATCCTAGAAGAAGAAAAGAAATAATGAAGATCAAAGCAGAACTTAATGAAATTGAGAACAAGAGAACTATACTGAAGATCAACAAAACCAGAAGCTAGTTTTTCAAAAAGATAAACAAAATTGATGGCCCTCTTGCTAGATTGACAAGGACTCAAAGGGAAAGGACTCTAATAAACTCAATAAGAAATGAAAAAGGAGAGATCACAACAGACACCACAGAAATACAAAACATTATGTTTGACTACTATAAAAAACTATATGCCCCAAAACTACATAATGAAGAGGAAATGGACAAATTCCTGGATTCATACAACCTCCCTAAGTTCACGAAGGAGGTAACAGAATTCCTGAATAGACCAATCTCAAGCTCAAAAATTGTAGCAGTAATTAATAACCTCCCCAAACGGAAAAGTCCTGGACCAGATGGCTACACTTCAGAGTTCTACCAAACATACAAAGATGAACTCATACCTATACTACAGAAACTATTCCACACCATTGAGAAGGATGGTATCCTTCCTAACTCATTCTACGAAGCCAATATCACCTTGATACCAAAGACAGGAAAGGACACAACAAAAAAAGAGAATTAAAGACCAATATCCCTCATGAATATAGATGCAAAAATCCTAAATAAAATTTTAGCAAATAGAATTCAGCAGCACATCAGAAAAATAATTCACCATGACCAGGTGGCCTTTATTCCAGGAATGCAAGGCTGGTTCAACATACACAAGTCTATAAATGCAATTCATCTCATAAATAAAAACAAGAACAAAGACCATATGATTCTGTCAATAGATAGAGAAAAAGCATTTGACAAAGTCCAACACACCTTTATGATAAAAACTCTTAACAAAATAGGCATAGACAGCTCATACCTTAAATTTATCAAACCCATTTATGACAAACCCATGGCTAATATCATTCTGAATGGGGAAAAATTGAAATCATTCCCTCTTCAAACCGGAACTAGACAAGGATGCCCACTATCACCTCTTCTATTCAACATAGTGCTCCAAGTCCTAGCTATAGCGATCACGCAAGAGAGGGGTATTAAGGGCATCCAAGTGGGGGCAGATGAGATCAAACTCTCACTCTTCACCGATGATATGATATTATACCTAGAAAACCCCATGGATTCATCCAAGAGACTCCTAGATTTGATAAATGAATTTGGTAAAGTTTCAGGTTACAAAATCAATATACACAAACCAGAAGCATTCATTATGCCAAGAACCATCAAGCAGAAACTCAAATCAAAAACGCAATACCATTCACTATAGCCCCAAAGAAAATTAAATATCTAGGAGTATATTTAATGAAAGATACGAAAGATTTATACAAGGAGAACTACGAAACACTAAAAAAAGAAATTGTAGGTGATGTAAACAGATGGAAAAATCTACCTTGTTCATGGATTGGTAGAATCAATATGGTTAAAATGTCAATATTACCTAAAGTGATCTATAGAATTAATGCAATCCCCATCAAAGTGTCACCAGCTTTCTTTACAGACCTAGAAAAAATCATTCTTCACTTTGTATGGAACCAGAGAAAACCTCGTATAGCCAAAGCAATCTTAACACCTTAAGGACTACTCACGAGTTTTCTCCTATTTTGCGCGTCATCTGTTAAGGACCGCTCATGAGTTTTCTCATTTTTCACTGTAGTTATAATGATTTAAATAACATGCAGTTTGCCCAAAAATGTGCGGTCCCTGGCATATGTCTTAGAGATTTCTATGCAGTATGAAAGGTGTTAAGTAAAAATAACCAACTGGGAGGCATCAGTCTTCCTGACTTCAAGCTGTACTATAAAGCAATAATAGTTAAATCAGCATGGGACTAGCACAAGAACAGAAGCATCGATGTTTGGAATAGATCTGAGATACCAGAGATGAAATCATCAGGATACGGTAACCTAATTTTTGATAAAGCAGACAAAAATATACAATGGGAAAAAGAATCTCTCTTCAATAAATGGTGCTGGGAAAACTGGATAGCTACATGCAGAAGATTGAATCAGAATCCCTACCTCTCACCTCTCACAAAAATTCACTCAAGATGGATAACAGATTTAAACCTAAGGCATAAAACTGTAAGAATCCTAGAAGAAGATGTTGGGAAAACCCTATCAGACATTGATCTAGGCA
>VBSM01002608.1:147140471-147193716 GCA_008086735.1 Cheirogaleus medius
AAAAAAAAAAAAAAAAGAAAAAGAAAATGAACAGCACAATTAAAAAATAAGCAAAACACCTGAACCAACACTTCACCAAAGAAGATATGCAGATGGAAAATAAACATGAAAAGATGCTCAATATCATATGTCATTTGGGAATTGCAGCTTAATGATAAAATACCACCACATATCTATCAGGGTGGCTAAAATCTAAAACATTGACAACACCAAACGTTAATGAGGATGTGGAGCAACAGGAACTCTCATTCATTGTTGATGGGAATGTGAAATGGTACAGTGACCTTGGAAGACAGTTTGACAATTTTTTTCTTCTTTACAAAACTACACATATTCTTACCATATGATCCAACAATCACACTCCTTGATATTTAGCCAAATTAGTTGAAAACTTATATCCACTCAAAAACCTGCCTACAGATGTATATAGCCACTTTATTCATAATTGCCAAGACTTGAAAGCCACCAAGATGTCCTTCGATAGGTGAAAGTATAAATAAGCCATAGTACATCTAGACAAGTATTAATCAGCACTAAAAAGAAGTAAGCTATCAAGCCAAGAAAAGACTTGGTGGAAACTTAAATGCATACTACTAAGAGAAAGATGCCAATCCAGAAAGATTACTTACTGTATCATTCCAGCTACACGACAGTCTAGAAAAGGCAAAACTATGGCAATAGTAAAAACAGTGGTTGCCGTGAGTTAGGGAGGCAGGGTGTGGGAATGAATAGGGAAAGCACATAGGATTTTTAGGACAATTAAACTATTCTGTATGATGCTATAATGGTGGATATGTGTCATTATATATTTGTCAAAACACATAGAATGTATAACACCAAGAGTGAACTCTGATGTAAACTATGGACTTTGAATGATAATGATGTGCCATTATAGATTCATCAATTATAACAAATTGATGTAGGAGTTGGAGTGAGGGAGACTGTGTGGGGTAAGGGTTGGGGTGTATGAGAAGGTATATGGGAAGACTGTATTTTCCACTCAATTTTGTTGGGAACCTAAAACTTCTTTAAATAATAAAATCTAGTTTTATTTTTAGTTTTTTTTTTTTTTTGAGACAGGATCTCACTATGTCACCCTTGCTAGAGTTAAGTGGTGTCATCATAGCTCACTGCAACTTCAAACTCTTCTGCTAAAGTGACCCTCCTTCCTCACCTCCCCCCCCCAGTAGCTGGTACTACTAATTCTATAATTATTTGATTAAGCCATTCCTGTCAGTTCTAATTTTTAATTAACTTTTATTTAAAAATATCAAACTTATAAAAAGTTATTTAAAAAGTACAAATACTCATATACCCTTTACCTAAATTTACCTATTGTTAATATTTATCCCATTTGCTATGTCATTTTTGCTATCTGTACCTATATATCTATAACCATATCTATCTGTTTACATGGAATTTTTTTTTAATTATTTGAGGGTAAGTTACATACTTCATAGTCCTTTATCCCCAAATACTTTGGTGTGTATTTCCTAACAGCAGGGATATTTTCTTACATAATCACAGCACAGTTATCAACTTCATAAATTTACATTGATATAATATTTTAATCTGATTTACTGCCCAGATATAAGGTCCTTTAGATCATTTTCTCCATGTTCAATGGAGGATACAGTGCATGGTCAGGTACTGGATTTAGTGGTTATGCCTCTTTAGCCTCCTTTAACTTGGAACGTTTCCTTAGCCTTTCTTTGTGCTTAATAATATTAACATTTTTGAAGAAGTGTCCTCTATATTTAAAATTGAAATTCCTCATTGTGTGTTTGCCTGATTTTTTCTCATGATTAGACTCAGGTTGTTCCTGCTCTACTGGAATACTGCACTGGATAGGTGATGTTGTGTTAATCTTGGGGTGTCCCATGGCAGTTGCATTGTAACAGAAATAGAGGCTCTGGTTTGAAAGTATGACATTTTAAGCGTGATTGCAGTATTTAGGGTTGGAGATAGGGCACATTTTCTCCTGGGGTCATGCCTGATCTTTCTAATCTTTCACACAGCAAATATTTTTGGACTTTCTGCTATGAACAAGACACTGTTTCAGCTGCTGAGGATACCCTGGCAAACTAGCAAGGCAGTATGTCTTTCTTTATTAAGTTTATATTTTAGTCAGAGGTTTAGACAAGAAATAAACAAGTCAATAAAATAATGTGGATCATGAGAGGAGGAATGAAAAACCATTTTTAAAGGTCTTGTTGTGGACAGTAGCAGGGGCCCTGGGGTTGGGGAGAGGCTGCTCATTTTGTCATTTGAGCTGAGACTTGAATGACCAGAAGGAACCAAGTGCAATGGCCCTAAGGCAAGACAGAAAAGAGAGAAGTTTGGGAGTGGAAATCAAGAAAACTTCAGAGATCTATTCCTAAGGACATTCTTGAACTTAATCTCACCATTATCTGCAAGACTTCCAAAATATCAGTTTCAATTCCATTCTCTGATTACTTTTCCTATCCTTTCATCTTATCTGCTCTAACACCTCTACTTCAGTAATTTTTTCAAAAATCATTGAGACTTCAATATTTTTTTCCATTTTCTACCACCCTCATGCCTGCATTTCTGTCCTTATCCAGAATGGGCTCTACGTTCATGCATTCTAAACTCCTTAACTCACTCTTCCTCCAATATAATCATCTGGCTGAATTCCCATGGGCACTAAAGCCAACTGCCCAACTAGTTCTCACCTGTACCTGAGCTGTGGAAGGCAGCCTGAGAAAAGCACGCAATGTTCTGACTTCTCTCCCATTTAATCCATGGCTATAAGTCTTATGGACCTAAACATAGCCTGTTGCTGCTGCTATTATACCCTAGTGTAATAAATCTCCCACTCTTCAAAAAGGTTATCTCACACCTGCCCCTCTGGCCTCAAACCATCATTATTGCCACCCCCTTCACATACATATAACCTCTACTCTCAGCTGTTGATTTTTTAAAAATTTCAGAATATTATGGGAGTACAAATGTTTGGTTACATGGATTGCTGTTGTACTGCTTGAGACAAAGTTATAAGTGTGTCCATCACTCAGATAGTGTTCAGGGGTCCTCGAACTTTTTAAACAGGGGGCCAGTTCACTGTCCCTCAGACCATTGGAGAGTGCGCACTGTGGGCCTGGGATGAGTCGGCTGCTAAGCAGGACAGGCAGCGGCGGTGAAAACACCCAGCAGGCCGGATAAATGTCCTTGGCGGGCCACATGTGGCCTGCGGGCCGTAGTTTGAGGACGCCTGGTGTATATAGTACCCATTAGGTATGATTTCACCCATCCCTTCCTTCCCACTCCCACCTGCTTGATTTCTGTTGAATTTTACTTCCATCTGTGCATGTGAGTGCTGTTTGGTTAGTTCCCACTTAATAGTGAGTACATGTGGTGTTTATTTTTCCACTCTTGCAACACTTCACTCAGGAGAATGATCTCCAGTTTCATCCATATTGTTATAAAAGGTATTAATTCATTTTTTAATGACTAAGTAATACTCCATTATATACATATGCCACATTTTATTAATCCACTCATGAATTGATGGACACTCGGGTTGATTCCACATCTTCGTGATTGTGAATTGTGCTGCAATAAACATTCCAGTGCAAGTGTCTTTTTGATAAAATGACGTTTTTTCCTTTGGGTAAATCCCTAGTAGTGGGATTGCTGGATCAAATGGTAGGTCTACTTCTAGTTCTTTGAAGAATTGCCATACTGTTTTCCATAGAGGTTGTACTAGTTTGCAGTCACACCAACAATGTATAAGTGTTCCTTCTCTCTGCATCCACGTCAGCATCTATTGTTCTGGGACTTTTTGATAAAAAGCCATTTTCACTGGGATTAGGTGATATCCCATTGTGGTTTTGATTTGCTTTTCCCTGATAATTAGTGACATTGAGCATTTTTTCATATATTTATTGGCCATTAGACTATCTTCTTTTGAAAAGCTTCTGCTCATGTCTTTTGCCCACTTTTTAATGGGATTGTTTGATTTTTTTCTTGCTAATTTGTTTGAGTTCTTTGTAGATTCTGGTTATTAGCCCTTTATTGGATGCATGGCATGCGGATATTTTCTCCCATTTTGTAGATTGTCTATACACTCTGTCGATTGTTGTGTCGATTGTGTCTATTCACTCTGTAAATTGCTGTGCTTCAGCAATTTAATCAGGTCCCATTTATTTATTTTTGTTGTTGCTGTGATTGCCCTTGGGACCTTCTTCATAAATTCCTTGGCTAGGCCAGTATCTAGAAGAGTTTTTCCAAGATTTTCTTCTAGAATTCTTATGGTTTCATGTCTTAGGTTTAAGTCTGTTATTCATCTTGAATTAATTTTAGTGAGTGGTGAGAGATATGGATCATGTTTCAATCTTCTACATATGGCTATCCAATTTTCCCAGCACCATTTATTGAATAGGGATTCTTTTCCCCAGTGTATATTGTTATCTGCTTTGTCAAAGATCAGTTGGCAATATGTGGATGGTTTTATATCTGAGTTCTCTGCTCTGTTCCATTGGCCTATGTCTCTATTTTTGAGCCAGTACCATGCTATTTTGGTTACTTTAGCCTTGTAGTACAGCTTAAAGTCTGGTAAAGTGATGCCTCTGGATTTGTTCCTTTTGCTTAAGGTTGCTTTGGCTATTCAGGCTCTTTTCTTGTTTCAAATGAAGTATAGAATTATTTTTTCTAGATCTGTGAAAAATGATGGCATTTTCATGGGCATTGCGTTGAATCTGTAAATCACTCTGGGTAGTATGGACATTTTAATAGAAGCAAAACCAAACATCATATGATTATCTAAATAGATGCAGAAAAAGCATTTGACAAAATTCAGCACCTTTTATGATAAAAACTCTTAACAAAATAGGCATAGATGGACTATATCTCAAAATTATGAAAGCTATATATGACAAACCCACAGCGAACATCATACCGAATGGGGAAAAGTTGAAAACATTTCCACTTAGAGCTGGAACAAAACAAGGATGCCCACTGTCACCGCTTCTATTCAACATAGTGCTGGAAGTCCTAGCCAGAGTAATCAGGCAAGAGAAGGAAATTAAGGATATCCAAATGGGGAAAGAGGAGGTCAAACTATCATTCTTTGCTGATGATATGATCTTATATCTAGAAAACCCGAAAGATTCTGCCAAGTGACTCCTGGAATTGATAAATAAATTCAGCAAAGTCTCAGGTTACAAAAATCAATGTACACAAATCAGTAGCATTCCCATACACCAACAACAGTCAAGCTGAGAATCAAATCGAAAACTCAATACCTTTCACAATAGCTACAAATAAAGTAAATTATATATTTAACCAAGGGGGTGAAAAATCTCTGCAAACAGAACTACGAATCACTGACGAAGGAAATTGCAGATGATGTAAACAAATGGAAAAACATATCTTGTCATGGATCAGCAGAATCAGCTGTTGGTTTTGTCTTATAGTTTTCTTACAATAAAAGAAGCAATTCCACAGGAATACGTTCATCTTTCCAAAACCAGATCTATAAGATATCTGCATTTATAGATTTATCCTTACTTTCTGTTTCAGAAATTATATCTGCTCCTCTCCCATGCTCTGCTCATTGTCTCAGATACTCCATTCTTGGAATTTCAGACATGCATCACATAATGTTTCAGTCAATGAAGGACTGCATATATGATAGTGGTCTTATAAGATTATAACACTGTATTTTCACTGTACCTTTTTTATGTTTAAATATACAAGTATTTACCATTGTGTTACAGTTGCCTACATCATTCAGTACAGTAACATGCTGTACAGGTTTGTTGCTTAGGAGCCATAAGCTATATATACCATATAGCATAGGTGTATAGTAGGCTATACCATTTAGGTTTGTGTAAGTACAGTCTATGATGTTCACACAATGAAATCACCAAAGGACGCATTTCTTATAATGTATCCCTGTGGTTAAGTGGCACATGACTGTGTATCTTCTTTATTTTGCAAAATCAATTTCTCTTTCTCTTCTGGAGCATTCTCATCAGCATACTGACATGCTCTAGAATCTCCCATCTTGAAAAAGAGATTAAGAAAAAAAACTTTCTCTCATGACTAGACATTTCCATCCAGCTACTGCCTCGAATTTATGCTCTCTTTTACAAACAAATTTCTTGAAAATTGTCTGTATAGTCTCTACTTTCTTACTCTCTCCTCCACCTCTTCTAATGGGGCTTCAGGTCTCATTATGCCTCTGAAGCTGCTCCTGCCAAGGTCACTCATACTCTCTGCAAGGCCAGGTGTAAGGGTCACTTTTCTGTCCACCTCTTGCTTGGCCTTGCAGCTCATTTGACATGCCTGTCCACTTCCTCTTTCTTGTAACACTCTCTTCTTATGGCTACCCTGGTGGCAACTCCCCTGGTTTTGTCCGATCACACTGACTACTTCTTTTTCACCTCTTGTGCTGGCATTTCCTCCTTTGCTTTTCCTCTATTTATCATTATCCCCAGGGCTCAGTACTGGGCCTTTTTCTTCTCTATTTTACTCTCTTCCTAAGACCACTGATTGCTGTGGTTTTTCCCTTCACCTGTGTACCAAAAACTTCTCTTCTGCATGTGAAGATCTCTAACCCCAAACACTAGGCTTCTGATTCCAGTGTCAGGGTTATTGGGATGTGGTCTCTTCTTCTCTACCACAACAATGGATATCCTCCCTATTTAGCAAATTAGGATCTCTCTTGAGACATTACTTTAGAAACCTAGTTTAAAAAAATTGTTTGAAGACTATTAATTATCATTAAAGAAGATTTTCTTATGGTAAATTATTTTATGACTTCAGCATAAGAAAGGTCATTTCCTACCACACATAGCCAAATGCATTGCCGTTTGTTTTAGTTTCAAGCTTCCTGGCTCTAAATTTAAAAGTGAACTCAAGTCAACCAGAGAGCAAATTCTCCGTGTGTGGCCTGCCCTCCCTCTTCCCCTAATTTTGTAGTTGGAAACACCTTAAAAGGAAAAATAACTCCCTTTTGGGCAAAGTGAAGCAAAAATGTAAACTACGTCTACGTTATCTTGAACAAATGTACATTTCTTGTTATTATACTTCGTGGTTAAGAGTGAGCTCTTGAGACAAAATAGAGAAAAGAAATAGAAAGATATCAAAGTACATGCATAAAACCACAAAAATAGAAGAGAGGGTTGTGTGAGAGCTTACTAGGAAAAGAAGTAAACTGATCTATTTAGTTCTCCTGCCAGCTGAATTTTTAGCATCTCTAAGAATAGGTTAGTAAGAATAAAAAACGGGCTTTCTCCATTAAGCTTCCTCCTAGTCTCTGCACAATTGAGATTGCTGTTTACTCTCCATCTCTTTGGACAACTGGTTCAGCCCCTAACTGAATCCCCTCATCTAGAGGAGGTACTGGATTTATTTCTTCAGCAGTTTTCCTTCACTTACCACAATACAATTACCACTCTGCCCTCCCTTAGGGTGCACTCCTGAGGCCAAAGGATATATTCTCTCCCCACCCCACCCCCAGATCTGTCCAGATGCTTAGTTAATACTCTGGAAATTCCTACAGAAGTGCCTATACATAGAAATTACAAACAAATTTAACAACAGCTATAATTATAAATCACCGTGGGATTGCTAGAAGGTTATGGAAGGGGAGGTAGGGAAGAATAGTGCCATGGAAATTAATGTTGGGAGGAAGAGGGACTGGTGTATTGCTTTTAAAAACTTTCGTTTTCATGCTATCTTTCAGCAAATGTTTCCATTATGCCTATTTCCCAATTGCAGGGGTGGATTTGGGAGTGAAGAAGTGAAGAAAAGGATGTTTCTTAAGTGAGATTATATGCAATGTGTTTTGCTATCTCTGAAACAACTGGTGACATCAGTTAAAATTTATCATTCAAGTTTTGTATTTTATAGCCACAGTCTGTGAGACATTAAAACTGTTGAGTAAATACAAAGGTTTGTGAATGCATCATATAAGGATAAAAACTTTCTTCTTTTTGTTCCCAAAGACTTTTGAAAAGAGGCTGGTGGTATAAAGAAAGAGGTTGTTAAACAATGAAAGTCTAAGGGAAAAGTAGTAAATTCCTCTGTGGGGCAAATAGTGCAAAGCTGCCTACAATCAGACAATAATGTAATGAATAAAGATTGAGGATGGGTAAATAAATACTGAAGTAAACAGCAGTTTAAAAAATGAGATGAGGGGAACTTTAGGGTGCATCTGAACTCTTTACAAGCTCTGGTCATTTGGAGGAAATATCGCAAACTATTGTTTAGTCAATGAGAGATTTGTATATGCATAAGAATGGTAATTAATGGAATGTGGAGTATTACAGGAAGGATGAGGAAAGTTAAGTTGAAGTTCAGATCTCTTTCCTTTCCCTCTCTTTCTCTCTCTTTTTTGATTTACAGCTTTATTGAGATAATTTATATACTATAAAGTTCACTCATTCAAAGTGTACAATTTGATGTTTCTTAGTTGTATAACCAATACCATAATCTAATTTTAGAACATTTTTATCATCCCAAAGAAACCCCGGTACCAATTATCATTCTCTCCCCATTATCTCCTCCTCCCAGCCCCTGGCAACCACTAATCTACTTTCTATATCCACAGATTTGCCTATTCTGGCATTTCATAGAAATGGAATCATACCCTATGTGTTCTTTTATGACCGGATTCTTTCACTAGGCATAATGTTTACTAGGTTCATTTATGTTGTAGAATGTGTCAGTACTTTGTTTCTTTTATACTCAAATAATATTCAATTGAATATTATTGAATCGATAGACCACATTTTGTTTATCCTGTCACTAGTTGATGAACATGTGGATTGTTTCTACTTTTTGGCTATAATGAATAATACTGCTATAAATATTCATACAGAAGTTTTGTGTGGATGTATGTTTTCATTTCTCTTGGGTAGATATCCAGGAATGGAATTGCTGGGTTGTATGGCAACTCTATTTTTTGTTTGTTTGTTTTACTGGATCTCACTCTGTCACCCAGGCTGGAGTGCAGTAGCATGATCATAGTTCACTATAATCTCAAACTCCTGGGCTCAAACAATCCTCCCGCTGCATCCTCCCAAGGAGCTGGAATTACAGGCATGCACCTGACACCTGGCCAATTTTTTAATTTTTTGTAGAGACAGATTCTCACTCTGTTGTCCAGGCTGGTCTCAAACTCCTGGCCTCAAGCAATCCTCCTGCTTTGGCCGCCCAAAGTGCTGAGATTATAGGCGTGAGCCACTGTGACAGCTGATAATTCTATGTTTAACAATTTGAGGAACTGGCAAACAGTTTCCCAAAATGACTGCACAATTTGATGTTCCCACCAGCAATGTGTGAGAGTTCAAATTTCGCCACATCCTCACCAACATTTGTTATTGTTTGTCTTTTTTATTTTAGCCATCCTGCTGGGTGTGAATTGGTGTCTCCTTATGGTTTTGATTGGCATCTCCCTAATGATTAATGAAGTTGAATATCTTTTCATCTTCTTTTTAGACATTTTTTTTGTGTCTTTCTTGCCACCATACATTCATTCATTATTCTTCAATCTTCCATCCTTACCTCTTTCTGGAAATCTACCACAAAACCTGGATAGGTAGGACCTGCATTGAGAGGCCATTTTCTGTGCTGAAGCTGTTTCCCAATGAAACTCAAGGACAAGTTCATTAATATTAATTCTGAACCATTAAAATTACTAATTTTGGCTTAATTCAAGCCAATAGATCTTTATTAAATGCTTTGTTTAGACTAGTGAAATATTATAGATTTACTGACCAATCAGGCTTAAAATCTAGTAGAGAATGTAAGTTAAGTCCATCAGTAAGTATTAATATAAGATAGGGAAAAATAGGTAAATATCTTAAGAAAGGTATGAAAGAGTACTATGTATGGCTTTGAAAATATGCATGCCCTTTGAACCAGTAATCCACTATTAGAAATTTATCCCAAGGAAATAATTATACATTTCCACAAAAGTTTATGCAAAGGGATGTTTACCCAAGTATTATTTCTTTCTAATTGTGAAAAATCAAACAGTGCAATAGGTAGGAAAATAAATTATGATATATTCATATAATAATTATGCATCTTCTTTTACTAGAACTTCTAAAAGGAAAAAAGAAAATAATAATAATTACGCATCTATTTAAAATGATCCACAAATATGTTATTATATAATATGCAGAAAGCATGGGAAATCTTTAGGGGCCAGAAAAAAAACAGGGAAATGAAAACCAGAGTGGTAAAGAGGTAAGCTGGTATTGCAACTGTCCTGGGGAAAGACTGTTAATTTCAGTAATCTAGAGATTGAGGTTTTAATACTCACATGTGGACAGAAGATAAGACTTAGGATCTACTAAAAGTAACATTCTTCAGCATACAGTCAGATTTATTGTAGGACAACAACCTCAGAAGGAGACTAGATTAGGAAAAATTCCATGCAGCAGCAGAGGCGACATGGAACTCTGTGTGTCGTGGTTTAGTCTCTGGATAGAAAAAAGAAATCTATTTTGAAAATTTGTAATCAAGAACCTGTAACTCATGTAGGTTTGGGGCCCAAATTATATGACCTGAGTTCAAGAGAACCTCAAAGCAGGAAATTAACAAAAAAAACCCCCAGCACTTAACAGAAGAAGATTGCTCAGTCACCAACCGATCCAATTCCCCGAAGATGAGCACAAAATCCACAATTCAAGATCAGTTTTTTCTATTTCATATATTTTTTTCTACAAGATTTTTCAATTTTTAAAAGTCTGAAAAAAAGATCCAAATTCATCCTCATCACTTTCATCTTTAAATGTTCCTTCTTGTTTCTGTCTGGCAGCCTGGAAATCCTGCCTTAGCTAAAGTGTAAAATCGTGACAAGTATATGTCAGTGAGGATTATTTCTGAGTGGAACTAAATAGGCTTTCTTAATTTGCTAAATAACAACATGCTGAAATTATACTTCAGATCAGGAAACAGTTTTTAAAAAAAATTTCCTTGCTTATTTTTTTTTATTGTTGGCATTTTGTGATTTATCTGGAACCCATTATTTGTAGTTGTGGGCACTCCTATTTTTTAATCATGTTCTTTAAACCGTTGTTATTTATTTGATTAATTTCACAGCAATTTGTCTTTGTAATGCCAGCCGGTGCATCTGTGATTCTTTGCTTTGCAGCATCCACTCAGCTTTTTATTGGCATCCAGCTAAGCTTTCAGTTTCTCTTTAATGCTTACAAATGCTACACATTTTTCAGGTATCACAGTGCTTCCTGCTTTAACCGTTATTATTTACTCTTTTAAAGGAGTTAGTGCCATTTCATTCATAACTTGTAAAGAATGTCTTGTTATTATAATGATGAGACTACCTCTACTTTTGAAATTTTCTGCTGTAGGTTTCTGCCAACTTGTATTCCTTCAATGATGGTGTAACATATTTTAACAGAAACTTAATTTTCTTGAAGATTTGTTCATTGATTTAGAAACTCAACTGGCTAGGTATTCTTGTTTTTGTAATTTCACATGATTTTACTTTCAAGTTTTTTTAGTTTAAGCTTGGAGATGATTTCCTCCAGAAAACAACAAGTCCTCTAGACTACAACAAGGGGAGTGAGAAGCAGACAAAAATATCTCTTGTGAAAAAGTGTTTAGGATTCTGCAGATGATTCACCTGAAAAAGAGAAGACCCAGGCAAACCATAAGAGCTGTTCCAAAATATTGAGACAATGAGAGAAAAGGGGAATAAACAAAAAAGAAGTCCTAGCTTTAACATACAGAAGAAAATGTTAATTGGAACCATGCAACCACCAGATAGACAACATTGCAGATGAGGTGCTTTTTGTCAGTAGCGTTTGAAACATTAGGCATAATCTTTCAGCATAGACCCAAGGTTTTATTCCCTTTAGACCTGAAGAATATGCATTTCATAATAGGAAGAAAAAATAAGTGTGTGACTTATGATATACATGGTTCTCTCAAAATTTAATTGATTTAATCATAAGATGAAGCTTGGAAATGGGGTACTGTTATATTTTATACCTATTTTTCCCCTCTACCCTTAGGAGAAGAGATTTCCTGTGATGTTTCCAATATTCTTTTTATGATTTTAATGTCCTTACTTTTGGAGTACCACGTGTGGAAAAATAAGACAGCACTTTTGACAAGTAGCTTTTATTTTCTCTTTACTCTTTGGAATAGTCATTAAAGTAACAAGTTAGGGCCGGCATGGTGGCTCACACCTGTAATCCTAGCACTCTGGGAGGCCGAGGCGGGTGGATCACTCAAGGTCAGGAGTTGGAAATCAGCCTGAGCAAGAGCAAGACCCTGTCTCTACTAAAACTAGAAAGAAATTAATTGGCCAACTAAAATATATAGAAAAAATTAGCCGGGCATGGTAGCACATGCCTGTAGTCCCACCTACTCGGGAGGCTGAGGCAGAAGGATTGCTTGAGCCCAGGAGTTTGAGGTTGCTGTGAGCTAGGCTGACGCTATGGCACTCTAGCCTAGGCAACAGAGTGAGACTCTGTCTCAAAAAAAAAAAAAAGTAACAAGTTAGGAAATATGAAAGGTATTTTGTTTCCAAGAAATATAAATTCACCTATAACATATATTAATGTACTCATGGATATGACCAGTTCTTTGCTGTTATCAAATCCTAAAGAAACTTATAGTTTCCAAACTAGAAAAAGTTTCTCTTATAAAGAGAAACCATTATAAGAAAATAGAATAGAAAGAAAAATAGCAAAACCCTGATTAGATGTCAGTTGTTCCATAGTTCCACAATGGGGCGCTATTGAGTTTTGCAAGTTGCCCTTTTCATGGGCAGAAAGAGAACCTTAATACAAACGATCACCTAAATGCTTTGGTTTCTCATAAATGAATTACATAATATGTATTTTTCTTTAACCTCACTACAGATCTGAGTATATATTTGTATAATCTCACTTCAAAAATGTCAGTCTCCTGTTGAATGGTATCAATTGGGCCTGAATACTTTGGAGATGTGAATAAGCAGAGAGACATTTTTAAAGATGCAAGTGTTGTACTAGATTAGAAATTCTCTTCTAGGCTTTGCATTTGTGAATATGGAAAAAATTATTTGTGTCATTAGATTACTTTTAAGTAATCCAAAGCTTCTAAAATCCCATCAACTTGTAGTTCTTTCAAATATAATGCTTTGTACCAATATTGGGTTGAGATGATATGATATATAAATAACCAATGAATGCAGGTAATTTCATGAAGATAGCTAACTGATTGTTCGGCATTGTGTATGTAGACCAAATAAATAATTTATTGGTTCTATTTTCTTTTAAAGTTATTCTTTTATCATCATTAATAAATGTATAATATACAGTATTTAGGTCAGCATTTTTCTTACTAATGTTTTTGTTTCCTTTAGGATAAAATAGCTCTTGTATAAGAGATCAAGTTTGAGAAGAAAGGGGGAAAATGAATGTGTTATGTAAAACATGTTTTCATTGCTGTGTATTAATTCAGAGAGAGATGTGTCCTCTTGTGAGATCTTGCTCTATCCATCTTTGCCTATTGGCAAAATTACCTACCTGGTGAGGAACACATTGGAGAAATACATGGTACATTCGGGTAGGAGAAGAGAACAAATGAAAATCCATTAAATTGAGAGATAGCATAAACATTTCATAAGTTCGGGATCTGTGATTAAGAAAAAATGATGGTCAGTAGGTCCTTACCAGCATCTCACATGACACATAACAGGCCTGATGGGTAAGAAGGCAAGGTCAATGATCGATGAGACCCTCAATGAGTCAGTGCAGTAGGCAAGTTTCGTAAGTGGAAATAACAGAGTCCACTCGGGTTAGTTTAAGCATGAAATGGATTTGTTAGAGAATTCTGGGAAGCTCCCAGAGTTACTGGGAGAGCCAGAGAGGCAGGAACAAGTCTCTACCCCACTGCTCCAGCAGAAACCCCACTGCCAGGCCTGCTCCACTCCTAACAGCACAGTCCCTGTGCCGTGTGCAAGCTCAAACTCACGACACTCCGGCCTGGACCCTAGAAGTTATACCACACCTTGCTTCAAGGAGCCAAACACCTCTACCATCTTGCTTGTTACAAGTCATAGAAGTCAATGCCTGCAGTTGTTCCCTTATGAACTGAAATTTTGTATGAGTGAGTCAGATTGGCACAGCCCATGTGTCTGTTTCCATGCCCTTTGTTTGGCTGGAGAATTTAGTTCTGACTTTCACCTTGGGAAGGAAGGTATTATAATGTGCAGGTTTGCCAAAACACAGAAAGTATATTCAGAAGATAATGAGCAACTGTGAACATGACAGAAGTCCCTTATAGTCCACACATACAGGTGATGGGAAAGCTGTTTAAACAGAACAAAAAACAAGTAAACCACCTTTAAGGAATACTAAGTTGTCCAAAGCTGATGAAAAAATTTAAACTGCTAAAATGTAAGGAATTGTTACTTCTATGGAGACATAATAATATTCAATGTTTACCAAGCATTGCACTAAGGCTTTTAACCCAACTGTGTGATGTAGTTGTTCTTCCTATTCTATAGGCTCAGAAAATTTAGAAAACTTCCACCAGGATCATATAGCTGAATTCAAACCTAAGTCTTTTGGCCTCTTAGTCTATAATCATAACCATTATACCAAGATTTCCCAATAGAACATGAGGCCAAAACTTTTGATAGGATATGATCTATTTTCTCTTAATTGTTCTTATACCGAGAGTGTTTCAATGAAGTACAATGTTATAAATGGTGTTATTAGTATTCACAGGCAATTTTTTTTCAAGCATGAGAGTTTTAAAGGTCTTTTGTGTATTAAAAGTGTTTCTGTAACACTTCTCTCTTGTATTTGTTCAGTATCTATGCCCTTTCCCATCTAGCCAACTTGTCTGGCATGCATTTGGTGAGAAGAAACTCAATCACATTTGCTGTGTTCTACTACCTTCTGCTTGTTGAAATTCTGTCCTCATTTGGGGTCCAGATCAAGTCTTGCTTTCTCCTAGAAGCCTCTTCTGACTCTGCCAATCCTGACTGATCTACAGAAGTATGGTATTTAGAGATACAAGAGGCTTCAGAGGATGCTCAATCCAACCTTGCACTCAGTGGGATCTAGAGTATCCCAGAAAGAATGCCATTTAGCTTCTGCCTACTTACACTCAGAGAAGGAGAAGGCTTTGCCTGCTAGGGCAACCTCCTCAAATGATAAGTTCTTAAAGGTCTTTCCCCAATGACCTTGAAAGGTAATATGTCATTTTTATGTTGTTTCAGATATGCCAGTCTCTGAGTGCCATCATAGCTATAACAGTACTTACCATTTATCTCCTCTATGGAATGTTCTGGAAGACAGGGTAGTGCCTTAGTCATCACCATAACCCCAGCACAGTATCTGCCAATTAATAGCCATTGGAGAAATGTTGGTTACTACATTAACATTTCTGGGGGCTGGAATGGCTTGTGACTCCAGCCTCTTCCTCAGTGTTCTGTTACTAATTTCATCTGAGCACAATGGGACTGTTTCTTAAAGAATATCATGTGCATATACCAACTAGAGCTGATTTAATGGGTAGAAAGAAAGCCAGAATGATTTCTTTCAGGAATTTAAAAGCTGAAATGCTAGCATTTTTAAAGGATTAAGGCCAATTTTTAATAATTCAAACTAGATTTTTTTCCCCTAGAATTAACATTAAGCTCATCTGTCTGTTGTTTCTGTACCATGTCTTGTTCTCCTCTTTGAAGTTCAGGCTGCATGTCTGTCTGCAGCCTGGGACATTCCTCCTATTGTCTGTGATCTTGTAACTCTTACCTGAAATGGCTTTGATATGACATTGACAGGTTTCTTCTGCACTCTGGTCATTTGAGCCTGAGATCAACTCATTCTGCCTATTACCTCCTCCTCACCTGTTGAAGTTCGTGTATTTCATTTTGAAAATGATTCCCCTTACTGAAGAACAAGGAACAACAAAGTAGCCTAATAGGCCTGGCTTCTTCCAGTCATCAAAGAATTCTATGTGGAGTCACACTGAGTTCTTTATGTTTTTGTTTCTCCCCCTTTCATCCTCTTCTCTTTCTTTCCTTCACTTCTGTCCTTCAGTCCTTTTGCAATTACCCGGAAACTCATGGTCAGGTTTCGGTTGTTAGATGCATGCATTACATTGAAGCCACATACTCTTTGAGGATATCTGTGCATGGAATCTTCCCCTCTTTTCTAGGATTTATTTGAAATTCTCTTATTTAATTTTTTTTCTGATCATAAAAGTAAAATGGGTTCACTGGCAAATATTTTAAAAATACAGGAAGTACTTATAATAAAATAAAACAATTTGTATTTCCTTCACAGGATTCCATTTTGCATTTTGGTGTATGTGTGTGTGCATGTGTGTGTGTATATGTATCTGTGGTTACATTGTAACAAGTCCTAAAGTATGCCTTGCACTTCTCCTTGAATATGTGGACTTCTGTCTTTTCGGGGGATAGAGGGATCACAGAATATGGGGTAACATAAAAAGTATCATTTAATGTTTCTGTTTTAATGTAAATACATATAATCTATATATGTTGTAGTAGGATGATATGAAGTATTAATTGATTTTTTAATTTTTTTTTCCTGTCCCAAACTTCTTCTTCCCCCTGTAACCTTCCCTCAGATGGTCAGAGACAGGAGGCCTCCTTTGCTTCAAGGGAAGCTATCACGGTGGAACCAGATAACAAAAGCTGCAAACTCTGCTTTTTAATTTTTTTTTTTTTTTTTTTTTTTAGAGACGGGGTCTCGCTCTTGGTCAGGCTGGTTTTGAACTCCTGCTCTGCTTTTTAATTTTAAAAACTTTTAATATAATTCAGGCATGAGATTGATAGGTCAGGGAAAAAAGTATGTAATCAACTCAACCCTTCCCATTTGCCTTTATTCCTTTCTATCACAAATATGAGGAATATGACAAAAGGCGTGTTAGGAAATATAACAAAAGAAAGATCCCAATTACAATAGCAACAATAACAAAAATTATCAAGAAATAAACTTCAAAAGAAATGTACAGGACGAACATAGAGAAAATTAGTATAAAAACAACTTTACAGAGGGTTAGAAGACAGAAATAAATGGAGAGGGACATGCTTTGTTTTGGGGTGACAGGAAGACTTAATACTACAAAGATGTTAATTCTCCTTAAATTAATTTGTAAAGTTCATGCAAGCACAATCAAAATCCTATCAGGATTATTTGTGGATCTTGACAATATAATCCCAAAGATCAAATGGAAGAATAAATATGCAGTAATATTGAAGAAAGTCTGTCCTGAGAGGGGTAGGAGAAAACTTGCTCTACCACAAATCAAAATGTATTATGAAGCTATACAAAACTGGTGCAGGAATAAAATAACCAGATCAATAGAACAGAATAGAGATCTGAAATAGACTCTAAGGTGTATGAAAGTTTTGCATCCCCAGATTTACCCCAATCATTTCCCAATTTTTAAAGATTATAGTTCTCCTATTTCTTTTATTAACCCCTCTCTAGCCTTTTCCCCCAAAACATCCAGCATCATCACTTTAAAATGTAGTCAGGTCATATAAACCTTTGGCTTAAAAGCTTTCAATGGTTTTCCATGCACTTGGAATTAAATCCATATTCCTGCCCAGAATGGCCAGACCCACTGCTCCCGCCAACCTCACTCACAGCACGCCTCTCCGTGCTCAGCATGTCTCAGCCACACTGGCCAGTGTTCCTTTCTCCAGGGAGCCAAATTCTTTTCTCCACAGTCCTTGCATGAGCTGCTCCTTCCACCTGGAGCACTTGTCCCTGGCTCTTTCTTAGGCTGCCCCAATCTCACTCTTCGAGCTCCAGCTTCAATTCAATGGGACTTCCTTCCAGCAGTCTATAAGGGGAAGCTGCCCCACATCTCCACCCCACGTTTTCTCTCTGCATTTGTTTCCTCTCTAGCACTTTGCAAATTGCAATTATATATCCACCTACTTTTCACTGTCTCTTCCGCTATACCGTACACCCCACCATGGGAGGGACTGTGTTGTCCTCGTGGCTGTCCCTCCACAGCTAACACAGCACCGGGCACAACAGGCACTCGATTGATATTTGTGGAGTGTAAAAAGGAATGCATATATAGATGGATAATAAAAGTAGCTTTTCAAATCAGTGGGGAGAAGCTATCAGTAGATTATTGAAGAAATAATGTTTGGGCTACAGAGAAGCTCTTTGGAATAACACCAGAAAAAACACCAATTCCTTATCTTCTTATATAAAAATAAATTTAAGGTTGATCAAAATTTTAATTTAAATTTTAAAACCATAACATTTTTCTTTCCCCCATCTTTTATTGAGGTATAACTGACAAATAAAAATTGTATTAATATATATTCAAGGTGTACCATGTGATGATTTCATCTATGTATACATTGTGTAATGATTACCAAAATCAAATTAATTAACACATCTATCACCACACAGTTACCATTTGTGTGTGTGCGGGGGCAGGGGAGGTGAGAATACTTAAGATCTACTCTCTTAGTAAATGTCAAGTAAACAATACAATATTATGAACTATAGGCACCATGCTGTACATTATATCCCCAAAACTTATTCACTTTATAACTGAAAGTTTGTACCCTTTGACCAATAGCTCCCTATTTTCTTATTCCCCATCTCCTGGCAACCACCATTCTATTCTCTGCTTCTATGAGTTTGCCTTTTTTAGATTCCACATATAAATGAAATCATAAAGTATTTGTCTTTCTGTGTCTGGCTTATTTCACTTAACATAACGTCCTCTAGGTTCATCCCTGTTGCTGCAAATGGTAGAATTTTCTTCTTTTTCTGGTTGAATAGTATTCCATTGTATATGTACACTTTTATGTATATGTATATCTCTATATATCCATTCATCCATCTATGGTCATTTAGATTGTTTCCATGCCATATTTTGGCTATTGTGAATAATGCTGCAATGAACATGGGAGTGCAGATATCTCTTTGAGGTATTGATTTCATTTCCTTTGGATATATTCCCAGAAGTGAGTTTGCTGGATCATATCAAAATTCTAGTTTTAATTTTTTGAGAAATCTCCATACTGTTTTCCATAATTTCTGTATCAATTTATACTCCTACCAGCAGTGTATAAGAGTTACCTTCTATCCACACCCACACCAACACTTGTTATCTCTTGTCTTTATGATAATAGGCACCCTAACAGGTGTGAGGTGATATCTTATTGTAAAAACCATCACATTTTCTAAGGAAAACATAAATGAGTGTTTTCACATATTTTGTCAGCTAACCGTGCAAACAATTCTATACAATCTTGGTGATATCTAAGAAATTGCTTTTATCTTATGTTAAAACATATTTTTTGCATTGATGTATATAAACATAATGACATAAGCAATATCATTGTCCCCCATCTTTCTGTGGAAGTTGCTGTAACAGAGACAACACCAAAGGCAATGGCTTAAATAACACAGGAGCTTATTTTGCTATTACAAAAAATTATCAAGCTAAGCAGCTCAAGGTTGATAGGGTCACCGTGCAACCTGAATGTGCATCTTCCTTCTCCCAGCCAATGGGAAGAAGGCGGGGCAAAGGGAAACACAGACTATTTCATCTTATCCACAGGTTAGTCACATGGACATGGTGTGCATCTTTGTTCACATACTACTTCCTGAAATGTGGCCATGCCTAGCTGCAAGGGAGACTGGTAAATGTCGTCTTTAGTTGGACAACCTTCTTCCAAGCTTGAATTCAGAAGTCCCATTATTAAGAGATAGGGAGAATGATTACTGATGAACATCTTGGAATTCCTGCTACAGTCACTTGGCCTCAATGCCACTGAACCTATTCTTTTTTTGTTACTCATGTTTTGCCTTGTATTAGTTTTAAAAATTAGTTTTATCTAGATTTTCCCTTTTTGAAATAAAAGATCAAAGTTCACAGGGAGGTTTATGCTTTTCTTGCCAGTATCATTTCCCCGAGTCTTTGTAAAAGTTTATTCACTCCATTCTGTTAGGAAACCCATTGCCCTTGTAATATGGACTAATTCAGAAAGCCAAACCATATGTTTCACCATCTCTATTCCAGATATTCATTTTCAAAACCCTTTCCCTCTCCAAAGTCAATCTAATTTTTTAGAGCAGAAGTTGGCAAACTTTTCCTTTAAGGGCCATACAGTAAATATTTTAGGCTTTGTGGGCCACATATGGTCTCTGTTGCATATTTTGTTTTGTTTTTCAGCCCTCTAAAATGCAAAAGTTATTGTTAGCATTCAGACTGTACAAAAATAGGCTGCTGGGCTGGAGTTGATGCACATGCCATAGTTTGATGACCCCTTTTGTAGAGCAATGAACGGTAATGTGTGTTTGTATAATATATTTCCTTGGAACAGTGGGGAAATAGAAGTTACAGGATTCCTGCACCAGATGGTATATGTTGAGGAGCTACAAGGAACATCTTGCTGCATTTAAGCAATGACTACAGCTCTGTAATACTGGTATAGATATGTTTGTTGCTACTCCCTGAGTTTGATAACCAAAAATTATGACTTGGTCAGTATCTTAAAGCTTTATGCTCTATGTATATCATGTCACCAGGATGAAAGCTGAAGTTTGTTAAATATACATCAATGCTTTTTAAAATAGTGTAAACATTAATTCAGTTACATATACATTTGGTAGAAGAATGTTGATGACATGAAATGATTTTCTAATTCTTAACTTTGAAATACCTACATTTTGCATGATCTCTGAATATTCATTAATCATTCATCATATAATTAATCAGCAAGTATTTAGTGAACATCTACCATATACCTGGCACTGTACTAGACCAAGGATGGGAAACTTATGGCTTTAAGGCCACATGTGGCCTTCTAGGTCCTTAAGTGCAACCTTTTGACTGAATCTAAATTTTACAGAATAAATCCTTGTATTTTTATTAATATATTTTTGTTCATCTTTTATATTTTTATTTTATTTTTAAAATGAACATATTTGAAATACCAAAGAATAAAATAAGTTTCAGTGAAATAATCCTCCCAGATCAACCAGCACAATGAGAACATTAGTAAGCCATAAGGGCTAAATTGACGGCTGCTACACTCCTGATTTAATGCTAACTTCCCCCACCTGACTGGTGTCACTACCAAAGGAGGCTGGTTGGTGAGAGTTTATGGGAGTTGAATACACCAGTCTATTATCAGCTTTTGACAGTGGTGCACTGTGTTTCCGTTTGAAGTGGAATTTGTGAATAGTTGCACAGCTCAACAGTATTTTTTTAACTCTGTCTGCTCAACAGCCCATCATGTTAAAGAAGACCAAGAGAACACTGAAGGAAGAAAACAGATTTTTTTTAATGAGGATTGGGAATTGCAATATTATCTTGTTTCTGCTAAAGATAAGATGATTTGCTTGCTTTGTGATGCTGCAATATTAACATTAAAGAAGTTTGCTGCTCATCAACATTATAACACTCATAATTACCAGAAATATTTTAAATTAGAGGGAGAGGTACAAAAGGTTACATTGCAGAAATTAAAATATGAAAAGCAAAAGCAAAGACAATTCTTTGAAGCAGCAATAAGACCTGGAAATAATGCCACTGAAGCAACTTATAAAGTAACTTATATACTCAAGGGGAAAAGGGGAAGCCATTCAATGATGTAGAAATTGTGAAAGAATGCACTGTCAAAGTTGTAGGATGCTTAGATCCTAATAACATTTCAAAGTACAAACAACTGCCTCTTTCAAGGAGAACCATAACTGATCAGCAGCGTGAATTAGCCTTCAACTTAACAGAACAACTTCATGCAATACTTCAAAAGTAAAAGATATATTATTCAATTGCTTTGAATGAATCAACTGATACTACTTTCTTGGCAGTTTATATTAATACTTCATTCAGGTCGTAACAGAAGATTTTCTCTGCCACAAAGAGTTCCTCGGGCACTCTTGGGAACAGAACATGGGGAATAGATATCTTCAATACCTTTCAAGATAAATGTGAAGTTGGATTGAATTTGGTAAATTTGGTGAGTGTATGTACAGATGGTACCCCTTCCATGACAGGAAAACATGAAGGGTTTATTGCACAGATTTAAAGAAAGTATTAATAGATCTAGATGCTCATTTCATTGTATCTTGTATCAGCAAAATCTCTGTACTAAAGCTACTATTTTATGTGACACTTAGCAACAAATTATAAGTATTGTTAACTATGTTTGTTAACAAATGCAACACAGCAGTGTCAGTTTCATAGCATGCTAAAGTTGAACAATGAGGTATTCAGTGTGGATTTGCTGTATCATTCTAAAGTGTGTTGGCTATCCATTGCAGGGACAGGTGTTAGTCAAAATTTTATCTCTGTGAGAACAGATAGTTAAATTTTATGAAGAACAGAATCAGCCAGGTGAATTATTAAAAGATTTCTATAGGAATTCAGCATTTCTGTGTGATGTCATGTCAACCATTTCAAAACAACCATTTCTTTGCAAGGCAAAACTAAGTCTATATATGATATGTGGCAAAAAAATTATCTTTTTTCAAAACATTTCTTCAAAAGGAAATTTTGGATGAACATTTTCCCGTTAGCAGAGGTCACTGATGAGCAGGATGATATTATATACGCAAATAATTTGAAGAATACGCAGCTGTCATAGACCTATTAATTAGAGAATACAGTGAAAGGTTCGTGACTTTGAGAATCATGAGGTCACACTTAAATTAGCATTTCAACCTCACCTAGTTGATATCACCAAGGCACCTCTAAAGAACTACACATGGAATTGATTGAGCTCTCAGTAGATGACATTTTAGTTATTGTTTGCTGCTAAGAAAGATCCAATTGAAATATGGAAAAATGCAGTAGAATACCCATGCCTTAGGCAACATGCCTGAGAAATGCTTTCTTGCTTTTCAACCACTGATTGCTGCAAATCTACATTCTCCTACCTAACCCAAATCAAGATGCCCTTAAGGTCACAGATGACTGACACCCATCTACAGGATCAACTGAAACTGCTGACTTCCATGCTGCAACCAAATATTCAAATGCTTTCCAACAACAAAGTCATTAAAAGGTTAGTTAACTTTAAAATTAACAAATAGTGTTCATTCCTTATTAAATACATAGCAGTTACATTTTTACAAAATAATGTACATTTTTAAGTATATCTAATTGAAGTTTCTTGAATACAGTCTTATTTGATTACAGCTAAATTAATGTGGCCTCCAACATGAAAAGGTTTCCCACCCCTGTTAGATTCCGGAACTCTAACAGTTAACAAAACAAAGTCCCTACTCTCCAGCAGGGGGAGCTCACATTCCAGAGGAGAAACATTGACAATAAACAAATAAGCACATATATTTAAAACATACAGGGAGCTGACAAGTGTTATGATGAAAAACAAAGCAAGATAAGGAAATAGATATCGTTTGAAGGGACCATCTTAGAGTGGTAAACAGGTCTCTAAAATGAGGTGAGAGTTGAACTGAGTCAATGCCATGTGGGAGCAAGCTATGCAGATATCTAGGGGTTATCTAGGAAATAGGAGCAAAGGCTTTTAGTAAGGAGTGTTCAGGATCAGGAAGGGGCCAGCTGGCTGGAGTGGAGAGAGGCCAATGAAGACAGAGAATGTAGGGCCTTGTCATTCATTGTAAGGACTTTGGATTTTATTTTGAGAGATGAGAATCCTTTTAAAGGTTTTGAGCAAAGAAGGGTTATGATTTGGTTGAGATTTTCAAGGGACCCTTGTAGTTGCTGTGCAGAGAAGAGAGGAAGGGCTAGGGGAGAACCAGGGCACTGGGTGGGAGGTTATTATAATTGTACAGGTGACAGATGACAGTGGTTGGACTGGGTGGTGGTATGAACTGTAACTGTTTTCATGTGGCTCAGCACACAAGAAGTAAGTTTGTCTTTAATTGTATATATTTTCTAATCCTAAAGAGATCTAGTACCACCTAATTGTCTATCTCAGAATAGCTGCTGCTAGCCAAGGCCTCTTACAATGGAAAACACAAGCTAATTAAACTAGGATTTATTATATGGTTTACTTTTATAGCTCAAAACCTAGACATAGCCATGTTATAATTACTACTAAAGGGTCCTGGCTATGAATCAGGATGACTTCATGAGGCAGTGCTTCCTTTAGTTTTGAAGAACTGATGGAACTCTATTTCGAGGTGAGTTATGTAGAACACTAATCTTTCAGCGATGGCTTGATTTTCATCCTCTGTTTCCATCATTGGATTGCTTTGTTGCAATGGGAATGAACACAAACAAATGTAACTCTATGCCTAACAATGCAGGGCAACAACTGCATATAAACAAAGCTAAGCTCACAGTGGATTCTCAATTAACTGTGGGAATGACAACTGAGTGATGAATTTTCGCATTTATAAATCAACACATTCTAGAGCTAAGGGCACCATAGTGAATTACATGACTATGAATACCCTCCAAGTTCACTTGCTTTTCTAATTTACTTTCAGGGGAGTGACTTAGGTACAGGATGAATGAAGCTTATTATTGTCTCTATCTTCCATTTCTCTGCCATTTTTTAAGTTCACTTTAATACTAAGTTTGGAATATTTTTTTCCTCTCCAACACTCCCCAAACTCACTAGTTGATTTTTGACTATTAGCTTCTCTTAAAAAAACAAAAAGAGGGATATTTTTTATCATGGCAAAGAGATCCTTTTGGTAAGACTAATATTTATTCTTTTACTTTTTTTGATAGTTTTAACTTATATAAAGGAAAATGTACAGATTTAAATATACCATATAGCTTGATGAATTTTTATATATGTATACACACATGCAACTAGTACCCAGATCAAGATGTAACATATTTACAGCAGTCCAAGTAACCCTTTCTGCACCCTACTAGTCAACATCCTACCAGTGGAAATCATACTGAGCTCTATCTCCATAGTTTTGTCTATTTTGAACTTCATACAAATGGAATCATATAGACTGTACTGTCTGCCCGCCACATCCATGGATTCTGCATCCACGGATTCAACCAACCATGGATTGAAAATATTTGGAAAAAAATTGTGTCAGTATTGAACATATACAGACTTTTTTTCCTTGTCATTATTCCCTAAACAATACAGTATAACAACTACTTACATAGCATTTACACTGTATTAAGTATTATAAGTAATTTAGAGATGATTTAAAGTAAACAGGAGGATGTATATGTGCAAATACTAGGCCATTGTACGTTAGGGACGTGAGCATCTTTGGATTTTGTTTTCTGAGGGAGGTCCTGCAACCAGTCCCCTGTGGTTACCAAAGGTTGACTGAATTCTTTTGTATCTGGCTTCTTTTACTCAACGTTATGTATATGAAATTCATCCAAGTTGTCACACATAGTAGAAATTTATTTTTGTCACCGCTTAGTATTTTTCACTGTTTAGTATTCTATTACATAAATATCCTGCAATTTATTTATCCATTATACTGTCTCTAGACTTTGGTAATTTCTAGCTTTGGTCTATTATGATAAAAGCTGCTGTGGACATTCTTATACCTGTCTTTGGGTGGACATAAGTATTCACTTATGTTGGATCTATACCTAGGGGTTGAATTGCTGCATCAGAGGTTCTGTGTGTACTGACTAATTGCATCAAACAAAAGTGCTTTATATTATTGGATAGAGAATAAATTAGTGCCAGAAAGACAATAGTGTTGGATGAATGACTTGATAGATGTTTAATTAAATTACTTGGAATTGTTTGCTTGGTTATTATTAATATTTTGCTCTTCATAAAAGGCAGTGAGACATCACAGTGAAATATTACCTCACACCTGTTAAGATGGCCACTACTAAAAACACAGAAAATAACAAGTGTTATATGGAGAAATTGAAACTCCACGCGCTATTGGTGGGAATATAAAATGGTACAGCAGCAATGGAAAACAGTATGGAGGTTCCTTAAAAAACTAAAAATTGAATTACCATATGATCTAGCAATCCCACTTCTGGGTACATATCCAAAAACATTGAAAACAGGATCTCGAAGAGATGTTGGCACACCCATGTTCATTGCCTTATTATTCATAATAGCGAAGAGGTAGGAGCAACCTTAATGTCCATGAACAGATGAATGGATAAATCAAATGTGCTATATACATATGATGGAATATTATTCAACTTTAGAAAAGAAGGAAATCCTGTCATGGGCTACACCATGGATGAACCTTGAGGACATTATGGTATGTCAAATAAGCCAGTCACAAAAAGACAAATATTGCATGATTCCATTTATATGAGGTATTTAAAGTAGTCAAACTTTTAGAAATAAAAAGTAAAATAGTGGTTACGAGGGGCTGGGGGGAGGGAGAAAAAGGAGGTGTTGTTTAATAGGTATAGAGTTTCAGATATACAAGATGAAAAGTTCCAGAGAGCTTTTGCTCAACAATGGGCACTGTACAATACACTTTAAAATGGCTAAGATGGTTTTAAAAAAGGAGAGAGAAATGTTATTTTAAAACAACAACACCCCATAGCTTTGATTAAGAAATATTCCTCTATTATTTCAGATAAACAGGTCTTAAAGAAATGGCATGCAAACTGGTATCTACTAGATTTGTATGTTTCAGAAGCTTTTGTGGAACATAAATGTACTTGTTCATACAGGTTTCTCTACTTCCTTGTTACCACGTGAATGGTTATGGGGGAAAGTAAGAACCTTGAAATCGAATAAACTTATATAATTAATTGAAAAAAAAGGGTACTGGAAACTATAGGAAGAATTTGCTAGACAGTTATTTTCTAGCTCTTTCTGATTAAATAAAGCTATTTTTGTACTTCTGTTACTTCTGATCTTTGCATGAAACTAACAAAAAAACCCCGAAGTTGTAGCGACTCATGAATAAACTTGGTGAAGCATTCTGGCCATGACCTAGCAGGTTGCACATTTTCAGTAGATGTGATTGAGTGTAAAGACCTCTTGACAACAGCTGTGCTGGTGCCACCAGCCTGCCCCTACGGAACAAATGCTACCTCTACAGAGGAACAATTGCTTGCAGTTCCCCGTGTGGGCACAAGAACTCTATGAGCAAAGCTGAGGCTTTATTTTTTTTTATTTATTTTTATTTTTTTTCTTTTATTTCATTATATTATGGGGGTACAGATATTGTTAGGGTTACATATATTGCCCCTGCCACCACCACCCCCCCGCTGTGCTAGAGCTTCAAGCATGTCAACCCCTAGGTGGTGCACGTCACACCCATTATGTAAGTATACATTCTTCCCCTCCCCCCCACCTGCCCACCACCCAATAAAAGGTGGGGTTTTTTTTGACATTTTGGCTACATTGTATTTCTTTGCCTCTCCCTAAGAAGGGTTAGAGGTATTCCCTTCCTCCTCCACAATGCTCGCCATAACATCATACCTTTCCCAAAATGGTCATGAATTTAGGTAGGCCAGAGAGCACTGTAGGCATGCAATTCTGTTGATGAATGGCAGGCTTTCCGGCCAAGAATATTATTGGCTCTTAGTTGTCCTAAATTCAGCTTCCTGACGTGACCTCACTTGAAAATAGAATGGGTCATTCATATTCTCAGAGTCATCATTTATTGTTATGAAATTTGTGAATTAATTTTTATCTCTATCAGGGCATGCTTTGGGGTTAGTCCTAGGCAGTCTTTGACCTTGGGCCACATACTGCCTTCCCTACCCTTGCCATTGGCTCCAGGATCTAATTTCAGAGTAAAACTTGGAAAGCTGCCTCCATTCTGCCACTTCCTAAATAGGCCCAGATAATAACATTGTAATGGCCAAAATAAGAAGCATTATTTGTCTTATCAGTACTCCAGTTTTCAATAAACCAGATAATCTAAATGGTAATACTACTCACTTTCCACAGGACTAAGTACAATTATTTTTATTTAGAATGAAAAAAAAATAGTGTAAACAAATTTTTCCCTGAATTTAATTTTTTCTTTTCCTTTCTCTCTCTTTCCTCTCCTTCTCTCTTCTCCTCTCCCTCTCCCCATTGCATCTCCCTTTACCAGTGGAGCTAATTTGGAATAGAAGTCATGAGTTTGGACTCTGGAGTTAGACAATCCAAATTTGGCTGCCACTAGCTTTGTAATTCTGGGAAACCTCTTAGCCCCTCAATGTATCTGTTTCTTCTGAGATAAAGATGATATTATTATATCCCTTGAAGTTGCTGTGATGATCATGTACGATGTTTTGTGCCTGGCCTATAGTAAACACTTGATAAATGTTAGCTACTGTATATTACTAACATGTTGTGGTCATAGAGCATGAGAAACATCAAGAACATTGATTTGAAGAAAGAAAAAAATGAGGAAAAAGCTCATAAGAGCAACCACATTGCTACAGATGATGACAAAACTATTGCAAGGGATCTTGAAACTTTACAAATTAGATACACAGGGAAAAAGTGAGAAGTAAGAAAAATATATAATTTTGGTCAAGGAAATAAGAATAAGATTGTTGTATTAAGTGAATAAAAATTAGTTTAGGCCATAAGGCACAACAAGGGAATTTTTCTAATCATGAACAGCATTTATATTGGTGAGACAGATTTAGGAGATGACATTTCTTTGAATTATATGGGAGATCAGAAAAATTTTGAGTTTAACCAACTAAATCATTTTACAGGTGAAGAGACTGGGGTTCCAGGAGATTAAGCAACTCGCCTAAGGTTGCACATCTGGTGGCAGAGTTAGATCAGAACCATGGATCTCCCTGATTGGACCCCAGTGGGTCATCCTACTTGAGCACACAGCTTTTGAAATGTGACAAGATCAAAAGGCCCAGAGAACTTTCATGCTAGAAGGAGAACAATTTTGCATTCACATCAGGGCTCATTGTTCACACCTGGAATCCAAAGCATCTGAAAACAGATATCATTATTCCTGTTTTACAAATGGAAAAATCTGAGCAAGGATAGGCTTTAGGCCGACTGGCTTTGTTGCCCAGCTTCAGGCTCCATAAATACACTCATCCTGCCCATGCAAGCTGGTATGTCAACCTCCTGCAGGTGTCTGTGGCTGATTCTGGGACGCCTTCTAGCTTGCTTTCCATTGTCCACTTCTATTATATATTCCGTGGTCATTGTCTCCTCCCTTCTACATGTAAAACTTACAAACGACAAGTATTTTTTTTTCATTCATAAGCAAATCTCCAACATCTTGAGCAGTACTCAGGTATTTGACTATCAGTGGATATTTCTTGAACAAATGAACAAAAAATTGGCATTCTGGTTTTCTCCAGCTAGACGTTGAGATTGGCAGATGAATTTTGGGCCGTGTGTCTAAGCTCTGAGTTTGAGACCTCTACCATATGTTGGCCAGTTCCGTGCTTTGCAACTTTGGGTAAAACCAGCCTGCCCTGGATTCCAGGACACAACCTGCTGAGCACATTTCTTGCTCCACCCAAGACTGACAAGAGATCCTGGGCCCTGTATGCTCCTGCAGACAGTTGGAATTGGTGTGAACAGTTACTACAACACCTATTGATTGAAGAAATTGTTTTCTGACTTAATTGTTGGACCAACATTTGTAAGGGACGTGATCTTTATCACAGAAGGAAGTAGATGCAGCTTTTGTGGCTTTAGGCAGGTTCCATCTAGTTCTATACCTGTTTCCCCGGTGAACCATTCTGCCTTGCGTTTGTTTCTACGCTTGTTGGGAAGGCAAAGTGTGTGGGTCACCAATGGCTCTTTAGAAAAGAGAGAGGACCAATATGACTTTCCCTTCTTCTGCCTGGCCCCCACTAAAGTGTCAAATAATCCTATAGGTCACCAGGCTATCAGCCTAAAACAGGAAGTCTCAAGAAATGTTTTGTGAATAGCTTATTATCAGAGGAAATGTCAGCTGGGTCAGGAGCATTGTTCCTCTAGTGGACCGGGTATGAGGGATTTAATTAGGATGAATAGTTGAAGCCAGACAAAGATGGTTTTTCCTTGGGGACCCATGTACTCTGTTAAAACGCAAAAACAGAAATGCTTATGTAATGACTTTCTTCCTAAAAAATTCAGATCACTTCAAAAATTCCCTTTAATTGTATTCTCACCACAATCTGAAGATTAGTAAACTTATGCTACAAATATGTTTTTAGGGCAGTTACACGTATGCCCATAATTCCTCTTATAGCAACCTATAGTCGTTAGTGTTACAGAAAGTTCCGCACATGTCCCCAAGGCTGGATCAGCATGAGGACAAGTGGTTTGAGGAGAAGGAATGAGGAATCTTATTAATTTGCCTGCAAATGAGGAGGATGGCAGATTCCCGTCTCAAAGTACCAGTGTCGCCCTTCTGAGCAGAAGTACAGAGCTTTTAAAGGTTCTGATCAATCCCATCTTTGGCTAAAACAATCTCTTGACCTCCACCCGGATTAATCCCATCTTCAGCTAAAATGATCTCATGACCTCTGCCCAAACAATCCCTAGAGCTATCGCCTGTGGCACAAAGAACAAAAGACATTCCTTGCCCCTCCTGACCACTGGCCTGAGGCAGTGATGCAGGTTCCAGCTCTCTAAATGGAGTGGGGGATGGTTTAAAGAAACATAAAACATTTTAGCCATTTTTTCAAGCCATTTCTTCTGTTACATGTTCCTACAACTTATATTTTTCAATTTCAATATTTAAGCACTGGTCATTTCCATTTATTTTGTCTTGTATGCAGAAATTTGATTTTAAAATCTTTTATTATATGAGTTTGCATCTTTCAGTCATTTCTGCTTTATGAAAGTAGATGCCATGCTATTTGGTACATAGATATTTGTAACTGTCATATCTTCATTGTGAATTGGAATCTAACATTAGCATTATCCAATAGAACTTTCTGTGATAATGGGAATGTTCTCTGCATGAATTCATTTAATTAAATAAAATTAAAAACTCAGTTTCTTGGTCACATTAACTCCATTTCAAATGCTTGGTAGTC
Source organism: Cheirogaleus medius (assembly GCA_008086735.1). NCBI lineage: Eukaryota > Metazoa > Chordata > Mammalia > Primates > Cheirogaleidae > Cheirogaleus > Cheirogaleus medius. Next base: position 147,171,348 of record VBSM01002608.1, read on the forward strand.
GCATGGTGAAAAGTGGCTACTGAATGGAACAGCATGGATATATAGTATCCTCTTTGTTTTGTTTAATGCTTTTTGGCTTGAATTCCACTTTGTCTGATATCAAAGGCTTGACCCCTGCTTGCTTTTGGCTTACTTTTAACTGGCACAACTTTGCCTAACCTTTTCTTTTTAACCTTTCTGAATCACTTCGTTTTAGGCAAGTCTTTTGTATAGAACATAGAGTTGAATTCTGCTTTTATCTTAGGTTAGTTAAGCCTGTCTACATTTATTTATATAATCTCTATGTTTGATCACATTTCTTTCATTTTTTAGTACATATTATAAATATTAGTAATCCTCTGTCTTCTTAGAAAATGTCTAGTGGTTTCAAACTCCAAGCAAAATAAAATTGGCTTGCATCTTTTTTCTTCTCTCATCTCTCCTCCACTTTCCAATTTTAGTCAATAACATTATCTTTCACAATGTTTATCTTCGCAGTCTTAGACTTCTATAATTATGTTTGTCAACGCTAAATGATATCATCTGACTCTCTCCTACTCGTGATACAATGTATGTTCTTAGTCTACTTAGTCCATTCCCTCCCCACTTTTTCCTCTGACATTGTATTGTAAAAATTTCCAGACCTATAGCAAAGTTGAAAGAATTTTAGAGTGAATATCTGTCTACCCACCACTATACACTACTTACTTTATCAATATGTATCCATCTGTTAATCCATCTCATTTTTGTGTATTTCAAAGTAAATTGCTAATAGGACATTTACCCTCAAATGTTTCAGAATGCATACCATTAATTAAATATTTGTTTAAAGTATTTTTGATGTAAAATTTACGTACTGTAAGTCAACCAAACCTTAAGTGTACCTTTGCTAGCTTTGAAAAATGGATACACCCATGTAACCCAAACCTCTGACAAGATATAGCATTGCCAGAAAGTTCTATCATGTTCCTTCCTAATCAGTTCCTACTTCCACCATAAATTATATTCTACCTGCTTTAGAACTTCACAGAAATAGAATCATGTAGTATATATTCTTTTGTGTAAGGTTTCTTTCACTCAGGCATAATATTTTTGAGATTCATCCATGTGGTTGTTTGTAACAGTAATTTAGTCCTATTATCTGTTTGGTAGCATTTCATTGTAAGAACATATGGCAGTTTGTTGCATATTGTCTTATTAATGGACAACTTGGACTATTCCCAGTTTGGGGCTATTATGAATAAAGCTTCTGTAATATTGTTGTACAAGTGTTTTATGAACTATGTTTTTATTTCTTTTTGGTCAATACCTAGGAGAATTACTGGGTCATTGGGAGGTATAAGTTTACTTTATAAGAAACTTTGGGACTATTTCCCAAACTAGTGCCATTTTATGTCCATGCTGCCAATGGATAAGAGTGCTGGTTTCTCCACATCATCAACATTTGGTGTTGTCAATCTTTTAAAATTATAGCCATTGTAGTAGATGTGTAGTAGTATCTTATTGTGGTTTTAATTTTAATTTCCCTGATGACTAATAATGTTGAGCACTCTTCATTTCCTTATTGGGTATTTGCATATATTATTTTATGAAGTGTGTACTATAATTGTTCTGATTTTAAAATTAGATTATTAATTTTATTATCAAGTTTTAAATTTATTTGCTGATTTGTTCTGTATACTAGATACTGGTAATTTGCCAGATATACGTTTTGTGAATATTTTCTTCTAGTCTGTGGCTTGCTCATTCATTTTTACAACAGTATCTTTTGATAAGCAGACATTTTTAGTTTGATGTTTAATTGATCATTTAAAAATTTATATGGTTATTGCTTTCAGTGACTTGTCTAAGAAACTTTTGCCTACCTCTAAGTCACCAAGACAAGTTATTATGTTGTCCTCTAAATGCTTTATTGTTTTAGCTTTTACATTTTGGTCTCTGATCCATCTTCTCTCCCTTTTTCTCTCATATTTTGTTAGATGAGTTAGTTCTACAATAACAGAACATATAGTAGCATTTGCATATTATTTTTTCACCCTTATCTCCAAATTCATTGTATTTCCCCAGTCAGCTCTTGGTTGGGTGAAGCCTGTTCTTTAGTCGGTCCCTTGGAAAAGATGTATGGGTACAATATTCTCTGATGTCTTGCAGGTTCAACACTGCTTTTCTTAGCCTCGATACTTGAGGGATATTTGGGTTGATAAAATACCCTTGCTCACACTCTCTTGCTTTGATTAATGTATTAAATATTAATTACTTTTCATTGCTTATTATTTTTCCAAAGAGATTTCAATTATATAGGCACTGGAAGAGATATTTACTTATTTTAAACTATTTTCTGACAATATGTATATAACCATTTCACCTTAAAAATATCTTTAGGTTCATGTAAAGGGCTGCCTTGTGGATTTCTTGAGGGACAATAGAGACTTCTCAGTAAAACTGAGTTTCTGTGAGCTTTGAATTTGTGTGCACTGGTGAAAGCAAGTAATAAATGTAAGGCACTATGCAAATATATGCAACAATAATAATAATACTATATGCTACTTTTATAGTGAGAGGATTTTTAAAAATTTTTTTTATTTCAGCATATTACAGGAGCACAAATGTTTAGGTTACATATATTGCCTTTGCCCCACCTGAGTCAGAGCTTCAAGCATGTCCATCCCCCAGACAGTGCGCACCACACCCATTAGATGTATATATACCCATCCCCTCCTCCTCCCCATCTGCTCCACACCTGATGAATGTTATTTCTATATGTGCACTTAAGTGTTGATCAGTTAATACCAATTAGATGGTGATATAGTGAGAGGATTATCTCTAAGAAGTCAGAAGGGGACAAGGCTAGCATTCTAAATCTAGAATTACTAGGAATAATTTACTAAGTTGATATCCTAAAATTTAGATAACTTAGTTTCTCATATAAACTTGGGACCCAGATATGAATTAAATCCCAATTACTGACTCTTAGGAAACCTTTGAGTAATTAATTACAAGATGGATGACAAAGCTTAATTCATGGGATATGCATTTCATTTCCAATTAAATCTTTCTACATTTGATCCTTTTTTACACAGCAAGTCCATGTAGAAGTAATGAGGAATCCATTATCTCAAAATACATTAAAGATTTTTAAAAAATTGACCAGGCACAGTGGCTCCTGCCTGTACTCCTAGCACTTTGGGAGGCAGAAGCAGGAGGACTGGTTGAGGCCAGGAGTTTGAGACTAGACTGGGCAACACAGTGAGACCCCATCTCTAAAAAAAATAAAAATAATTTTTTTTTTATATTAGCCAGGTGTGGTGGCATGTGCCTGTAGTACTAAGTTCTTGGGAGATTGAAAGAGGATAGAGCCCAAGGGTTTGAAGTTATAATGAACTGTGATCACACCAGTGTACTCCAGCCTGGGTGACAGAGTGAGACCCTGTCTCTTAAAAAAAAAGATTTTTAAAAATATCTTAAGAATAAGCAAACACAGACCCTAGCATCCAATCTAACTCAGTTAATATGAGATAATCCATGGATTCACTATTCTTCTCTGTGTAATATGAACATCATGATATGGTTTCTAAACACACATCACCCTGATATAAAAATCAAATTATGAACAAAAACAGAAGGAAGTGAAAAAGAAATATGTAACTTACAAGATGCCAGAATTCTTAAATATTAACAAAAATAAAAATGCAGCTACTTGTATATAAAATATTGAGTTTATGTAATACCACATTGCTAGCTGATGACCAAAGAACAAGAATAGGGGATTTTGTACCTTTCACGTGAGGACAAGGCCTGAGTTTCTTGTGAAGACAGTTAATCTCTGTTCATTGGGGTAACAGGTAACTAAATGAAATCTTTGACTTCTACGGAATTTTTATTTCAAATCTATATATTGAGTGTTTCTTCTTATAAAAGTGATACATGCTTCTAAAATATAAAAATACTATTGTACATAAAACAGAGAGTGAAAGCACTCTACTCCTCTTGCTGCTGATCTCACACAACAGAGAAATCACTAATGTTAATAACTTAGTGCTACAGACATTGTACAAATATAATATGTAAATTATATATTATAAATTTATCAATTACATAGTATATAAATATACCTTTTTTGGAAGAATGGAATTTGTAACTTTTTTTCATTTAACATCTCTTGGACATATTTCCATGTTAGTGCATATAGATCTACCTTCTCCTTTTAAATGGACTGATAGTATCTGGTATGCCATTGTATGAATGAGCCTTTACTGAGTTAATGAATCCTCTGCTGGTGAGTGGATAGTGAAGTTGTTCCAGTTGTTTGATACTATAAATTGCAATATAATAGCATTCTTGTATATATGTGTTTATTTACTATGACAATTTTTATATATATTTTTAGAAGTGAAATTTTGAGATGAAAGGAATGACCGTTTTCAATTTTGATACATAATGCTAAATCATGCTTATGAGTTGTTATAAACCTCAGGACTTTCCTTGGTGTGGAAGATGACCAATAAATATAAGGTCTTAGGGCAATATTAAAATTAATGTGTACTGGACTGAAGGTTTCACCAGGAAAAAAATAAAAAAGTAAAATTAATGTGTGTTAAGTCATTTTTGTTATGAGAGAGGAAATAGAACTGATGAGAGAAGTCAAGGTTTATGCAACATGCAGAGGTAATGAAATGGTAGGGATACCCCTCACCTTTTTTATAAAATGGGATTGAGAGTACTTATCTCATAGGGCTGTTTTAATAATTAAATGAAATAACAGTTATAAAACCCTTAGTCTAGTACCTGGCACAGAGGAGGTGCTCAGTAAACTATTACTGCTATTTCTGTAAAGAGAATTTATTTGTTCTCATAATAGAAACTTCTTTGAGCTTTTGTGATCATATTTTTAAAAACTCCTTTTGGCTTTTACTTTTATCAAGTATGAGACCATTAGTAACTAGACTTTAAGATTTTTAATTACAGGCAGTCCTGGAGTTATGGACAACTTGAATTACAGGCTTCCATACTTACAAACGGGCTCCCAAGGCTCCCCGTAAGGATAATTTATAATTAAATAATTAAATTAATAATTTGGGAACTAGTCTCTTCCGTGCATGCAAAAAATCCTGCATGGCCTAAGCAGTGTGTTGGTGCAGCATCTTTATGCTCGTGGCTAGTCTCATTGTTTATAAGATCACTTATGCGCAGCATCAGTTTTGCCTTAACTTTTTTATTGATGTTGTGAGTCTGTGTTTACCGTTATGACCATCCCCCAAAGCAAAAGTCCACTGCAAGTCCAGGAGTCCAGGTGAGCCTGCAGCAAAGAGAAAGGTGCTTATGATGGAAACAAAAGTAGAAATAATTAAGCGTTAGGAAAAAGGCAATATATGTAACCTAAACATTTGTACCCCGTAATATGCTGAAATAAAAATGATAATAATAATATAAAAAATATACATATAAAAAAATAAAATAAAGGATAGAATGAAAATAATGGAGGACGTGAAAGGCAGTGCTCTAATGAAAGCATAGTTATTATTAAGCAGTACAGTAGATTAATTATTGAAATGGAAAAGTTGTTATTGATTTGATTAGAAGATCAAAATAAGTGTAACATTCCTATTAGCCTAAAGTTGATGCAACATTAGGTGAGTGTTAACCTCTAATAGTCTTTTTTGAAATTTCACCTATCTCCTACCTAAACTTTTTGTATGGGTTTGTTTTTATGTTTTGTTTGAATTGAAAGAAAGAGCACAATAGTTTTTGTAACTTATTATTACAGCAGAAGGGTATTATTATTATTACAGTATTACACTATATTATTAATACTGCATATAAGCCATTATAGTATTGTTATTATTAATTTTACTGCATATGTGCTGTTCAACAGGCATCTGAGTTATAGACAAATGGTGACCTAAAGACATTTTCAGGAATATATCTCATCTGCAATCTGGGAACGACCTGTATTTCGTATTATTTAGTATGAACAAGAGAAAGTCGTAAGGTCTTTAAAAATGAGGGGTCAAATTTTATGCTACAGGTATGGGCAACTAAGAGTTGCTAAGTCAAGGCAGGAAGTCAGGGCCAGGGGCATCTGCCATAGGCCAAGGGCCAGTGCCTACAGGGTGAGAGTTACCAGCACAAGCTCAGTTGTCAGGAAGTGAAAGCAGGCCAAGAGTCAACAAGCAAGATGACTCACAGGTAACAGGACACCCAAATGTCAGGAGCCATAGATGCGAGGACCCTGGCTCCACAACCCCAGCCAGGCTCCACTCCAGAACAGGCTCAGACCAAGGCACGATCCAAAGTTCTGAAACTCAAGGTAGCCAGCCAGGGACCCAGGGGGACCAAAGCACATCCCCATGCCAAGGGGACTTGGCTGATAGCTGCTTCTGGGTTTTTACAGGCTTGAGTGTGTCAGAAGCCAACTACAGAAGAGCTTGTCTGGGTCCTCCAGGTGCAAGTAGGTGAATGGGGCAGCAGAAAGTTAGGTCAAATATGGAAGAAAGAAGAAATGAACTTTCTATGACAGTTGCAGCACACTGTGATGGAACCCTTCTACAGCAAAGCATTAGAAAAGCGGCACATGGTTGTATTATCAAGCCTCACATCTGCTATCAGCCCTTGGGAAATGGAATTTTGCTATATTCTTTCCCTTGGGTTTCTAAAACAATTATCTAAGATTTTGGCTAGGCATAGTGGCTCATGCCTGTACTCCCAGCGCTTTGGGAGCCCGAAATGGGAGGATCACTTGAGGCCAGGTAGCTCGAGAACAGCCTGGGCAACATAGCAAGACCCTATCTCTATAAAAATTTTAAAAATTAGCTGGGTGTGGTGGCACGCACCTGTAGTCCTAGCTAATGCAGGAGGCTGAGGTGGGAGGATCGCTTGAGCTAGGAGTTCAAGGCTGCAGTGAGCTATGATCATGCCACTGCACTCCAGCCTGGGTGACAGAGTGAGATCTTGTCTCCAAAACAAACAAACAAACAAAAACCAAAAGCTTTGGTAAGATTAAAGTAATTTAAGTAATTATGGCACTCGGATGTCCATCATATGTTCTGTCTGTGTGTCATCTTCATCTCTATTTCTTCTTAGAAGAGTTTGGGTGTGATGCTGGAGGAAGACATTGCTGTGTGCAATGGGGACAGGGACATGGGAAGGACCATAGAAGCATTGCTCTTACACTTGGAACCATGATATATCTATGGAAGTGCAAATAGCTGTCTTAGGCCCTTTCCCTAGAAAACAGTCCGTGGGGCTATACCTCAAAACACTTTATTGGGAATATAATCCCATGAAGCAGGAGGGAGGCCAGGGAAAAATAAGAGAATATATATAATAAAAGTGGATTATGAAGCTGACCACAGCTTGATGACAAGCACAGTTGATTGCTTGGCCTTGCAGGATGTTTTCAGAGAGATGATATGATGCTGTTACATCTCCCTTCTGGAGGTGTAAGGAAGAATTATCCTCTGGCTTTCATTTCCAATTGATCAAAGCTGCTTCACAGGGCATTACTCCCCCTCACTTCCAGGTTGCACCGCCTGGTCCCTCCATCAGCTGTTGGGGAGACTGAATCCAAGATAGCAACTGTGGTATCTGCAGCATAAGCCACAGTCCTCAGGGCAAGCCAGTGAGTAGGCCTGAGTCAGTGGCACTTCCCACATGCTTGCCTGCAACTTGCAACCTCGAAGGCCCCCTAGGTGGGTGCCCAGTGGGTTCCACAGCATCAGTTAGCTGAAAACTCCAGCATCTCCTGCCCCAGCAGCCACAGGGAAGTCCAGGCCAAATGCTGGCTGGTCATGCCCACAGGTGTCATGAGGGACCACGGCATTGCCCGATGCCACAGCCACAGGAACAGCACAAGCTGCCGCTTAGGGCCACCTTAGCCAGAATGCAAAGCACATGTCTGAACTGGGGTAGCTCATCAACTGAGCCAGTCCTATGACGTTTACATGTTTCTGATTATATAATAATAACTAACAGCATTGAGCACTTGTACTCAAAATTCTTTATATATAATCTCATGTATGCATCTCATTTAATATACAGTCATACATTACTTAACGACGGGGTATGTTCTGAAAAATGCCTTGTAAGGTGATTTCATCCTTGTGTGAACATCACGGAGTGTGCTTATTCAGCCTTAGATGGTCTAGCCTACTACGCAGCCAGGCCGCATGGTATAGCCTATTGCTCCCAGGCTGGATGGTGTGTTACTGCACTGAATACTGTAGGCCAGTTGTAACCCAATGGTAAGCACTTGTGTATCTAAACATATCTAAACAGAAAAGGTACAGTGAAAATATAGTGTCAAAGATAAAAAAAAATGGTCCACCTGTATAGGGCACTTACCGCCAATGGAGTTTGCAAGCCTGTAAGTTGCTCTGGGTAAGTCTGTGAGTGGTGAGTGAATGTCAAGGCCTAGGACATTACTGTACACTTTATAAACTACTGTAGACTTTATAAACACCCTCCACTTAGGCTACACTAAATTTATGAAATAACTTTTCTTTCTTCAATAATAAATTAACTTTTTTACTTTACGCACTTTTTAATTTCTTTAACTTTTTGACTCTTTTATAATAACACTTCGTTTAAAACACACATTGTACAGTTGTGCAAAAGTATTTTCTTTATATCCTTATTCTATAAGCTTTTTTCTGTTTAAAACTTTTTTATTTTTTACTTTTAAAACTTTTTTGCTAGAAATTAGGATGTGAAGACACACATTAGCCTAGGCTACACAGGGTCAGGATCATCAATGCCACTCCACTGTCTTCCACCCCCACCTCTTGTCCCACTGGAAGTTTTTCTGGGGCAATGACACGCATGGAGTTATCACATCCTGTGATAACAATGCCTTCTTCTGGAACTCCTCCTGAAGGACCACCACACACACACACACACACACACACACACACGAGTAACGCAATACGCTACAACATTACAGTGGTTATGACATCACTACGTGAAAGGAACTTTTCAGCTCCATTATAATCTTATGGGACCACTGTCATGTATGCAGTCCCTTGTTGAACGAAACATCATGTGACGCATAAGTGTCTATTATTTTATATTCTATTTTTTCTATTTAACTTTTTATGGTGAGGTTTTCCCTATCTCATTCAATATTCTTCAAAAGCATTTTTTCACTGTCAACAACGTATTGCACAATATGGATGCATAGTAATTTATTTCACTTTCCCATATTATTGAACATGTTGCTTGTAATTGTTTTCTCTCATAAGTCATTCAATGTGTCTAAGTCAGATTTGGCCGCTAATCTATGTTATTAAAACAAACCGTCAAATCTCATTGGTTTAAAATAACAGAGATTTATTTTTCACTCATGTATGAGGTTAGCAAAGGACCTCATAGTCATATTGAGACCAAGTCAGAACAGCTGCCGTCTCAAATGTCATCGGTCACTGCGCCAAAGGGAAAAGATAGCTCTGGAGAGATTCACGTCGGCAATTAAATGTATCCTAGAAGTGACACATGCCACTTCTGACCTCTGGTCAGATCTAGTTGCAAGGTCCCATCCAACCACAAAAGGGCCAGGAGGGTAAGAGAATCAGATATGGCAAATCTTACTAAGGAGTACAACATTGCAAACATCCTTGTACATAAATCTTGTTTTGCTACTTACTTCCTTAAACATTTTTATAGAAAAATTGTTATAATCATATAAACATTTTCATGTTATGGATTCATGCCCTAGAGTTTTATATTTTGGCTCTCAGACTCATACTTACGCTTTTTATACTCTCCTCTATATATAGGGGCTAGGAGCCTGCAAACTACATTTCCCAGACGCTTTGCCCACTGAGTTCCAGTTAGACAGTGCTAGTGCGAGAGTCAGTAACAGGAAGGAGGAAGGCAGAAACTATTTTTGTCCTGCTTCTGGCATCATCAGCAGCCCTGGGGGACAATTGCAGGTGATTGCAGGCTCCAGCAGCTACAAGGTCAGAAATGTCAACAGGATTATGGTCTCCTGGCTCTCTGCCATGGGCCAGTGGTGGCGCTTGTGGGCTTTGGGTGACGCTACCTTCTCCGTTTTGCTACTCCAGCCCAAGGGGTAGAGTTAGTTTGTTGCAATTGATGACTTCTAGGTAGCATCATCTTCCCACTTTGGTTCCTCCAACCCTTCTAATAATTTTCTAATCGATCCCTGTACGAAATCTCCTCTGTCTACAATGACTGACTAGACATCAACTGATATAGTATATATTGCCAAATCACCCTCTAAAAATTTTGTAACAATTTATACTCAGTCCCAAAGTACTTGAAAGTACCTCTTCCTTTTAACCTTCACCATAAGAAATACATTTGGTATTATTATATAAAAATTACCATCCAATTTGAGAAGCACTGTATATCTCATAGTTTTAAATTTTTTTCACTTTAGCATATATCAAGATTTATTACAAAACTATAGTAATAAATACAGTGTGGTGTTCATGTACGGATGGACAAATAGACACATGGAACAGTACAGTAGAGTCCAGAAACAGACACATATATGTAAGGCCATATAATTCATGACAGAAGTGACACTACAAAGAGGTGGGGAATGAACAGTCAAAAAACAGTGCTGAGGTGACTGACTCCCTGGGTGGAAAAAAAAAAAGAAAGAAATTTGACCCCATCTCATATCAGACACAGAAATCCACTTCAGGTAGAGAGCAGGCCGTCAATAAGAAAATAAGAAAGGAAAAAAAAAGAAAAGAAAAGAAAATAAGAAAGGAAAACTATAAAGCTTTAAGTATCTAATATCTTCGTGATCTCTTTAGTTTATAGTTCCTGGTTTACTATTGAGGCTGAACTTTTTCTCTTTTTTGGAAACAAGGTCTTGCTCTGTCACCCAGGCTGGAGGGTAGTGGTGTAATCATAGCTTGCTGCAGCCTCGAACTCATGGGCTCAGATGATCCTTCCACCTCAGCCTCCCAAGTAGCTGGGACTATTGGCATGTGCCAGTGTACTGGCTAATTTTTTTATTTTTTGTAGAGACCGAGTCTCACTATGTTGCCCAGGCTGGTCTTGAACACCTGGCCTGAAGTGATCTTTTCCCCTTGGCTTCCCAAAGTCATGGGATCACAGGTGTAAGCCACAGCGCGCAGCCAGGATTGCACTTTTAATGTATTTATCAGCTATTTGTTCTTTCACGAACTGATTGTTCATGATCTTCTCCTACTTTAGGGCTATATCTATTTTTCACTGATTTATAAAAGTTTTCTTCTTTCTTTCTTTTTTTTGTCAACTCCTTGGTCAATTTGCATGTAAAAGTTTTTATATGTTAAGGATTTTCATCTTTTGTCTCTTATTTATGTTTCAAATATAATCCCAGTTTGTCATTTGCTTTTAAATACTGTTTATAATGTTTTACAACATAAATTATGTTTTCAAACCTTAAATCAGTTCCTCTAATTATTTACTAGCATATAATTTCTGCTTTGGGATTGGATTTTAAAGACCTAATTAAGGTTTAAAAATGTCCTCCATAAAAATATAATTTTAACCTAAAGCTATGTAGGGCCTAACAGACAATAAAATTAGAGATTCATGACTTCATAAAATGATTTCATTATTTCTTCTTTTCATACCTCTCCTTATCTGGATAACAAGGGCTGTACAAAGGGCAAAGAGGATCATACAGTCTTGCTTTACGCTAGTAAAGTGGGAAGCTCCCCGCAGAATGAGGGTTCTTCTACTGGGCAGTGAGCCTTACATACAATTCCAGGGGAACGTGATCCCTGGAGCTGCTCTCCTGTGGGGATAGTTGTGACATGAGAAATAATGCCAGAAGCTCAGACCTCCAGCGCCCGCTGTCTGGTCTTCCATCTTTGCCGGTGCAGCCTCCTCTCTCATCTCTGTATTCTGGGCCTCCTGTCTTGAAAAGAGGCTTTCAGTTAACATACAGATCCTTCTCTGGACACTACCTCACATCTCAAATGATGCTCCACATTTTTAGCTAATCCTTTTTTCTGCCTTTCTTTTAGGTGGTTTAAGGAGATGAAATTATGTGCTGGATAGATATGTATCTACAATTTACAGAATTTTATTTTATTTTTTCTAGAAGCAACACATTCCACACCTATGCATTTTATAGAATTTTATACATAAATAAATTCTACTCAATAATATTCCACTGGAAGATGAGTCATTTTCTCTTTTGTGTTGATTTTTTTTAGCTCTTCTTATTTTAATTTATTTTTGGTTACTTATTATTTTATTTTCTAAGAGATTACTTTTCCATCCCCAGATCAGAAAACCACTGATCTATCTTTTCTGTTAGCTGAGAGATAGTGGCTTTCACTGTGAGCAGCGAATAGGGGTTGAGGCTGAAGGAAAATGTAGCAAACAGCAGAATGGGATACCGGAACTAACGTATTTGCCACTTTTCCTTTTCTGAAGCTTTTTCCTTTTTCATTATGAAAAGCATAATTTCCCAATAGTCTGTTTCCCTCCTGGAGACTATTCTGTGCACTCAGGAAGAAAATAGGATCCTGGACAAGGTGGCCATAGTTTTATGCTTCCCAGTAGCAGATACTCCACTTCCTTAGCTCTAGCCCTCTAGCCCCAGGACTGGCAGTTTTTTTCTGTAAAAGGCCAGGGAGTAAATCTTCTAGGCTTTGCAAGCCCTATAGTCTCTGTCACAACTACTCAATGCTGCTGCTGCAGTGGGCAGTAATTTACACTATTGAGAATGATCCAACAAACCTTTATTTAAAAAAAAACCCATAAAAACTGTAGACTCTTGCTCTAACCTCAGTGCTACCGAAGAGGGTAAGTGAGATTTGCAAACTGTTCAATTTTTGAGACTTAACTTTTGTGTAAGTTAGGCATGCTGACCAATTTGAACCTCACAAGTTGGTTTAGTTTGGTGAGGTCGCTGTGACTGGTATCGTCTGTGCTTTGTTCTTCTTCCTTACAGAGTCAGGTCACCATCATTCAGGTGTGTGGGGAGTGTCTGTGGCTGGTGGGAACTGCAGTACCATTTTGTCTGGGAGGTGAAGTGGAAAGCAGTCGTGAAGCAGGTCAAAGGCCTCACCTGAGAAGCCACGGATTGCTTTGGCCCACAGACAGAACATTCATTATCACAGGCTGAGGCTGTCAGATTTCTACTGCCTCGGAAATGTGTCTGTTCTCTTGATGTTCTTTAGGAAACACTAGCTATTCCCTGACATGCTGTCGTAGCCAGTTCCCTTCCCCTCTTTTAAGTACTGTACATTAGTACTGTACAAGTACATTTCATTTTTTATAAAAGAAATATGGTGTACTGCTTCATTTGACCTTTTTTATCCATTGTTCAAAGCACATTATAAGAGTATCTACATTCTTTTGTACTTTAAATTATCTTTACTCTTAATCTTTTTAATACACATCTAGTGGGGAAGAGGCATACAGGTAACCTAAGAATGCTGAGATTTTTAAAAAATTATTTTGAAGTGTAAGAATTGGATTCAAGATCAATGCCAAATGAATAAAGCTTAAGTCTTCTTATCTCTTATTTATAGGTTATAATAGCTGCTCAGTAATGTTTGGGGATGGGGAATAGGTCAAATAGACATGAGAAATGCTAGAAAAATAAAAGATCAACAAGATACATTTTTTTTTAAAATATGATCTCAGGTCTCCACAATCCTTTTAAAATTCTTTCTTCCCCTAAGTGATTCAAAGAGCAAATCAATGAATAGACTCTATGCATCTTCTAGTCCTTCCTCTTTCCTCCCATTTTTCTTTCTAAAAACCCAATTTTAAGAAATGGCCCACAGAATTAATAGAGTAAAATAAGCATAATTTATTTTCTCATTTCAGGGAATTGATATTAAAAGGCAGTAGACTGACACTAGGAATTTCATTACAGCTTCATGCTTTGAAATCTTGCTTATATCTACCATGTTAGGGTGAACATTTGCCACCTTTTATTTGCCTCGACTCAGGGAAGTTCAGAGAAACATAGGAAATACTAAAGGGTATGTTTTCTTGGAGAGGTAGGTGAGCACAGAGCATTTTTATCAACTGGACACTTGGTTCAAGCTTACCACAACCAAGCCTAGGCTGGCATTCCAGCAAGTCTGGCCAACTGGGCCCAGGTAGGGGCTAGGTGCATGATGTTCTGAGGTGTCTCCTTGAAGAAAACTCATCCTGAGAGTAGACAGAGCCAGGACAAACTCTCTAAAGTAAATCTCAGAGTGATAGGGAAGGCATGCTTCTGAGTACCAAGAAATATGTGTGACTCAAAGCATTCCTGACCCAGCTCCATAGATTCATGTCTGGCCCTCAGGATTGGAAAGGTATAAAGGTACAAAAGTACAAAAATTCAAAGAATTGTTTATTAGCAATTTTCTAAGACAAGTGGGTACAATAGATTATAGAACAAAAGACAAAGAGGCATCTCCTGCCACCTCCCCACAGACTACATTGTCCTTTTAGAAGCTTGTGGGCTGCTATGTGTCAGTGGCTATGCTGAGCAAGAAGTCCTGGTTGTTGATGGAAGTGGCAGGGACTTGGCGGAGGTGCTGCTGCCCATCAGGATGGACAACAGCTCAGAGCTGCTGCAGTGGCACACACTAGGCATGGTAGGGCCATAGGGGACGCACCTGTGGGGTCCAGAAACATGTGTAGCATTCTGTCTTTAGCCGTGGCACTTGTGTCTTGCCCATGTACTACTGGTGTCCAGCAGAAGCTGAAGTCCCTGGCAGGAACCTGGTAGACAGAAGAAGGAGGACCTGAAAAGACTTGATTCTAAGAACATGTGAGGCATCCCCCTGGCTGAAGGTGAGAGCAGACATGGTATGAGCTTAAAGCCTACATGAGCCAGTGTCTTAGTCTGCTTTCTGTTGCTTATAACAGAATGTCTGAAACTGGATAATTTATAAAGAAAAATTTGTTTCTTATAGTTACGGAGTCTGGGAAGTTTAAGGTCAAGGGGCACATCTGGTGAAGGTCTTCTTGCTGGTACGACTCCACAGAGGGGGCTGAGTGTGCCAGTGTACTAGCTCAGGTCTCTCTTCCTCTTCTTATAAAGCCACCAATCTCACTCCCCTGATAACCCATCAATTTATTAATGCATTAATGTATTAATCCATCAATCCATGAATGGAGGGTAGAGCCCTCATGATCCAATCACTCCTTAAAGGCCTCACCTCTCAATACCACCACATTGAGGATTAAGTTTCAACATGAGCTTTGGAGGGGACATTTAGACCATAGCAGCCAGTAAGGGCAAGTACATTAAAACGTGGGCCATTATCATTAATATAATTTGATCCAGGGAGTTCTGGGGAAGCTTGCGTTATACTTAGAGTGTGGAACCTAGAAAGAATCAGAGTTGACAAGGAGCATAGATGTTCTGCAGGCCAACCTCCTTCCCAATGCAGGATTCTTTCTCTAGCATCCTTGGAAAGTCCTCTCAGCCTAAGTATGCTAATAGAGGGGAAGTCACAATCCTTATAGGTCTATAACACTGATGGGTAGATCTATTTATTTAAAATTTTAATGTCTGCTAGAAAATACCCAAATATCAGAAATGCTAAGTACATGCAGCAATTCCCAACCTTTTTGGCACCAGGGACTGGTTTCATGGAAGACAATTTTTCCATGGACTGGGGGCGATGCTTTCAGGATGATTCAAGTACATTACATTTATTGTGCAGTCAAAACTCTCTGCTAATAATAATCTGTATTTGCAGCCACTCCCCAAGCACTAGCATCACTGCCTCAGCTCCACCCCAGATCATCAGGCATTAGATCCTCATAAGGAACACACAACCCAGATCCCTCGCCTGTGCAGTTTATAATAGGGTTCGTGCTCCTATGAGAATCTAATGCCGCCACCGATCTGACAGGAGAGGGAGATTATGCGATGATGTAAGTGATGGAGAACAGCTGTAAATACAGATGAAGCTTCACTTGCTTGCCCTCTGCTCACCTCCTGCTGTGTGGCCCAGTTCCTAATAGGCCATGGACTGGTACCAGTCCACAGCCTGGGGGTTGGGGACCACAGCTCTATAGTATAAATATACACTATTATTAACTACTAGTGTAAAATGGGACCCATGAGAGAAAATGTGACTTTGGACGTATTTATACATGTGTTTATATGCATAAAAACTTATACATATATACATTATTATACAAATGCTTATATACAAGCATGTAGGATCTTATTAAACTTATGTATAATGCAATTTAAAAGACATGTTATTCTACCACTAATAGAAACAGTATTTGCTAAGATATTGTTAGCTGTCGTAACAAATAAACCTCTGAATCCCAGTGGTTTAACAATAAAAAGTTTATTTCTTGATAACTGGAAGACTAACATGGGTGTTCAAACTTGGTTTTCTTCCAAGCAGTGAATCAGGGACCTAACTTCTTTCCATTTTGTGGCTCCACCAGTTTGCAAGCTCACTCATGTGCATTAAGCCAGCATAGGGGGAAGAAATGGAGACTCTCCTGTGGGAGGGTTTCAAGGCTTAAGTCTAGAAAGGGTGTACATTGCTTCTGTCCACATCCCATTGGCTAGAAACCATTCACATGACCAGACTGAGCTGCAAGAGAGCCTGGGAAATGTAGTCCACTGTGTGGTCAGGAAGATGAGAACTCTCCTGTTGGGAGATAAGCTAGCAGTCTCAGCTACAGGTACCCACCTTTTTTGGCTTTAATAAAATCTCCCTCCAAAACACACGTTGTACATGCTGAAGTATAGTTCAGTCTTTCTCAGTTTTAACTAAAGCTTAAAAATTGTATATTCATGCATTAAGTATTTGCAAATAATGGTAGGTATCAGGCTGTGCCTAGTGGATTCCACTCAGCTCCTTAGCAGAGCCCACTTGAGGAGGGCAGATTCAGATTTTGTGGATCCTGAAGCTTGCATTAATATAATTTGGTGAGAACTGTTTAAGAAAAGGAATACAAAATTAACTATCAAAGTAATTATTTAGGACAAGAAAACATTTATAACAAATGATATATTTTTTAAAAAGGCAAATATCATGAGCATTATAAAATCCAGAAAAACAACATAATGTTTTTAAATAATTAACTTTCTAACACATCTCTACAATCTTTCCCCCTGCAGTTTCTTATATAAGCACTAAAATTTCAGAGCAATGCAAATGTTTTGTGCCGTGACTAAGTTTTAATATTCTCTGAACTGACAGCACTTCTTTTTTTGAGACAGAGTCTCACTCTGTTGCCTGGGCTGGAGTGCCGTGGTGTCAGCCTAGCTCACAGCAACCTCAAACTCCTGGGCTGAAGCAATCCTCTTTCCTCAGCCTCCCAAGTACCTGGGACTACAGGCATGTGCCACCATGCCTGACTACATTTTTCTATATATTTTTAGTTGTCCAGCTAATTTCTTTCTATTTTTAGTAGAGACAGGGTCTCACTGTTGCTCGGGCTGGTCTCGAATTCCTGAGCTCAAATGATCCACCCACCTTGGCCTCCCAGAGTGCTAGGATTACAGGTGTGAGCCACCATCCCCACCTGACAGCACTTTTTAGTATACATTGCATTGCCTCTCCCAGGGTCTTGTAAGGGCTTTTTGCAAGTGAGAGTCCCTGAAGCTTAAGTTTCCTTAATTTCATGGTAAATCTACCTCGGCACCAGATTCTACATGCAGGTTTAACCTTTCCCCATTTTCTATGACCAGTCATGACCTGAAAAAGGCCTGCTATTTCCCAGAAGATTACTCTAAACTTAACTTTTTTTCCTTCCTGGCTGAGTCTCTGGGTATTGCCTGCTTCCCGATCCCTCTTCACTGTGTTTTGCTCACCTGTGAGGTTAGAGAGCCCAGTAAACCAAGGTGCTATCGAGTCCATCACTGTTTTCCGAATACTTTGTTCTGCTGATGGGTTTGATATAGTTTCAATATCTGTAGTGTCCCCTTCCTTGGCCAGGCCCCATCCCCACACCAGGCTGATCTAATTCCAGTGGCAGGTCTTGTTGCAGGTCCTCCGTTCTCTCAATGTGCCCACCCTGTTAGACTTGGTTGGTGAGGCCTTGTCCAGCCTTCCCAGATACGGCTGTAAGAAGGTAGTGGTGGTGGTGCCTTAGGTGAATAATAGGTGCCTTATTCAATTTTTAGGATGTGGCTTGGGTTAGCCAGAAAAGACTCCCTGGATGGGAGACTTTCAAATGTCTTTCTCAATGGCAATAAAAATATTGGAGTAATTGGGAAAAGGCTGTATTAAGTATATGAATGGCTTGAGTCCAAGTCTCATGAAAAAGATTTATATGGTGGAGAAAGTCTTTTGGGAGCAAATCAAGAGAATAAAAGAATGGAGAAATAGATAAGAAAGTAGAAAATAATTATAGATGAGCAAAGAGACAAAATAAATAAAAAAATGTAAAGGAAAGTGGATAAAATAAGGCATGTATATACGGGGTTTGGGTAAGGAATAATATTTGAAAGCTGTTCTTGGGCCAAACGAATGAATACATGGATTTAAAAATCATACAACAGCATCAAATGGTGTGTCTTACCCACCATTTATTTTAAGACAGGTTTTTTCAAATTGTCAAAACAACCAATATGATAATGCAATTACCAAGCATGAAAAAGAAATATTTGTTATTCAAAGAATTACAGAGGCTAATTCGAAATTCCAAGGGTAGAAGGGAAAATACTATTATTCTATGAAACCAATCACAAGTAAATATGATTTTTCACAAATAATTTGATGCATGTATAACTACCATCATTAGCAAATAAAATATGTAGAAGTTATTAATTTGGAAATCTTTCTTTGCTCTTGACATTTTTGGAAGATGTAAATGCCATATTTCCTAAATAGCAGATCTTCAATTAAAGAATTTAATTTCAAAGAAGTAAATATGTTTTATTTTATTAGACACTGTGGATGAGTCTCTGCTTCCAGAGTCATTTAACATTTATTATTAAACACATATAAAAATCAATGCCTGCTTCATGGAGTATTGAAAGCCTAGTTTTTAGCTCATGTCACCCTTTGCCTATGGGAGACTATTTTAATAGAACAAACAGAAATAAATGGATCTTCGAAACAACTTATAGAATCAAACACATTCCACTTTATAAATCATTCATAGGTAGGACACCACCCATAACAGAGGCTTACAGTAGTCTCTCCTTTCTTTGAATACAAGAGTCTTTCCAAGTGCTATTGTTTCTCTATGCATTTTACTGGGAGATTTGGAGAGAAAATTTCAGTTTCTGTACCATTTCTTGGGTGCTAATGACGGAAGAAATGATCCCTGCTGCTTCTTAACTTTTGACTATTTTTATCCCATTCATGGAAGATTACTGAAGGAAGGAGTAAAATCTTATCAGGAATGGGAGGCTTTAGAGTCTTCTGATCTATTATTTTTTCCTTCCTATCTACATTTTCTATGAACAGGTAACACAGGCATTCCTATTTAGAGGGCCAGGAAGTTGAGGTTTGTGACAAAGCAAGCTTGAATAACAAAGGAGAGGAAATGAACCTTTTACAAATGTTTTTGACAAATACAAATGATGATATATTATATTAGCATTAAACCGGTGTTGGACAAAAGACAGCCTTTGTCAAATACCAAAGCCCTAAACTTGGCTGACCCAAATCAAAGCGTCTTACAGCAAAAAGTAACTTTGTCACCTTCACCTTCTCAACTGCACTTTCTCTCCAACTTTCTTTATTTTGCAGAACTGGTATCTTTGGTCCCCTGTGATTTCCAGTAGTTAATACCCTCCATCCATCACTCTCATAATGAGACCACAGAGCTCTGACCTAGTTAAGCAATTGCATTGCATCCACATCCCAGCTTGGAATTTTGGAGGCCTTTTCATTTAAATGGTCCTCATCTGTACTCCATCTACTAAACCTATTTCTACCTGGTTTTCATCTTTATTGGTGGTTTAAATGTAGATTAATTACTTCTATAGTGGTGTCAGGTGATCCCAGTTGAATTTGAGATTGATTGTATTGGAATAGCAAATTCCTTAAGCATTTTTATTTGCATGAATTGCTATTTATCAGGACATTGTTATTGTTTTTGAAAGAAAATAAAAGGGCTTTGTGCGTGGGTGGGGCAGGGAGTGGGAACCATCTAGGAGAGACGAGAATAGAGGTGCTGCCATGGTGTTTGTCCAAGGTGGTCAGAGCTAAAAGTTGTCGAGTGTCATGGAACTGATGGACTGAATGGGTTGAATTTGCTAGAGTGCACTAAGGAGAAAGCTCCCTTTCCCTTCCCATGCTGGCCTTTAAACATGCTCTGTTCAGTTCCACTTTTCCTCTTCCACACTCCTGGCTGGCATCTTGGCCAGATCCCATAGCTTGTTAGTCACTTTGATATATAAGAACAGTCTTATTTTTAGGCATTAAGAAATCTGATTCAATGTAAATCACAACTTCCATCTTATAGTCATGTGTCCATCTCCCCACCTGCTCAGACCTGACCTGGGAACCAGCAGTGGGGTGATGAGGTAGGGGTTTGCTTTGCTCTTTCACTTGGCTCCATCACATCCTCTCCTACTCTTCTTCTCTTCCTCCTAGGTTGGGGTGGTCTCCTGCTGGAGTTTCCTCAACCCTGCTAACTTCTTTGGTGGGACTCTTACAAGATGACTCAAGGCTAGCTACCTTCTGGGCTGTCCACTTGGCCTCAAGGGAAAATCATGCATTCTTACCCAGCAAATAGTTTATAAAGTGTGGGTTTTTCACTCTGCTGACCTCCCTCTTGGTGCTGTCAGCATGAGCAGCTCCCCATGCCTTCAGAATTCTCTGGGCAAGAGTTAGCCCCAGTTCTTGACTTCTCATATGCCCTCCAAACTCTAGGAAACTTAGATCAGGCTCTCCCAAAACTCTCTCATGGTGTCCCATTCTGGGATCATGGGGGCAACAGGATCCAGGTCCTTCATCTAAGTAACCATCTAGCTGGAGAGAAAGACACTGTTTATCCTTCTTGCAAGCTCTGCCCACTCTCTGGTTCTCGGGAAGCCCTCTCACTTGGCTTGAGAGGAGAGCAGCACCCCAGCCCCCCTCAATCTGGGTGACAGCTCTGAATCTCAGTGGCTGTAATTCTTCTTTACAATTTCTAGTCTTCTCTCCTGTAGGTAGGTAATGGGGTGAGGGAAAGATCTATTAATAAGTCACCCATTTAACACCCAGTTGCTCTGTTATTTCTAGGAGAGACCAATACTCAAAGCTGACAAAGAAGCCATGAGGAACAGAATCATATCTATCCTGAGCCCTGTGAAGACTCCCAGAAACCACTGGCATGACTTTGGAAGGTGTCTTTGAAAGCTGCCATGACAAAATACCACAACTGGGCATGTTAAGCAACAGCAATTTGTTTCCTCACAGTTCTGGAGGCTAGAAGTCTAAGATCAAGGTGCCAGCAGGATTGGTTTCTGGTGAGGGCTCTCTCTTTGACCTGCAGATGACTGACTGCCATCCCACTGTGTCCTCATTTGGCCTTTCCTCTGCATGCGTGCATCCCTGGTATTTCCTTGTGTGTCCAAATGTCCTCTTCTTATAAAGACACCAGTCAGACTGGATTAGGGCATACCCCCCAAACCCACCTCATCTTAACTTAATCATCTCCTTGAAGATCTTATCTCCAAATACAGTCATATTCCGAGGTACTGGGGCTTAGAGCCTCAGCTATGAATTTTGAGGGGACGCAGTTTAGCCCATAACAAGAGGAGAAGGCTGAGTGCTTGCCCTTGCCAGCATACACCTACCCACTGAGCTGAGGGTATAAAGAGCACAACACAGGCATCATGGGTGCCTGGTAAGGTAGGTAGTTAGGATCTCCAGCTCTTCTTGGCACAAGGGTTCCCTGTTTTGGTGCCGTTTTGAGCAATTGCCCCACCTGGGAAGAAGGATAAGGGTGGGCACTCCATGTTGGTGCCGCCCCACCCTTAATGCTATCCTGAGCAACTGCTACACCTGGGAAGGAGGGCATGCTTTATCAATCTGAGAATTCCTCAGCCCAGGCATAAGCTTTAGAAAGTGACCTAGAGTAACCTAAGGGTAATTAATATGCCATTAGATTGAATCTACACTGTGGTTCAACACCACCCAGGTGGGCTTTCTTAGAGGGAGCGCATATATACAGATGGAATTTTGAGGACACCGGTCGATCATTTGATAATATCCCACACCTCCCACGAGCCCGCCTCCAGACTGGGCTAATAAAAGGAAACAATCCCAGAAATGAGTGGCTCAGTGAGTGAGTAGGTCTGTCTCTCTGTCTCCACTCGTGGAGACAGACCCGTTTTATCCTACAAAAAGAGCTGCTCCTGTGAAACTGCGCCCTGCCTAAGGTTACTCTGTCGTCGTATTGGCCTTGCTGGTGATTTTTCCAAGAAAGGAGTCAGAGGACCGGGATGATAGTCTGGACTTGACACTTTGGTGTGTCTGGTCATTCTTCGGCC
>VBSM01002608.1:147216973-147330368 GCA_008086735.1 Cheirogaleus medius
ATTTTAGTTTTTAAAATAAACATAATGCTTTAGGGAGGGGAAAAAAACCCCCAAAACTCCCCAAATAACCACAATGCTATAAGTTGGGTAAAATGAAACAACATTCATTCATTCAGCAAAAACTTGTGTATTGCCTTCCTTGTGCCAAGTGCTGTTCATCATATAGAGGCAAATGAAGCAGACAAGGCTCATGCCCTCCTGGAACTTACATTGTAATGAGGGAGACAGGTAATAGAGAAGGAGAATGAATAGACAGTGTAATTTCAGGTTGTAATCAGTGCCATGAAGAAAACAAAAGGCTTGGTCAGGTAGTCGATAGTGATGCTGCTGCCTTTGTGGTAGGGTGGGCACTACAGCACTGCTGCTCCTGGTTGACCAGGGAAGCTGCCTGGTCCCTTTCCAACTCTAGTTTGGAGGGGAGATTAGAGGAGTAGATATCTTTGGGAAATGTGATTCAAGAGGGCAGAAGACTTTATATTACCTTCATCCTGTTTTGCAGCATCTGGAAGGAGTAGAAAGTGAGGATAGAGACTGGAACGGTTGAAGGTCACTGTCCATTTGCTACTATGGTAACCTACATGCATTTCTTTGAACTACCCATGCTGTTTTGGGTTCTTGATGCTTCTGTATATTCCACTCCCTTTTTCTGGAACGGGCCTCTTTGGTTGCCTGTCCACTTAAGGGATTTTTTTTTTTTAACTCATTCTTCAAAATCATGGTCAAGCATTGTCTTCCTTTCTTAGAACCTTCCTCAACGATTCTTCCTCCAAAGCAGAATTGAATGCTCTCTCCTTTTGGGGCTAGAATTATTCCTCCTAACTATTTCTATTAGCACTGACCTATCATACTGCAATTTTTTTGTTTTTTACCTGTCTCCATCATGGTTCCCTAAGGATAGGAAATTGAACTTTACTTTTTTGGTATCCTTTGGCCCAATATTAGGTACCTAGTAAATTTCTGCTGAACAATGAATGAAAGATAAACTTGGAAATCTATATTTTTACCGTGGTCCTTTCTGCCAAATGCCAAACTCACAGAGGCTGAATAGCATATTGATTAAGAGCTTTGGGTTAAGAGCTGTGTTTGGATCCTTGTCCTATCACTAGATACAGATGCCTTTGTGTTTTGGAAGGATTAAATGAAATAATATATGTAAGATTATCAAACACCCTGATAAATGCTATTATATATATGTCCAACTGCCTACTAGACATTTCCCTTTGGATATCTTGTAGTTATTTGAAGTTTATAGTATCAAATCAAAGTTACCATTTCCTTAAAATTGAATTTTTTTCTTACATTTTTTCTTTTTCTTGTGAAACCACAGTCTTCCCACTCACTGAAACCAGTAGAATTTCCAGGTGAAATAATACATAGTTTTAAAGAGTTTTAAATGACCAGCTGTTCAAATTGTTCTACAGAAATGTAACCCAGTAATAGCATGAGAATGACTATTTCCATACACCTCCCACCAGCAATGGATATTATTAGTCTTTTAATATATACTTATTGGATGGGAAAAAAATGGTTTGATCTTTTGGCCTTTTGTGTTCTTTGATGAGTTGCCTGTTATGTCATATTTGAGATGTTTTTCATATTTATGAGGGAGCACATACTTCTGATATTGCAGTATCATGCTGTATCGTAATCATTGGCTTAAATCTCTTCTCTGGCAGAGTGCAGTCTCCTTAAAGGCTTGTTCACATTGTTTCCCCAGCACCTCACCTAATTTCTAGTTCTTTGCACGTCACTTAATGCATGTTTGTTGAATTGAAACTTCACTATAAGGGAGATTGAATCCCAGAAGATTTGGATTTGTGGTATTTGATTTATTATTGTTCTATTGGGGATTTTTTTGTTTTTTGGCTGGGCTTCTGTTTATATCAAAGATATTCACAGGTTATTGAATTTCAGTGGCAGTTCTCATGAGTAGAAGAGTAAGTTGATGTATATCAGCTTATGTTTTAATTTAGTAGTTGCTGTTCCTCTAGAGTTACCTGAAATTGTAAAGACATTATTGCTTATCATCATACTTTAGTAAACTTGTATGGATGAAAACAGATATACTTACTCTTTGAGCATCCAGTAATATCTTATAATTAAATGTCACATGTAAGATTATATGGCTGAGAAGATAGGGATCTATATAATCTTTTCTGTTTGCCATTATTCCATTGAACTTTCAAGAGAATTTCTAGTGTGTTATACTCACTACCATCAAACATGTATAACTGCTTCAGATCTACCCTGAAAAAGTTTATCCTGAAAACTTGTGGGATATTAGCACAGTGACTAATGGGTACTGGAGAAAACAAGAAATTCTGTTGTAAAAAGATTCATATTACCCTAATTTATTACATTTGGGAGTTGGGAAGATAATTGCTTAAAGATGGGGGAGAGCTAGGCGTTAGATGATGGATACTCTTTCTCCTATATATTTTCTTTCACAGATGCATTGTCCTGTTTTTGTGACTCAGCTTAGATTATGACTAATAGACAATCTATTTTTGTTTCCTTTTTAATACAAAAATGCCCCAGTAATAGTTTTTCATTTAATCTTAACCAAAGTTAACTTTAAGATAAGAGAAAAATTTATTTTTATTTAGACAACTATTAGATCATCTTTAAGTTATTCTGTTTTATCTTAGATTTAAGCCTAGAAGGAACTGTTCTGACACATCTACTTGAATTTGGGGCTTCTGTTTAAAAAACATGGACCTGGCTTTCCTCCTCATTCTTTTTCATTTGGAATTTTTAAATAGCACATTTGCTTAGATGA
This sequence comes from Cheirogaleus medius, assembly GCA_008086735.1. NCBI lineage: Eukaryota > Metazoa > Chordata > Mammalia > Primates > Cheirogaleidae > Cheirogaleus > Cheirogaleus medius. The sequence continues at coordinate 147,219,753 of VBSM01002608.1, forward strand.
TTTAGACCAGGGATTGACAAGGCAAACTACTGCCCAGGGACTAAACTGACCTTTCACCTGTTTTATAAATAAAGTTTTATGGCAACACAGCCATGGTCATTCATTTACATATTTATGTGCTATGGTACTGTAAGGACAGAGTTGAGTTTGAGAAAACAATTACTGTCTGGCCCTTTATAGAAAAAGTTTGCCAATCTCTGACTTTGGCTTAGTAAAATTAAAAATTAGAAGAAAGGATGTGAACTCCATTTAAATGAGTTTGTGTAGACAAAAAGATCACTATATGTCTAAAATTTATGTCTAAAATATTGCTGTGCTTTATCCTGAGATTGTGTTGAGTTCCTTTCCCCAGGGCACCATTAGCAGCAGCCTGACTCTTACCTGCAGATGGTGGCACCTTGGCCGGTCAATCTCTCAGCCACATGCTGCAAGATTCCTGCCCAACAACAGCCCTTTGCACTGTGTGTGTCTGAGTCCTGGTAGCTAGGTGAATAGAGCCAGCAGGTGGACCAGTGGTCTCTAGATTTGGGGACAAACAAAAGGAATACAAATATTGGAAGTTCCTGGGCATACTGTATTTATACATAGTGATAAAAGGTCATTTAAAGGAAGATACAGATTTCCCCCCCTTTTCTAAGCAGTGATGCTTGACAGAATAAATTCTACTGGATACACATTCTTGAATGTAAATTTTAACACATTTTCAACAATAATTTGTTGGTGATGCTTGATGGTGTATTTCTCTATATTTTTCTTTATTGCAAAAGTAGTTCCTGAAAATTGGTATTAGGGCAATGAAAGGTCAATACAGTGGAGAGAAACATGGATGTATGCGGTTATTATTTTGATAATTCAAACATGAATTATGAATTATTTAAATGCAGAAAAAATTTATTTTATAAAAGATAATATTGCCTAGAGAATACATGTCATCACCAGTTTTTGATATTTTTATTTTCTACTATTTTTCTATAATGATTTCTTGGCATTAGGCTGGTAATAGTGAGCTTCCATGACCCTGCAGTTAATGTAATAAAAATTAAGGGTCCATTCTTGATTTTTTTTTTTTTTTGAGACAGAGTCTCACTCTGTTGCCCGGGCCAGAGTGCCGTGGCATCAGCCTAGCTCACTGCAACCTCAAACTCCTGAGCTCAAACGATCCTCCCACCTCGGCCTCCCAGAGTGCTAGGATTACAGGTGTGAGCCACCACGCCCGGCCCATTCTTGATATCTTTATATCTTGGAGAGGTCGTTGTTAATATAACACAAATTCACATAAAAGCCATAATATGCCAGGAAATTGTATTTTTATTTGTTTTTAATTTTTTTTAGAGACAATATCTTGCTCTGTTGCCCAGGCTTCAGTGCAGTGGTACAATCGTAGCTTACTGCAGTCTTGAGCTGCTGGGCTCAAGCAGTCTTTCTGCCTCAGCCTCCCGAGTAGCTAGGGCTACAGGTGTGTACCACCACACCTGGCTAATTTATTACAAATTTTCTGTAGAGATAGGGTCTTGCTGTGTTGCCCAGGCTTGTCTCAAACTCCTGTCCTCAAGTGATCCACCCACCCTGCAAAGTGTGGGATTATAGGTGTGAGCCACTGCACCCAGCCTTGTATTCTTTCTTACTAGATATAGTCATGTGCTGCATAATGACATTTTGGTTAATGTTGGACTGTGTATACAATGGTAGTCTCATAAGATTATAATACTGTATTTTTGCTATGCCTTTTCTATGTTTAGATATGTTTAGATACTTACTATTGTGTTATAGTTGCCTACAGTATTCAGTATGATAGCATGTGGTACAGATTTGTAGCCTAGAAGCAATAGGCTATACTATAGAGCTAGGTGTGTAGTAGGCTACACCATCTAGGTTTGTGTAAGTATGCTCTATAATGTTCACACAATGACAGAGTTGCTTAATGACTCATTTCTCAGAATGTATCCTCATTGTTAAATGAGGCATGACTGAAAATATCCATGCAATCAGGAAAGAATTTATAAAATTGCCAAGATTAATTATTTTACTCAAGTTTTAGTGGTTTTGAAACTATTTGTCAATAATTAATTTTATTTCCATATTAGTATTAAATTACATAAAATTTTAAAAAGATCTTCAAATATAAAAAATTAAATAATTTGATGTTATTCCACTTAATTTCTAACTTTGAAAATCTTTGTATTATCTTTTTGCCATGGGAATGAACTTATACAATAGGAGCATAATATTCAAAAGATTTTCAAGTATTTATCTGCTTTGGTATAATTCATATTTTCTAATTTACTTAGATCTATTTTTTAAAAATTATTTTTTGGTAGTGTTGGCTTTTGTAACTGCTTTATAATTCACATTAAAATTACTTAATTTGAAGTGTTAAAAGATGATATTACATTTACATCTTAAGGAATATCTGTTAAGTATTTGAATATTTTCACTGTTATATTTTTACACTTGAGTATTGCTTTTCATTATATATTTTTCTTGTGTTTTGTGTTCTGATTGTTTTAAGAATTTTAATTTATTAAAATTAAAACTACTATAATGTGTGAAAATCATATTCAAACTGCTGAAAATGATGTGATTTATAAAGAACAATAATTTTAATTTCACTTTCTTCTTGAGTATAAAAATATTAATGAAGAATAGATTAGAATAAGTGTCAGAAATAAATGAAAAGCATTCCTTGATTGCTTTTTCTAACCTTTTTTCTGACATTGAGTTTTGATATTGAGGTTTTTTTTTCTTCTTTTTATGGACTCTACTGTGGTTTGAAAGATAGTGAGATTTTAAACGATTTCCTGGCCAGTTAGAGATCCGTGCCAGTTGGTGTCAGATGGGGCTGGGAGGAAAGTTTGGTAGAAGGAATAGTCTGAATTTCCTGGGCCCTTGTTGGTCTTGCTTTTCCCTGTTTTGGATCCTGCTTTCTGTGAAGTTAGTTGAAGTGGTGAATATGCTGTGCATAGAGAATTAGTTGATACGTGTAGGATTCGAGAAAAGAATTAAGACACTACAATACTGTATCTGATTCTTGTTGCTTTTATCTTGCTTGGTGTTGTCTGACTCTTTTTATTGTTCAGAAAGACCTTGACTTATCTGAAAGTGTTACTTCTTTTCTGTTTAAGCTTTTTGGCTGATTTATATATTTAGTCATAGATAGTATGTCTCTTTTTTATGTTGTTTTCAGTTCTTTAAGCTAGGGACTGTAATCGGAAATTTATTATTTCTCAGTTTCAATTTTATTTATATTAGGGGAACTGGAAGAGCTGTTTTTGCTGTTCCGGAGGAAAGTAGAAAGGCATGGTTATTTTTCTTTGAAAGTTGTGTCTAAAATATTATTCTAGCCTTTTTAAAAAGGAATATAGCCAAGACTTTTTGAATATTGGTATTTGCTGAGCACTTTGGTAAGTACTTCTCATGGATTATTTCATTTAACCCTCACAACAAGCCTATAAAGTAGGGTATGATTATTATTATTATGACCATTTCATAAATGAGTAAACAAAAGCTCAACAGAGAGGCCCTTAGTTCTGAGAACCAGTGTGCGTTGGAGTGAAGATGTGCAGACTTGTGTGGAAGTGGATGTGAGGAACCGTGGCCTGAATTTTCCTCTTTTGAGCTACACAGGCATGTTATGTACGGGCTTGGAGATCTTGGGTCATTTCTTTGTCTTTCAGATTTTTATGGATTTTTTTTTTTTTTTTAATGTTCTATGTCTTATTAACACTTTGTTGCTCCCAATTTTGTCTGAGAAAAGTTTCCAGAGGATGACTGATTTGGGGACTTTGAGAACATACTCAGACCAGGGAAGGAAATGATCAGGAGGCAGTGTGAATATTCTCAGCATAAACAGTGTTATCGAAGCCCTGCATGGAGGAAACCCCTTCCCCCGTGGTCGCCACACACATTACCTTGGCATTTGTCAGTAGGGAGGGGAACAATAAAGTAAGTGCCGTAATGCTTAATCACTTTCCTGCTTATAAATGGACTCTCATCAAAAATTCCATTCTGAGAGGGGCATTTTACGGCACTATTAACTCTTCATTCCTAAAGATGTTGTGGGAAATGGATGGATGGATTGCAAAGTATCTTTAGACTCAGAATCTACACCAGCTCTACACTTTGATCCTTTGATTCTTTACGCCAAATTTGGAAATGGAGGGAGGATTGTGGTTTCTGACATACCCAATATTGAAGTTGTTTATTTTAATTAAACTATAACAAATCTTTAAAGTCCTTCATTTCATTCAGCATTCCTAACCCTGAGTCTTAGTTCTATCAGTGCTTTGACATGTCTGTGGTGCTTTTACCTTGACAAGTGTTCAAAAAATAAATGCTTCCCTCTCTCCCTCTGTCTTTCCCTTTTCCCCTCCTCCCCTCTTCACGTCTCTCTTTCTCTGTCTTCCTACTTATAAAATTTAAGCGTAGAGAAAATCTTCCCTCTGGCCCAGTTAAGCACCATAAGCACCTAATAATACTGCATCTGCTCTCGAGGCTGTAAACGGAGTGTTTCTAAATGAGGTGACGTTTACTAAAAAGTAAATTTAATCTGCCTCTAAGGTTTTCTTTTTAAAATTCATTTTGCCTTCCAAAAGGGTGTATTATTTTTTTGAATTTATAGGGCAATTGTAAAACAGAATCTATTGTATGCTCTACAGAGCTCGCTTTGGATTTCTTCTAGTCTTACTGCCTTATAGTCTCTTTTCCTTTTTCGTTCTAGTTCATTGATCTTCTACTTGCTACTCTTTTATTATCCTAGAGGTTTTATATTTCTTAGTCACTCCTTTGTTTTACAAACCATGCCAACAGGATTATTGTATTTTACTTTATTAATCTCATGTTGATTTCCTCGATTAGATTTTTTAGTGGACTTTTTCAGAACTCTGTTGTTCATTCTTTTGACAAATAACTTTATGTCCTGTCATGCCATTTTTATTCTGTTTGCACTCAGATTATTTTTACCCTTTTTTTTTTTTTTTTTTTTTCCTTTCTTTCTTTCCTGCAAGGAGTTGAGAGACCTCATGGTACTGTGAAAAGATCACAGGCTGTAAGACCCCTGGGCTCTGGAGTTAGGAGTGTTATACTTTAGCTTAGCAGACATTTAGGAATACCTGCAGTGGCCTAGGCACTGAGCAAGGTGCTGGGATGTAGAGATGAAGACTTGGTCTCTCTCCTCAAAATATACTCATTTCCTCGTTAAAATAAATAAATAAATAAATAAGCCCTTGGGATAGACAAATCTGAATGTATCACTTGGTCGTGTGGTTCTGCCATTCTGGAGCACTTATAGCCTCATGTGACCTTCTGGTCCTGTACTGTTTGTGTGTGTGTATATGTGGGTATACGTATATATACATGTGTTTTAATTTGCTTTCTTAAAAAATAATGTATCTTTTTAGTTGAATTGATGCATAGATTCATAGAATTTACCAATCAGAAGACCTTTAATATTAATAACATTTAATCATCTGTTTATCAGGTGAGGAAACAGGCCTCAAAAGGTTAAGTGACTGCTCTCATGTCACACAGTGGCAAAGCTGGGAGAGAACCCAGATCTCTGATTTCCAATCAGGCACTTTTCTTTCCAAGTTGACTGTTTAAAAATGTTCCGATTCCAAATACTGTTGACTGAGATGTGATTCCTGATTCCATACAAAAATCTGGAAGTATTTCAAGGTATGGGTAGTAATTGCTGTAGCATTTTGCAGTTTAAGTTATTGACTATCAATCATGTGCCTCCTACATACTGAAGACTGGTTTGTGCTTTTCGGAACACACAAAAGAAGTATCTGACACTATTTCTGTCCTTAAGGATTTTGGGAACTGAGTTGAATTAATGAAAAATTTAACTTAACCAAAATTTTCTTTTTTTTTTCTTTGTTGTTTTTCTTTAGATCTTGTGTTCTCTTAACACCCATTAAAAATATTTTGATTATCTTTTCTTTTACTACTATTCATTGATCCCCAGTTATGTTCTAGGCATGAGTGTTAAGGATGCAGAGTAAATTTCAGCTCTGCAGGGATGTGCTGCCCAGGGGGTGTGGATCGAGATGATGGACCATCCAGTGCACTTTAGTGCAGCAGCGATTCTCCACCAGGCCAGTTTTTCCCTCCAGGGGACATTAGTCAATGTCTGAAAACGTTTGTTGTCACACTGGGCAGGGTAGGGAGGTAGGGGGTGGTACTACTGGCATCCTGGTGATTAGAGGCCAGAGATGCTAGTAAACATCCTATAGCCCACAGGACTGCCCCCTACGACAAACAATTATCTCACTGGAAATGTCAGCAGTGTCAAAGTTGAGGAACCTAGGTACGGTGTTTAATTGCTATGTTAAGAACCACTGCTGTGCTTTGTGTGTTCTGTGCCTAGAGCTGTTCTGTGGTCGAGGTGTGCATGTGTTGCTGTTGCTGCTAGTGTGGGGTAGGAGACTGGGAAGGCTGAGTTGAATCCTGAGGACAGGTAGGAGGAAGGGAACAGGCATAGTGCAGAAGGGATGGTGTGTGCAGCCACTTGGAGGTGACAGGGACATCTGGGGAAATGCAAGCTGTTCATTATGATGAAGGCCAGAAGGTGAGGGAGCAAGTAACTCAAGGTGAGGCTGTGGAGATTGCAGAGTGGAGGCCAGAAAGTGGATGGCCTTGTATGCCATTCTCAGGTGTTTGGTCCTTATTTAAAGGCTGTAGAAAGGCAAAATAGGGTTTTAAGTAGGATAGTTAGGATAATAGTAGGATGTTTGGATTTGTCTTTTGGGAAGGTAAACTTCAGTGGTTTCAAGGAGAACTAATTGGAAGGAGGCAACTAGAGGTAGGGGGTGGATTAGGAAACTGTTGCAGTCATTCATGTGAGAATTGAGCCAAGGAAGTGACAGAAGGGATGGAAAAATGGTTGCATTTCAGAGATATTAAGGAGGTTGAACCAACTGGTTGGGGCACCAGGGGAGGGATGAGTTAGGGCCAGGTTACTGATTATTGACTTGGGGAAGGATACATAAAACACACGCACCCCTTTTTCACCAGGAAGTGTACAAGTCTCATCAGTAGTGAGTGCATCTAGCCTCAAGCACAGCATTTATGGGGGATGTCTGTGCTTTCCATCGGCTCTGCACTTAGCCCCTGTGGTCCAAAAGTGAAGCCAGCCATTGCAACACACCCAGCACACAAAGGGGAGAGAGGACAGGGTTGCTGCAATAAAAGCTTCTTACTGGGAGGAGGGGAGAATGGGCACACTCAGCAGCTGCGTCACATTCTGTTGGGTAAGAACCACGAGATGCCTGCGTACTAGCTGCGGAGTGAGCTCTCTGGTTGGCCAATTTGGCTGCTTTTGGTTTTGTTCTCTGAGAAGATCTTTGTCCATTTGTCCTTTGTGGCTCATCTGGGATGGGTATATAATTCACATTTTAGCTCAGATGTCACCTCCTCAGAGAGCTTTTTCTTTGACCTCCCAGTGTAAAGCAGGCATCCAGTGTTTAATTGCCCTGTTGGAGCTATCGACAGGCCATGTATTCTCTGCAGTTATCTAGTTAATTTACTACTTTAACTTTTTGTGCCCACCACCCCCTTATGCCAGAATGTGAGGGCAGGAGGGGCTTCAGCTGACTGTTCACTTTGAATCTCTAATACCTGGAATAGTATCTGGCTCAGTGTATTTTTTGAAAGAATGAATAAATGAATGAGACAGGAGAATAGAATGTTGAAGGAGGAAACAGGGTTTTTATTTTCTAGTTTGTTTTTTAGTGGGGAAAAGGGGGTTGAATTCAGTTTTGGATATGATGAGTTTTAGAAATATAGACGTTAAATATAGGTAGTGACATAGATATGTCCAGTAGGCCATTAAACATACAATAGGTACAGACTAAACATACAATAGCTACAGATGTCCAGTTGGCCATTAAAACTGGAGGGAAATTACAATCAAGAGAGCTGAATTTACTGAACCTTACCATGTGCCAGTCTCTGTTCTAAGCACTTTTCTGATCTTAGTAAAGTGGAACTTATCGATTTATGGAGGCAGAAGTTGAGCAGTGATGTCCAGAGAGTGTGCATGAGAAAAAAATAGGGACAAAACCCTGGGAATGGCAGTATATGAGAGGTGAGTAAAGAGAGGCAGAGTCCCGGAGAACGCTGGCATATGGTGGATGAGGATGGAAAGCAGCACCTGTCGGAAGAAGCAACCAGCGAGGCGGGGAAGCCTGGCAAGTGTGGTGTCTCAGAATCCAGGCAAGGGCTCAGGGAGGGAGGATTTCTGGATGCCTCAGAGGTCTGAAGAGTGGTATGGACTTCAGCATCAAAAAAATGATGTTGGGCAGAACTGTTTCAGGAAACCCTGGGGGAAAGAAATAGGTTGAGAGTTTGAGAATTTAGAGTTGCTATTGGGAAGGAGCTATTAATATTAGGGAGAATCTGAAAATGCAGAGAAGGAAGAAATTTACTGTGTTATTTCTGGGGAGGTGGGAGTCGATAGCAACCAGGAAATTTGGTGGAGGAATGTTCTCAGACATATCTCTGTTTGTTTCTTTGGGTTTTTTGGGGGGTGGGGATAGAATCTTCTGATTTTCTTGTAATTTTCCAGTGGAACAAGAGGCGGTAGAACCTTACGGGTGCCATGTTGCTTCCCTGTTCATCTGCTGGATAAAGTCAGGGTACAGTGGGGCCTTGTTGGCTGCCGCTACTGCCTCAGCGGCCATCAGAAACAAGAGCAGAGGTTCTGCTGAGAGTTCTTCACTTTAAATTCTTTCACTAGCATCAGTGATTAGTTTTGTATTTTTCCAGGTTACCTCGGCTCCCCGTGTTTGCATTTTCACTTAATTCCACTAAGCCTAGAATTCCGGTTGCATGAAAGCCATATAGCCATCTTTCACAAGTAGTCAGGTTACCAGTAGTTGAAATTGCTCAGCAGTGTCCACAACTGCACATTTAATAAGGAAAAACTAAGTTACATATCTATCTTATGGATTTGAAAAACTTGCATCAACTTTTTTCTTTTTTTTTTGCAGTGGCAGGAATTAGGTTTCTAATTGGGGAGGTAAAGCTAGAGTTTTGGAATGTACTGTCCAAATATAAAGTATGTCCCAGTTTCCTGATATGTGGATTCTTAAACTTTTCTTCTTGCTTGAGATTTTCTGAATTTTTATCTAGTTTTAACATGTCCGTAGCTAACAGAGGTAGGTAATATAGACTGAGTATTTAAAAATAAGTATTTTTCTCTTTGTTGTTTTTGAAAGGAAATATATTTGATAGAAATGATTTTTTTAAAAAATGAACTGACTTGGTTATCTGAAAATAATTTCCCATAATTTTTGTTGTAGACTCTGGAACCTAAAATGTTTTTTGCTAATATATATTTTTTTACTTTTACTTTTTTAGAGATAGGATCTTGCTCTGTTGCCCAGGCTTGTGGGCAGTGGCACGATCATAGTTCACTGCCACCTCGAACCTCTGGGCTGCAGCAATCTTCCTGCCTCAGTCTTCCCAGTAGCTGGGACTACAGGTGCACACCACCACGGCCAGCTAATTTTTCTATTTTTTTGTAGAGATGGGGTCTCGCTCTTGCTCAGGCTGGTCTCTAGCTCCTAGCCTCAAGCGATCCTTCCACTTTGGCCTCTTGAAGTGCTGGTATCACAGGCGTGAGCCACTGCGCCTGGTGATAATCTGTTTAAAAAATGTGAACAAATCATGATAGCATGTGAAAAAATCTACAAAAATAGTTATCTGTAGGTTTCTCTTTTAAAACTAATCTTCTCCATCAAAGGTAATAGTTATGTTCTCAGCAAAGTGAAGAGTGGCCAGTGAAGTATCTTGACCAGACATTTGATTCTTGTTGAGACAAAACTGGCTTGCAGATGTGGGAAAGACTGGGGAAGGAGGCTGGACTATTTAGGGGAAGAGGCATAGCTGTATGAATTCCCACAAGATGATAAAATTTGATACTCAGATTTTCAGTAATACTGTTGAATTATGTGACTGAAACAGAAGCACATAGTGAGGATTAAACCTATTGATGTTTCTTAGCTTTTTGTTGTCAAGACTTCTTTAATGCTCTTAAAATTTATTGAGGGGAAAAGAATTTATTGAGGACTCCAAAAAGCTTTAGTTTATCTAGGTTGTATTGATCAATATTTACTGTGTTAGAAATTAAAACTGATAAAATAAGAATATTCATTCATTAATACCAGTAATAGTTTCATTAATTCTTATATAAATAGCATACTTTAGTGAGAAAAATGTCATTGCTGTGCATTTTTGTCAATCTCATTAATATCTGGCTTAATTGAAGACAGCTAGATTTATATTATTCGATCTGTCATTTGGAATATTTCACTATAAGTCATGAGAGAATGAGAGTAAAAAAGGCTAATTACATCTTAGTAGTATTAAGAAAATAATTTTAAGCTCTTGGACCCCTGAGAAAATTTCAGGGACCTCCTGGGGGAGTCCCTGGACCATACTTTGAGAACCACTGGACTAAACTATACATTTCTTGAGGGCAGAGACCATTGCCTTGGTTTCCTTTCTTCTACTCCTTGGGGCCTCGTTACATATTCTTTACATTGACTTCTCAAATGCGTTTACTGATTCAACTTTCCCCAGTAAAATTCCAGGGACAGGAACCATCCAGTGAATCAGGCCTTAACTTCCTTTTCACGATGCTTTTCCCCTTAATTAGTCATGCTGTAAGAATCCACCTAACTCCTTTGACTCAGTCGCCACAGAGGTGCCACTGGTTTCTTTTCACTGTGCCTGGTGACATTGTAGACTGGTTACAAATCAAGATAAGTAGTTTCGGAAAAAAATATCCCCTTTTCGGTACGAAGAGTTCTAGGAAGTCTTGGAGGTTGCTGGGAGAAAGAAGCTGCAATTGTTTCCTAGAAACGGAGTGGAAGTCTTTGTAGAAGTTTTTGGGGGCCAGGCTGGCAAATGGGACCCACGCTGCTCTCCAGGAAGCATGTGCCGTCTTCCAATTCACATTTTCCGCACTAAGGCAATGGCAGGTGGCCTGAAGACTGAGTGGGAACCAGCAATGGTCTGCTCTCCAAGTAACAGCATTTTCATTTGCTAAATGTTATGTTAATGTTCTCCACACTGATGGTAGAAATGTGCAAACTTAGGCTGAAAATATGCATACTGTTCATATTAAGTTTTCAGACTTTTGATAAAATGTAGGTAAATAATATCAAAAGGTATATTAAAAATTACTTAGTACATTTTGTATAAAACAAGCATGTGTACAGCTTATGATGTTTACATTGAAATAAATTTATCAGCTATATTAGGAAAAATCTTCATGAACATAGTAGCAGAAAAGCAGTTGCTTTTGCATTTGACTTGCAAAGAAATGGAAGCAAAAACATTTAAAAAATAGCATGATTTTTGTCTGCTTTATCTGGATGAGTAGTGGCATTTTCTAACTGCTTGCCTCTTGGGCACATAAGTCATCATGTTATATTCTTACTAATAGTCTTTGAACTTCTTTCTCTGTCCTTTTCTTCCGGGCCGTATATTGCTGCCTTTAGCGCTTCAGCATGGAAGGGATCTCAAATGTCATTCAGAATGGCCTCCGCCACACCTTTGGAAATTCAGGTGGAGAGAAACAGGTGCTTGGTTATCTTTATTTTCCTCGTTCTCTGCTTTTTCATTTTCTGTGTAAGCGAAGATCCTGATAGCTGGCAGTTTTACTAATTTACTAAGACCATGGCTTAAAAGAGAGAAATCAAAGTTCGTTGTATTTATAGTCTTGATAATGAACAGACTTTCCCTTTGCGGAAAAAGCATTTTCAAATTGGACAGTAGACTAAATGCATTTTTAAGACATGCTTTAGAGCTCGTTTCTCACTTTTACCTTTAAACAAATAGATATTAACATATTGACATAATATACTGCATGTGTAGAAACTGTCGAAATGACTAAACTATTAATAGAATATGCTGCTATAATTCTAAAACCCTAAGAAACAAGATCTCATTTTGCGGGGAAGAAGGCTACATGTTGACATGTTCGAGACTAGAATCCTAGGTCAAAATATATAGAGAGTATATTTTATCTCCTTTAAATGAAATTCATGTGATTTTAAGGTGTATTATACAGTCAGCCAAATCAGTTTTCTGCCAAATGAGGCGTGAGATGTTATTTATACAAAATCATGCATGCATAGATATGATATACAGTCAAACATATAGCAGTTTGCTTTTCATTTACATTTTTGCATAATGATTTAAGGAGTATCATGAACATGGGAAACACATCTACAGTAATGAATGTGCTTAAAATTGCCTTTCACCATTTGAAATTTCCACTTAAAAAAATATTCTGTAAGTTAGCTCTTAAGTGAAGATTAAGAAGGTATGCAGAATGTAGCTCGTAGGTAATTTATCAAAAGAATGCCGAGGTCAAATACCTAGAGTTTTACCGAAGGTAGTTGTGTATTTCTCAATAAGGTAATCGATAGTAAAGAGGGGGAGGTTCACACTGGCATTGGCAGCTCCTAAAAAGGCTCTGTGGGAGGTTGGTTGAAGTTTTGTTGTTATTCTGCTGCCTGTCGCCTCTCTCAACCCACAAGATGGGGCAAAATGACTTCCAAACTGACCTGACACATGGGAGCGGGGGCAGGGAAGCCTGAAAACCTAGCCAGGTATCCCGGCATGTCAAGATGCAGCTTCCTGATGCTTCTCCAAGTTGCCTGACACATGCTGTTAGTGGAGGCCTAGGAGGGCATATTTCTGGCTTTTTTTTTTTTTTGGTATTCTTTACAAAGAAACTTACTTGGTTATGCAACTGGAGAAGTCTACTCCAAAAAAGATGGTGGAACGCTAAGTTTCTTAAAGATGGAATGATTCAGTTTTACTACTTTTCTGGACCTAGGGGTCCAGTAATTGTTAAGCATCTTTCTTCATCTTATTTTTCAATTATGGGTAGGATAAGATCACTCAGTGAGGATTAGCAATAGAGCTGAGATTTAGGGCATGGGACTAAATCATGGGTGGGTCTGAAGAGATTCCAAGTAAAAACAAATAGCTTTTTATATGAGCATATGCAAAATGAACACTGAACTATATATTTTTTGGTGGGGTGGTCAGAATAGGAGAATCTGGGCAATCATTTAATAGATTATGCTTCATGGGATGTAGTTATAACACATAACTCCGCTACTTGTAAGCCTTTACAAGTAGTGAACTAGGCACTTTGTTTCAATTACAGACATTAATTTTCATTGTTAATTTCCCCTTGGGCCAATCTCTACTTTCACTTTCTCCTTTAACACCTAAAAACATTTATAACTACTTACACAATAATTTAAAATAATAGTAATAATACATTTCTAAAATTATTTGAGTAAATGTGTCTTTGTTAGCTCCTAGAAGAAACTATTATGTGGCTTTTAAAGTTGTTTATGTTGATGATTTTGTTCATTCAGAATAAAAGTGGTCTGAAACAGACTTATTTGGCTATTGGAAATTATTTTCTTGTATAAAACTGTTAAAGTTTAGTTTAAATTACTATTTTTAAAATGTGTTTAAAATATGCAAGGAAAATGTTAGACAACACTTCACTTTAAAAATGGACAAATTGAGTAAATCATCCTCAGACTTAGTCCCATGAAATGTTCAATAAATGAAATGCAAAAAGTGGTTATTTCTGTTGACACTAAGTTTGTATAAAGCAGATAGAAGTGGGCTAAAATATGAGTTCCAGCTGAAATAGTAAGATACCTTTGTTCCCATGTATACCTGTGTTTTCATTGCTAAAGTAGCTCCTATTTTGTTTTATAAACTAGACCTTCTAGTAACTGTATGAAATTTTTTGCAGATAAGGTAACTCAGATTTAAGTGACACAATTTTTTTTTCTTTCAACTTGGCAGTATTTGACAACGGTCATTCCTTATGAGAAAAAAAATGGACCGCCATCTGTTGAAGATCTTCAAATATTAACAAAAAGTGAGCAAAGAAAAAATTAAACTGTTACTTGATTTACTGTTGCTGATTCTTAAACACCTGATTTTAGTTGGCTGATTTTGTTTTGTTAATTTAGCATAGTAAATGACGGATGTCATTTATTATGAGAATCAGAAATGGCTGTGACATCAAATATAACACTCCCGTGTTGATTTGTATTTTTTATGTTTTTCTTGCCTCTTTGAAATATTTATGAGCTAAACTTTTGGGGAAAAATGTTCCTTGAATCTCTATTGTTTCTTATATGCTTAAGAATATACCCACTTATCAATAAAATGCTTAATGGATCTTACACATCTATGGTTGTCAGTAACTAAATAGGACAGATTATGGTAAACACTGTTATTTCTTACGAATGTAGGACCCAAGGTAGTAGTTATAGGTAGAACATTAATTGATAGCAATGTTTTAAGAACATGCATTCATTCATCAAGTGTTTGGTGAAGGCCTGCTCTGTGCCAGGCCATGTTCTGGACACTTGGGATACTTTAGCGAACAAAGTGGACACAGATACTCCACCTTCCCAAGAGACTTGAATTTTAAAATAACCCATTAGATTTAAACATACTTTATATTGAATATCTCCTATGATAGCCATAAATGAACCCTGAATTTTGGTTCTATCTCTGTTATTTTCAGGGATATCCTTGGAAATCACTTACCCTCTCTTGCTTACATTGTAAAACTGGGATAAAAAATATTTACTATGTTTACCTCATAGTAAGTAAATTAATGTATGCGTGATTTGCGATAACTTTTATCGATCAGCTGTGTTTTCATTGATCAGCTGTGTTTTCCTTGTTCTTCAAATGGAGAGATTGAATTTACTGATCTATTGGGTTCTTTCTAATTGTAAATATTTATGACAATTGCCAGTTAGGAGGGAGCTTTGTGGAAGAACATCACCTAGATGGGTGTTGACATTTACTCTGGAAATTCAGGACACAGCATAGGGTGGGGGATGCTTGAGGGCAGAAGCAAGTGTCTTACTTCCTAGCTCCCTGCTTGCTAAGCTGGGCTTTTTTCCTTTCCTTTGGTGAACAGTACTTAAAAAACATTTTATATTTAAATAAGGATAAATCAAGTGATGCCAGCCAGTCTGAAATAAAGAATCAAGAGATTAACTGGGTGGCCAGCCCTCTAATTTTCAGGAAGAACTCAACAAAGTTATGAGTGTCCCTGATCACACAGGGGAATGGTTAATGACAGGGCTGGTTCTCTTAATTCCCAGGCAACTGTACTTTTAATGATGCTGGCTTTTGGTATGTGATTTTATATAGAAGTTAAAACAAAAACCTGAAACATGATTGGAAGCAGAAAAACTGAACAATATTGTAAGTAAACCCTCTAAAGAATGGAACATACATATTGCTCATAAACCAGGAATTATTGGCAGGCCTCAGCTTTTCAGATCAAGGACACTTACTTGGTCAAACTAAAGTCATTGCAATTCCAACATCAAGATGTCTTTATAGATTGACACAGTTTGGAATCTTTGGACATCTTGAGGTCCAAGGATTCTTTTCTTTCCAAAAGAAGAGCCCTGTGGAGATAGTCACAGTGTTTATAGATATGTAGCCTTCTTTATATAAGCTATCAGCAGGGGATCCCAGGCTAATAATAGTAAAAAGACTTTTGATGCTATCAGTAGTGTTAGTTATGGCTAATACTTGCATAGAATGTACTCTGTGCCAGACATCATTATAAGACCTTCATATCTGAATTAGTAACTTAATCCTCATAATGAGCCTTTGAGATAGATCTTAATTATTCTTGTTTTACAGATGAGGAACTTGGTGTAAGAGTGGTTAAGTAACTTGTGCAATGTCACGCAATTGGGAAGTAGCAGAGTCAGGGTGTAAACCCAAGAAGGCTGCCTTGACAGTTACACTGTGTTGCCTGGTCATATGTGTAGGGAAAAACAGTGAGGTGTTTTCACCAGGGTGCTCTGGAGAAAATTTGAGTTGGCAGTCACTGTTAAAGTACAGTATTTGTAAGTCTATCTCTACCTGGATGGTGCAGATTTAAAAAAAATAGAAGACATACTAAATGGCTCTTCTTTCTATAATGGTCTTTACTTAGAAGATAAAATTCTCAGAGATTCCTTTAGGGTGAGTCTAATGCACCTGGGTTCCTCCATGGAGCAGCAGGAATAGGTAGCCTGGCAGGTGCCAGGTGCTGCTTTGTGGAAATCTGTTCTTCATTTTGTTTCTTTTTCTTTAAAAGTTTTCAAAAAGCCCAGCAGATAGGCTCCTTGGAGAGTATAGCTAACTATTTATCTAAGAGTTTCCCCAGTTTGCTAGATCTGCAGCACTGAGATCCTCCCATTCCACAGAACTCCTGGGAGTGCACGTCACAGTGACCCACTTTCCAGTATTTATGGTGACAGAGTGGAGGCTCTGTGTAAATAACCCAATGTCTCTTTCTTGCCTCTACTGTCTGGAAGTTTTAAATCAGGGAAATAACTCCCAGATAAGTGGGATATTCTTATCTAAATAAGAAATTACTCAACTAAAATAAATTTTTGAGCCTTTACTGTTATAGTCTCTTATCAGGATAATAATCTATAATTTGTATGAATCAGTTATATAATTAAGATTAGGGCTATAATATAATGGTTATAATGGTTGAAATTAAATATTATTTTAGATCTGAATTTTCATTTGTTGCCTTTTCCCCTCTTCTCCTTTATTTTATAGTTCTTCGTGCCATGAAGGAGGACAGTGAAAAAGTTCCGAGCTTATTAACTGATTATATACTGAAAGGTGAGGGTTGTAATGGTGTGTGTGCAATGCCTGGGAAGTTTCGATTAGTCAGTAAATGTATCGTCTTGCTCATAGATTAAAAAAGTAACTTTCAGATGCACAACTTTTGTTAATCTTATTGTACAAAGTGATGATAGATACATGACTGACTTTTACCACCAACATTAGAAATTATGGTTATATAAAATTTAGCTTTTATTTGAGGTCTTGGGCTGGAAATTTTTTTTTTTTTTTTGCAGCTAAATTACAAAGCTTGAGGAAGACAATAAAGGAAAATTAGTAAGATATTGCCATAATTATGTGTGGATATCAGGTGTCGGCACATTGATACTAGAAGATTTGACAAGGGTGGTCTCTGTCATCTTGGGGACAGTGGTAAAGCA
Source organism: Cheirogaleus medius (assembly GCA_008086735.1). NCBI lineage: Eukaryota > Metazoa > Chordata > Mammalia > Primates > Cheirogaleidae > Cheirogaleus > Cheirogaleus medius. The sequence goes on from VBSM01002608.1 coordinate 147,236,846, forward strand.
CAGAGGACAGGTCGTTAGTGAGGACAGATGAAGGAAGGAATGGTCAGATCTGTGAACAGTGCCAAAGGGAATACAAAAGGGATTGGTGTAAGGGACAGGGAGGGAAGTAGGGAGTAAAAAGAATGGACTTTCATAAACCCAGGACAGTGAAAAACCAGCCATAAATCTTAGGAGCAAGATCAAGGATCAGGATCACACAGGATGGGAATATTGATGAGGAAAAGAGTGTTTGAGAAGTGAAAAAGTTACTTAACCCTCCTGAAGAAAGAGCAAAATTTGTTGATAGAGTCCTGAAGAACTTAATTATAGGCAAAACTAATACTTTCGAATGAAATTATTTTTAAAAGGTTGCAGTTATTCAGACAGCAGATTTTCAAAGCACCACAAAATGCATTCAGTTAGTGTTTGATCAAATTTTGAGAGCAATCCTGTTCTAGTAACATTTTTCTTCTTTGGGTTCTCTCTCTTCCCCCTCAGAGTTAGCTGAGCCTAGGAAGATTAGGATTTCTGAGATGTTAGGTATCTCAGATAGGACTTTTCTTCAACAGTAGAATACACAGGGTGCTCACAGTGAATAATACATAAGTTTCATGTGTAAGAGACCTAACACGGATGTAAAAACGTGAGCTCGCCATTAGTGGGTTAACACTGGGGTAGAACAGAGTGAATTGACATCATTTTTAAATAAGCTGTTTTTCTTGTGGAGAGCTTTTTTCTATTAAATTCTGATTTTTTTGGTGGGGGGGGAGGTAATACCTGACATCTTTGTTTGCTTTTGTGTTGTGCTAGCATTGGTATGAAAGCTGGATTGTTCTGAGGTTTGTTCTTCTAGATGTGAAACAGGGATGAGACTAACACAAAGAACATGTCTTAAATTTTAATTATAGTGGGTCCCCTCAGGCACTGCCATGAGGGCCAGAGATAGAATGAGCTTCTGAAGCATTCTTTAGCTATTTTAGCCATTTGACTGCTTGGAAGGATATTATCACCCAGAGAACAGAATGCTCTGGGAGAAAATGATTTTTAATTCTTTACTCTGAAAACCTAGGCCCGTAATTGTGAACCTACCTATACCGCATGCCTTAGGGAAGCAGCACCCATCTAATTCTGCTCCTCATGCTCGGGCCGCTGGCTCCTGTCTGTAAGCCCAGTTCTATCTCTTCTGTACCTGCTTCTGTTCGTGTGCATGCCTTGTGGTTTTGTCTTGGCTTTGTATTGTGAGGACTGGGTGGAAAAGCAGCCAGGATTCAGACTACAGCGCAGACCCTATAGTCGGAAAAGACGAAGAAGGGAGTGTCATGTGGAGAGAGGTGTTCAGGGGGTGTGGGAAGGTCCTGATGTGGGGTCATTTGAAATGCTCTTTTCCACCCATCCTGGAAATTCTCAGCTGGTTACCTGTTCTTTCTTGGGTACACTTTGTCGGGGAGGTGAGTGTTGCTCAGGGGAGAACTCTCCTTTTTTGGCTGGGCTTTGTCATTGTTTTAACACAGATCAGTGTGGCTTGGCTGCCTAAATATACCATCTTAGTTTTAATGCAAAGGTCAGAAGTGAAAGAAGGTAGAAAAGAGGCCTCATTTGGCCTATGATAGGCTAGGCACTGGATGGGCTAATTGAGCTGCTCTTTCTCGCACCTGCTTAATTATCCCACTGGAGTCTGCTGCCATCGCCTTCGACAGTCGTACCAGAGGTAGTATCGTGTGCATGGCTGCCGCTGCGCCCATCCTAGACAGGAATAAAAACGTGCAGAAACGTGTACCCTTCTTTGACTTCCACCAGGGAGCCTGTTTGCTGTGTCACAAGCCTAATGGAACAGAGCTAACATTCTGGGCTTCTGTCTCCAAGTGGTACCCTAAGAGACATGGCCTTTTGGTGTCTCATTTCTGGGACATTCTAATAAATCTGTCTTGAGAGAACTTATTGTTGGGGTATAGCCTCTTAAAGCCCCCCCTCTTTTTTTAAAATTGCTACTGTAACTATAGATCCTTGCATTAATATATTTAGTTCTCATTACTTAATGTTTCTATATACATGTAAAATGTATATACATTTTGTGTAAATGTGTACAAAAAATATATTTCTATCTAAACGCTGTCGTTTTCTTTCTCTAGTTTTGTGTCCTACATAGATAAAGCCGCTCCTGGAGTAATGCTGCTCTATCTTCCGTGGACTGCGAGCTAGATTTCCTATAGCATTATTCTGAAGCTGGCAACCGTTACCTTCTTGCTATTGGAAACTCAGCACACTTGAACTTGGGTTTGTGATTCAGTATTAACAGATCATGACTTCACTAATTCTTTGTATTATAGAACCGAGAGATCATATATGAGCACTATTTCTTATCCTAGAGATGGTTTTTGTTCAATCTACTACTAATTATGAACTGTTCTCTTAGTAGAGTAAGGGAGAGTAATATTAATTGTGCATGAAACAGTTATATTTTTCATTAACTGACAATATGCCCATTGGAGTTTTTATGGCTTTCTACATCTAAACTGCACTGAAGAACTAGATTAAAGCATTGGGAGATTTATACTATAAATTGAGTGATGGTAAGAACCAGCACTGATTTTTATGAGAATTGTCAGTATAAGTATTACCTACCAGTATTGTCCAGAGGGACTGAATCTTAACAAACTTGGGCTGCTGTTGAAGAAGCAAAACCAGAATATGCATTACTTTGGCTTAATACTTCGCATCGAAACTGTCCAAGATGACTGATTTTATAGCTTGCTTTTTACCATTGTTCAAATTTTAACCGTTAAGTTGCCATTCAGTTTCAGAATCTTATTTAACTTCAGATGTTTCAATGTTGTTTCCTGTGTCTGTGAAGAAGTGTACTTTAAAAGGAGTTTGCATCCTTTAAGGTGCTTAAGAAACTGTGCTGCAGCACTGCCCATTGCCCCGCACTGTGTTTTGTTTTATTCATGCCTGTGCATTTTCCTAAAGTACTAATTCTAGAAACAGCTACTCATGGATGTATCATTGGTCATGAGCACGTTTGCCAGTCAAGTCAATGGCATTTAATAAATTAAAAAAAAAAAAGCAATGTATGCTTGACAGCTTTATTTTTGGGAGTTTTTGTTGCACTTTTGTCCCTAAGCCCCCCTTGCAGTGCTAGGTCCTTTCCCTTATTCCACGGAGTCTATTGCTGCAGCGTGGGAGCTGGTGAAACCCTGATTAGCACCATGTTGCTAAGGAGGGGAGAAGGACTTTTCCAGGTTGTGCTGGGCTGCTGTGGAGTAACAGAAGTCCTGCTCCTTTTCGGAGGCTGCGAGACATGACAACAGCTCCCTCCCTTATGTAACACAAGTGCGTAAGAGTCTATGTGGGACCTGCTATGGTGGGCGGGGAGTCTTTTGAATTTCCACTTAAGCGTTTGTGAGCACACAGGGCCATCTGCATTCCTTGCTCCACGCGGTAACCGAGACACCAGGACTGCAAAGGCAGGAGCTTTAGGTTTGAAATTTGTGCCTGCTTGGCACATCAGCTGTTTTCTAGGGGTATGTGAAACTTATTTGCCCCTTCCCTGTGAATTATACAATATTAATCATTTGACCTGAATTTGTAAATACCATACCTTGTACATAAGAACTATAGCTTTAAAGTGTATACCCGATAGCAGAAAGTCCTTAGGAGATAATGTTTTTCGAAGAGACTCAACAATGGTCCGTTTATAACTCCTTCTGAAAGGTATGAAAATATGCCTATTTTTCCCTATCAACTCAAAGTCCCCTTGTAGTTGATTTCTCCTGATTGTGTTTGGTGTGAACTGCTGTGAGGTTTCCCACCACAACCCTCCTGTGCATGATGAGCACGTGTCTGACTTCTGACACAGGTAGGTTTCCCCAAGAACAGCACCCCCATGCTGTGGACTCGGGGGGGGGGGGTGTACCTGTCTGGCAAGGATTCTTGCGGAGAGGCACAGGGGGGCAGGAGGGTGTTTTTGTGATGCCAGAGGTTCATAGAACTGGCAACCTTAAGGACCATTCATCTTTCTGATCTGGATCTTTTTGAAAGTTACATTGTGTGATTTTGACTCAAAGTGTTTATTTACCGCCACGAACCAAGTTGTAAATAATCCCCATACTGCTTTGTTTTTTGAAGAAAACAAAGAAACTGTAGAACTACGGTGCACTCCAAGTGCCATATATCTATTTTATTCTTCAGGAAATTATATTTGTTTTTCTTTTACAAGAGCACAACAGGAACCAAAGTAAAAGAGTAATAGATACAGCACTCAGGATAAATCATATCTTTAAAATAATAATAAAAAAATTTACACCTTGTCCTATATCCTGTTAGTATTTTCATAATATGGCCATGATTGAAAAAACAAAAAGCAAGCATTTATAATTTTTTTGATAGACTTTTTATGCCAGGAATGGATTAATTGTCAACAAAATTTATACTAATCAGGCTGATGTCAATCTATTTTGGTAATATATCATTAACAAATTTATTTTGGAAATAGATAAAAATATTGCCCCTTGATAATAAATCTTTTTCCTTTGATGCAAACAGCTAGAACACCTTTTTCTTTTTCTTTTTGATATTCTAAGACAAAAAAATGGTTAATCTTCAGATTAATAAATTAGGTCATTATAATAATAAATTAATTTTTTTTAAAGTTCAGCAACCTCTGTCCAAATATTTAGAACAATACTTGAACATTCCTTTATAAAACAGAACACATTTTCTTTTCACATTAAGCATACTGGGTATCTGTGTCTTTCACAACAAGCATTTTTAAAAGAAAAATCAATGCACAAATGGGTAATTAGTATAAAAGTGCTAAGAGCTGTTTGAAAAGTTAACACTATAGTATACAGTCAGTTATATTTGAGGCAAACTACAACAAACTTCCAGCTTATTGTGGACAATATTCCAGTAGTTGTTTCAAACAGTTGTTTGAAAAAAAAAAAAAAATCCAGGAGCTGATTAGTGATGCAGATAAAAACTGCCATCAATGTCTCTGGCCAGTGAGCGAATTGAAAACCAACTGAAAGCAAATCCAATTGAGGAATAAGATTTTCAAAAGGAATAATACCCTTTTCCAGAGCAGGTGTGATGCTGACTGCTCAGGGTGTGCATGCACACAAACACACACGTTCACACACACACACTCACTCATACACACCATCTTTCCAATTAAACTGCAGGTAGAATGAGATTTTGTGTTCAAAAAATTTGTAAGTGATCAAAAGCATTGATATGGAATGCCTGTTTATCTGCCTTTGTTCTGGTTAAAATCTCATAAAAATACATTCAACAGGAAAACATAAATTGTTATGTGTATAAATATATACGTATATATATTATATACACATGCACACAAATACTTTTGTTTTTTGAAGCATAAGATAGTTACATAAATATTCCTATAATTGCTAAAGTTTAAAGAGGCATAATTTTTTTTGAGCTTCAACAAAGGTGCTTGAATAATATACAATTAAAATGAAGTAGTTTCTATTTTGTAGAATCAGTATATAATAAAGGAAAAAAAAAATCCCCAAACAGTCTTTAAAAAAAAAAATCTCAAGCTAGAGCCTCGACAAAAACTATGAACAACAATATAACAGAACAAAGCAACAACAAACAATGAATTATAGCCCCTGGAAATGCCTGGCGTTCTTCACCCACTCCCTCCTTCCTGCCACACTGTTGTAAGAAAAGCTCCAGTGCTCACATCAAGAAATGACTTAGATCTTGTTCATTTGCTGACTCTGCTAGGAACTGGCTGATTGGCTTGGAAGAAAACAAAAGCAGCAAAAAGTATAACTGTATATATCTTTAATAACCCGCTTTAGAGAAATGCTGCTATTGCATTTCTCTTGCTTCCTCACTGCCTACTGCAGTTGTGACTGTATAGAAAAGAAACTTGTGGCTTTAGACCTGGGATGGCTATCAAAAGGTTCTGATGCGCTTGTCTGGTAGTTCTAAGGTGGTTATGGCAGCTGGGTCGCAAGGCCCTTTTTTGTTTCCTGCTCATTCAGGCCTGAGCTTTGCAGCAACCAGTGCAGTCTTCAGAGCAACAGGAAAAATTATCCTCGGTACCACCGAACTGCTTTGATTTTTACTAGATGTCTCCCCGAGCCAAGCTGACCAATTTTTCTTCCCAACACCACCCTCCCACCCATTTCCCCAACCAAACTCACTGTCCCCACCCCCAAATATCTCTACAGCTATTTTACAAGCAAATATATCTTAGCAACTTTAAAAACTTTGGTTCTAAGAAAACACTTGGTCAGTTATCTTGAGGAAAAGTGGGAATGCTTGTTCTGCACATTGCTGTAGACAGAGCCCATCCCAGTAAGTTCTTAGCGCTGTACATCAAGTCACAATCCAATACAATCCACTAAGCAAGTGCACAAATTCTAGTTTAAGAGCAGATTTAGTCGTTTTCTGTCTTTTGAAACCTCATCCAAGTTGCCTTTTTTTCACACTGTTTGGTAGAAATTGTCTGCCTGTAGATGGTTCTGTTTTTGCATGCTGTAGAAGCCACTGAATCTTGCATCTGGTTCAGCAATTCTTAGCATTCTCTGGGAACTGTCTACCTGGACTCTGGTTCCTTTCTTGCAGTCCACAGACACCAGCTGATTATTTAAGGAAGAAGGCTATTTAATGAGAAGAGAAAAAGCACAAAGAATTAGCTGCTTTACATATCCCAAATGAAAAGAAATTTAGTACCTGACTCGAGCCAGATAAGTTTCACAATTCATTGATAGACTGCATGTGGAGTATTACATCCTAATCTAGTAGCAACTATACTGTTAGGTGGGATTACTGACAGACTGCATTTAAAGGTGAAATGTTAAGAAACGACGTCAAATTGGGAGATGATGGAACTGACAAAAGAAGACTGGTGAAGTGCGCATTTCAAATCCCTGAAGTGCAGACTTTGTTTAAGAGGGTTGAAGAATGACTGGAAGTTACCAGGTAGGCAGATTTTAAAAACAAAGGGACGGTTTCTAATCACTCAGCATCACAGTCTGGGCCAGCGTGTCTGCGCCTGGTCATCTCATGCACTTTGAGAGAGGGTCTCTTTCCTCAGCTTCGGACACTGGCGACTGTGTCTTGCTCAGCACAGAGGCTGTGCCCAGTGCATATTTGGTGAAAGAAAATCAGGATCTGACAGAAATTTTTGGAAGGGTTCACTAGATGGTAAATGGCATTCAGGTTGTTTCCAATTTTTAGGGTTGTATGATTAAAAAAAAACAACTAAATGTAAAAGGTAGAATTAGAGTTGGATGGAATTATGACTTATTTCCCTTAATACAGTTCGTTCTTGCCTCTTAAAATAGATTCAGAGGCCCTTTGTATCTGTATCGAAAACAAATACATATTCTTTCCCCCTCAGTATGAAATCTGCCTTTCTCTCCCTTGTCTAGTATCATTTCCTACCGTCTCTTCATCTTTTGCTACCTTTCCACTTATGCTGGCCTTTGACGCATCAACCTGTCCTTTGGACTTTTGTACATGCTCACTATCTTCCAGCTTTCTTCCTGCCCTCTCCTGAGCAGTATTCTCCCTTTGTGATTTCTTTTCTCTCCCAATTCTAAGTTTATAGACGATTGAGAAATCCCAGGTGATTAAGTTTTAATGTCTAATACAAACAACTGAGGAATCAATCCAGAGGTATTGTTCATTTGAAAACTTTAAAGTACATCAAGGAAACTGGATCCACGAAAGGTCAGGATTCATTAACCAATGGGTAATGGATAATTCACCCAGTGATCAATCCAGCCCCAAGCAAGTACTGTGTATTTGATTGCTACAGCCTGATGTGTATTACACATCAGGCCTATGAATTACAAAGTAAAAATTTCACTGATTAATGTAAAAGGTATCAAACAATTTTAAGGAAATATAAGTGTGAGCTTTCCTAGTTTCACCATTCAAGAGACTATAACTTTCTTAGGGTGGTACCTTAGTTGGTGTTCGATACCAGTAAAGCAGTGGTATCCACTGTTTCTTCTGATTGATGAACAGGAATGCGATTATAATAGAGAGGCATATTATTATAGGAACCACAACCCAGGCAATGGAGTCCAGTGAAGAATCTTCACTTGGGTGCAGCCTGGTGTTGTCTCTGTAATCCACCTGCAGGTGACCCATATCTAGGAGAAAGAAAAAAACACAAGGATTATTTTAATTACATTGCAAATAGAGATGAGCAACTTGGTTTTACTGCTTCTTAGTACTCTGAGGCTAAAAACACGATTAAAGTCTAATGTTTGATCCAAAGAGCTCTCAGTAGAGCCGAGGCCTATTGACACACAAGGACATTTCTGTTCAGGGACTTTATAACAGGGATACTAGGCAATGCGCAGGTCCTCAACGTACTGCGGTAAGTATGGCTATTCTTGTGACTCAGGCCCAGCATCTAGAACAGTGCCTGGCACACAGCAGGCACTAATACTGGCCGAATGAATGTAAGCATAATGCTAAAGCACACTCAGAGCAATTACACAAGGAGCCAAAACGCGAGGTCCAGGAATTTGGCTCTCTGGTCATCTGGCTTGATCCAAGCATAACATTTAGACTATCTAGAGTAACAGACAATTAATCTCTCAAGCAATGAATACTGCTTCTTCCAAAAGAAATATTGTAAAAATTGTATAGCAATGATTTGGAAAAGGTGCTTAGAGTACATAAGAGGCAGTACTTAGTCATGGCTAAGAGCAAGTTTATACTATTTTAATCAAGAAGAGGTTTGCTTTTATAGAGAAGGAAGTATCGGCAGCAAAGTAACATCTTTATTATATACAACTGAAAGGACAGGACCAGGAAAAAAAGGACAAAACAAGGAAAACACAGAATAAACCTGGTGCCTAGAAAAATCAACACATGTAATAAACTGAACTCTCACAAAGTGAATAATACCCAGAAGTATAGAGGGTAACCTAAGGCATAAATGCTTATTAGCATAGAATCCACAGGGACAATGAGGAATTCATCACTCTGCTTACAAAGTTTATTCACACACACGAATTGAGAGATGGGTCAGAAATTCCAGATACAAGCTCTTATGACTACAGCATATTTCCTTCCATCACCACGAAGTCTCTGAGCATGTAGGGCCAGGAAGGAGGCATTTAATCCAGTTACCTGAGGACTTACGTTATTAATGTGTGGTGTTAAACATGTTTCAACCAAGTCAGTCTTCCTACAGTAGTTATTTGAATTCACTTGGGCAAGCCATTTAAAAAGTTACAGGAAATTTTAAAAATTAGAAAAAACCAAAGTAGACATATATAGAAGACTAGACAGACCTTAACTGACATGCTTACCTCTAGGGAGATGGATGATGTCATTTTCACTGGGCGTGGGCCACATGGGAACCTCCAGGTCAATCTCTCCACGATGATTTGTCTTCTCAATGGGTATATTGGTTGGTTCTGGGACATACATTTCTAAAAGAAGGGAACATCTTTCATAAGAGATGATGGATAAGCCGCCTTATCGTTGGCTTTTGTATTCTTAATCCAAATGGTACTCACTTCAATACAGTATTTCCTGGGACATGAAAGATCCAGTTTCCGCACTTAACATCACTAATGCTAGTGAGTCACTATCTTTGTGATGGTGAGAAACACATCTTATAATATTTAAAAAAAAAAGTTTTCTCCACCAGGGTCAAAAACTCTACTTTTTCACACCAAATGGTATTGGCTCTGTGGTTTTGTGTGAGCTGATGGGGACTGGCTGAAATGAAATGATTTCTTTTAATTTCTGTCAGCTAAATATCTTTAATCCATGAGTGTCGAATTTATATAAAATTATGTCAGTAGAACTTGAAAAAGTTAAAGCATTGTCCACTCTGGATGCATTTCTTGGCCATTTCCCCTCCATTCTCTCCCCGTAAATGGGAATGGGCTGTAGGCAGAGCTCATGGGTGCTGCCTGGGTAAGTCTCAAATGTCCATTATGTTACTACTCGAATCATTTACACTGGATACTGATCTTCAATACATATATTTATATTATCTAATCTGATCATACAGGCATTATTCTACAACATGAAACCAAACTGATGGAGAAGCGTATTTTTTTACTCTGAATACCAGGTCTTTTTTTTTTGAAGGCAAGTTCTAAAAGGGACCAGTGAAAAAATTAAGAGCTATTCTCAGCTCCTGATATATTTTTGGATCTCTAGTTCATCTGGTTGACCACAACTAGCCCCACATTTTAACGAAATTAAGAATCTGTTTTCAAAATGTGACAGTAAGTCTGCATCATGCATGTACTTCCTCTTGGCCAGATCCTGCCATATTAACTGATTTTTATAAAGAGGTTATTCAACATTTATAATCCTAAATACTCTCTGTAGCCTAATTTAGACCAAAATAAAATACACTGTCTATAAGTTAAAATAGAATTAATGATCTTTTCTGCTCAGAGTGATTGTTTTCTATCTCAAAGTTATCAGGCTTTCAAGAAATAAATCTTAAGATGAATTTAGGAGAAGGGGAAAGTGACAGAACAGAGTACTTGCTAAGCTTCCACTGTGAGTTAACTTAGTACCCAGCCAGGGAAATAAACTCAGAGTGTTAAGTAAATTGCTCACGACTATGCATCTCATGAGAGCTGAGATTCAAATGTAGTTCTGTGATTCCCAAGTTTCCCTGCTGCCTCCAAGAATAGTCTTCTGCTTTCTTATAAGGCCTTAAGACATGGCAAGAACTATTATAGTTTCTAAAGGTCCAGTGGGTCCCTGCAAATTCTAGAAATAAAAATAGTATTTACTGAAAATATTGTCATTTCCAGCAGTAGGGGCCCGAGTACAAACCAGTGATTCTCAATTTTTTTTTAATCATATCAGAATCGCCCAAAGAGCTTATAAAACATGCTGACTCTCACAGGTCCTGCTTTAGTAGGTCTGGACTAGTCATTCTGAGAGGGTATGTGTTTGCAGGGGGTGTATAACCCACCCACTGAGAAACCCTGGTATGTGCTAAGAATTTCCTGGATGAATATGGGCAGAAAAACCACCTTGACATTCATGTGACACCTTCCAGTGCCACAGCATCCCTAGTCCCTCTCCTGTGCTCATGGCCTTGAGCCTTCCTATGACAACAGGGGCCACCCTGCTGCTGGCTTCCAAGCCCTCACTGTCACAGGCGAATGTGAGATCTGTTTCACCAAACCTGTGAATGTCAACGGCTAAGTAGCAATGTCCTCTGCAGAGGCCTCAGAGCTGGGATCAATTCAGTGCCACCTCAGGTTTTTTCCTGGGTGACAGCAGTACAGAAGCAGCTTTGGAATTCTTGTGCCTTGAACCTGCATGTGGGTAGATTTCAGGTGAAACCCCACCAAACAACAGACACTCCCCAGTGTGAGTTCTCGTCCCACAGGGGTTTAGAAAGGCTCTACACTTTGCAAGAGTAGGGAAAGTTAGAAGGATCTGTCTATGGTGAAAGGAGTGTGTCGTCTTCAGTGATATCACCATTTGTTTAACAAACATCACCTGAACACGTCCTACGTGGCAGGCGCTGATCTAAGTTTTGGGGTATAGCTGTGAGCGGGGCTAGTCCTGGCATTCCATGGGTCTCTCCTGATGACCAGTCCTGACAGCAGCTTCTCACCACCTAGCAGCTTGTGGCCTTTGTATCGGCTTGCTCCAGCAAACTCAGTTTGGCTCTGATTAAAACCCACCCATACGTCCTTCTTTATAATAAAATACTTACAGCTCCAGTTCAGCATCCTCAAGTCCAAGGGGAGAGGGTCATCTCCCTTTAATTTGAACTTAAGAGGGAAGCTACCCTCAGCAGTTTTGCCAAAAAGAAAAAATCTTTCAGCAAAGAAAACTGCTTGTAGAAACAAAAAGAAGTAAAGGTGCTATTCATTTCCATACCTAGACCTGAGCTTTCTATAGTCAAAGACTGCATTCAATCTCAGACTCTAAAATATAACCCTTCTGGCATTTACTAGAAGAGCCCTGTATAGCTGCTGGCATTGCAGATGGGCAGAGCCAGGAGACTGACACAAAACCACATGTAGCCAGGCCATGAAGATCATGGCCACGTGGTCACAATAAAGGATTAGTCCTGTGGACAGTCATATTTGATCTTTGGAGGAACCCAAGACACTGGGGATATATTTTACTTTCCAAGGCATCTGGTCAGTTGTAAGAGTTGTCTTCCTTAAAATTTCCTTTTCTGGAATATGGGAAGGCAGCTATGCTCACCACTATACCACCAACGCCGGCACCCTTTTCTGGAATATGGGGCAGGATGCCTGGAGCTCACAAGCTAAGGGCACCACTTTTTTGGGGAGACGGAACCTAAAAGTCAACTTAGCACCAGGAGTCCCAGACTTCTGCTAACTAGCTGCATGACTTTGGATAATTCACTTAACTTCCCTGAGCCTCAGTTTCTTCTGTAAATGGAACAAGTACTAACCAGCTCTCAGGTTACTCATATCCAAAGATGGTCATATAGAGGGCGAGGCTATTCAGAATGTGAGGTGCTATGTCCAGAAGACAAAGCAAGGTTCCTGTTTGCTGGATAGACCAAGGCCGTGCTCCCCCACCATCATTTTCTCCATCCTCACAGCATTTCTGGGAGGTGGCATATGCTATCCAGATGAGGAATGAAAACATCGGTGAAGAGCCTTGACTAAGATTCTGCAGTGCGCTGATGACAGAATAGGACAGGAATCCAGCCTGCCTGGAAACCCACGTGAATCTAATATAAACTGGCAAAAGCTTAACTGAATGCAAAATTTGCTTAGAGATAAGATGGAGAAGTGATGCATCAATATTACAACAGATGCAGAAAGGAGAGTTATCAACAGAAATTAAATTTCAACCCAACAATAAATAAAAACTGAGAAGTCACTGGAGAAATCTCTAGTGACGAGCAAGGATGCTAGCAATATCTGCACTCTCTCTTACTAAGCTCACAAACCAAGGAGAATGAATCTTACCCCTATTCCTACCACCACACCTGAATTTGGTTCCTTCTGGTCACACTGTAGAACATCTGCAATGCATGTTCCAGCTGTCCCGGCCTCTGGTCTCTCTCTGTTTTGGTCCTTCCTGCATACCACCTTGTTAGTCTAACCCAAACACCTTTGTGATCATGTCACTCATCTGCTTAAAAATGAGCCTCCCCGCTCCCTACAAAGGACAAACTCTATATTCTTTATTTGATAATTAAGGCCTGAAAAATCTTGGCCAAAGCTATCTTTTCTGTCCTTACCTCTTGCTACGGAGAACTCACTGCTCCAGGGGTATGACCTTGACCTTTCCCATCTCAGGGTCTTTGGTCAGATTACCCTCTTCACTACAGTGAAGAACCCAGCTATCCTTCGAGATCTAGTAAAATCCTTTCTCTATGAAACCTTCCAAGGCCACTTGACTTCACAGAAAATCATATTCATGAACTTAGCACTCATGGTCTGTATCAAGAGTTGCATCCAGTTCACCTCTCATGCTCTCTTTTGAAACTACTCTAATTAGACTTTGCCTCCATCACTTTGGCAAAACTGCTCTTGTCGAGATGATTATGACAATGCTGAGGGCACAACAGTTGGTGCCACTGCTCGTCTTACTGGCTGACGGCAGCACTCTATTCAGCTGTTTACTCCTTCCCACCAGAAACCTTTCTCCACTTGGCTTCCAGGCTGCCAACCCTCTGGGTGTCCCCCTTTCTTCCAGGTGCTCCTTTTCCACTGCCTTTGCTAGACCCGCCTCACCTGCCCAGTCTCCAAAAGTCAGAGGGGCTTAGGGCTCAGTGCTGGGCTCACTTCTCTACCTACCTTCACTGCTTAGGTGATCTCATCTAGTCTCCAGGCTTACAAACCACCGATAGCTGACAACTTTCAAATTTGCAATATTTCCTATCTCCTTCCTGAACCCCAGATTAGATGTTCACTGTCTATTCATCTCTAGTTTGATGTTAATGGGTATTTCAAACTAAAAGTGCCCCAAAGTGACTTTACCCCCAGAGCTGCAACTCCATGGTTTAGTCCACAAATGTCACAGTCACCCTTGGCTCCTCCCTTCTTCTCACTCCCCACATGTAATTCAAACCCTAGTCATTCCACTCTTACAACATAATTGCAATCTGACCACTTCCCTCCACCTCCACAGCTGCCACCCTGGTCCAAGCCACTGTCACCTCCCACCTGGATTCTTAGAAAAGCCTACAAGTTGGTCTCTCTGCTTCCACTCTCATCCTCTATCCCTGGTTTAGGCTCAACTCAGCCCCGGGGAAATCCCATTAAAAGCTCAGTCAGACAGCATCACTTCCCTGCTCCAAACCCTCCAGGTTTCCACCTCTCAATACGATCCTGCACTCACCCGTGAGACTCTCCGTGCCTGGCTGTGGCCGCTCTGCGCTTCATCTCTTACCGTGTCCTTGCTCACTGAGTTCCATCCACACAGACGCCTGCCCCCCTTCAACACGCACAGCGCGCCTCCACTGCAGGGCTTTGGCTCTGGCTATACCCAGAGGTTCTGCCTCTTCCTCCAACTCCTGGGATTCTTCTGAGGTCTTTTTATAAATCTCACCTTACCAGTGAGGCGCTACCTGATCATCCTGTACAAAACAAAACAACCTGTCCCGCTTCTCCCTGCCCCTCGTCTTCTGTGCTTTTCTCCACGGCCTGATCCCTGCCTTGTCGCTGTCTGTCTGCTGTTCACCTGTTGCTGCCTGTCTCTCCCTATGACCACGTAAGCCACATGGCACTGCTGTCTCCCCACTGCCTAGAATGGTGCTTGGCACGAAACGGGCATTCAGCGAACCTTTGTTCAATCACCCAGGTCAAGTTTCATCATTTATGTCATTAAAAGCCTATTACTAGAAAATCTGGTATGAAACTTGTGAAATACAGGTGGCATATACTAGATAAAACAACTCCAATGGGAAATCACACATCTTTCCTTATTCTTCTTCAAAACACTTAAGAATTTCCTTTTCCCCATACACACAGCAAGCGATAAAGTATCACCTGAGCGAGCCTCTGACTCTCAATCTACACCTTAAACAAGACGAGTGAGATTAAACTTTGAAGAGTACCCAACTGAAGGCTCTGAAAATGGTTCAACCTCCTGACCTGGCAGAACATCCTATCCTTTTTAGGGGATAAATGGACATTTTAGAAATGCTCAATTGGGGCTCACCTGCACAACACCTAAACAAAGGCCAACACGTACAGAACTCAATTAAACTCTTTGGGTTTAACTGCCTCATTTCACAGTTGTAGAGATGCACTTCTAAACTGGCATGGATCCCAGCTCACTGTGATGAATAGAGCAAGATTCTATAATTAATGCTGCAAGAAAACACGAGAATCGAGGTGAAGACAGAAAGGCTCCCAACTCGCTAAGGACCTCAGTAGGATCTCAGAGTGAGCCCTCACGTGGGTCTGTGGGGTCGATGCTGCTGGGGGAGTCTACGTGTTTGGGGGTTCAGCCGCCATGGCAAGGGCTGGGGTCCTGCATTTCTGGGATCAGAGGCAGGGACCAGACATGGAAACAAGGAGAAGGCCCAGGGGAGGATCTGGGCAGCTGTGAGGGGCTTAGGTATGAAACCAAGAGATGAATGATGCAGCTACATGAAGAGTGGGATGTGGGGAAGGACGCAGGCACGATGGCTGGCTGGGGTGTGCTCAGTGGCGATGTACTATGTGGGGAGAGATGGAAAGTCCAGCTGAGGGCTTGGGAGAAGGCTGTGTGTGACGGCTATGGGGACTGGCTGGAATTGATGAACTGAAAAAAGGGCGAACGAGGACTATATTCTTTAAATGCAGGTTTTCCGTGTTGGTTCAGGTATATATTCACGTTGTAACGACCCTTTTTCACTAGGCTCGTCCAACGCTGCACTAAAACTGTGCTGCTCTGATAGGGCAAGGGTCATTAACAGGTCACTTATACCTATAAGGCCATAGTGCCACTAAAGTTTAGAGAATAGAAATCAGAAGAACCAGAGCAATCCTGGCATGGAACCAAAACCTGGTTCTCACCTGCATGGTCACCGTTTTCCAAGTTGCCCAGGGTCTCTGTGCGGGAGGACCTTAGCTGGGCCTGGCACACCCGAGCCATGGGCACTAGTGAGTGAGCGAGCGGGTTCTGGCTCTGCTCTGGGTTCATCTCAGATCAGCGTTACAGCTTGACAAATGCAAGGACGGCGGCTTAGATACCTGGACACATTGGGCAGCAACTCCCTTCCACGTTGATGGGCTCGACGCAGGGCAGAGGGGGGCAGCTGACGGTGGAGCAGAGCGTCTGGCCCTGTAGGCAGTAGCAGTGGGTGCAGCTGTCAAGGTCCCACCGCTCCTCGTCCGCATAGGCCTTCCCGCTGAAGTGGCACACCACCTTCTTTGGAACCGTGTCTTCTAGTGGGAAGAACAGCACATGTTCATGGAGTTGCTTGATGTGACTGAGCACACTATCTTATCACAAGTGACAGATACGCTTTAGGATTTCCAGAACCCAGCGAGACTTTTGTTTCCCCAGTCCCCTGTGGCCACTGCCCTAGGAGGACCCTGAGAACTCTCATCCTGTGGCCTGACCCTGACCCAGGGCTACTGAGGCTGGCACAGGGTGGCAACTGTAACAGCCAGCTGGGAATGATACCCACTGGGTAAGTGTCACCAGACTGCCATCTAGAAAGAGATGAAGAGATGGATTAAAAAGTCTAATGGAGCAAATTTACAGAATTTCCTACTTTTGTTAATGATTTTTGTAAATGATGCTCGGGAATAGTAAGGAATGATAACGGCAACACCACACGGTCCTAGCAGGTTTCCTCTGCAACCCCAGAGCGGGAACTAGCACTGAGATAACCATTTCTTTTATTTTTCAGGCATGCTGCATGGATTTCTCTTTCATCCACAAGGACACTTCACCTTTCAAAACAACATTTCATTTCCATTTACTTCAAAAACAACTTCTTTTCAACCATAGTTTCGGCAAACTATGGTTTTTGAGAACAAGATATTTTTAAAGAGCTGTCTGTATGTAGAATATGGCGACTTAACAGCTTAAACGCTGTTGTTTATTTTTTTCCATTCTCCTTTGCCACCCTCATTTCCTCCCTCGCCCAAACTTTTCCTTGAAAGTTCTTTCTCTTTGACTCAATGCCTTTTCCTGGTGTGCCTGAACTTACTGACCCACTAGTGGCCACACTTCACAGTAATTTCCCTCTAAAGCTCAAGACTGGTGGGTCCAAGTGAGGCCCAGGGACCAGGTTCCAGCCGCCAAGCAGAGGTGGGCACATCAATGGAGAGATATGGGGGGGTGGGGGCACTGCTGTCACCAGACAGGCCAGTAACTGCACGACTCCTGCTAATCTGGGGAGATTTTATGCTCAGATTTGAAAGGTAGCTCCACTGACCACGAATAAATGAAAATAAATGAAAAACTACAAAGGAACCTGGAAGGGAAGCTCCTTAGGAAAGCGTGGTTCCCGGACTTGGGGTTCTTCCTGGAAATCATCCGGGAAGTCTTAAAGGGACAATGTTCACTGGACAGACACCAAGGACAGAACCCAGAATGTCTCAGGGCAAGAAGAGGAGCCATTTTCTCTGAGCAGCCCCAACACTCTGCAGCCGAGTGCTCCAAGGTGGCTAGAAGCTGCTCTGTGAAGACCCAGTTTGTGCTTCAGACAGAGCTTTTCTAGAGGAGGGTCACAGACGGAAATGCTCACAGATCTGTCTCTGCTCTCTCTGTTTTCCTCTTATCCATTACCGTCGTCCCTCAATATCCCTGGGGGACTGGTTCCAAGACTCCCGTGGATACCAAAATCCGCAGATGCTCAAGTCCCTTATATAAAATGATGTAGTGTTTGCATATAACCTACACATATCCTCCTGTATATCTTAAATCACCTCTAGATTACTCATAATACCTTATTCAATGTAAATGCTATATAAATAGTTGTTATACTTTATTTTTTAATTTGTATGCTTTTAATTTTTTGGTACATTTCTAACCTGTGTTTGGTTGAATCCATGGATGTGGAACGCACGGATACGGAGGGCAGACTGCACTCCAGCACACGCACCTGTTTAGACAGCACTAATAACATCCCGTTACCGTAATACTTTTACTTCCATAGATGTAAGTTTCACTCCATCAGGGAGTGTTTTAAGCAAGCACAGGAAGAAATTTACGTTAAATGTGAAAATGCCTTATGTCTCTGTTCTCAACATTTTCTATTGTTTCTCTCATTACTGCTGCCTGAAGGTTCAACAAGGGACATTAAATAATCATAGGAATTTCTCATTGTAATCAGAAATCCATTTTTTAATGTCTATTAAAAGATGTACTGCACTGTGTTTGTAAATGTTCCACAGAAAGTTTTCTGGTGCACTGACTGTTGGCAAAAGCTCATTTGAAGGCTTTCAAACCAAACCCATGATAGAAGTTTTTGCTACTATGGAATCCTTAAAGTAGGCCACTTCATTAAGATATCCAAAATGTACGTGTCTAATTGGTGAACAGAATTATCCAAAGAGCCTAATTTAAGCAGTACTCTGACCTCCAGCCAACACTGCATTAAGGAAAATAGTTTTGGCCATCAAATCTAGAGTCTATTATGCAGAGAATTCTTTACGAAAGAAAGCAATTCTTCACAAAGCAGTATATTTTACAAAAATCTTGATCCATACGATGGACTGAGATCGCTAAATAAAATTTGAGTAACGGTGTTCTGTGTAAGGAAATCAGAAAGGAGATGGTGAAACTCCTCACCCCAACTAGTCCATCACTCTCTACTGCATCTCTTGGTGGCATGTTTGCCAGTCAGTCCTCTTCTGGGAGACAAGGAGGAAATGGATGAGGTATAAACACAGCAAGGAAGGACTTCATGAGAAGGGGTTTGACTCAAGGCTAAACCAGGGTCTGGATTTTCAAAAGATGTAGGCATTACATCTTAAGGTATTTAATTAATTAATGGTACCACCAATATTGATGAGGTTAAATTATTTTTTAAAACTAGGTCAAGAGGTTAAAATAGTAATTATATGCTAAACGTTATAAGGGCATTCCTTCATTTAACAAACTTTTATCATCAGTGCTAACGAAGGCATGACCCTGACCCAGAGGATGGCAGAGAAGTGGTGGAGACAGGCCTGGGGACTGGAACTCGCTGGCAAAACTTGGTGTCTGAACGTCTGACATGAACTAGACAAGGAGCGGGACAACACAGAGGGCAGAACCACTAGCTTTCCTGGGGAACTGGGAAGGCTTCCCCCAGGATTTGATGTGTGAGTTTTACCTTGAAGGACAAGTAGGAGAAGATGAAGGAGCCCAAGGGAAGTGTCATATCAGAAGGACAGGGAGATGTGTCAGGGCTGGAGGAGGGGAGGAGACTGACTGGCTTTGCTTTTAAGAAGAGAACTCTGGAATATGACAACATGGAAGTCCACATGGGGTAAGGACATTGGGGACAATGTCCAAGAGGTGGTGATGCACCTAGACGAAGGCAGAGGTGGTGGAGAGGGAAAGGCAGGGCTGGATTTGAGAGCTACTTCTGAGAAACAGCCATCTGCATACGGATGGGGAGGAAGAGGAGGCACAAAAGACAACCCCATTTCTTACGTGGGAGGCTTGGCAGAGGCAACTCCAACATGTGAGTCATTTTCCTGCTTTAGGAAATAGACAGTTGGTGACCTTGTCAGGGACCTGGTCAGTCCTTATGAAACTGCTCATGTTGTCTCCAATGTGCCTGGGGCTCTCCTGGTAGACTTTTTTGGCCACCCAACATCTTCAGGACCTGGTGAAGCCCAAGCTGGTTCTAATCCTCTGACTCGGGTGAGCCACACTTAGCAGTGGACATATGACACCGGGGCCTGCACATCTGAGGATGGGGACTCCAAATGGACCAGTCTCCGATTCACGATGAGCTCCATTTCAGAGATGGCAGCAGAGAAAGGCTTCCTGCTGTTGTGTGCACAGAGTGGTCTTTTATGAGATCTCCTCATTTAATCAGTTTGAATCCCAATAAGGATACATCTCATAATGGCAAATTTTGTTTCTTTAAACATGCTTTGAAACAAAGTTACACTTGACCTTAAGACAGGGCTTAAATTCTACTGAACTTTCATGTGAAGTAAATAAAGGACTCTTGTTTTTAGAAAAGCCCTGACTAATTTTTACCAGGGTGGTTGCTATCTGGCCCCTACTAGATTATATTAGATTTTAGTTAATGAGGCTTTGTAAACATTTTTTATTTTGATTAAATTTCACCTGAAAGACCAATGATCTACACAGAGGCCTGAAAGTAGAGAGGAAGTTTCAATTGGTGGATGGACCTCACTGTTCTCATTTCTTTCCCTAGATGTGCCACCTCCTTCAGTAGCACAGTGGGGTTAATCTGAGAAAGCTCCATCAGGATGTTTTAGAAGCCACTAGGTTTAAGGGAGACATGGTAGCTATTTCTATGCAATTTGAGGCTCTAAAAAATATATTAACTAAGTCACTGTAGCCTTTTGGGGAAAACAGCATCGTATAATTGAAAGTACATATAAGAGCATTTTAAGCAGCCAGCCTGAAGAGGGATGTAGAAATAGAGACTGGGAATATCCAACTAAAAATAATCAAAACAGTTTATATTTGGCTATCGGGGTTGTGTCATTTTAACTGCTATATTTATCACTCCAACTGGTTTACTTATGCTGACCGTGGCATTAAGTTTTATTCTTCACCACCTAATAATAATCATCACTTCCACTTACCGAAATGCCCACTATGTACCAGGCTAAGCATTTTATACGAGTCAGTGCCATTTGATCTCCATAGCCCAATGGGACAGGGTATTGTTGCTATTCCACAGAACACTGAGGCATACAGAGATTAAGTCCCTTATTCAAGATAAGTTGCAGGGTGAGGACAGGACCCATGAGGTCTGGCTCCACAGTCCCCACCTGCCTTCTGCCTGCCCTGTATCTAGTATCCCACAGGATAACCTGAGGGCGGGCTACTTGCCACACAGACAGAAGTCATTACTGTTCACTCTCAAACACAGGCTCAGATTTATCTTTGTCTTCAAAGGTAATTTATCCTTCAACTGACTGAATCATACGTCTGGCACAGTCTTATCAAGGGATGGAGATACCGAAGTGGTTACTGAGGACTCCTTAGCAAAATCTCCATTGAGCACCTCTCTCCCCTCCTCACCACCCTCCCACTCTTCCTCAGAGGAAGAGGATTAGAGGAGAATGTTCTAAGGAAAACATGATGTATGACACTAATATAATAAAGTTTATTTTTAAAACAAACACACCAGGACTTATATATCCAAACAAATGTGATCCCCTTCTACACAGTCCTCATAAGCTATAAACGTATTCCAGTGGTACTGCCACTGCTTCACACGGCTTTGGGATTTTTCTTTTTGCGATGACACCACCCAGGGCCAATTTAGAAACACACGGCGAAAGTTACTATTTCCTGGTCACACCTTGGTTTAGATCAGCTTTGGTATTTAGTTTCCTCAGCTCTGACCTCTATCTTATCCATCAGATTCAGCTTGAAATGATTTTTGGCCTCCTTCCCAGGAGGGAAAGTTGCTTTTGCGATCATCATCAACAACCTGTGTCAGGGGCTCAGCCCTCTGCCATGGCGGCTCCCTCCACGGGGCTTTCTTACTCACAGAATGCTCAGACACAAGTCTTATCTTTTTTGGATTCAAACATGAGCATCACATATGATTACAATAAAAACATGCAATGTCTTTCAGTGGTAGAGTTTAGAGAATTCAGCCGTGAGTTTCTTTTTCTCCTATTTTTCCTCAATTCTGGTTGATATGATAAGAGGAGGAAGAAGTGGCAAGGCCTTGAAATGTTAATTCCTTTCCAGTTCACTCCTTCAACTGTTTAAACTTTGCTCTCTCACTTCTTTCCAAGACAAAAGCAGCAGCCTTAACAGGCTGCTAAAGGCTGGGCTTTGTTTTCACTCTTGAGCTACTTTAATTACCCCCATAAAGCTAATTAATAGAGGGGAGGGGGAAGCTAGAATTGTGTTGTTTTCTTCCTCTAGAACTGCAGTCCCCAACCCCTGGGCCGTGGACCAGTACCAGTCTGTGGCCTGTTGTCAGGTCTGTGGCCCGTTAGGAACTGGTGAGGTGCAAGTGAAGCTTCATCTGTATTTACAGCCACTCACCATCACATGCATCATGACATAAGCTCCACCTCCTGTCAGATCAGCAGCAGCATTAGATTCTCACAGGAGCACAAACCCTACTGTAAACTGTGCATGCGAGGGATCTAGGTTGCTTGCTCCTTATGAGAATCTGATGCCTGATGACCTGAGGTGGAGCTGAGGCGGTGATGTTAGTGCTGGGGAGAGGCTGCAAATACAGATTATCATTAGCAGAGAGGTTTGACTGCACAATAAACATAATTCACTTGAATCATCCGAAACCATCTCCCCCTGCATGCCCCCCACCCCCACCCCGTCTGTGGAAAAAC
Organism: Cheirogaleus medius; assembly: GCA_008086735.1. Taxonomy (NCBI): domain Eukaryota; kingdom Metazoa; phylum Chordata; class Mammalia; order Primates; family Cheirogaleidae; genus Cheirogaleus; species Cheirogaleus medius. The sequence goes on from VBSM01002608.1 coordinate 147,259,264, forward strand.
TGTCTTCCATGAAATTGGTCCCTGGTGCCAAGAAGGTTGGGGACCGCTGCTCCAGAAAGATCCAGTTTAGTAACTCAGGAGTCACTGATGTGGTTGCACAGCCCTTGCTCTGAATCTGACCATGATGCAGGATATACATTAGCCCCTGAAAAGAAAACATCTCCAGATTTTTTCCTCTCCTTCCTCTGTGGACAGATATAAAAACCCAAATCTACTCTAACCCATGTTATAGTTGGAGTTTTCAATTTCTGCCTAGGAGACAACTTTCTTGTAGAGATGCTTCAGGTTCTAAATCTGGTTCTGGTGGTCATGAAGTCAGAGTCTTGGTGTGGGAGTAACTTCCTGGGAGGAAGTTTAGGCTGCTTTAGAAATTGCATCAGTTCTTTCAAATCTACTGTGTACTATTTACAGTTCTGAAAAGTAATCTACTGTGGGATACTGGTAGCTGAGAAGCCACATGGAGCTCATAATCTCTGAATAAGTCCCAATGCAAAACACTCCAACACAGTACTACAGGGGGGCGTTTGTTCCTTCTGCACGTCAAAATGGAGGGCCCCCTGAGAGCACCGTCCTACGCACTGGGGACATAGCAGTGGATGGGGCATTCGAGGTCCCTATTCCCGGGAGATGCTCCTGGATCCAGAGAGTCTCGTTGGCTTTATGTGAGTCCACATCCAAATGGATGTGCCAAATGTTTGGAAAAGATATGCCAACAGCAGGCCCTAATACCATTACACTTCAGTTTGGGTTCTTAAGTTTGAGGTCCAAGGGATTTAAAGAAAATGATAGTGAAATCATTTAGGCAGGAGCAAAAAGGTACCACGTCGGTTGTGGGTAACACGAGATTTAGAAAAGAGGGTGGCAAAGGCAGCCAGGTGTTACCAATGACACAGCTGACGTGGGTGAGCCATGGGGAAGTACTTGTAATGTATTGCAGTGCTCTTCTCTAACCCACCAAGGAGTGAAATGCCACTTCCTATCTCATAGTTTACTTTCTCTTGCCTAACAAGACACCTAAATCCCTGGCCCGTATGTCATTCTTGTTTCTGTATCATAGGGCACAAATAACCTCCACGCTTGCACAATAAATGGAATGTGAGCAACTCCTCTTTGAGAAACTAGCTTCACTTTTTTGTTTTTAACATAAAGAACAGACTTAAACGGAAATTGCAATGAAGCAGGAATCTGAGCAAATAATGTACAGGCCACTGCGAACTCACAGACACAGAAGATGACGACTGATCTTGAATATGCCGGCTCACCGGGCCTGCTGTACAACAATGTAACGATGGAACTGAATTGAAGTCTTGGTAAAAATGAATGCAGGTGGCCTAGACAACTGCAATGAGGCAGAGATTTAATACACAGTAATTCTGTCAGCAAATGGTTAAAGCTTTTGGCTAAAAATGCCAAAAATGTTTATCGATTTATTAAAAATTTGAGTATTTTACCTTATAACTTTTAGCTTCTAATAAAGAAAACATTTGATCTTAATCCATCTTTATAAAAAGGAAAAAAAACAAAGATAAATGTTGTCATGGAGGTTGACTCCTTCCTCTATATAATGTCTTATCTTAATGGCTGTAAAAGCACATATGGCCATAGTTTTAAGACCCCTCTTAGAAGTCCATGTTTGCTTTACTTTATTTCATCTATTTCTTGAGATGGGAAGGCTAAATCTATTTATAAAGCTCAGAAGAGCCTTTCAGGTTTCTTCAACATGCTGGAAAGAAGGTGATTGCACAGGCTTCCAAGTTAATAGAGAATTATAAATTTTCCCAGTTCCGCAAACAGAAATCTCACCAAAGTGGTAAACACGGTGACTTTTGGCTGATTCCTACTACATGCAAAGAGGACACAAATTCTCAGGAAGAGAGCTTAATCCTCGTATCAAGCATCTGTTATGGGCCAATTAAGCACTTCCTGGATATAAGTTCAAGGAAACATTTTCTTTTCAACTTTAAATGTAGTCTCATTTCATAGCAAAGTTTACAATCGAAGGTGCGTCTATAGGTACATGGACATTACACACAAAAATCAGTTTGGAAATATATAAGTGTAGTCTAAAAGACAGGCAGGAACAATGAAAGATCAAGGTGGCCCACATAAGAAGGAAAAAACATAATTTCCTTCAGGATTTAAAAAGAAATGACTGATGTAAAAGTCAGCATATAGCATCTTGTTAAGAAAACCTTGAGGTGGAGGCCGCTGGGCACCCACAGGAGATGTTTTATTTGGCCACAGTTCTAATTCCTATTAGGAAGCCTCTGCCAGCAGCCTCCAGAGGATTCTCATCAGCTGAGGGGTCTCCCTCCCCACCACCAACCACAAAAGGGCACAAAATCAGGTCTGGCCTCCTGGACAGAATCAGAAGAGAAAGCACACGCGGAGGCTCCCTCTGGAAACACCAGTGCCAGTCTTCCCTCTCTACAATGAGGATATGGAGCTGGAGCTCACAGGTTTCCCTGAGTTCACTAGAACTTGATTTCTGTTTACACAGCCGGGGGCCTGAAACGGACACTGAAGTGAGAAGAGAAAGCTGCTTACGGGAGAAGCAAGATGGGATGCTTCCTAGGGTGGAGGGTAAGACCCAAACAAACTGAAACCAAACACTGCTTATTTTTGTCATGACAACTTTAGACCAGTTCCAAAGTTAGTACAGTGCACAACAACCAGAATGTTTTCATTCTTATGCCCTCTAAACAATACACAGAAAAGCATCCTGTTTCCCTTGCCTTTCCTTTTTAGCAGTAACTGTGACAAGCTGGGCTTCAGTGGAGGGGCCACAGTAACTGAAAGTTCTGAAGAATGTGCCAGAGGTAAACAATATCTCTTTCCTTTGAGAGTGTGCATTGATCATAAATGTCACATACTCTGTTTCTAGGAATCACAGTGGATCGTGCACAGTAAGTTCATAGACTCCTCAATGGGACTAGTCTCTTAAAGTAAACAAAAAACAAAAGAGCCCCCATTTTCTCACTTCTGACTATGTCCAGAGGTAGGAAAGGACAGTGAGGTTTGTGGGCAAAGCCCTGTCACACACAACATAGCTGAGCAACAGAAAGCATGGTGTTCCCACCTAGATTATAATAAGGTGACCCAAGGAGCCATGGTCTTTTTAAGATGAGAGAGGCAGGATGAGGTACACCACCAAAGTGTTATCTAAGGTATTCTTATGCTTCGTGAGCTCATCATTGAGATGTTGTATCAGGCCTTGCTCTTGTAGAGAGCCAGGTGCTACATTTAACAGTAAGACACTAGAGTCCAGCTGATGCCTGTTATTCAGTCAGCTGCAATCCGTGTTACAAGAGCTGTAATTCTACTGAACCAATATATGTTCATGCTGCGTTTACCATTTATAAAGTACTTTCACATATGTACATTATGTCATTTAATTTTCATAGCACCTTTGTGATGCATAGGACAATATTGTTATTCCCATCTTATAGATGAGGAAACTGAGCAAGGTACATCATATCACTGAGACACATAGCTAGAATGTGACAGAGCTGTGATCTTAACATTTTGGCTCCAAAGGAAGTTATCTTTCCCATGTGCAGAAGTTTTTAATTTTAGGAAAATACACTGGAGAAGCAGCTGTGAAAAATGTTCCAATGAAGATGCTAGTATCATAACATTATGGTTTAAAAATGCATAATATTAAATTCCATGGGTTGTATAGCTTAAAAATGCTGAATTAAATAGTTACTATATTTGATTCTTGGGCTGAGTTAAATAGACAATGATCAACAGATGTTCCAAAGAGATTCTCATTCTCTCTCTCTCTCTACCTTTAAGATGGAATTTTGATAGAGTTGGCCTTAAACAAACAAATCCAGGGCTAGGCGCAGTTGCTCATGCCTGTAATCCTAGCATTCTGGGAGGCCGAGGCGGGAGGATCGCTCAAAGTCAGGAGTTTGAAACCAGCCTAAGCAAGAGTGAGACCCCGTCTCTACTAAAAATAGAAATAAATTAATTGGCCAACTAAAATTATATAGAAAAAATTAGCCAGGCATGGTGGCACATGCCTGTAGTCCCAGCTACTTGGGAGGCTAAGGCACAAGGATCGCTTGAGCCCAGGAGTTTGAGGTTGCTGTGAGCTAGACTGATGCCACGGCACTCTAGCCCAGGCAACAGAGTGAGACTGTCTCCAAAAAACAAAATCCAAGCAAAATGAATAATGTATAATAGACTGACTTGATATAAAGTATAGATACCTCCATATTAAGGAGAAATATTATTTAATCATTTGCTAGTTGAAGATCACTACAGATAAGATCACTACCCAGCCACAGCACAACTAAGAAATACAGTTAAAATATAAGCCAAGCCAGCTTGTGAAATCTCCACCTCAAATATTAATAAATATATTATATAATAAATATAAAAAATAGCTAACCTCTAATCTGAGGTACAACCTGTAAGAAAATCACTTTTAAATGTACTGTCTACCTATAGAACTCATTTTTACGGCTCCTTAAAGACATGTGATACCTAAAGACACAAAATATACTAGCCTGTAGTCCTGGCTACTCTAGAGGCTGAGCCAGGAGGACCACTTGAGCCTGGGAGTTGGAGGTTTCAGTGACCTATGATCACGCCACTCCACTCTAGGCTAGGCAACAGAGCAAGATCCTAGCTCAAAAAAACAAAAAACTAGATGACTTGAAGGTATGTAATCAGAATATTTTTGTTCACATGCAAGTTACAAATCATAGATATACTTATTTTATATATACTTTATATAATGTATTATAAATATTAATACATATAAATAGAAATAAGTAAATATATGTATTTATATTATATATAATAAACACAAATATCATCCAACAATAACTATCCTTTGACAAAAACTTTTTTTTAAGAGTTGAGGGTCTTGCTAAATTGCCCAGGTTGGTCTCAAACTCCTGGCCTCAAGTGATTCTCCCACCTCAGCTTCTCAAGTAGCAAGGACTACAGGCATGAACTACTGGGCCCAGCTCAAAAACTTCTTGAGCAAGAAAAATACATTGACTCAGGAATTTCTAGCCAACAAATATGACTTTAAATATCTGATCTCAAATAACTTCTAAAATAACACATGGTTACAAATAAATAAATACTTGCCAAATATAATTTTCAATACAATATTTTATGTACCGAGTGACACTTAGGTCTTGGCCAACAGAAGAACTGTTTACTCAAGATCAGTCCTATTCGTTTAGACTGGCTTGACTTGGGGACACACCTGAGCATCTTGAGTTCCAAGGTCAACAGGTGTGACACAGTAGTGACATGGGCTTGAAGATCCCATAAATTAAGAAGGACTTCATGATCAAAGTAGTGTTCTTTCTTTGTAGTATTTGGCCAGGAATGACTGACCCCTGGACATAGGAAAGTTCTGCTGAAAGGCTCATGGTTCCCCTTCCAGAAACTGCCTCAGTCTGGCACTCAGTGTGGGCAAATGTGTCACCAACACAAACATCAGAGCAAGGGCGGTGTGGCTGGGGTGCAGATGCCCAGGGGCAGTGAGAGCCGGGTGATGTAAGGGCTGCTGATTTTCTTGTTTGCCATCCTCCTGGGAGTCACGGCATATAGCTCTCACTGAAGCACTGAAATAATTTTTGCTCTGGAAAGGTTCAAGAAAGGCAATGTAGCATGTAGTCAGTGCTTTCAACAAGTCCCATCTTGCATGGCCAAGTATGTCATAATGGAGGCATCTGCTGTTTACAAGGAACCACATATCAAGTCTGTTATCACCCATGAGAATTCCCACCAGACCTATTATTTCCACCTGATTCATACTCAAGTCATCTTTAGATTCTTGTTCCTCATCCTCTAAGCCATCATTACAGTTGAAAAGCCTATGAAAATAAAATCTAATTTGTGTGTATTTGCGTGGGAAGCCAGAATACAAAAAATTAGGGAATCAGAAGATGTTCCATTAAAATCATTGGGTAATTACTAGTTTCTTTCTAGAAGGATGAATTCCCTAATGATGGGTATTATACGTAATTAGACAAAGCTGTTCACTTTTCAAAATTAATCATCAATCCTATTAATTATGTCTGTATTATACATCCTATTAAATTAGCACACATAATATGAGGCCTTCACACATCAAAAAAGAAGCATTATCATTGCACATTAGTGACTTGATAATTTAGCTGAAAGGAACACAAATATGTGTAATTAGATTACTTTGAGTAGGATCACTTCTCATTTCTCTTATGGTAAGAAAAAAGGATACTTCACAAAGGTGAACGCAAGCGAACCTTTTGTTCTTGACCTCTAAAGAAAAAGAGGTCACTTAGAGGTGGGCTTGGTTTTTAGAGATCTATATTTGACTAATAGGGAGAACATCCACCCAGGGAGGAGGCCTGCAGCCATGCAGAGGTCTGCACTCTAGCCTGGGGAGAGGCGGTCTATGCATGTTAACAGTAAGGAGATATACACGATCCTGAGAATAGACTACCTGGGGTTAAAACCGAGAAAGCCTAAAATAGGAAACAGTGCAAGCAGTGGTCCTCGGTGCCCACTGGAAAAATAATCAGGTGCTTTAAGACATCTCACACAATGGTGTGTTTCTACTTTTTTCCTTTCCTAGGTGATCTCTGCTAGCCACTGAGGCATGGCTGGTAATCGCCTGGGCACCCTCGCACAGGCAGCAGGCTGACTGCAAGTCAGGATCTCTTAGTTGATAAGAGAACAAGCCCCAAAGCAAACTGGAGAGTCAGATAGAAAATCCCCATATCATGGTCACAAACGGAACTTGACTTTGTATGATTGGGCATAGCAGGAAGAGGTAAGAAAGGATGAAGCCCATTCTAACAAGGCCACTTGGCAAAGTAAATATGATGCAGACAGAAGGGGTTTAACGACTATTTCAACAACACATAGGAACCATGAATATGAATGAGTGAAAAAGGCACACAGTTTCTGCTCATCAAGTGTTAAGTCTCCCCAACAGGTTCCTCTGGAGATATATCATAGGTTGACATGATATAATTGTACATGCATCAAAGTTGGGGGGAGAGTAGTTGTGGAGGAAGGGAGATAAGAAACAAAATTTTCACTATACCATGATGAGCTTATATGAACCATAATTTAGCAGAAGTGTTTGCTATCTAATTTAAAATCAAAATCACAAATTTGGGCCAAATCGAGCTTTTCCTCCTACACTAAAGGAGAAAGTGTAATCTAAATGATGCTGGAATTGGAATAGGAAGTATGAAGGCAAAAAAAAAAAAAAGAGAGAGACATAGAATACGATGATTTGCAGTTTCTTTCCATAATTTTGATTTTGTGAGACATTACTGTCTATTATCATATGAAAATGAATTTATCAGTTGAGTAATTTACTAATTACAAATTTACCAATTAAGTTGCAAAACACAACAGGAAATTTGATCTAAACAAAACAATCAGAATCTTCAACACAGGAGAGATGTGCTGCTAGATATTTTCCTCTCAAGGTAACATAGAATTCTCAGGCCTCCCAGGCTCTGGTTTCCCAAGTATGACCCAGGTGCTCCTGGTTGATTTATAAACTGTTTCTTTTAGTGTTGAAGTTCTTATATGGAAATTTGGTGATACAGGTGGGTACTTTCCCCTTGCCCAGCCTGAAATAGTAGCCCAGTTAAATCTTTCATTTAGATCTCACCAAAGACAGTGCCATTTTTTGTATGAATTTTGGTCAGCTCTTCAAAAAGGTAAGTAGCATTGAGTTGGATATATTCCCTGATACATTTTTGTCTCCATTTATAAAGAAGCTATAAAACTTATCAGTAGTCCAGAGAAGTCAATACAAGCCACTAAAAGGTAGGGATACCACGTCCCAGTTTGCTTCAGACACGCCTGGTCTATTTACTGTTGTCCCATCATAATTTTTAACGGCTCCCCTTTTACTCTCAAAGCATCATGGTTTGAAGAATAAATTATATAGATGGTTACCCTATTAAAAGGAGAAAATCTAGCTTTCAAAATGTAACTTTTATTAATCTTTGGTCATTACATTGAGAAAATCTAGCTGTGTAAACTTCCTAAGAACAGATACTGTTTTAAAAATATCTTCCCATCTCTTATATACCAACATGCACAATAAAAGGCTCAGAGAAAGAGGCTCCTTCTAGTGGCCAGAGGCCACAAGACAAAGAGAAGGAGCTGTCCTCATGAACTTGAATTATGGCCACCTTTCCGCAGCTCACTTGTGGGAACTGCCACAGAGCTCTATGGCCAGAGATCTTTATTCCCCATGTACCACGCCAAATATATGCAATGACTCATGTTTAGAAAGCATGCAGAATTTCCAACAATAAATGCACGATACACGCAATTACTAAAGCTTGCATAATTTTTCATTTGCTATCTGATTTTGGGCTCACTATCGGGCTGAAACATGCCATTGTCTTTCATTTGACTTTATGAGCTTTACTGGATACAAAAGCAATAAAAGAGAGTGAGAGCCCCGGGAGCAGGGACCGTCCTTCATTAGAGCTGCCAGCTGTCTCAGCCTCGCCTTCTGGGCCCAGCAACAGCATCTGGCTTCTGTCCACAGGACCAGTTTTGGATGATAGGGGCTAATAATATACATTGGCCCTCTGCTCACAAGATGTATCACCTGGGTCACAGGAAGGAGAGGGCTCTTCAGTTACTCAGGCTTCACTTTGTGTGTCTGGGACATCAACATGCACAGCCATGTGGTTTAAACAGAATCTACCAAGTGCCAGAAGACAGAACAATTGGGAGACTGAATTAATATTGCTTAGTTGATTTCAAGGCAGCAGCAAGCTTTACACACTAAGTGTACTCTAACAGGGGACATGGCATTTCCCAGTGGGAGAAAAAGACCACTATAAATAAACAGGGTGGAGAAAGAGTTCTGATGCTGAAAATCCTGAACCAGTAAGGGAGCCCAATAGAATATGACAGTGTTACCACATCATGACATTCTCAGGGAACATTTTTTTATTCTCAATGCGTTTCATCTTGGGAGTGCATCTTCCATACCTTTCCTCTGCTCGATGTTACTATGTTGGGTCTGTGTGGCATGTCACCCAGAAAAAACAATTTCGAAAATAGAACTGATCTAGGCAAACGGCTATCAATGTAGATTTAGTGGCCACTGGTAGAGATGAAGGATTTTTTTTCTTGGTCTTACCTATGCAGTAGGGACAACACTGGCCTTTTCTCAAAACAGGTCTTTCACAGGACACGGAAGGGCAAGACTCAGAGTAACAGCTAATTACGCTATCCATGCACACGCAGCTGGTACAAACGTCAGGCTTCCAGGACTCAGCTGCCAGGAATATATCCCCTTCGTCATTTTTGCAGTAACTAGGCACGCTGTCATTATGAGGTGAGGAAGACTGAAGAGGTTCATCTGGAAAAACGAACATACAGGTCAGCAAGGAGGATGCTGCAGGCCACCAACTGTGCAACACAGTGAGTTTCACTAAGGCTTATAAAAAGCACACCCCGTCACTACGGCTTTGGGTGCCTGCTTAAAAAAATGACTCGGTGACAAATCATGAAGTCTGGTTCAGGCAGGGTTTTGAATTTTAAAACAAAATAACAAAGACCAAAAAAGACTTTTCATGGAGATTTTGTTAGTTGTTTCTATAATATCCACTCTATCCTTCTTCTTTAGCTGAACAAAATCCTTGATTTTTGGGGGGCGGTCTCAGGACTTGGATCATCAAAGAGTGGTGGATGTGTTCTATAATACCACCACCCTTCCACATTCTTCCTGCCTTGAATAGGAGTGTGTTGAATACAGCTCTGACATCCCTAACATACCTGTCAGAGAAAGGCTTTGACCTCACTGAGCCACCGAATCATACTAATAAACATATGCTACCAAACTTCTTGTAATGTATGTAAAATAAACTTCTATTCACTTAAAAATTATACCTGGGTTTTTTCTTACTTGTGGCCCTATGCAATCCTAACCAATAAATGCTCCCACAGATTTTCATTGTACCAGAATATCAAAAAACACCTATATGTAACATTCCAATGTCCAGGTAGTCACATTAATGGCTAAAAGATGAGAAATCTAAGTCACTCATAAGGATACAACCACAGACAAACCATCTGCAAGTCAGCTGTGTCTTTGCTATGTAAAGACATAGCCAGAGTCCCCAGATCAAATTACAGCTTGTGACAGAAAGGAACATCACCAGAAAACCCAGATATCACCTCTTTGAGCATCGGTACCCACTGAAATTAATGAAAATTGTAACCTGAAGCAGAAATCTGATTGAGATATAAGAAAGGAAAACATAAGTTAACAAGTTAGTTCCTAGAAATAGCCCTGACAGTCCTACTTAGCAAAGCTCTGTGATAACCACATTTTCTCAAGGGGTATATGATCAAAAGGGTTGCCACAGGCCCCTCTCAGAGCTGACTTCATGAACTGCGCTTTCCAGCCGCGAAACAGAAATAACTGAGACATGTAGTTACTCCATGCTGCAGCAGCTCTAAAGGCCACTTTCTTCTTCCACCCACCTCATGAATACACCCTACAGCCAACAAGTTTGATCTGACAAGAAGAGCTTCTTTGGAGACCAAGGCAGTTGTCCCACTGTGGGCCCTGAGGGACAGAGGGACGTCAGGGTCATGGAATCGGCCCACACCCTCTCCTTTAACCACTTCGGTACCAGCGTCGACTATAGTCGATAGTCACAGATGAACGCACACAGCGACTTTAGCCAACAGCCATGATATGACTTTTCTAATTTTTCATTTATCAAAATAAAATTGTGAACATTTAGAAATAATGTAATGAAAAATATATGTATATGTTACCTATTCTGATTTACATTACAAGTGAAGCTGCCTGTAAAGTAAAACAAGCTTTCAGTGCTTTAAAGCTTTCCTCATCACACAAGAGCAAAACGGATGCGTCGTCAATGCACAGCACAAACTATCGTGCGGACTGTGAGTGCCGGCTGTGGGCAAGGTTTCGCGGCCGGTGAGCGCGGTCCCGAAATGGTTAAACTGTGTGACTGCATCTCCTATGACTAGTCCCATAGGCAGCAGGCACAAGGCGAAGAATAGCCACTGGTTCCACTGCTTCAAATACGGTCTAGGTCCTGTTTCAGGCAGGATTCCACAGATCCCATCCATACAGGTTAAAGGTGGTAAGATGGGATTACTTTCTCAATGACCTTTTTGGGGTACATCTGTCTAGGGATAATTTCTTCTTTAAGGATTGACTGGTGCCAACTTTTGCTTTGGCTGGAAATAAGGACAACTCACTCTTTTCCACACGAGGTCCTACAAATCACAAAGTTTCTGTGCATTACATTAACTTAGATCTTGCAAGCAACGCCCAACCTTGTGTCTAAAAATTTAGGAGAGCAAGCAGGGACGACAGCAATGAAGCTATGAAATGACAGCAGAGATGTACACCCCAGAAACTGAAGGCCTCGTCCCGAGGCCTGGAAAAACCCAGAGGACATGGGGATGTGCTGGCAGCGGTGGAGTGAGGGCCAGAGCTGAGGCAGTGGCAGCGCTGTGGGCCTTCTTCCACCAGGCAGGGGCCCGGAACCTCCCCGATCCTCCTTAACCACGGTGCCTTCCTTCTCTGGGCCTCTCTTTGCATTTTCCCTGCCCTCCACCCTTTATATTTCTGTTTCCAAGTATTTACTCCTTTATCTTTATCAGTGGTTTTGCTGGTGTTCATTTCCTCTTTTTATTTATTTCCTACCTCCCTCTTCTATGCTGTGCTCTTTTCCAACTCTAGAAAATAAAGGAAAGAAGATTTTAAAAGGTACGGGAAGAAACCAGTGCTATTTTATATACTCTTCTTTTTGTACTCTGGTGGAGCAGCTTCCACGGCAGGAATGCTCGCTTTCTTCACAAACCCATTTCCTTACCAGACCTTGCTTTAAACCAGGCCAGAGAGAGGGAAGGACAAGGCATCCCAAAGATGGAATTACCATGAGGGATGCAACCTGCTTGAAGCTGTTATTCTATTGCACATTCACAGTATTTTTAGACCGTTTTGGAATGCAAGTACCCTAAGATGAGAGATGGTATATTTCTAGATGTGTAAGACACCACTTAGCAATGCTGCTGTTGAAATTTCCTGTGAAGAAACCAATGTTTTGGGTTTTAAGACTTTTTATCTTTTTATCACTGGCATACAACTATGAATGGGAAAGGACAGAAATATCCATTATGGGGTAGGTGACTGATTTTAAAAGACAGATTCTAGACATGCTCTTATTCACAGATGTAGGAATAATCTTCAGAATACTGATACATAAAACAGAGAGTCCTAATGTTTAAGATGAGGGCTATCATCGAAGTATCTCTCAAGTTACAGGTAAAGAAAAAAGCAAGCCACCCAGAGCCAGGTACACAAGGGGGCGCTTATTCCTCAGAAAAGTGGAAAAGGATGCGGGAACGTCACCGCCACCGCCTGGCTCCGCCACGAGAACCCGCAGTCCTCTGCACACGCACTCCTATCAAGGCACCCTGTTCTGAGAAACCAAAGCCTTAGCACACGCAGGAGTTCCAGCTCCACGTCACTCTCCTCCTTGGTATGGGTGAACTTCTGAGCCCAGGCAGCTGCGCCGTCCGTGACTCTGTGCCTCCCTGATCGACTCAGGCTCATCACTCTGATCCTAGCGCGAATGGCACAAGTGGCATTTGCTGCTTTAGCTTCCTGGGTTACATGTCCTCCATTTCAAGGCACTCAACTTACTTGACCATTATTTACTTAATAGTAGATTGTTTGGCTCTTCTTTCCGTAGGACAGGAATTGTGTCTGTTTTCATTAACCTTGGGGTTCTCAGGGCTCAGTTCAGGCATTCCATAAATATTTGTAAAATGAATATCTGAATTCATCCAATGAAGAGACCACTCAAAGTGTTCCTATCAGGAGGATGTAAATAGAGTCATGGCTATACATTAACAGGAAAACAGCAGCAGGGTTTGGATCTGTGTAAAATAATGGCAGTGGTAACACAGTGGGGACTAGGTCATGCATATCCTAAAAAGGTACCACACATGAACTATTTCTTATACTAGAAAAGATGCTGCTACCTTAGCTGTGGTCCATGATGACAACAGCAAATAACGTGTCTGTCCCTATGGAGTTTATCTGGTACAGATTGAAAAACACTATTATAACATGAACCCGTGAAAAATTTAGACATGACTATGCTGGATATAATGACAGAACAACAGATTCTGGCTGGCTGACTAGAAATCCAATGCATAAAAAAAAAGAAATAAAATACAAGGGTTTATGTTTTGCTGAGCAGAAATGCTCTAAGAATATATGTTTAGAAAATAAATGGTTATTGATTTTAAGTTGAAAAAGTGAGAATAAGCAACAATATAAAACTAGTTCTGTCAATTTCATAATTTTATATTTCAAATTAAATATCTTTTGAAAAATTCATATTCTAATGCTAATCAGAAGTACTACTAATGTCATAAATAGTAACTTATATTTAAAATCCTGACAGCTTTTCATTATAATGTATTTGTTTCATGACTGCAAATTTACCTACTAAGCATATTATCTGAGAAATAAAAAAGAAAACAGTCCTTATACATGTACAGTGCTAGTCACCTAATACTTTCGTACCTTAACATCTTAATCGTCACAGGTTTGAGGGGGTGGCATTATGCATATTTCAAAGTATCTTGACCACCCTTACATTTTTCAAAGAATTTTACTTACACTGTTGTTTATTAATAACTGTTCTACACATTTGTTAAAGACAAAGATGACTTTTCCTGTTAGTAAAATCATTTGGCTAATTTGCTGCAGTGGGACTGTCTGGGCTTAGGTATATTCCTTGAGTTTGAGATACAGGGTTAAGGGGAAAAAAATGGCAGAAAGAAACTGTCTGCTTTTTTTTCCAAAGTCATCTCAGGTACAAGGCATATTGATTGCAAAAATATATGGTCGATAGAAAGGAATGGATTTAGGAAGCAGGCTGCCAGATGTCCTGGTGGGATACTGGGTTTGGCACGATGCCACATGGGCTCACCCTGACCCGCAGGCCCTGCAGAAGGACAACACCCAGAGCTGCGTCCTTCCCCGCCAAGCACACACGAGGCACAGTGCTGATTACCTGGACACTGTGGGCAGCAGGAGTCTTGGGTGCGCGAGGGGTTCTGGCAGAGCAGCGGGGGGCACACCTCGGTCTCGCACAGCACCCGTCCGCCGTGGCAGGTGCACTGAGTACAGGAGTCGATGTTCCACGTTTCTCCTTCCACAAAGTACTCTCCGCCAGGGGCGTGGCAAATGGAGGGAGTGCTGAGCTCTGGCTTCTGCACCACGAAGTCATCTGGGGAATGACACAAAATCAAAATGCAAGACATCATTCACCTGCAGTCTTTCCGACTCTCGAAGAATCTGGTGTTCTTTGCCTTAAGGGAGAGAAAAGATGAACGGGCTGAACAGTATCTCACTCTATTCTTATCAAAAGAACAATGAAGAGGAGAAAATATTCTATGCACAGAAATAGAAGGCAATGGCAAAAGAGCTAATCTCAGGAAGTCAGAGTCTGTCAATAGCAATGAGAGAATTCAATAAGAGAATTAAATTACAGGATGGGACTCCCACTCTAAAGAAAGAGAACAGGGGCCTCTTTGGGTATCTCTGTGATCTGTAGGAATTGTCTGAAATAAAGATCTCTCATTTCCCGAATGCTTGCTATGGTCCAATTATTTCCGTGCTATGCACTTTACGTGTGTTATTTCATTTATTCCTTACACATTGACTTGGTGAGGCAGGTACTATTATCCTGTTTTACATATGATGAAACTCCGAGTATTAAAATGAGGGTTCAGAGTATTACAAGCAGACAAGGGATTGTGGAACCCAAGTCTATGCAGTTTGGATCACGGATATGCCTCCAGATTAAATAAAGCTTCCAAATGATCGATGCCCTATGCACTTCATTATTTCTGGGATCCTGAGTACTTTTATGTTTGGAAACACGCCCCGCTGTCAGGCAGGCCATCTAAACCAGCTGCCAGCAACCTAAGCAGGAATGCTCCTGCGGAATCAACAGTCTGTAAGCCCTCACCTAAGACTAAACATTTGTTTGGCGATAGCATCATTTAAAGAGGTAAATGCTGAGAGGCTGATGATAACTATGAGTTCTTTTCCCAGAGGAGAGAGGCGGTTTTAGTTTCTTGGTGAGATGGTACTGATAGAAAGGGAACTTAATGTTGAAAATGTCTGGAGAGGTACTGGGAGTTGCCCTGAAGTTGTGCTGGCAAAATGAGAAGTATGAAGACATTAACCATATTCCTGTAATCCAAATACAACAAGCACTTCAAGAAGGTGTCGACAGTGTTGAATCCTGCAGAGAAATAGCCTGGAAATGTCACGGCTAGCTCATGCTTGGAGCCCAGTGGAAATCACACCCCAGGAGAACTACACTATCTTATTGGAGATGCTCAGAGCTGAAATCTCCTGAGAGGGCATTGGTGCTGTTACTATTGAAGTGGTGGTCAGCATGAGAGTCAGAAAGTTACCCCAGTTAAGGGGGCAACTTGCAATGTAGCTTTATCTCAAGGGAATTAGTAAAGACTAGAACTTTGACTAAGTGGACATACCACAAAAAACTGACATTAGACAATACTTAACATTCATAAGCAACTGTACCAACCTTTCCAGTTTAAGAACAGCTGAAAGGAAGATAATTCGATGAAAACAGAGCTGGAACAAGATGATAAAAGTACATTTCTTGTGGTTTGCAGAGAAAGAAAACGTTGTTCCAAAGAGCATCGATAAACTAATGTTGGAAAATGCCTGCCTTATTGCTTTCACAAAGGGCTTAGAGAGGACTGATAACTACTGCCCTGACACAAAGGGACGCAGTCAGGAGAGAGAGGATGTGTGTGTCTGCGGGTGTCCTTCCCTGCTAATCCTTTACCACACTAGCGCCTAAAGGCAAGCACAAGAAAGGACAGAGAGACTGAGGCAAAATAAAACGTGAAAGGAAGAGGGTGAGAAAGAGAGGAAAAAAACCCTGAGAGACAATATCACTTGGTAAATAATCTATTTGAAGAGCTCAGGAGCTGCTCACTTATCGCAGGAAGAAAAACAGCTGGGCCCTGAATGGAAGAGGGGAGAAAATATTCTGTAAAGTAGGAGTCCGTGAATGCAACAGCTCTGTGGGCTCTAGTCAGAAGAATCCTCATGTGGCAATCTACTAAAGAAAAGATTTTTGGGAAAGAAATACCTCTGCACATCCATATATATAAATGTGTTTTTATACATGCATATCCAGATATTCACATACCCATCATGATATGTCAACAACTCCATGTGTATTTATATAAGAACTTTCCATAACTTTGTATTAGAGAAAAATACTTCTGGTTCTACTAACTTTCAGTTTTTTGGTCAGTTAATATCTGTTCATAGTCATGTCTTTCGCATTTCCACCAGTCTGACTCTTAGATTTCTTCCCCGAGGACATGTTTAGCAGAGACCCAGGTGCAAATTCACACTCTACACACTCACACCTATAATTAAAGCATGGGTCTTCCTGGGAACAAATGACTTTTCCCATCTTCAAAGAGTCAACAGAGTTCTACCATTAAGTTATTCATTTATCTTCTGATGCAGTGGACTCTAGTGGTGTTTCACACTGAATTAGCAAAATATGTAGAAAGAGTTTTGATGCAGAGTGCATCTAACTGAACTATGGGGAAACAAAGAACAAGTCATCTCGTCTGCATTGTAATCTGGTTCTCGACAGGGGTACAGGAGCTGCCTGTCACTTGGATACTGTAGTTATTGAGATGTGCAGGGATCTCAGAGCTCAAAAGGACTTCAGGTGTCCCTCCCTCCCATCTCCCGCTATGGCAGACAAGGCCAACTTCCCTCCCAGGATAGTTTTGCCTTGTTGCCAAAGGACCAGGCCTCAGGCTCCGGACTACACCCTTTGCATAGGCAGACTCATCCACAGGGAGATAGAGGATCAGGGTTGACCAGAGGAAAAACAATCATGACTCCAAAATCTGACAGTTCATTTAATCTTTAAAAGAAATCTGATGCAAGAATTGAGACACTTCATTTCTCCATGGCTTTCTGGCTGATGTACTATTTTACTTTGGGTAAGAGAGTTAATCTTTCCGTGTCTGTTTTCCAAATGAAAAACTGTCTAAGTATATTTTTCCCTAACTCAAAGTGGTCTGTACAGATGGAGAAATAATAGATATAAAACTGTGTTGAGCTCTTTGGATAAAAGGCTCCAATGAGGTATTATGGTAATAATTACTGTTATTGACAACCGTAATTCACACCCCCATGAATCACAAATCTTTTCTGTTCCACTAGTAACTTATCTTGATTACCACTATTATGATTTTAAATGTTTGGATGTGTGGTCACTCTAAATTTCTCCATTTGGCAAGAGTGCCACATGTCCATTAATTTAAAAAAGAGCAACAGCCACAGACTTCAATAATTCTCTCCCTCTCGAGTATTACTTTATGCCTGATAAGCTTTTATGGAATAAAACTAGCACCAATCCCCTCAAATTAACTAACACAGTCAGCCTTAATATGCTATCAGTAAAATAGAGAGCTGGAATGCAAGTCCATAAACCCACAAATCTTTACAAAGATGTCTTTCAAAGACCAATATAATTGAGGAAACCATTCAAAAATAAGGAGAATTGTTTCTAGAGCTGTAGGATTTTCTCTGGTCTTTGGCTCATCATTTACAGTGCTCGGCTGATTTTGTGGCTGAAAAGTGTTCCAGGGGTCGTCCCCTGCGTCCTCCCCAGAGTTACAGGTGTGTCTATGGCCCTGCAAGGCAGAAGTCATTTGCTTATGGAGCACACAGATGGCAGCCAGCTTTTACCTGCACATGACGGGCAGCACTGTCCAGGATGAATGGTAGGGTTGCCACAGGCAGGCACCGGGCAGGTGATCAGGGCACACATTTCCCGTCCATTGTGACAGTAGCATTCCCGGCACCCATCATGCCAGCTCTCCTCATTTTTATGATGATGGCCATCCATGGACAGACAAGTGCCTGACAGCACGGGTGGCCCGGCTGAAGCAGGGACCTCTGGACAGACAGAAGGCAGCCTGGTAAAGAAGCAGCTACTGCACAGGAGAAACAGCCTGCAGCGTCCCTATGCGGACTGGAACCCAGCCACCGAAAAGTACGTCTACAAAGGACAGTTAGTGACGTGGGAAATGTCCATGAAAAGAATTTAAGTCAATATGCTCTCAATTTTGAAAAAAGAAAAGAGATAGGAAAAAACTTGCAAATACTTTCTCTCCTATTATTGAGATGATAGCTGATTTAGTTTTTACTCCTTCCACTCTTTTATATAATAAACAAGCATTGATTTTTTAAAAGAGATGTTAGACATGTTTAATTTATGCAGAATAATCACCCTGGAAACTTCTTTCAATAGGGAAATTCTGGGTCCCTTGTAACTAATAGATTTTTGTTCAGCATAACAACTGAAACAGTTACTAGATTGTTTTGTTTACCCTGATCCCTTAAACACACCATTAAGGTGAGAACTGTCTAATTTTGAAAAATCATAGAACAAAATTTAGGAATCTTTCATTACTTAATCTGTGGATCATACTGACAAGTACGACACACTGGGACAGGCGGTGGGGCTGGAGCTGGGGAGGGCAGAAAGGGCAGGTGAACTGCCTTCTCAGTGGCTTCAGCAAATGTCCCGGCTGAGCAGGAAGTTTCAGGCAGCAGGGGCACCCAAATTTGTGCTTATATACAGCTATAGCCTGGCACATGCTTATTCAACCAAAGCCGAAATTCTCAAGGAAAACTTTTACCAGGAAATACATGAGTAGACTCTTTAGCTATACTCAACCCTCAGGAGCTTTGAAATGGGAAGCTTTACTGTATCGACTGTATCAATCCCAGTCCTGAACAGAGGGAGGCTCTACGGAGGTCAAGATAATTGTGTTTCAGGGTAAAGTTCTTGAGATAAGTAAAGTGAAGAGCTAAGACGTGATTAATCTGGTCAATGCACTTGTCCCCTATATGCTTACTTTAAATTCTGTTCTGAGCTTTTATTCCATTAAGATGAAAGGAAAAGGGAGTCTTAGGGGACAGTGCCACACACAGAGTGACATTTGTGTCAGAGTAGGCAGCAATCACTTAAACTGTTTCATTTACACGATGTCCTTCTGCTCTTTGTTTCGGTGCCCCTGGCAGCTTCAAGGGGGAAGGGCCGTGTGTTCACACTTACCTCTGCACTTGCAGATAAGACAGCCGTGACTGTCCTGCTGGAAACCCAAGGGGCAGATTTTACTGCATGGGAGCTCTGGACATTTCTTACAGCGACAGATGTCACAGCCGTGCTTATTCTTCCTGGGTAATTAAAATTTTGTCAGAGGTCAGAAAATCAAAAAGTCTCAAATAATGCCCAAGCACTCAGACCAAGGGTTAATAAAGTGATATTGCTATTAAGCAGAATGACTTGACTTCTGCTCTCAAAGACTCCCACAGTGAGGGGTAATTGGCTCCCCACAGCCATGACCGCCACCCACCTGTGACCAAGGCTAAGAATTGGCCAAGCACTTACGTGCTTCTGGGATGTGGCTGTCGGAATCCCAATGACATCACTGTTGATTTAATTAGGAAGAGTGGTGCACCACAATATAAAAAGATGAACATGCAACTCCATGAATAGTAAGCGGAAAGAAATATTGTTGGTCAATGTTGGAGACTAGCATTAGGGGCAACAGTCCTTTTGTCAGGGCCACAGCCTCCTTCACATGACCACATTCTCCAAGAAATTCCAGACATCAGTAAAAGTTTTAACGAGATAACTACTGCAACTTATAGAAGATACAAGGAGAACTTAAGGACCCATAGACCTGGGAAAGATGTTGATAAAGAAGAAAAGCCTGTAGTAATGTCCGGTAATTACTTCATTAGGTCTAGTTGGAAAGAATATCAGCTTTAAAATTCTTCATGGAAAAAGTTTAAACTTTTTTCCTTTAATAAGCTGGAGTGCCTAAATTTTCTGTCAATCAGATGATATTAAGTAAATAAAGAGGTGTTTATAAAAAAATCACAGTAGTTTAAGGGGAGATTTTTTCTGGACCAAAAAATTCTTACCTCAAATTCCTTATTTTCTCTAAAAGGAGAATGACTCTGCCTGTTCCCAAAGGAGCTCACCCGCCCGCCCTTCTCTTCACTAGCAGCAGGGCTGGACTGAGGACTCTTCCGGCTCAGCATCCCCTGCACGGGCTCTGCCTAGGCTGGCTTCCTGGGTCTCAGAGAAGGAGAAGCTACTCTATTTCTCTTCATGGTTCATAAGATTAACTGCCAACAGTGATGTTCAACTAAAAAAAGAAATCTTGTTCTTTTCCATCTTGGACAAATGAAGCGGTTCTAAAAGAAGACAGCCCTGTGGGAAACCCCTGACAAGTGATGACTGCCCAAGTGACAATTAAACTGCATTTTGCTACATGAAATAAGAACTGTACACTAGTATCTACTTATTTATTTCAACATGAGAATAAATTACATGAATTATTCACACTCATGTTACATATTGTTTCATTTTTAAGATCTACCAAGGCTTTGACTGATATGTTTGCTCATTTGTTTGTTTCCATCCATCCATCCATCCAGCCAGCCATTCCTTCTGCAGGCACTTGCTGCATGCATAAAGCAACGGTCCACTCAGCAGGTGCATGCAAAGGGCACCAACGGCTGCCTCCATCCTGACACTCCCGTAAGGTGTCCAGCCAAGATTTCTTTATCAGAGGCTGTCCTTAAAACACAGTAAAATACTCAGTTGTTCACAGTGGTCAACTGGGTCCTCCCTGAATGTGCCTACTGACAGTAATACAAAGTGAAATCTATACTCCTCTAAGAAATGTCTCTCCAAGATGAGGGCTGGATTTGAATGCAGCCTTGATTCTAAAATGTCATAATACTGTAGCAAGCGGTTGTGGCTACTACTGTGATAACTGTACTTTATTTTACATCAGCTAAGAAATGACAATACTTTTATTGGTATCATATTCATATTTTAGGATTAAGAGCAATGATGATCTGTTTGGGGAATTTTTAAGAACAATGTTCCCAAATTAATCATCCAATTAAAATTAGAATTAATACCACGCCCAAAACTAGAATTTTCAAAAGGAAGAATAAAAATGACGACTGAAAGAAGATGGGCAAGAGATGATGAATCTTAGTCCCTTATAATTCCTGGTACTATGTAAATATATACAGCCAATTGGAAAGAAAGATTGAAATGGAACAGAGAAAAGAAAAGAATGATAAAGCAAGATTCTGAAAGGTATTTTTTTTAAGGGACCAACTTGATATAAGGGAAGAAATAGATGCTAATACAGACACTAAAGAAATCAATGTGTGAGATGTATATTTTCCTTGGCATAATGTAGATTTTCATGGGGTTTCACTAAATAAAGAATATTTAAAAATATAAGTCATGGTCTTTATCTCCAAGAAAATTCAAAAAATCTACTGCTACATAAAGAAAAAATATTATAAATGCCACTAGCTCCAAGATGAGACATCTAGGAATGGTAGGTAAGGATGCTCTCTGTATTGCAAATGAGTGGCTGTCGACCGATCTTAAAGAATTGCTTAAATAAATGATCACAAAATAGTTCCTGGGACAGTTGTGAAAAGTTGTAGCACATACAACACTGGGACCTCATGACAATACCAACCCTCAGGCCCTCTGGCAGTGTCTAAAGGACCTTGCTATGGGGAAGTCTCACATAACAGGCACAAAGGGTATGTCTGGCCCATCTCCATAAAAAAATGAGAATCAAACTTGATTCTTATCTTTGGAGAAACAATCCTTTCCCTGCCTTCTGAATGACCTAACAAAACAAGTACAGATATTCTGGACTCAGTGAATCGTTGATTCATTCACAAACACACAACGGCTAACAAAAAGGGTATGAACGTTTCACTGAATTACACTTAAAAAAAAAAAATAGATTTTCTGGGTTAGGAAATACGTACAGGTATCCGAGTGGACAGTACTTGTCACAGATTATGGGTCTGCACCTCTTGGGCCGTGGGCGGCACTGGCACATCTCACAGTTGTGGGCGTCCGTTAGGAAACCGAAGGGACACTCCAAGGTGCAGCCTCGCTTAAGGCCCGAGCACAGTTCCTCCCCTGTGAAGACACACGGATGGCACGTTTCTTCCAAAGATGAACAGACCAGAACACAATGATGCCTCAATACCTTCCCCAAATCCTCCAGTCTTCCGCAGATTTACATTTCTAAGCTCTACCGTAGTATTAGTTACAGTTAAAATCTATCGATCGTGCTGTTTCGTGGTTATCTTAACATGACTCCACGTGTTGGTAGTAATATACAAAATAAAGTCCAACTTTGAAAAAATGAATTTCTGAAGCATAATTGAATCTGGTAGGCTTCGGGTGAAGAGTAGGCTGGTAACTATTAATTATTTATGACTGAGAGCATTTGTTCATGAACTTTTATTAGTCACCTCAAACAATGGTGACCATTTATGTTAAAAACGTTTAGAAACCCTCCAAATTTCATTATATATTTTATTTCTATTGCATGCCCATGATTAATGCATGTTCTTAAATGTTTACATAATATTTACTCTTATGGGTGTTAGATGGCATCATATAATATTTTACATTATATGTAGTACAAAAGATTTCTTATCCTTCCTTAAAAAAAAAAAAAGTACATCACTTACAACATGATAGAAAGTAAAAAAACTCAGGGCTACATTTAGACATTTTTTTCTCTACATGATGACAAGCATCCAGGAATTTAGATATGCTTAGTTAATTGACTAAAAAATGCATGTGTTGGAGAAATATCCATATTAATGTTTACCTAAATACTATTTGAAATGTTCAAACTGTCTCCTGTTAGTAGAATCTGGAGAGATGTTTAACTGTCCTCTGCTAGCCAGTGACAATATTATTTTACAGGGAAAAAAAAAAAAGGAAAGTAGCAATGGTGACAGGCAAAAGAAATTATTGGAGATATTAGCTTACTATAAGTCTTCTAAAATGACTTTAAAAGGTGATAAAAGGATTACCAGAGGAAAAAAAGAATAAAAATGGTAAGGTAAGAAAAGCATGCTTAGTGATATAATTAAAGCAATCCATCTGAATTAAATGCAGAATTTAAAAGATAATCACATTTAAAGAAGGGAACTTGATATGGGGATGGCAAAAGTATGTCACTGTTTGAATACTGTTCTGCATGGACTAGTAAGATGGGAAGTAGAGAGTATAGCTGGAATGATAAATGGGTTTTTATTTTATCTGGACATCCTTTAAGCACAAATATTGTAATAATGCATAACTCACTAGGAAAAACAGAACATTTTGTCCCCTCCACACAAAAATCTTATAATCTAAAATTAAACCTTAACTGCAATTAATAGGTGAAATGTGTCCATGTTTTACATAAATATTTTAAGATAACATCTTTTGTGAATCTTAGTTGGCAATACTTGCATATTTAATTTGCTATCTTTTAAAAAGGAAAATGTGATTTATGCTATCATTTTCTACTTGGTCATTATCATAAACCTTTCATTACACATATTTAATATAACCTCATGGGTCTGTAGCAAACTGTGAAGCAACTGATTACTAATTTGCATCCTTAAAAGAGAAATTCTAAATGGCTCATTTAAAAATTTGTAATTATATGACTGAAAAGGTCATCATTTTTTCTCTCCCATGACTAAGGGGATGATAGAGGAAGGACAGGACTCTCATAGCCACATTCGTTTTTCTGACACAAAGTTCTAAGTTGTGAACTCATTTTTCCTATCACAAGAATTTTTAGATCATTACATCAAATGGATTATGATGGGAAATAGATAAATTAAAAACACTGTCAGAACTTCCCAGAGTGAGCATCCCTGGGGATTAAATTCCTTGAAACTTGGGAGTCTGAGCACCTTTGTGCCTTTATTTTTTCTGGTCCCATTTAAAAAAAAAAAAAAAAAAAAAAAAGGGAGTTTTTCCATAGACCTTGAGCTCTTTACTCTTAAAGAAAGTGGTTGTATCTTTATTCAAATTTAAACAATTTGATAAAAACTAAATTACATCTTTAACCTACCTTTGCTTTGCAATGGAAGGGAATTTCAAACAAAGGCTGGTATGTTTAAACAAAAACACAGAACATGCATTAGAAGGCAGACTGGCTGTGCCACCTGGGAGCGGGATGCTCTAGTGCTTCCCTGACTTGGGACCACTCTCCTGCATGCTACGGTCTGGCTTATCTCAACTCTGCTCTTCAACAGAAGGGAGCTCTAGAGTTGAGCCCTGTTTCCTTTATGTACACAGTGTAGGGACGATCAGGACATTTAGCACGGAGTTCAATAAATATTTGCTAAACGAATGCATCAATCAATGCCCTTGCTACTTCCTCTTTCACTCTCATCAAGATTGCCACGTTAACAGAAATGACAGCATGAAAAAACTTACTCTGATAGTATTGAAAATTTTCCAAAATACTGCTACATGCTAAACATTTCAAAATACCAT
Source organism: Cheirogaleus medius (assembly GCA_008086735.1). Taxonomy (NCBI): domain Eukaryota; kingdom Metazoa; phylum Chordata; class Mammalia; order Primates; family Cheirogaleidae; genus Cheirogaleus; species Cheirogaleus medius. The sequence continues at coordinate 147,283,776 of VBSM01002608.1, forward strand.
CTTCTAGTTCAGAAATAGAGAACATTAAAGATTAGATGGCAGTCCTATATCCATGTATATTAATTTTAGACTTTTCCTAAGAGAAATGTATGTCATCAAGGTAAACATTTCAATCAAGAGCAGAACAGAGATTAGAAAAATAGCAGTCACAGAAGGGTGGGGGTTTATAAGTTTATTCGGAAAGATTTAGTCTATCACTCAAGGCAACCATGGAGAAAAAGGTGGTTTTATGTTCATAATTTTTCAGCACTGTGACTTTACTGTGATCTAAAAATGCTTTCTAATCCACAGAGGAAAATTACCATTGAAGAGAAAGTGACAGATAATGGCAAAGGACAGAGCCTGTACATGACAGCTGGTCAACAGCAACTACAAAGTAAACCCTACATTCATTCTGGGGAAAAGATGCTTGCTCGTAGGGCCAAAATGTGGCACAACTACAGGGCACATCATTCATTCTTTTTTTTTTTTGGAGACAGAGGCTCACTCTGTTGCCTGGGCTAGAGTGCCGTGGTGTCAGTCTAGCTCACAGCAACCTCAAACTCCTGGGCTCAAGTGATCCTTCTGCCTCAGCCTCCTGAGTAGCTGGGACTACAGGCATGCGCCACCATGCCCGGCTAATTTTTTCTATATATTTTTAGTTGGCCAATTAATTTCTTTCTATTTTTAGTAGAGACGGGGTCTCGCTCTTGCTCAGGCTGGTTTTGAACTCCTGACCTTGAGTGATCCTCCTGCCTCGGCCTCCCAGAGTGCTAGGATTACAGGCGTCAGCCACCACGCCCGGCCCCATTCATTCTTTATTATGAATAAACACCATGTAAATTCCACATAGAACGCAATGTGGACGGTGCCTCCTACAGTTGTGCTGCATACTTCTTTGCTACAGTATAGCAGGTCCTTGAATGACATCGTTTTGTTCAACATCAGTTTGTTATAACATGGATGGGGGGAAAAACATCAATTCCTGCCAAGGGCCACTGTCTGCGGGGAGTTTGCACATTCTGCCCCACACCTGCACGGGTTTTCTTCAGGTACTCCAGCCCCTCTCACATCCCAAAGATGTGCTTGTCAGGTGAACTGGCATGGCTAAATGGTCCCAGTGTGGGCGAGAGTGTGTGCAGGTGCACCCTGTGATGGGATGGCGTCCTGGCCAGGATTGGTTCTCATATTGCGCCCTGAACTGCTGGGATAGGCTCTGGCCATCTTTGACCCCGAACTGGAATAAGCAGGTTGGAGATTGTATTCATTCAATCATTCAAACTATTGCATAATAAAAATTTATTAAAAAAATACTATAATGATACAGATGCATGACAGTAACTGATGAGGTATAAAAGCACACAGGGAGCCCCATACTTGTTATTGTGTTTGAAGTGTGTGGTGGAAAAAGATGCTCCTTACAATTTTTGCTTTGCAAATATTCATTCCTTGATTTAGTCCAACACCACTATGACTGTAGTCACTCACTAATGCACCAAAAATTGGATAAAGAATTTGTTTTTATTAATCTTTCTTAAATGTATGTATAGCTCAAATTTATTTCAATGTTTAATTTTAAAGGGGTTTTGGGTCTTTATTTGGAAGTTTGGTGATTTTTTTTTTTTGGAAAGAAATATGCTGTAGGTGCTTTACTATAGTTTGTATCAATTAGCCTATGGAAAAACTGGTTTCACTATACGTTATTTTACTTAAAGTCATAGTTTCCAAGGACCTATTGATGATGTTAAGTGAGGACTTAACTGAATTTCAAGCTCTTGGATACTGGCAATTACTACCAACCTATTATCAGTTAAGGACAGCCATGAAGTTCCTGACACTATTAAAGAAAGAAATGCAACACTGCACAAAGTGGTTCCAATCCTGACCCTGACAGGTGTAAGTTTAAAATTACAATGAAATGAAAACAAAGAACCTGCCTCCCTATATTTGATGCTGCAAGTTTCTTGGGGTGCTTGATTCAGTCATGTATTTCTTGAAAAATTTTTTCCTTGCTACTATTAATTTTAAGTGTCTCCATCAGTTTCTATATAAAAGCAGTGTTAATTCTTAGAATTAAAGAATGTTAAAGCTGGAAGAGAAATTACAAATCTGGTCAAATCCACTTGATTTAAAGATGTGGACACTAAGATGCCAAAAGAATGATGGCATTTAATTTATACAGATGGCATTTAATACAAAGTTTATACAGTACTACTGAAGTGTATTATGTCCATTAGGTAGAAACAAACATTTTGGTTTGAAAGTCATGTTATTAACAGCTTGTATAAATAAACTATTAGTAGCTTTAAATCATTTAAAAATGATTTTAATTTTAATTTTTGTTGTTATTCTACTGTCTTAAACATTTTCTGCCACATTTCTTTTCCTTATTCTAAATATGTCTTTGAGGAACTGAGTCAGAAATAATTTGAACTCTCTGGATGAGATGTCTTTGATGTATTCCTTTGCTTCGCAGTGTTACAAGAATGTTATTTGTTGCAGGTCAAAATAGCAAAGCTACAATATGTTCAAACAAATGAATCCTTTGTCATATACTTGCCACACATTTTTGAAGGACACGTTTCTACAGGGTTTTGACTTCACTTCTAATGTGCTTACCAATGTACCACCAATATGAGTCAAGGGTAAGGATCCTTTATATTTTTGTTGTACCTCTATAGAGCTTAACAAATAGCAGGCACTCAAGAAATGCTAGATGGATAAAGAACGAATGAATGAGCAAACAACAAATCAATGAAGAGAGGAGGAATATGTGGTGCTGGCTTTCTTTTAAGAAATCTTGAAGCCAATGAAAGCTAGGTTTAATCCATAAGAGGAAATTTAGGTATAAATGGTTAAAAGGTTCTGATGGGATGCAGAAAAAATAATGTAAACGAGAATTTAAGACAAAATAAATACTCCTCAAGCAGCTACAATGGGAGAAAAACAATACTATGTCATCTGTGATTACAAGGAACTTTCTTTTTTTCTAAATCCAAGAAGGAGGAAGAGAATATTAGAGGGTTAAAATTAAAAAGTAAAAGGAAAGTTGTTGGTGTAAGTGTCCTTAGAGGACAGGAAGAATGTGTGGGCACGAAGGAAGGGATGATGGGGGCTTTCTTGTCAGTCAGCTTGGGCGGACTCAGAAAGAGATGTTATAAAACAGCTACAGTGCAGAGTAAACAATGACCACATGTCAGGCAATGAAGCTAGCTCTGTATTCATTCATTTAGTTAGTCCTCAAAATAACCCATGAGTTAGGTACTATTTATCTACCCTTTACAGATGAGGGCACACAGTCCCAGAGAAATAAAACAATTTGTCCTTGTCACTCAGATGCAGGTCAGTCTGATGCCAAGAGACCTGTGTACAATCACAAGAATCTGACAACCCAGGATCTGGCAATTCGGTTTGCTCTAACTCACCTCCCAAAGGTGAGGCTTCCGAAGTTGTCAAATAGTCAGGATTGTCAATAGGAGTGGGGGAGATGAGAGTAGAACATTACATGCCTAAGCCTTTTGTATGATATAGACAAACTGACAAATTCCAATTAGTGTTTAATTATGTTTTTAGGTGTAGGATGGCAGTGAGTGAGATAACAAGACTCGGGTCAAGAAACTCAGTGTGATGAGATGGGCATAGGATCAGAATGGCAAGATCTCAGACAACAATGATGTCCAAAGGCATCCCCGAGCCTGACGGTTCCTTGCTCAATCACTCAGCCAGTATCTGCTGAGCACCCAGCATGGCCCTGGGAGGTGGGCAGTCATTTCCCTACTCTGGTATGGGCATAAGCCTGGGTTCTTCTGAAGGACCAAACCTTTATCTTAAAAGGATTTACTTCTGTAAGTTATAGCTTATGGCTCAAAATGGTGCTATTTCATTAGTGTTTCAGCTATAGATGTTTTTCTTAGAGCAGGTCTTGCATTTTATTTATCTTTGTCGCCTTAATACCTAGTATAGTGCCCAAAACTTGGCAGGTACTTTTTAAATATTAGGTGAAGAAAGAAAGGAGGGAAGAGGAAAGGAAGAAAAACTAGATACAGCTACAAATAGATAAAAATTGCAAATAATGAATGGTTAATAAGGATTTATATGTAAAAACAATCACTGACATAAATATGTCTACTGTACACATTTCTTAAGTGTGAATGAGATGGAGATGCGCTAGGGTAGTATACATCAATGTTCCTTTAAGAAAGCCAACTTATTTAAAAATGTTTAAAAAATACAACACTAACTTAAAGACAGAGTAGATGAGGATCTTCTTAGTAGTCTCAATTTGCAAAATGCCAATAAATATAATATATTTGACTCACTTCAATGACAGTTAGGAGAAACTGCTTCTTTGACATTAAGCATGAAAGGCTCCTTGTGAGGTGATCAGAGTCTTATATAAGCATGACAAGGTAGCCAGAATTTCATAAGAGCAAAACCCAAATGAAGGTGGTGGATGAGGTGATTGGGCACCATAAAATCTGTATTTTTAGACCTTTTAAAAGTTCAGAAAAAATTGAGGTACGATCCCATGTTCAGAAAGAATGTGTAGCTCAAGAGGCATTAAAAAGACTGAATTATAAACTCTTCAAAACATCATTACCAATTTATCTTGCTGTTAAAAAAACAAAGTTGGCTATTTGAGTAAACAAATGTGGGCTGCCAAGGCAACTCTCTAGTGAACTTGGCTTTCCAAAGGGAAGTATAAAAGGCAGATCAGTGTGCAACAAGGACTGACCCTTCCCTGAACAAAATCAAGTGTAGGAGGGCAGGGCAGCCCCAGATGGGTGGAGGCTTATAGGAAATAAAGATAGCAATAATTACAAGCATAACAACAGTTTTATAAACTCTGCTTTTAGTAGGTTATTAAATATGAAATGTCCAATTTCCTTAAGTACTAAGTTTGACAGCTGAATATCTCTGACACTTCACTTTGACACTTCTTGTTTTATTTTTATTGTGAAGGTACATCCTCAGTCTTTCAAATGTACATTTTGGCATGTGATTATCCTCCAAATTTTTTTTAGAGCAATTATGAAACCATGGAGAAGTCAAAAATTTGTGTTATTTTAAAATACAAGTTCCATCATGGAACTGATGCAGCACAGACAGCTTGAAATATCAACAAGTGTTTGCTTGAAATATCAACATGTGTTTGCGAAGGATGTGGCTAATGAACGCACAGTACGTTGATTGTTTGAGAGTTCTGTTTTGGTGATCTTAATCTTGAAAATGAGCCACATAGGCGACCTGAAACCAAGGTCTACAATAACGAGCTGAAAGCTGTAGAGGAAGTGAATCCATCTTAACCTACACATGAATTAGCAGCAAGGTTTGATGTTACTGTTCCGACAATATTGGACCATTTGAAACAAACTGGCAAGGTAAAGAAGCTTGATAGGCGGTTCTGCATGAATTAAACCTGCATCAGAAGAGACATTGTCTCGAAGCTGCCTTACTTTGCTGTCACAACATAAAGACAAACCATTTCTATACTATATTGTTACATGTGATGAAAAATGGATTCTTTTTGACAATTTCAAGCATTTGGCATGATGGTCAGATAAGGATGAAGTGCTGAAACACAGTCCAAAACTGAATATTCATCAAAAAAAGCTAATGGTATCTGTTTGGTGGCCCAGTGCTGGTATTATCCACTACAGCTTCATGAAACCTGGTCAATCAATTACAGAGGATGTCTACTGCAACCAACTGGACAACATGGTAAGAATGCTTGTGACTAAGCAGCCGAGATTGGTCAACAGAGACAAGCCAATCCTCTTGCAAGACAACGCTCAACCACATGTTGCACACATAATGCTGCTCAAATTACAGAAGCTGGACTTGGAAACTCTGTCATCCACTGTATTCACAAGACCTTGCACCAACTGACTACCACTTCTTCCAGGTTTTGTGCAAGGAAAAATATTCAATTCTCAACAAGCTGTGGAAAACAACTTTCGTGACTTCATTGCCACTTGCTCTTCAGGCTTCCTTACTGCTGGCATAAACAAGCTATCATTAAGATGGCAAAACTGTGTTGATGGTTTAGGCACATACTTTGATTGACTGTACCGCTTCTTGTTTGAGATACAATAAACATTTTGGATTCGAAATTGGACATTTCACATTTGATGACCGAAAAGCACTAACTCCACTGTGCAGATAGCATGAGGGTAACACGTAAGCGAGAAAACAGAATTACTTAACTCCTATTTTGTATCTTTTTGTTAAAACATTTTTACAAAGTTAAGTGATAAATTATTAAGGTCCTGAAGACTGTAAAGCCTGAGATTAACTGATAATTCAGAAAGTAAGCATCTATCTATATGAAGACCAAGTCTCTGAGCCCAGAGGTCCACAAAAAACCTGCTTATTATAGAGCCACTGTCTATGTTTAGGAGAGATCAAAGAGAATGGAAGAGATCTTAGAAAACAGGCCAAATGTCAATTCAAAAGGGACAAAAAATTCTAAAAAACTACACAACTTGACATTCACAACTGAAAATTCTTCCGAAAGAATTGTCAAACATGTGATTTATGACATATAGGAAAAAAGAGCATTGACCACTAGGAGCTAGCACAGGCTCCACTAACTCCAGTTTATTTTTAAAATACAGGAAAAGAGTGCTATAATATAATGTATTTTGATTTCAGACAAGACATAGGTCTTGTGGAGATGGAGCTGATGTGTTGTTAGCTAAATAACTTCACTCAAGGAATGAAGATTAAGTTCAATGTCATTTTGCTGGAAGGTCTTCAGTACTACAAATCTCTTTCCTTGGTTCTGTAGTTTAACTTATTTTAATTCAATGATTTAGATGAGGACATGTACGTTGTGCTTATTTAATATAAGCTGGCAGGCATAAAGTATAAGATCACATTATCAAGATTCAAAAGTATCCCAAATAGTTAGAAAATGGTTCAAAACCATTAGGATAATTTCTTATTAAATTTCACCCTGCATTTACATCATTAAAAAATCATATTACCATAAACTGTACACTTAAAAATGATAAAGATGATAAATTATACATGTATATTTTGCCTCAATAAAAGAAAAACAAATGTTCAAATACAGAACAGATGACAACCACCTAACAAAAGGTGATGTAAAAAGCACCTACTGTTTCCAGCTGCTTGTAGACTCAGTCTTAGCCATAGTGTGCAATTCAATGAGCAAATGCAAACTTAGGCTACATAACAGCACTGCACAGATCAGACCAAATTCTGGAGTATTTTGTTTGTTTTTGGGCCACACTTTATGTAAGGACAATGGCATCACGTTTGTTAGAAGTGGTGGAAAAGACCAAGAAAACTGTAGAAATCATGTCACCTGATGAACGTCCAATGGGACTGAGGATGTTTATTCTGGTAGAAGAATTAGGGGAATTCAAAATAGTTTTAAATATGTAGGGCGTATTTCTTTTTTTTCCTGGAAGAAATGCAATATACTCTATCGAGTTTCAGAGGTCACGGCCTGGAGATATGATTGGAATCTACATGGAGGCAGAGCCGGGGTCAACAAAGTAAAACATATTCTAAGGATTATGGCTGCCATACGCGGAATGTGACACCGTATGTGTGAGTGACCTCCTTGTCACTGGATGATCCTGGCGAGGGTACTGTAGGGAGAGGCTTCTGGGTGGCCAGAAGGATGCACGCCTGATGCAACTGGACATCAAAGAGCATCTGAACACAAGGAAACACAGATGCAAACCAGAATAAAGAAGCAGCTCCTTCCCCCCAAATGACTGTGTATTTGTTTATGTAAATGTAACTTTTTACCTTTCTTTCAGGTTGTCAAGGGAATGTCTGAACGGGACTGAAAAGGATATTCAATCACATAATATGCTTTGACAACATCATATTAGGCTTTAGGAAAAAAAAAGTCTTCTGTCTACTCACTGTTTTTGCACTGACAAGTTCGACAACCATTGTGATCAAGTTTGAAACCATAAATGCAGTCCTTCTCCGTCAGAGTGCAGTTTGATAACTCCCCACATGCAGGTGGATCAATTGTGATGTAGGTTGGTTCTAATAATAAAAAGAAAAAAAAAGAATCAATGAAACATATGATTACCTCTCAGATGTTATTCAATCTCTGAAATCCCACACCGCAGTAAGTAATGAAAATCTAATCAATAATTTTCATCAAATCTTAAACTTGTATATTCTTGTAATGTCCTTAAACCCCTGAAACAGAAATATTTTTATTCAGATTTTTAAAAACATGAATGCTCTACATCTTTGGGTTTGAGCAATGTATGCATTTTTTGGTATCCTCACACAATTCTTCTCTGATGATCACCTCTATGGAAAGGAGACAAGAGAGGTTACAGTGAACTCCATTTAAATGAACTGTTGTTCTTCTATTTCTGCCTGATGTTTTCTGAGTTTATTTCTTACAATAATCAGGACACAACTGCCAACTGTCAATTATCTCACTCCCCAGTCTGCAATACTCTTGAAATCTGCTAGCGTTTCTTCTTCAAATTAATAAATTAGTTTTTGAGACCAGTTTGTAACACCTGGATTTCTTTTATCTTTTATGTGACACTCCCTTACTTATGAGATGATATGACAGATAACAGTGACTAGGAGAGCTTACCCCCAGGGCCCAGAGGCTTGTGGGTGCGGCAGAGGGAGATGCAAGCATTCAGAAGGAAGAGCGGGCAGCCAGGCTGGGACAGGAGTCACAAAAGAAACCAGAACCAGAGGTGACACTTTACTTTCCCTGCCACGGTGATGAAGAATTGCTCTAGGTAATCACAGCAACTACCCACACTTACAGCAAGTGCATTACGTGTTCAGGGAACGTTTACAGTGCTGTTCATAAATGTTTCCCCACACTCCAATGAGGTGGGCGCTGTCCTTATGCCCATTTGACAGACAAGGAAAGCTAGCACGCTGACCTGCCCATGGTCACAGCATAAGTAAGTGGTGGACCCAAGATTCAAACCCAGGCAGCCTGACTCCAGAGTCATACTCTTAGCTTCTGGGAAATGCAAAGCCTGCTGTGAGGGTACCTGTCTTACAGCGCATCAATGAGACAGAGTTTTTATATAATGACAGTTGTGGGGACAGTGTTGCCAAAGGGAACAGACACACTGACATATTTATGTAGCATCTTTTCAACCAAAAGATACTATGAACTTCTCCCAAGTAAGCTGTTTCTCGTAATATCTTTGGAAAGGAGGCTAAGTACAGAATGTCTCTACCTACATTTTTACAGATGGAAAATATGAAGTGCAGAGGGGGGAACTGGCTTATCTAAGTTTACATAGCAACCCAGTAGCAGGCTGGGAATAGAACAGAACAGAGGTTCCTGACCTCCTGTCCAACACTCTATCCATTAGTCCACACTGTCTTCTCAAGTTTCATCTCCTGTTACCATGGAACAGAGACCAAAATAAGTGTTTTAGCTGTCACTGCTCAGATCAAGAGTTCTAAATTTTTATCCATCTGCTAAAAGGGGACAATGACTCAACTCTTCACAGGTAGTAGGCAATGACGACTTATTAAAGAGATGCTTTGATCAGCATTCTCCCGGTTAAAATATGTATGAAGGGGCTACAGCACACATTCTCTATTTTTATTACAACATGCAGTTTGAAGAACATCGTCCTGAAATTTTCATATAAACTTTCCACTGCTATACAATTTCTAATTTCCTTCAATGACTAAAGTATTCTTTCTGTCAGGTAACTGTAAACATCAAAAAGTAGTTACAAGTTTAGGCAAGTTTTAAGATGAATTAGATATGGTATTAGTATTTCCCTATATTCTCTTAAGATTTACTGTAAACATCTTCAGTTTCAAACCTATTAGTTTTTCTTTCATCATTTTTCTTATTGGCCACCCAAAATAATGATTCTATTCCAGTCTTCAGTCACAAGACTGCCAATGTTTTGTCAAAATTATTCTAACCACAAATATAAGACAGAGAGAGCAGAAGACATGTATCAGTAAACCCCACCAACAGGTTATCACAGTGAGGAGAGAGTTCAACGTTCTAGAGCAGTATTAAGACCAAGGATTAGGGATGGATTCTGAACTCCACATGCACTGATTTAGTGGGCAACTTATGGGTAAAGAAACTTCTTGAGTGTATCTACACAGACGAAAACCTTTAACTTTTGCTGACATTTAAGATGTGAAGTTTATGAGAAGCTTTTGCCTTCAGAAAGTATATCATGGAAAAAAATATATTTAAGTAGATTAAACTGACACTGAAAAATGCGTAATAATCGTAGGGTGGTGGTATGGAATTTTACTTTCAGTGAATTTTAGGGATTTGTTAAGGGAATGTATTGTCTAACTTTTACCAAGATGATCTTCTACCTCTAAAGGATATTTTTTCTCAATAGTGATGTATATGCTATTTTTTGGTATTATTAAGATTAATGTATGGGATTAGGGTTGTGTGGCTAGAAAGTAAACGGAAAAAAAAATGACTGGGTTGTCTGATGATCAGAACTACAACACTGACTTTTGCAGTCCCGTATTTTGTCCAAATGGCTTTATCAGCCAGGCATACAGTCACAGATGTACACCTAAAAGGTATTTCTCTAGGAGAGGAAATACATTCAACATGTTTCTTAAAACATTCAGTGTAACAGCTTTTTTACTTGAACAAATGAAAAAAAATGCACCAATGAAAGGGCTGTTCAGTATGTGCTGGTCCTACAACGTGCATGTTAAATATTTTAGGTAAAACAAGTCCTACTGGATATCTCCCAGCCCTCAGACCAATGTGGTAATGTGCAAGAAACAAAAAATTATTTTGTGTTTCCACACTTAATATCTTCTCATCCACTTGTGTCCTACATTAGATGAAAGAAATTGAGAAGTACATACATTTCAGATTTTGACACCCTCAATATTTAATATTGAAACAAAATCATTTATTCATAAAAATTGTCAATTTACTCTGGAACTATTCAATTTCCCTCCAATAGATTAAGCTGAATATAATAATATTCACTGTGATATATATTAAATATAGATAGAAGTCTAATTATTTTTAAAAGGGCATTTTAACACTTGGCATTTCATTTTATTACATTTAAATACATATGGTTTTCCTGCTTAGATACAAACTGGAACAAATTTTAAAAGCCTTTTGGGGGTGGTGATGCATGTTTCTTAAATCTTTACTGCTGTTTTCCTATGTCATTGGAGTAACTGTTGATTTGTAATAGACACATTTGCAGGCAACTAGTTGTCTCCTAACATTTTATTTAAAGTCATACATTACATTCTGTTGCCTTTCATCATTCTCCCAACATTTTAGTGCTTGGTTTCCTACCATGTGAGGCCATATCTGAAGTAGTTAGATATTTTTTGTGAGAACAATATTATAAGAATATGATGTGTAAATACATAAATGATCTATCTCTCTATATATGATCTAGTAAAAAATCTGATTATCTTTAAACATATCTGAGAGCTTGCTTTCAGTCTAATGTATTAATATGTATCTCAGAAATGGTCCTATTACTGTCGGGGCAATTTTTTGAGAAAAAAGTGCCATGAGACAACTGAAATTCAATTTCTTATTCTAAATAATTAACTCCAAAGACAGACACGTTTGACACTATTCTGAATTAAAAGCACTTTATATCAATATTACATTTATAGTCCTTAAAGAACAATGGTCAAGAGCTGGTTAGATTTATAACGCAGTTTTTATCCAAGGAAGTACTTGGTAGGAGAAGAGGCGATTTTAAAGAATCTAATCATGGTATGTATGACAATACGATTTTTTCTCATCCAGATAAATAAAGAAGCTCAAGGAAATGTTAATGAAATATATGAAATGTGCATTCTGCTTGTCTAAAAAGTTAGAGAATCCTGAAATTTGTTCATCAGGAATTATTATTATCCCACACTTTAATCTATCTAACAGTGCTTTGAATGCTTTTACTGTGGAAAATATCTGATGGGTCTTGGCCCAAAGACCAGAAGATTCTCACTTTGATCCTACATTTGTGTGCTCCTATATTACACTGCGCATGACACTGAAATCTTATGTGCCAGAGAGGACATGCCTTTCCAGAAGGATGGTGGCGATCCCCTGTCCTTGGTGAGTTTGGTTAATAGAGTTCGGCTGAACAGAGGTCCTGCTAAGACTTGTGGAGGCACTGATGCATCACTGCACGTGATACCTGTTGCTTGGAGCAAAGACAACTGTCTCCCTTTACATTGGCCGGGCAGAGATGTGTCGGTAGGACTCTTTGAAAGGAGAGAAATGGTCTTGGATCTCTTCATTTAGGAGAATGAGGAAATACTTGCATAAAGGTGGGGTTTTGGTGAGGGGAAATTCAATGAAGTACTGCTTACAGGATCACCCTGAAATTCCATCTCATCTTGTATTGAATCAGCTGAGGAATCAAAGAAATACCTTAATGTCCTCCAAAGGAAGAAGGCTTGAAACAGCAGGAATTCATTGTCTTTGGCTACAACTATTTCTAAAGGGAACCCTGGAACAGCTTCTTTGTGGAGAAGAATTCTAGAAATAGTTTCTGAGCCTAGAAGCAATAAAGAACAAAAATGGGTGTTTGTTATGTCTACATCCAGTTTGCTGTTTCCTATTCTACATCTGAGTGGGAACCACTGTTCTCAACCTGTTGTCTTCTTGAAGGATTTTTAGAGACTCTCCAAGCACCTTTGCACTGTTCAGAAGAGCTATTTTTACAAGAACCCTTGGGATTGTGTCAGGAGTGCAGATACTAAGCCACCAATTCTTATCCCAAGTCTAGAGATAAAATTCTGGAAGAAAATCTCTTGTAACATGCAATAACAAACCACATATTGGTTCTTTTATCTTACATTTATTTAAAATGTAGGGATATTTCTTTCATATTCTAGGAAGCCCAACAAATGCCTTATCAGTTAAAATATTTCCAGAAAAATGTTAATATTTTTTAAAAATCAGAGAGCCTCAAACAGTAAGTTTCTGAAGCTATAACACCAGTATTTTATACTGATGTTCAAGTATTTCCTATGAGCAATTTTAGTTCTCCCCTTACTCAGTGGGGAAATTAAGGCACTGTGATGCTAATTTGGTCAAGAATATAAAGTTAAAATGAAAATCATGATTCTAACGCCAAGGCCATGTTAGTAGACCATAAAATAACATATATTTGATTATTTAGGTATTATAAATGTGTTAAACAAACCTCAGCTCTTTACTTTTTTGCTTTTTGTTATTTTATTTTATGAAAAATTCTCCAAAAAGCAGCAAGGGAAAAAGCTGAAATCCAAATCCAATCTCTTAAGAAGCTGATTTAAAGTTATTTTTTTTAAATCGGTCTTATCATCACATTATATAGTCCAGTGACCTTGGGAGAACAATGAACAAAGAAGAATATATCTGACCCTCAGTTATTTAAAAATGTGTAACAATTATGTTTGTTTGCTCCTGAAATGATATAATCACTGTGTTTTATATTTCAGGTGTATGTAGCTTAAATGAAAATGTTAATAGATGCTTTTAACTTGGTGTCCAATACGTCTTACTCCACTGAACTTCTGGTTTCGAATTAATCCACATAAGATTCTCATCGCCTTGATTACTATGAGCTAGTTATCGCTCGTAAATAATACTAATGATCTCCATTGAGAAACCTGTCAAGCACTCTCTCTGATTAGCAACTACGGGAGGGCTGACAGCCAACCGGTAGCTCTTGAGTATGGGTGGGCGATTCTGGAAAGGCACAACTGTGGAAGGCGTACACAGCCATTCCTCTTGGGTAGCACCGCCTCTGTCAGGAGAGTAAGCAACTCTGGTTCCAGATTGCGACTGCCTCTCAGGAGTCCTGCTGCACCGTGCTGTGCTCTGAGGCAGCGGCAGGTCTGGGGGGCTTGGCTGTGGATAGCCGTTGTCCACCAGCACCCTACGCATCCATATTCACACCCCCGCCCCTGCACACTAAGAAAAGTCTTTCTGGAAAAGTCTCACTATAGGAAAATTTCTGAAACAGTACTTTTTAAAGGCAGATACAGTGTTACATTTCTTTTGCAAGTTAAAAAAATTTCAAGTAGAAGTAATAAGATAAATGAAGCTACTAATTCTTATCTGTCTCATATTTCTCTTATTACCTCCCCTTTTGGGCTTTAATAATGCTTTGCATATTTTACATAGCTTTTCTCTATAAATTCCCAAAGCCTGCTTACTTGATCGTGAGAGGCAAAAATGAACAATTATGTTCTCTTTTCAAACTTAATTCAGGCACTCTTTCTTAGCTTTTTGGGGGGCTGGACTTGGTTAAGCCACATGAATACCCAATGAGTGGGAAAATTCCAAAGCTTCACTCACTTTATATGGCAGCTCAATGGCTAAATATACCAGGTCTCCTACAGCCCCACCAGTTCATGGTAGCCTGCCCAGGGCCATAAAACTGGAGATAAGGCTGGCCAAGACAGAACCAAAGGAGACAGCTTATCTGTTTTACTCTATCTTCATATGTTATTCTCTTACCATAGTTGCTTTTCAAATGTGACCCATAACTAGTCAGAACACCATTCAAATAAATCACCAAATTGTCAACATAATTGCAGCCTGGGAAGAGAAGTACAGTGAAGATGAAATTTTTTCCAAATGAAGATAGAGGGAAAACTCTATTAATGTAGACAATAAGGAAAAAACAAAACGAAACAAAACAAAAAACCACCAAGGACACAAAAATTCCCTAATCTGGAAGTGGGAATTTCCATCGGGTTATGAATGTGTACTTAAGAAAGTCTCATTAAGTCATGGAAAAAAATCTTCTACAGTTGGAGTTTTCAAATTCTTTCAGCCACTACACATTTAGTTATCCTTTTTTCCTTTGTATATATTTCTCATAACAACACCTACATCCTTGTAATTTCTGAAGTACTTATCTCAGAGCAGTTTCTTATTTTAAAATGAATGGTGTGAAAATGTTCCCAAGATTTGTATTATTTTGTGATCAGATAGAGAAGCAATCATATATTTATTTTAGACCTATTTATTAACTTTTTATGTTTTTTCTAAGGAATCTTGGCTGTTGGATATATTTTTCTTCTTTTACCAATCTCATATTTAATAGGAAAAGATGGTAGTATGATTAAGAGATTATTATTAAAAGACCACAAAAGAAAAATTAAAAAAAATTTCATATAGAGTAGAATATCTTTTTCCAGGAATTCAGCTTGAGACAGCTCACAGAATTATCACTGGATTCCAAGAATAATCAGACAATTTACACTTGTCTTATATTTTATTCTTACTATTCTTTTTATTGTTAATTTTCATAGGGAATACATCTTGGTAGCCTTTAACTGGAAAAAATGTGCCATATTCATATGTATATATGTTTCTGTGTGTGCCCATTTTAATAGTTATGTTCAATTTGGGGGGGTGGGTCAAATGATCAGAGTTCTAGTAATCTCAACCCAACTTTTTAGGAAATAACTAAGAAACAGGGAGGAAGGGCCCACCATGTTAGGGACAATACTTCATTCACTGTTAACCTCAGTATCTAGCATAGTATCTGACCTAGAATATTGCTTAACGAATGAACAAGGAGGAAAAAAGACATCTAAGCACCTGAAGTAAGGACATGTTGTCGATAAAAGGCTGAATCTCTAATTTCCTAACTTTTAGAGGACCGGGCAGTCACTGCGGCAGTCCTTTGCACATTGTAGACACTCAATTAATGAGTACCACAGAAGCACAAGTCAAATCTGAAGGCTGTTGTAAGCTTGACACACTTATAATAGTGAAAACTGAGTGAAAATCTCCAGAATCCAAGCGGTCCAAAATGAAATACTCAGGGTGGACACTCAGTATCCTGAAATGGGTGAAAATATAATCTACATCTTCAGCTTAAGAAGGCACAAAAGTACACAAAGCATTATAGGAGGCCTCCCATCAAACTCCTTAACATAAAATCTGACACCCCAAATCCCAATTATCTGGAGAATTCACTTTTGGAACTATCCCATTCCTTGATGATGCTAAATGAAAAAGTGTTATTATAATAGTGCTGAAAATAGCTGGGCACTCATTCAACTCAGGAACTCATCTTCTACTGGATGAAGTATGGGTACTTTTGCTGACTGCTCAGCAAATTTGCCGCCTGATTAATCAAAGACTGGCAAGGCTCAGAGGGAGACGAGGAAGAGGCCAGACTAGAATGCACAAGTGCTGGCGATGGTTTCCCAGTGCCTAGCAGACTGAAGGAAGCTGAGTATTTACTTTACTCAGTGGGGATTTCAGTGCCAACAGTCAGGGACCAGGGCCTGGAGTTTGGCGGGACGTGACTGAGGCTGGGCAGAACTCAAGCCTGAGAAAACAGGGAGAGCAGGTCAGGGCTCCTGGACTGAGCTGTGTCCCTAGGTGGGGGGAAGCAGGAATGAACAAATGGGAGCAGGAAACAGCTTTCCCAGAGGTCAAACAGCAAGGTCAAAATTCTAGGCAGAGGCTCAGGGAAAGAAGCTGGGATCAAAGGCGAGGCCATGGAGGTCAGAATAACAGTAACTGGGTCTCAACAACGAGGATGGAGCCAGGAGCAAGAATGGCTTTTGAATCTAAGCCACGATGATCAAGCACTTTCATATTCACTGTCTGATTTTCCACATCTTCTCTCTTCTCATGATGGGGGGTCTACAGGGAAGCAAGGCCAAGGTCATGGATTTGGAGCCAGAAAACGGAGCTCGAGTCCCTGCTCTCTCATTATCTAACATGTGATGATGGACCTCTCTGGGCTTCTAGAAAACAGGAATACTCATTATTTCTACCTCACAACATTCCTATAAGATTCAAATAAGATTGTAAAAAGGAGAAAGGGAGACTATTCTATAAACTCTAGGGGTTACATGAATACTACTTGTTATGATAACTATTGATGTAATGACGCTCCTGCCTGCTCAGAGGGTCTCAGACTGAGCCCTTTCACAGGCCTCAAAAGCTCAGCTGATAAATGGCATGACAATTGGTTCGGCACTCTGAACCCCGTCCATTGTAACTTAAGCATCATTTCCCATCTCCACTGATGACATGAAAAGCATCTGAGATGTGGGTGGGTTTGAGCTGCCTTTTCATATGGTCTGGTAAGCTTTGGGGCATGTTAGTGACCAGCCAGTGGCGCCTTTCACATTTGCTGAGTAGCAGTCTGACATCATTGTTGCACATTTTGACTACGTCTGTGGTGTCTCCAAGAGAACAGAAATCTCTTAGTAAACAGCTTATCCAATGTGAGTTGAAACAATGATTCTGTGTGCCTGGCTGTCCCTGTTCTTCCACTCTTATGACGGGAGCTTTGCTGGATCTTCAGGGATGAGGGCAAACTCATCGCGGTATCATTTATACGACTTTGGTATCTTTTATCTTTAGTTCGGTCGTTCTCAAGTTGAAAAAAGATACAGAAGACCCATCTCTAAAAACCGTCTTTGATCAGCAAATCTTAGTCAGTCAGTGATCTCAAACTTATGTTAACAAGAAGAGAAAGTTCAACCAGTACTTTCACAACAATGATATTGGGGGTATTTCATGCAAAGAATAATGTTCTCAGTATCTCAGTCACAGAACTGTGGAACACCCCCTATGCAATTCACCTGGCATAAAATCTCCATGCAATCTTTTAAAAACTTGGTTCCCAGAAAGGATGAGAGATTTATGGATTTGAAAAGATCTGAGCTTGCTGATCCTTCTCAGTATCCAAGGCATGAGACTATCCCAAGCTGACAGCTTATTATTTCTGAACATACTTTAGCTTCCCCAACAAAGAGAGACTTCCTGGATTGTTTTAAAAGTGAGCTGATATGTAGGGTAATAGCTGTCTGATGAGGGTGAAGAACACAATTTCCTGCCTTCTTACTGATAGTCAAACTAAGGCAGGCTCGACCACAGCGCAAGGCACAAGCACAGGCAACTGGCAGGCACTGACTACAGAAACGAGCAAGTAAATATACCTCCTGTGATTCCAAAATAGAGCCAAGGCAGCTTCAAATTATATCATCAATGAATACTTTTTAATAGTAAGGAAATGGGGGCCTAGGCAACTTTTAAGTAGAAAAGAACAAGCTGTAGCCAGAGAAGAGGTCAGTACGCAGACTGCATGCTGTGAGGTCTGGTTGAGGAGGTGGCTTACAATCCCAACCCTCGGCTGGCTCCAGCAGCCACTGTGAAAGCTACCTGCCTCTCAGGGTCCACAGGACTAAATACTTGGCCTCAGAATTTTCTAGAGGACTCTTAGTTGTGTTTCACTACGTTGCTGCAAAATATGCAAGAGATGTTCTTTAATGGACATTTCTAGTCCTTTAGTCTGTGCTAGTATTTTACAATAATATTTCAGCAGGTATTTTATACATTTGTGTGACATTTTATCTTCAGTAATCAGACACAGCACAGAAAATAGTTCTCAGGGGGTCTTTAACATTGATTCACTGGATTTGTTCACTATCTACAAGGATAATCCTCACGTATTAAACAATGTGAAATCGTTTTGTTCTTATAAGATGGTAAGACTATACCATGAAACAGTTAAATATGGTATAATCAGAAGTGGAACTAGAAAACTGAACTATTAAAAATAAATTACATTGGGTTTACCTATTTTAAAAGAATTATTTCTATATGCAAATTATTTTAGTATAATTTATTTGGAAATAAGTTTGCATGGAGTACCTGCAATTTCACAAAAATGTTGTAATATATGCCCACTTCAATATATGCCTCTAGTCCCTAGAAGTCATAAAAATACTATGTAGTAGGTGAATTGATTTTTTTTTATAAACATACCAGAAGTTATACTTACAAGTAAGTGTTATTGATAAAAGTACTCACTTTGGGAGGCTATATTCTTATGCTGAAATGCTGTTCATGTTAAAATTCTATTTGAAACTTCTCTTCATAGTTGCTTTCAGAGCAAATTACTATGTCATAGAAGACAAAGTGCCTTTATTTTACTGTCACTTTTTGCTTCCTCTGAACAGTTTTATCCTGCTAGATCATGCACTTTTTTTTTTTTTAACCAGACTTAGATGTGAATGACTTTGGCTATTTCCTATAGTCTAATAAACCTTCAAAGTCAGGGGTTTACAAAACTAAGGATATTCAACAGTATGTGCTGCAAGCTCTCAAATCAGTTTCAAAAGAGAAGTGCTAAAAATATTCTGAATGATTGTATTCCTGGAATATACAAACAGCTTTACCATATAACTATTTTGAAAGGAAAAACACTTCAGTTGAATATGTAAGCCTTGCTATGTTTTTTAAAAATGATTTCATTATCTAGCTGGACCTTGTGTGGGTGGGAACAAACATGCTTCGTATGAAAAGTATAATCAGGGGCTTTACCTACAGGCGTGTGGAGAGCAATCCATTCCTTGAACTGAGGCAAATGGTGGAAGGAGATGAAGATGAGAACTTTAAAATAAGATTCTCTAATGTAGCCATATTTAGGTAAAAAAGACCATCTCTTAAAAGTCAGACAGTGTGATTACTCCTAGTTAAAATGTTAAATTCTATTGGGTTGACAAAAGCTAAAAGGAAACCAATTCTGCTTCTTATCAACGATTGTAGCATAAAGAAGATGGAATCTTTCTTTTTAAAGTCTGCAAGCCTTCTCTGAAGGGCATGTCTCTTAATAACCTTCATTAACTTCTGTTCGGTTGCCTAAGAGTTGTCTCTTATCCAAAAAAAGTTTAACACAGTCTCAAAAGAGATTGTGTTTATTTAAGCTTGTTGGAAAAACATTCCTATCATTTCAAGAATGACTAAATATTTTTCATTCACATAGTTAGCATTCCAGACTATGTTTTCCTGCCTCTGTTGATTAGATGAAAATTAGCAGGCTCAAGTCTGATCTATTAGATGCAGTTATTAACGTAGTAGGAAAATTATGAGATTCTCAGCAATAATGCCCTTTTAGGTATGGGCGGCAGGGGAAATGAAGAGTAACTTACCCCTATGCATGCTACTTCAATAGGGACATACTTAACAGCTGGGACTGCTGAACTCTGTAAACTCAGAGGCAGAGGATTTTCTAATCATGCATTTCAGAACCATCTCGGAACAACTCTGTTGTTGATCATCTAGGAAATTAAGAGTGTAAGGCCACCCTTCATTTTTATTAGTAAAACTTTGGTCAGTATAGCAGTCTTACCCAAAATCAAGTACAAAGTACAAGGCATTACTGACACAAGCAAAAACATATTAGACTTGGAGAATGAGCAGAACCTCTAGCTAAAAGCAAGAACCAATCATTTCTTCTCTACTAAACTACTTCCACAACATTTATTTTCACACCTGTTTAACTATTAATGTAAGTGGTGGATCTAATAAGTAAAAAAACCCCACTCATATGGAATACACATAATACATTTCTGCATAGCTATAAAAATCATAAAATTTTATAAGTGATATTTTTAAGGTCAGATAGGAATGTCTTTTACACCCATTTCATCCATATTCTAATGCTATTTAAAATATCTAAAGACATTTTGA
Organism: Cheirogaleus medius; assembly: GCA_008086735.1. Lineage (NCBI taxonomy): Eukaryota > Metazoa > Chordata > Mammalia > Primates > Cheirogaleidae > Cheirogaleus > Cheirogaleus medius. The sequence goes on from VBSM01002608.1 coordinate 147,304,231, forward strand.
ATGATCAGAGAAAAATCTAAATACTTATATAAAATTCATCACTGACAAATTTTTGATACTTATGTTAAAGAACTAGGTTAACAGATAATCATTTGCTATGCATTTGTTACTCAACATATGGCCTTATTTGGACAAGCAAAAACCAGACTATGATACTTTAATTTCCATTTATGGAACTAGTTTCCAGGACATTTAGAGTTAAAGGATAAAACAGCATGCCTAACAGTCTTTAAGATATTACGAATATTTTATTATTCTTGGCTTACTAATAATAGCATCGTATATGGCGGTGAAGCAATACCACCCATAAACTGAGTTTTGATCCCTGTTATGTACCAGTATGTTAATGACATGTGACCCTGTGGCATCTTTGACTTCACTGCCTCTCTGGGGTCAGCCAAACTATGTTTGACTCCTTGCCACAAAAGCAGTAGCTTAATCATTTGAGATACACTGTTCAGTGAGGAAGCATTATGGGCAGGGCTGGAAACATTTTTTCTTGTTTTAAAGAATTCCCACCCAGATATGTGCCTGGTACAGACTTTTCTGGCAGCCCGCTGGAAATCTCATCCGAAGGGCAGCTGGATTCAAACTGTATTGTCGGCATTCAGGGAGAGAATATAGTGCTTCTAGAAAATTAGGACTGATGATGGGGAAGGCAGCACATCTGACAGCTCCAGCCCTTTAGAGGAGCACAGCATATGATACTGGGTGAGCTGATGCTGAGGTGTTGCTTACGGAATCCACATAGGTTAAGACATGCCTCGTGCCCCATCTTCAGCATGGTCCCAAGTAGGACCAGGATTCCTCACATAAGGGATCCAAGAAAGCCAGGTGACAGGAAGGAAGATAGTTGATTTTTTGGTTCAATCACATTCTGTCCTAGATCCAGAGTTGGAAAGAATCCATGCACAAGGAATCTCTTATTCCTCTACCTTAAGAGTTAAGTCCAGGTTAGCAGAACGATTAGGCCTGCCTGAAACTTACCTCGGTAACTGATTAATAGCTCTGCAAATAATGCTGTTTTAACTTTTTATTATGGAAAACACTTTAAAAGTACTGAAGTAGAATAATATGATGGATCCCCATATACCCATCACCCAGCTTTGACAATCTACAAATAACTCTTGGACATCCTGTCTGAGATAGAAAATGGATTTTGCTTTGGTTTCAGAGAAATAGAAATAGTGGAAAGGAAACTACACATTTGCCCAACCGTAAGCCTGACATTTATTTACTGGCAACCTGAGTATAATTTTCAATGCTACCTTTTAAAATATCACCTAAGTTGTTCCTAGTTCTTGAAAAGTGATACTCTGGCGTTGGCTCCAAAATCCCCGAGGTCATCAAAATCATCAACTCCTCTCTGCACATAGCAAGGCCTGAAGAACACTGAGGTCACACTGGTCACATGGGCGGGGGCCAAGATGAGACAGGAGATCAGGTCTGACATTAAGACTTCAAAGTCATGATGAAGCTCTTATCTCTTGCATCAGGTATCACAGTTAAGCTGGCCACACACCTGTCCACATCTCTTAAATTTTTCTTGTTGAGTAATCATAGGCATGTCATATATATCTCATAGCCAAAATTTCCCTCCCCAACATCTTATCTTACCTTTAATTATAAAACTAACAGATTTTTAATGGAGATGGCACCCTGTCCTTAGGCTTCTGACATTAAGAATCAGCTTGGGTAGCATTTTTGCTTGATATTATTGGGGGAAAAATTACCAAGTTATTCTCAATACTTAATTATGATGTAAAAAAGAATTCTTGCCTGCATCAGTAACTGAAATAACAATATAGTGGCAGCTATACACACGCAAGACGTGTCTTAATAACAGGACATTGAATGTGCAAATGAGCATTGGCCTGGGAGGGTCTGGGGAAGCCCCACTTAAGCTCTGTGATTCTAGACTTCAGGGACTGAACTGGGAAGAACCACAGAATACACACAGGGCTGTCAGGCCTCCTGTGGCTGCCACTGGGATGGCACCGAGAGCAGAATGCTCATCAGAAGGGCACGTGACCAATCTGCAGCTGATCGGCCCAACTCACCCGAGGACATGTGGGCTGGCTGCAAGCCAAACACACTTCCATAACACTCATATTTCTGTTCTGAAAATGTGTTTTCAACTATAAGCATCCTAACATTATTCTTTCTTCCACTGATCGATCAGGGGTCCAAATGGCCATCAGCTGTTTAGGCTCTGGGTACGGTAACCCTGTATCAGAGTCTGCTGTCTCACTCAACTAAGGAGGAGATCTGCAAGAAGGGTCTGGCTGGGACTTCCTGCTCCATTCTTTCCCTCCCTCACTCACTCATTTTTATTCATTAAAAACCTCTGAGCATCTACTTACATGCCAGATGCCATTTTAGGGATTCAGAAGAATATGGTAAATCCCTTCTTCATGGGAGACAGAGGCTCTTTCAAGGGCACAGGGCACTGTTTATCTCAGAGGCAGCATCCGTGCAGTCCAGAGTCTGGGCTCTGGGGACACACTGTGCCCACACTGCCACTTACAAGCTCAATGATCTTGGGCCAGTTACATGACCTCTCTACTTTGGGTTCTGCAATGGTAAATTGAGATGATAGTACCCACACTCGGGGGATGTTGTGAGGACCAAAAAAGCTGATGCTCTTAAAGTACTTAGGCCTGGCACATAGAATGGAAGAAATGTCAGCCACTGTCATTAAGGGTTACAAATAAGGTGGTGCAAATGGTGCCAGATGTGGATAAAGACCTCCCTTCTGCTGCCCCTCTTCCTTTTTTGTTTTCGGTTTTAAGGAGATAAGGCCACATCTTCTATATGTACACTTACACTGCAAACTTCATATGTTATTCCATGCATTTCCACCATACCTCTTTACAAGGGTCAGAATATAAAGAGATTGAAGAAGAAGAGATGTAGAGAAAGCCAGGAAGGCAAAGTATGTGCATGTATTTATATTTATCAGTTACAGACTCACAGAGTGGAATGGCTTATCTGTATACCTGAACTGGTGTTGACAATAACTTGCTAAGACATCATAGTGAGAGTACTTAAGTGCCAATTTAAAAGGCACTTAGGCACTTGTGAATCAAGTTAGCTGTCAAGCAACAGCCTAGTCTTTAAGGGCTCCCAGGTTCACGTCCCCAGTCCTCAGGGAGTAACCAAGCACGTCATGCTGTCACTTGGAAGGCATGTATCTTCAATAACAACAACAGCCACAACTAGGCTCTTCCTCCCTGTAGATCCTAACACACCGTATTTGGTTATGCAGTGATTTACTGAGAAAGACTCTAAAACCACAATCCTTGTGTGGGGTCCTTTCATCTAATTTCAGACTCTGACTGTGTACCTTGAGACTGTAGCTAACAAGGAAAGGGCCAACACTGGTTATGCAATTGTGCACAGAGGAATTTATTGTGTGTATAAACTGCATAAATACCAGTGTTTCTGTTTTTGTCTACATAATTCTGGCTGATTGCTTATTTATTGCACATTAACACCTTGCTTTTTTTCTTATTTCATATAATCTTTTTGGTATTCTGAAATCATTTCAAATTACATTAAAGCATGCTACTAAATGACTGCTGAGAAAAATACTTCAAATGATTCCAAAGACTTTCTTGGACCCTACACACTAAGCAATAAGATACATTCACCTTGTATATTTTGTAAGTTTATTATTTTAATAACAAATAACACTTTAGTATCATTATCTTAAGCTATGCACTGCTTTTTGATCCCATATTAAAAGACTGTCTTCCTGTTACATCTTAAAATGGAAGCATTACTGGAGAGAAAATACAATCTTCTATGAAACTCACTACTCAACTAAGTTAGAAACAAAAACAAGAAACACAAGATAAATTTGTTCCCTGAGAACTAGAAAATGGAATCTTCTGAAAGGTTCCATGAAGACAGACACATGCCAGAGCATGAAACAGACAGAGAGGAAAGGAGGCCAGCAGAATGGTGCATCTGGAATCACAGAGATGCGGAGTTCCACTGAGGTCTCAGAGGGGGCTGCCCAGACACAAGGCTCAAAAAGTGAGCTCAGGGATGCGTCTCAAAAGGCATCTTGCCTGTGAGGTCCTCAAATTGGAAGAAGAGGGTAGGCCGGCAATCACATCCGAAACACCTGGAGCAGTTTTCAAGTTGCAAATGATTTCCTCCCCTGCCACCCTACTCTGGTCTCTCCCCAACACAGAGCCCAAGGCAGGGATGAGCAGAGACGAGAAAGGGCGCTAGACACAGGGGCGAGTCAGCTGAGAGCAGAGCAGGGAGCAAGCAAAACGTCATCTGACAGATGTGAGGGGCTCCAGCCACACAAGGCAACTGACTTGGGGGAAATTACCCAAATCTCTCTAAACCTTAATTTCTTCATCTCCAAAAGGGGATTGATCCTAAGGCCGTCTGCACAGTGCTGTTGTGAGGGTTAAATGTTAGGCACGTGTCCCACAGTACCTCAGTGGGGAATTCTTTTTCTCCTGGTTTAAAACTTGGCCTAAATAGGTTCTTTGAAGTTAAAGCTGCCTCTTATTTATCTTTGTCTGCAATGCTATATCTGAACTCCAGGAGGTTCTTAATTAATTTTTTGAAATGAATGGCTTACTAAAACTGTAACTCTTTTCTCAAACAGAGGAAGATTAGATTACAACTCTATGCAGATGTTGCAGAGACCAAACTCTAAGTGACCAAACCAAGATTCACTCCCTATCCAAACATCTACACGAGGTGAGAATAAATCAGTTACATATGTATATATGTGTGTGTGTGTATATACGCGTGTGTGTATATATGTACCTATTCACCGGCTTCCTGTCTCTGCTCACCATGATGGACATGCTAAGGAATGCAAAAGATGAGTGCAAAGGGATGTGCCTTCCTTTCATTTACTTTTGCAGGAAAGGCCCTATTTCTTTAATAAGTCTTTTAAGTCGTATTTTCAATTTATGATGCAAGACCCATGAGGTTAAAAGGGTGTTTACCGGATTATGTACTTATGCTTTTAATTTTTCTTACAGTATGTCCCACACATTTGTATTAATAAATAATTCAAGTTGACAACAGATTGTCCCTAATTCTTAGGGACAGATATTCTCACCTTTATCTGCTTCAGCAAGGCACCCTTTCTGAAAAGCCGACTGTGCGACCACTATACACATCACCACATGCTCCTTTTTCCAGCGCTGAAACGCTGCCTTTAGAGGACAGGAGGCGTGTATGTATGAGGGGGTGGGTGACTGCCACAAAACTGGTCATCTGGAAGCTATAAAGATTTGGAGTGTGGCAGCTGCACTCTGAGTAGAGTAATGGTGGGGAAACTGGTGATGTCAATAGAACTAGAGTCCTTCAGCTTAAACTTTTATATGATTTTTAAGGTTTTTAAATAAGTGTAACCCCTCAGAGGTTAATAAAACCTAGTTAGGCGAACTCTGAAGTCTGAGTTTTTAAATATGTAGGTGGAAGCAAAAGATTTCTTGATATTTAAAAGACTTAGGCAGGCTACTGACCTTACTTTTTGAAAAGACTGGTCAGTTTTTTAATATCTGTTTTAAAAAATTCTAGAAGGATCCATCTTCAACATGGAATAATTTTTGACCCATGTTAGTTCATTTTACTATGCAAATGTGCTTAACGATGGATACTCCTTATTGGAAATGTCAGCATAAATATTCAATCTCTTGTCTGTACTAACAGACATGGGCAGAAGGTTAGGACTGGCATGAGTAAGTGCACAGAGAATCTTCCCAGGGTGCAGGAAATGAACCAAAATAGGAGTTGGGACAGAAAAACTAGTCCGAGGTACCTCAGGCTTCTCTCCATTAAACAAGAAGAGAAGTAGCAAATACAGGCAAACAAGACATAGTAAAAATATTAAAGGAACTGCAAAGCCATTGTGATGTTAGAAGTATAGAGAATGCTCAGAGAGCAGGCACCAGGCAGTGCAAATCGCCTTTGATGGCTCCAGTTTTCCTTCCAGTTGCCAGGACCCTTGGGCTTACGGAAGCATCACAGGTCGAACACGCTATGCATGAGTTATGGGTCTTATTTCCAATTTTATTTCATCGTGTTGACCTCTGGATGTTAATTAGGCTTGAAGTGAACTGAATTAAAATGTATGTATTCTTATACCATATTGAGATAAGCATATTTGCAATGGCAAAATAAAGACCACACTATTCTCATTTTAAATGTGCAACATTTTCCCCAAATGATTAGTTTGGGCTGTATAATAAATTCGTCTGCAACTGGTAACAGCATGAAGCAGACACTATGCCTGAGAAATAAAAAACAAACAAGAACATACTGGTAGAAGCATTTCCAACATGAGACGTCCGCCAGGGACTCACTAGGATCTGAGGTTTACCTTCGCACACGGGGCAGCACTCCCCAGGCACTTTCACGGGGTGCATGCAGCTCTGTCCACAGGCTGTGGCAACGCAGTGGGGTTCTCCATTGATGCACTGGCAGAACGTACAGTCGTCTTCCCGCCACCGGTCTCCATGGGCGCGAATCTGGCCATTGGCATAGCAGCCCGCGGGGTTATTAAAAGGATACACCGGATCTAAATTAAAACATGAGTTCACAGTAAGACTGAGCATATTCTGAATCTTACCTCTGCCTGTACCTAGAGACATTTTTCCCCCCAGGTTTTAGTCATCAGCAGTTCTGTTCCAACTGTGATCAAGAGAAGCTCAGGGCTGCATGAGGTGTCTCTAGGGGTACGAGCAAAAGCAGCTGTCATACCAAATGTGTGTCTACTCATCCTGACACAGCAGTCAGGGAAGAGGATCTGTGGCCTCAAAACCAATGTGCAGGTGTTATCACTCCATAAAGTTGGAAAGCTTTGTGGACAGAGCCGTGGGTTGGTAATTAGAAAACACAGATTCATTTTAGGCTCCGACAATGTCTTAGAGTTGTTGACTTAAATGTTTATCACACCTCGATTTCACAGCCTGTGAAGTAGAAGGAATACTGCCCCATCTAACTTATTAGAATGATACTGCTACTCCTAGGACTAATTGAACTATATTTCACGGAGCCTGCAAGTCCATGTGGACAACAGTGAGGAGCAGAGCAGGCCCTTGCTGTGGCCTTGTTCATGACAAGGCTGGTTTAGACATACCATGGGCCACTGTGCCTTAGAGAAAGGCTGTGAACTTAGGCCAGATTTCTTCCTATAGCTGGGCAGCTAAGCAGCAACCGAGGTTGGGAGACAAAAGTCACTGAGACTACTACTATGAAAAAAAAATGTTTACTGAATTTACTGACAAAGATACAAATACTGCGTGCAGAGTACCCGAGTATCCCTATATTGAGAGTAACTAAATAAATTACTCAATTTTCTTTCTCAGAAATACATAAAAACTGGCCTCAACAAAACAGGTACTGCCGTGTTGGGAGAAGAGTCTAGACAATTTAGAGTTTGGTCATCTTTATTCTAAGGAAGTATTAGGGCATTATAAGAAAGTTAGAAAGTCAAAATTTAAAATAATGCAGTCACAGCTTAAGAAAGGCAGTCTGCCAGCGACGGAAATGGCCAATAGACCTGCACTAGATAAGACTTTCTAAATTCCTTTATAAAAAGTATTATACTAAAAACTTCATTTCTACTTTGGCGCTGGATCTGAATTCCAGGAAGTGAGACATAACCGGATCCATGCCTAGACAACTCGTTATGATTACTACACAGAGGTTCATATCTATGTTTTCACACCACCAACTGCTACCTAGTTTTGGACACTATCATAGGCTTAAGTTTGATGGAATTTTTTTTTTTAATCTTCCACGACAACTGAAAGGTAAACTACTTTTCTCCAGTGTTGGCTAAAATAATATCTAATAAGGAAGAGGTTCCATTGTTATGAACAACTGATCAATGTTAGGAATGTAAACATTATCAGATCTTCAATATTATGTGGCAAATACAGCTCAACCAATTAAAGGATTTTAGGAAAAAAAAAAAAAGTATGGACTCTCCCACTTTGTGTGCAGAGTTCAGGTACAAGACTAACATGTACGACTTCAGACTGGAGATGGGTGGTCCAGTCAGGACAAAAAAAGCTCACATGACCTTCTTTTCTCTGGGGACAACTATCATGTGGTCAGAAGAATGCCACACACACAGCCAGGCACGGGAGTAACGTTCCTAGCCTCACTGTAAACTCACGAAAGTGACTTTACTTTTCTGAGCTTCAATATCCTAATCCTTAAAATGTGTGGGTTGTAGTGAATGAGAGAGGCACCATTCTGAGATATTTATTATTTATGAATATCGGAGATGGGAAGATACAGCCTGTTGGAGGAACATGGACATGTTACTTCTTGGAGAGAAGAGGGGAATGCAGAGAAAGCAGGTCCCTAAAAGTCACACCTGACACCTGGCTGGGCTTTGAGCTGGTGTCGCCACCAAACTACACCACACTCCCCCTCTAACCACCACATATTTTTAAAGGAGGAGCGGCAGGGTCCTGATCCCCCTGGAAGGGCAGGGGTATGGGTAAGGAGGCAGGGTGGGTGGCTCTCTGGGCTGACTGGCTGAAACTGTTGGTGACAAGGGCCATCCTCTCCTAGGGGAGCAATGTCAAGAGAACAGGTGGTGAATTCCAATGCCAGGGTGAAGACAAAGCTTTGCCCCAGGACTTGCTAGCAAACTGCAAGAACTGCAGGGGAGGAACAGAAAGCAACTCTGGGAAATGTCATGTTGACCTGTGGAAACAGGTGACCCATCGTCTACACCCAGGGCACGGGTTCCTTCAGGGAAGTGTTTCCATATACTCTACCTGGCATTATCAACATTCTAAAATATAGACCACGATGTCATAAAAAAGGAACTTCAATATTCTTCTACTTTTGGGTGAGACTGAGTTAGGTCAATTTTCATAGTAAAACTCTGCACCACGTATACTCGTATTCATCTTTAATTAGCACCTTGTCTTACCTTCGCACACTGGGCAGCACTCTCCTTCGGGCACGTAGTACCTCTCGCAGTTCAGCTCACCGCACTGGGCAGTGAAGCAGATGGAAACGCCCCCTTGGCATCGGCAGAAGCGGCAGTTGTCCATTCGAAACATGTCTCCGTCATAATATTCCACATTGTTGAAGACGCAGGCTGGCTTTGTCTCTGAAAGGAGTTAAAACAAACAAGGCATATTCTAAGTCATTTTTGAGTGGTGTCCTTTAATGTTTTTCAAACAGCCTCTAGAAAATTCTAATAGCAGGGGGTTACAATTTGATGGAAATATACTAAACTCAATATAACTTTATGTAACGGAAGCAATAAAGCAAAGCAAAGTAAAATAAACAAAACATTGTTATCCTGTTTACAACAAGGAATCGAAATTCCCCTTAGCAAAATCTACACTGACTTCCTCCCATCCCAAATAAACCTAAACTTTATGACCATGAAATTCACATATCTGGTATGTGCTTTAAACAGATTATATTTGTTTTGTTAAATCATTCTCTACATCAAATAAATGATCCTGTCTTCACATTAGGTTTTGTTCTGCCTCAAAAAATTTATTTAGGCCTTTTTGGATGTGGTAATGTTCTGTTCCTTCAGTGTTCTCAAATTCTTTTTTCTATCTGGTTTAAAATTCTATAATTTTAATAGTGCTTGGTCTATAACAAAACACTTTCTACATGCATTACTTCACTTAATCTCAATAAGAAAGATCTGATGTAGATATTATTATGCTGAGTTTGGAAGTGAAGAAATCCTGGCTAATTTACTCAAAGAAGCAAACGACAGAAGCAAAAACAGTGGCTCTTCAAATAAACCCTGTGCTTTCCATTGTGTTTCAAGGTTATGCTCTGCGCTAAGGTCTCATAATTGTACATTTAGAACTCTCATCATGACACCAGTTTTGTTTTGTTTTGTTTCTGAGACAAGGTCTTGTTCTACTGCCTGGACTAATGTGGAGTAGCACCATCATAGTTCACTGCAGCCTCAAAAATCCTGGCCTCAAGTGATCCTCCCATCTCTGCCTCCTAAAGTGCTAGGATTACAAATGTGAACTACTGTGCCCAGCCATATCAATGATTTTTAAATTTGTCTCTGCCCTGAAAGACTCTCCCTAAGTTTATTCCTTATCTTTAATTTTGGTTGCTTTAAAATAACTCCCATCAAAGACATCACAAGAAAACAAAACTACAAATCAGTGTCTCTTATGAATATAGATATAAAATCCTCAAAAAAAATTATTAGCAGACTACATCCAGCAACATATAAACAGGATTATAGACCATGACCAAGTGGAAATTATTCCCAGAATGCATGGTTGGTTTAACATCCAAAAAAAATCAATTAATGTAACATGACATGTCAACAGGATAAAGAACAAAAAACACATGATCATCTCAATAGATACAGCTTTCAGCATTTGACAGAATTTAATACTCTTTCATGATAAAAATGCTCAACAAACTAGGAATAGAAGGGAACTTCCTCAACTTGATAAATAGCATCTACAAAAACCCCACAGCTAATATCATATTTAATGGTGAAAGACTAAATGCTTTCCCCCTAAGATCAGGAACAAGACAATGATGTCCACTCTCACCACTTTGATTGAACAATGTAATGGAAATTCTAGCCAGGGAAATTAGGGAACAAAAATAAATAAAAGGCATCCAGATTGGAAAGAATGAAGTAAAACTATCTCTAATAGCAGATGACATGATATTATATATAAAACATTCTGAAGAATCCACTAAAAAATTATCAGAACTTATAAACGAGTTCAACAAGGTTGCAGAGTACAACTGCAACCACCTAAATTGTGTTTCTATACACTAGCAATGAGCAATCAGAAAATCAAGTCAACAAAACAATCCCATTCTCAATAGTATCAAAAAGAATAAAACACTTATAAATAAATGAAATAAAATGAATGCAAAACCTGTCCTCTGAAAACAACAAAACATTGCTGAAAGAAATTTATAAAGCCTAACTAATGGGAATTCATCCCATGTTCATGGATTGGAAGACAATATTGCTAAAATGGAAATAGTCCCCAAATAGATCTACATATTCAATGCAATCCCTATCAAAATCCTAGCTGGCTCTTTTGTATAAATTGACAAGCAGATTCTAAAATTCATATGGAAATGCAAGGGACCCAGAATTGCCAAAACAATTTTAAAAAGGACAATAAAGTTAGAGGACTCACACTTCCTGATTTCGAGACATAATACAATGCTATGGTAATCAAGACAGTGTGGTTCTAGTATAAGAACAGATACATAGTTCAATGGAATTAAGAGTTCAGAAATAAACTACAACATTTATTTATTTTTGGTGAGGGAGTCAAGACAATTGAATGTGGGAAAAGAACAGTCTTTTCAACAAATGGTGCTGGGCAACTGGATATCTACATGGAAAAGAATGAAGATGGACCCCCTATATCACTTACCATATATAAAAATTAACTCAAAATGAATCACAGAGCTATGATTTAACTGTAACAGCTACAACTGTAGAGATCTTAGTATAAAACAAGGGTGTGAATCTTTGTGACCTTGGATTAGACCTTGGTTTCTTAGATATGACACTGAAAGCATAAGCAACGAAAGAAGAACACATAAACTGGACTTCATCTACTTTTGTGCTTCAAAGGAAGCCAATAAGTAAAACGACAACTCAAAGACTGGGAGAATGTATTTGCAATCATATATCTAATTAAAAAAAAAACAAACAAATCCGTATCCAGAACTCTTATAATTCAACAATAGAAAATAACCCAGTTGAAAATTGGGCAAACATCTGAACAGACATTTCTCCAAAACAGATATAGAAATGGCCAACACACACACAAAAAGATGTTCAACATTGTAAGTCATTAGGGGAATGCAAACCAAAGCCACACTGAGATACTATTTTACATCCACTAGGATACCTATAATCAAAAGGACAGGTTAAGGTGTTGATGAGAATGTAGAGAAATTGGAATTCTCATATACTGCTAGTGAGGATGTGAAAGCGCAGCTGCTTTGGAAAACTGCCATTTCCTCAAAATATCAAACACAGAATTACCATATGATCAAGCAATTCCACTCCTAGCTATACACTCAAGAGAAATAAAAACATATACCCACATAAAAACTTGTACACAAATGTTCATAGCAGCACAACAGCCAAAAAGTGTCCCTTAACTGATGTAGGGATAAACAAAAAATGGTACATCCAACAAAATAATATTTAGCCATACAAGAGAATGAAGTTCTGATATATGCTACAACATGAATGAACCCTGAAACACGCTAAGTGAAAGAAGCCAGTCACAAAGAACCATGTATTGTATGATTCCATTGATATGAAATACCCATAACGGGCATATCTATTGAGACAGAAAGTAGATTATTGGCTGCCTAGGGCTGGGGGCTTTGCTGGGAAATGAGATTATGACTGTTACTGGGATCAGGAGTTTTTTTCAGGGGAGGGGGAGGTTGATGAAAATGTTCTAACAACTGATTGTGGTGATGACTGCACAACTCTGTTAATACACTAAAAACAACTGGATTATACAACTTAAGTTGGTGAACTGCCTGCCATGTATTTCATAAAACTATTTAAAAGAAGTACTCCTAAGCTAAAGAAAGTTCTCCTGAGCTGATGAGGCCTGTTCAATCAGGTAGAGAAAACTGGATGATGTAGTCACATCTTTCGTGGGCTCCTCTGTCCCCAAATAATTTCTTAATATGTTACCTTGCATGTCTGAAACACTTTCAGAAACTTTCATTGCATTTTGAGTATATTTGTATTTTTACTGTATTTAAGGACAATTTCTCTCATTTGATTTCATAACAACCTCACTGAGAAGATGGAACGAGTATTAATATTTATTTTTTCAATGAGGAAAATGAAATTTAAAGAGATGAGGCACCTGCCTAAAGTCACGAGTTGTGTGAGACAAGTGGTGACCGTATGTGTACATGTGCAGGGAATGTGTGATGAAGCCCTTTTCCTTGGTGCTACATGACTGTAATATTTTTTTCAAAAAATTAATGTTAAAAAGAAATCATCTTATAGCCCAGAATTCTTCTACATATTTTTAGACAACATACTAATCTTAGTTGGGATCGGAAGGAACTGGACAGCTGGACCACAAGGACCAAAAAGCATAGACAATGGAGTGTCTCTATAAATCCAACTTGCAGGCTGTGGAGTGAGTCAAAATACCGTATTCTAACAAAGTGTTGAATATCTATTCAAACTGAAAAAAAGGTGTATAAACCAATCAATATGAATTACTTAGTTGAGTTAATCAACCACATCTACCATCTGGGTAAAGCCACAATCTTTGAAGAGGTGAGGAGGGAAGATTCTGGTTTTGAATGAAGCTGCTCCGGGTGGACGTGTTTTTACGGTGGGGCGTGCAGAGCTTCAGGGCAGGGGATGGGACTGACAAGAGGACTGGGGCAGTGAGGTGCCAGTAGCTACAGCACAGGGAGCAAGGGAGGGCAATTTAGCAAGACGGAAAGTCCTAAAAAACACAGCTCAGAAAGCATGATCAATCTTTCAGGTTAAAAAAAAAATTACACAACACAATGAAATCTCTGTGTGACATTGAAAACAATTTATAAAGGCTCCTCAGAAAAGTGCATGATAAAAAGGCTACCTGTGGTCTTTGAGGACCAATGACCAATGACTTCTTCACCTGTTGGGAATAGATGTAACTCTCACAACAGTGTGGAGATTGCCATGACATCTACAAGAGGACGATTTAAGTGGATACGGAAAAGAAAAATGTTACGAAGAAATAATTTACTATGTAAGTTGTACTCCTCAATGCAGTGATGCATAAATAAAAGTGTCTTTTTAGTGATTTTTGTACATGTTTTGTGTCTGCAAAATTAAATTTTATGTTTCTAAGTTCTGGAATCTTCCTTTCCCTCTTTAATATATTTCAGAACTCTTGAAAAAGAACCTTATATTAATAATATAGACTATTACTAAACTCTACTGCCTACCAAATTAGACTGATTGGCAGGTGGTGACAGACACAGGCACACCTTGGAGACATCAAGGATTTGGACCCAGACCACCACAATAAAGTGAGTATTGAAATAAAGCCAGTCACACAAAATTTTTGGTTTCCTAGTGCACATAAATGTTATGTTTATACTGTAGTCTATTAAGTGTGCAACAGCATTATGTCTAAAAAACAATGTGCATATCTTGATTTAAAAATACTTTATTGCTAAAAAATGCTAACAATCATCAGAGCCTTCCGTGAGTCACAATCTTTTTGCTGGTGGAGGGTCTTGCCTCGATGTCGATGGCTGCTGAGTGATCAGGGTGGTGGCTGCTAAAGGCTGGGGTGAATGTGGCAATTTCTTAAAGTAAGACAACAATGAAGTCTGGCACATTGACTGGTTCTTCCTTTCATGAAAGATTTCTCCGCAGCATGCAATGCTGTTTGATAGCATTTTCCCCACGGTAGAACTTCTTTCAAAACTGGAGTCAGTCCTTCAAACCCTGCTGCTTCATGAACTAAATTTAAGTAATGTTCTAAATCCTTTGTTGTCATTTCAATAATGTTCACAGTCTTCACCAGGAGTAGATTCCATCTCAGAAATTACTGTCCTTGCTCATCCATAAGAAGCAACTCCTCAACCATTAACGTTTTATCATGAGATTGCAAAAATTCAGTCATATCTTCAGGCTCCACTTCTGTATTGTATTTTATCTATCTATCTATCTATCAATCAATCAATCAATCAATCAATAGGGTCTTGCTCTGTCACCAAGACTGGAGTGCAGTGGCGAGATCCTAGCTCACCGTAACCTTGAATTCCTGGGCTCAAGGGATCCTCCTGCCTCAGCCTCCTGAGTAGGTAGGACGACAGGCATGCACCACCATGCCTGGTTAATTTTTTTTTTTTTTTGTAGAGTCAGGGTCTCGCTATGTTGCCCAGGCTGGTCTTGAACTCCTGGCCTCAGGTGATCCTCCTGCATCGGTCACAAGCATGAGACACCATGCCAGTCAGGCTCCACTTCTAATTCTAGTTCTCTTGCTATTTCTACCACATCTGCAGTGAGTTCCTCCACTGAAGTCTTGAACCCTTCGAAGTCATCCATGAGGGTTAGAATCAACTTCATCCAAAATCCTGTTAATGTTGATATTTTGACCTCTTCCTATGAATCACAAATGTTCTTAATGGCTACTACAATGATGAATCCTTTCCAGAAGATTTTCAATCTATTTTGCCCAGATACATCAGAGGAATCACTATCTATGACAGCTATAGCTTTATGAAATGTATTGCTGAAATAATATTACTTGAAAGTCAAAATGACTCCTTGATCCATGGGCTGCAGAATGGATGCTGTGTTAACAGGTATAAAAACGACATTAATCTCCTTGTACGTCTCCACCAGAGCTCTTGGGTGACCAGGTACATTGTTAATGAGCAGTAATATTTTGAAAGGAATCTTTTTTTCTGAACCGTAGTTCTCAACAGTGGACTTAAAATATTCAGTGAACCATGTTGTAAACAGATGTGCTGTCATCCAGGCTTTGTTGTTCCATTTACATTATTAATAACAGACCACAGACATAAAAGATTTCCCATAATTTTTAAGGGCCTTAGGACTTTTGGAATTTAGGCAAATGAGCACTGGCTTCAACTTAAAGTCACCAGTTGCATTAGCCCCTAGCAAGAGAGTCAGCCTTCCTTTGGAGCTTTGAAGCCAGGCATTGACTTTTCCTCTCTGGCTATGAAAGTCCTAGGTGGCATCTTCATCTACATTGAAAATCTGTTGTTTAATGAAGCTATCTTCATCAATGATCTCTGCTAAATCTTCTGGATAACTTGCTACAGCTTCTACATGCACCTTCTCACATCCCTCCACCAAAACAAAATAAAATAGTATCGATGGAAGAAGTTGTCCATCTATTTATCCAGGCTAGTGTTTTCAAAACTCAAGGGTTCTCCAGTTCTGTGTGAATATTTTTAAATCTTATGTTTTCACTTTAATGTATTAACTACCATGATGGCATGTTCTTATCGTTGTGAATGTGGACTAGCCTCAATATATACCCGATCCAGCTAGCTATATTGTTACACTAATGGCTCAATATTAAATATTATAAGACTAAAAATATTTTTGGCAGTTTCAATTGGCTTATTCTACTGTGGGGGTGGTGGGAAGTGTGCGTATGTGCTCTGGGACACCGAGCAGACCCTATTTCGGGATGAGGGAGAGGGAACAATCCTTATAAAAGATTACAAAAGATTGCATTGCTCTTAAACAAAATTAGTTTAATAAGCCCAGGAACATGAGGGGTGCTCAATAAATACATATTGAATGGAGAATTGCTTTCAAAGTGCCAGATTCTCTCCATTACTGTATCATTAGAAGACATTACGTCCCTAGAAACATCTCTGAGCGTAACTGCTATATGGACATGGTTCTTAATAGATTTCTTTTTTTTTTTTTTTTTTTGAGACAGAGTCTCACTCTGTTGCCGGGGCTAGAGTGCCGTGGCGTCAGCCTAGCTCACAGCAACCTCAAACTCCTGGGCTCAAGCGATCCTCCTGCCTCAGCCTCCCGAGGAGCTGGGACTACAGGCATGCGCCACCATGCCCGGTTAATTTTTTCTATATATTTTCAGTTGGCCAATTAATTTCTTTCTATTTTTAGTAGAGATGGGGTCTCCCTCTTGCTCAGGCTGGTTTCAAACTCCTGACCTTGAGCGATCCGCCCACCTTGGCCTCCCAGAGTGCTAGGATTACAGGTGTGAGCCACCGCGCCCGGCCCAATAGATGTTTTTTGTATTAGTTTTCTTATTAACAGGCTGCAGGTCTGAATTTTCCAGGCCAAAAATTTACGTGAGGAGCAAGCTGACTCTGGGCACGGCTCCCCTATAAACAGTGAATTTTACGTGTTAATGTCTGAGAAATTCTGTCAGGGCCAACATAGAATCGTTTCCAATTTTAACCTTTCATATATCCTTGAATAAAACAGGAACTAATTATTGGGTGGGTAGCATGACTGTAATAAAGACTCTTAGCTATTAGTGCTCATTTATAATCTGTTTTTTGTTTTGTTTTGTTTTTAGACATAGGGTCTTGCTCTGTCACCCAGGCTGGAGTGTAATGGTATGATCATAGCTCACTGTAACCTCGAATTCCTGGGCTCAAGAGATCCTCCTGCCTAAGCCTCCCCAGCAGCTGAGACTATAGGCACGCACCACCATGTCCAAATAATCTTTTTATTTTTTGTAGAAGGGTCTCACTATGTTGCTCAGGCTGGTTAAAATCTGCATTTTATACTGCTGTAAGAATCAGAGTGCCGCAGGGACAGTGTTCTGACAGATAAAGATTTCAAATGGCACACAGGCTACAAACACAGGCTAAGTTGTATTCTGTTCCCTTCTGCCTGAACCTACTTCATAACTACCTGAAGTTGCCTTTGGCTAATCCTGGTGTGTACAAGTGATGCCCCTCCCCTGCCCCATCTACCCACCACTCTCAGCACCACTGGCAAGAGGAGGATACTTCTCTTTATCCTGACAACATGTTCTTAGAGCTGTGAATGTGGACTAACCTCAATATATATACCTGGTCCTGCTAACTATTAATATGTTGTCACAATGAACAGCTCAGTGTTAAATATTATGAAGCTAAAAATACTTTTGGTAGTTTCAACTGGCTTATATCCAATAACGTAATACTGCAGACTAATTCATTTACTTAGGGAACAGTTTATAACTAAGTCATGCTGGAAGAGTCAGTTATTGCCTATAACACTTTAACCAAGATATTCTATTTTACCTAGATGTCTGTGCATATACACTGGACAACCGATCATATCTAAGAAACCAAATGACCACTTCCACATTCGTTGCCTAGGATTTCAAACCAAATGCCTTCTGAAACGAGAGGTGGGCCACGTGTCAGACAATAGGTGGGATTGTGATAAAATGGAGAACACATGCCCATCTAAAAGTAGAGGCCATCACTCAGCTCTAGCTGATCGCTGACAGAACATTTGTTTATGGGCCAGAGCAGACGTAGAACTGCTTCTTGAAAGAGATACAGGATTTTTCAAACACTGCTTTGGAGGTCATACTTGCAGGAGGTGATGATTTTGACAACTTCTAAGTTTACATAAAAGGAACTCAATCATACCACCTGTTCCTTTGGTCTCTAAACAACAGGGTTCTCACTCAGCCAACACTTCACAAATCCTACTTTTGGCTCTTGTCAGAGAATACAGTCACAAAACTGTCATAATCTGATTTGCAACTCTCCCATCCCTCCACCAAAATGAAATAAAACCAAACCGCAAAGAGAAATAATATGTATGGAGGGTGTTCTATCTATTCATCCAGGCTAGTGTTTTTAAAACTCAGGAGTACTCAAGTTCTGTGTGAATATTTTTAAATCTTATATTTCCACTTTAATGCTTATCTTAAAAAAAAAATAACATGACCCTCTGGATCTTGTGAATGGCAGCATAAGAGCTGTGTGCTGCCACGCACTCTCCACTCTGCATGCGGGGTCAGTTATGTTAACATCCAACCCACTGTTTCCTGAACTGGGGTCTTTGGATCTATTATAACATATCGAGAAGTTCTCAAATTAAGAGACAACACTCTAGGCGCCTAGGGTCTAGCTGTGTCAATCTGATCTCTTGGAACTGCTTCCATCGAGTTGCATTTTAATACTTGCTTTTGTGTTTAACTGAGAAGAACCACCACAGGAAACCTGTTTCTGCATTTTTAGTGTGAAAGCAATTGAGCACATGATCAACTTCAGCATCTAGGGCTTCTTTTTCATTTACATGTGAGAAATCTCCACTAGAGAGAGAGTTGCTCTGTCCAGCAAGCTTTTTTTTTCTCTGAAAATAAGAATTCTGTATCTGACCCTATCTCTTTTTTCACTTTGATGGCCAGGAAGCTGGGGGTCTAATCTGATGTTTAACTCTGGCAACTACATAGACACGTATGGCCTGCATACCTGTGGGTGCTTTCTGTTTGATTTTCACCTTTAATTTTCTCTTACAACTCTGTGGTTATGATTCTCTTTTCTCATTAATATTTTACCACCATGTTATTGAATCTGTTCTCACTGTAAAGTCGCCTCAAATCCTCTGTGGATAACTTTATATATGTATACATACATAAAAACAGACCTCTGCTTTTCTAAGTGATGATAATGAATATTTGATATGTAGTATCTTCTAATGGTGACCTCATGACAACAGCAAGATTATTCCGGGACACTGGGTGGTAAATATATTTTTTATATATACATATGTACATATTCATATATATTAATTATATGAGTGTGTACATATGTATATGTTAAAAATAAAATATAGGCTTTGAGACAGATTGCCCTTAAAAATATTGTGTAGGATTATGGATCTTCATAGTGTTAGTTCCTAGTCTCTTCTACAGCCAAATGACTAGCACAACAACAGAGACACTACAGCAGGCCGAGAAATAAAGCAAAGATCCACCCAACAAGTTTATGGTGGCAAGAAAGAAGCAACCACCAGAAGCACAGTAAACTGCGTTCTGTTGACTCAACATCTTCTCTTGGCAGATGGCAAATCCTTTTCCTGAAGTCATGGCTCTACAAAAAGTGGCTATAAACAAGGGCAGGCTCTGAAAATTGATTCCAAGGCCACTGAGGCGGGGGTCTAGCTATTAACAGCCTGAGACACATCAGATTGGAGCAAGATGTAAAGTCAGTGTTCTGATAAGAAAAGCATGACACTTGAGTTTCTAGAATCAAGAAGCAAGGAGAGAGAAGGAAGGCACTCTTGTGCCTCACCCAGAGGAAACAACAGCAAATCTGATTACTAGAAGTGATATTTCCAGGGGACAAATGACTTAAGATTAAAGTGCAGGGCAGTAAAAGATAGAGGATTCTTAGAAAGTAACCCTTCTATGTGCTGGTATTTAATAGACACCTCTGGAGCAAACTAAGGTGATATGAATCAGATCACTCCCTAACTCACTCACTCAACAATATCTGCCCTGTGAGGCAGATATAGGGTAATATCCACAGACACAAAGATGAACGTGATGGACAGTTCACATTCTAGAGCGAGAGACAGGCATGAGAGGGAGTATTTTCAGAGCAATGAGCACTGGAAGGAAGCACATCCGAGGTACTAGGAACCTAAGCAGCGACTATTTCTGTCTCAAATGGTCCAAGTTAGGTATTCACAGAACATCATCTATAATAAACTAAACTGCAGCGGTGCCAGAGACAGGTCTGCTTGGTCATTTGTGGTGTTTAAGGGCCATTACTATTGGCTAAGCGTTAAGAGAGGTAGGAGAAGCATTGAGAGGAGAATTGAGCAGGCGGAACTTTTTCTGCACCCTTTCCTACATGCTTGCATTTATGAGGTCTGTAAGCCAGGAAGTTCAACCTCACTGTCCCCCTCCCCCATCGCCAAGGCCCAGAACTGTGGCTCTGAATGTGAACAGAGGGTGGGCACACAGGATACTAAAGACCATCTGCACTTGAAGTATAATTCCAAGTGCTTCACATGTAGTACACCATTTAATTCACTGTTATTCATTCCATTTTATAGATGTAGAAACTAAGTAAGGCCCAGGGAGACCCAAAACTTCTTCAAAGTTACACAGCTAGTAAGTGGAGGGACCAGTTTTCAAGCTGGGGTCAGCTGGCTCTATCTGTGTTCTCTCTTAACCACAAAGCTATACTGCAAGTGTTTTCTCCAAAGGCAAACAAAACACAACAGCATGTGGCCAGTGGACTAAAAATCAGAGGACACGGTCAAGGAAGACTCAACTTTAACATAATCTTTCCTTGTGGGGCAGGGAGGGGCTTTGGTGGGAGGGTAGGAAACCTTCTGAAGTCTAAATTCTTACAGGCAGTAGTTGATACGGATAATTCCGTATGTATAATTTTGCTGTATTTGTCCAAATTCACCTCTATTCTCCTGTGTGTGTAAGTCTTGACTAAATAATGCTTTGCACAATTGTTGACATCTAACTTGTCTGAGTGTTATTCTTTGCTTTTTTTTTTTCCTGAAAATTCTGGTGGAGAAGCATTTCCACCAGAAGGGAGTAGGTTCCCCTCCCTTCTACTACCTAAATTCAATAAACACCAAGTCACCAAGCACCAAACTTCCCCATGAAAGGTGAAAAGGAGAGGCAGATTCTATCTGAAGGAATCTTGTGACCAAAGAATCCTTCTTCTGGGCCACCAGGGTCAAGCCTAAAGCAGGCCAACACCAATGACCAACCATTGGTCAAAGGTGTTCTCTCTCAGCAGGAAATCGCTAAACTAGATGAGCAACATTGTTTCTGTTCCAAAGTGCCTCAGCTCCGGATGTGGTTTTAGTTAGATCACCTCCTGACGGCCATAGGATGAGTTACTGAGCGACAGCAGGAGGAATATGATTAACAGGCTCCAGGATCCTTTTCCTAAAATCCCAAGATTTCTGAAATTTGGAAACACAGCAGAGTACAATAGCTACATGCAATCTGCTATTACATTTCCAATATTCTCTTTCTGATGGGTGGAAGGACAGTTCCCATCCCAACGCATGGGATCTTAAGCAAACCTGCTCTCTGAGTGCCCTCCAGCAAGTCCCTGGGTGCATTCCCGCCTTTGTAAAAGGCAGAAGCAGCTCAATTGCACCCTCCCTCCTCCTCCTGTGCAAATGTACACTCTCTGAGAACAAGAGAAACCCCACGTACCATTAACACATTCAAAGACATCACAGCACTTTCCGGGTGTCCCATCTCCACGAGAGACTATGCGGGGAGTGGATCCCACCTCACACACGGGGAAACCACATAAGCCAGAGAGACACTCGCATCTGAAACCAAAGAAAAGGGAAGGAAAACCCCATGAATAAACAACAACACAGAAGTCGGGAGACCACAAATGCAGTGGCTGTGGCAAAGTACCTGGCCTATCTGACCCTGGCTCGTTTATCTGGTGTTACTGGGAAACAGGGAAGCGGGAGGGGTTCGGGCTCATCAACTTCATATACACTCCGATTTTTAACTTTAATGATTTTGACAGAAATATTTCTAAAACTCACTACCTCGTTTCTTACTGAACCCGGCCGGCATTGAGCATGACAAACATTTCTGGCTGACTCGGAATGCATGCGATGAGTTATTCTGTAAATCAGTGCTGCTACCAAGGGCTGATACGGGCTGACGCAGAGCGAGCGCCCGGCGCTGAACGGCCCCATGGCGCTGCTTTGTTGCTATCGATGTTTGGGTGTTTGTCAGAGATTTTCTGACTCTTGTTTCAATGATTAAGTTATTAGATTTTCAGCCTTTTCTTGTCAGTGAGATTGTCTCTCGTAGCACCCTCGCCTTGAGCAACATTTAATTTATACTTGTGTACAATGGAAGAAATTGACTGAAGACTGAGGAACTCTTTATAAAGAGCGGGTACCAGCTTTAGGAGATGGACTTTACGATAGCTATGGTGGAAGCTGAAAGTCTTAAATTTTGGGGTCTTCCAAGCTACCGTAAGAGCATTATCTCCACGTGCACGAATGAGGAGTTCAATGAACTACAAGCTGACTGTGCTGGCTCTCACCCTTCCCTTCTACTCTGCTGCAAAACTTGCCTACACACAGAAATCCGGCGAATATGGGTAGGTAAAATAAGAAGGGACAAAATGTTGTATCTGCTACAATGAAAGCTGGAAATAAGAAACTCAGGGCAGCCGTGTGTCAGCACGTACGACGTGGAAGGCACAGCCAGGCTTGTGCCCTGGGACTCCCCTGGGGAGAGAAGTATGGGTCAGAGGGTGGGGAGGATGACAGGGAGTTCCCAGGTCGACAGGACTGAAATGAAGGCATCCTAAAAAAAGACATCCTGGCAGGAAGTGTGTGGGTATTTATGTACAGTAGGGGCCAAGAAGAGGGGAGATGACATTCCCAGCAGGGGAGCACTATTAACATATTCATTCTGTTTTTTCCCCCTTCTTACTTAAGTAATTGGTTTGTTCACCTATTGTTCTTTGGATCTTTAATAAATTAAAATATGCCTATAGTCTGCAAGTACCTCAATAATCAGGCCCAGAGATTTAATTACATTTATAATTAACTGTAGAACTACAAAAGAAATGAATTTAAGTTAAAATTTGCACCAAAGACTATTAAATCCACTGGAAAGATGTGAATGACCCCCCCACACCTCTATCCTAAGGCAGGGCCTTTCCGGGTTCTTCCATGTGGGGTGACAATTATATTGGATTCCTGGGAGAAGAGAGTGTTAGAGAATTAAGGTTTTGCTGCAATGGTATTTCTGCCTACAGTTTAAAATAAAAGTTTGCCTGTTTTGTGTGAGCAGAGCTGGGTGCTCTCAATTCATAGTAAAGACTCTTGCAGGGCAGTCACCTTCTAGGGCTAGGTACATGTCAGCTGGGCTTTTAGTGCCTGATACGGTCAGCCCATCCTCTTTTGTGCTTATGTGCCTAGCCACTGCAGTTGTGAGCACATAATCATATTGCTGTATCATTATATTGTTACATTCATGGCACATGGCACTATGTACAACTTATAGGCTCTTTAGAGTTTCAGATGAATGGGGCTGGAGTGTTGAGAGGCCACACTCTGATCCCAATGTCCAGATGTGGTTACAGTGCAAGCATCCTACAAGATCAGCAGATCAACCCTTTCTTACACATCTTCCACAATTCACATTCTTGCCTACTGATGTGTTCCAGGGAATCATTCTAATTTCGACACCAAAGAGTATACAATCAACCAAAAAATACCTCTTCAGATATTAACCTTTACTGAAGATATATGTGCGCTTATGTGCTAGGTTCTCAGTGTTAGATTCATACTACACTCAACACCGGGACTAAGTCTGCCCTAAGTCTGTTTTCGCTTTTATTTCCCAACATTTAAATATCTCTATTATTTTCCCAGAGACCCTCACAGGTTGTCTCCGGCATGCTGCAGAAGATAGGAAATTGCACACAACTGCCTATTAATCCACTCAGGAAAGGAAAACGCTTTATGCAGAATTTTTACTTCTAAACTTAGAATGACTGCATAATAAAGACTTGAAGATTCGGATTTCCTGATCTTGCTAGCTGGCGTGCTCCAGGCCCTGGGGCCCTTGGCTGCTTCTCCCTTGGGACCCCTTCATATCAGCTGCCCTCTTTTGACTTCTAACGGCTTCCCCTGAACCTGAAATTAAGAGCTTAATGAAGGAGCAGCTTATGAAAGAACCACTCAAGGTATAAATCTAGGCTCAGGTCAGATATCTATCTGGTAGCTACTTATTAGTTTGAAAACTTAGGGAACTGCCATTTTTGCAAGTCAGAAATGGTCAAACAGCAAACTAGTTCAACATAATACAATTCACATGAGTTATCTTTCCACAGATAGGTCTGCAGTCTCTCTGTCAGGTAACAGATCCGTATTTGCCCAGTAAACATGTTACACCTACAGGCTATGAGTCCCATGTAGCTTTAAATGAGTGAGGTTATTCTAGATTCTCTGGTTTCCGTACAGTGGAGGTAGGTATCCTTCCCTTTTATAGATGGGAACAGGGAAGGCACACAGCTTAATCAACTGACCCGAAATTAAATAGAGTTTCCTGTTCTCTGTTTTCCACTAGAAGAGACTAGATTCTCTTCCACTGAGTCATGAAGAGGAAGTGCTCAACTACAGAACAACTGAAGCACGCAAACAGCAGGCACCCTGCCCTTGCCACCTTCTTTCTCTCCATTTTTATTCTCCGCCCCGCCCCCCACCATCCTCCTCCTGCCCTTTACCCCAATTCCTGGAAAAGCAGCAAGCACAGGAAAGGCGATCACAGATGGATTAGGGGCAGAAGAAATAAACTAACACAAGATATGCCTAATGAAGCGGATGCCACCACCTACCCCTCACCTCTGCAGCCCCCTTCCCACTTTCCAGCTCTAGTCTGGTCTCACTCAAGCCTCTCCCTCTCCCAACCCACCCTAAGGCTCGGTTCCTGTACTTTTGTAATCAAAAATCTTCAATTACTCCTCATTTCATGTGCCACTTTCTCAGCCTACCATTCAGCACTCTGAAGTCCACACACCCTCTTTCCAATTCTGTCTTCCAATATTCCCCTTCATTTTCCTATGCTATAGTCACACTCTTTTCTCCAAACAAGCCCTCCCTCTGCCATCTCTGCACGGCCTGCCCTGCCAGCTCCTGCACGTTCCCTGTCCAGGCCTTCGTCCAGCTGTTTCTCTAGGCCAACCTCAGATGACGGTTCCTTCCCTGAACCCCCAAACATCACCCTTTCCTTACAGCCCTCCTCTCACTCTGCTTTGTGGTGACCTGAGTACTCACCTTCCCATAAGCTTGCTTTGCACCTATCATGTATAGTCATTAATGTAAATAATTCTTAAATGGAACAGAACTAGACATGAAGAGAGGCATGACGTGAAAGAAACAAAACAAAAATACCGAAGAAAGTTGAGAAGCAGAGCACTGAGATTTCTATGCTGTGAACTTGAAAAGTCCAGCCCAGGCAGAATAATTTGCACGACAGCTTGAGCAGAAGTGTTAAGGGCTTTAACAAAATGGAACAGCTTTATTGAGATATAATTCACATACCATAACATTCACCCTTTTAAAGTACAGTATATAATTCAGTGGCTTTATATTCGCAGGGTTGTACAACCATCATGGGTACCTAATTTCAGAACATTTTCATCACCTTAAAAAGAAGCCCTGTGCCCATTCATAGTCACTCCCCATCTTCCCCTCTCTCGGCCCACGGCAACCACTAATTTATGTTCTGTCTCCTTAGATTTGCCTGTTCCGGACAGTTCATATAAATGGCATCATACAGTATGTGGGCTAAGGGCTTTTTAACTTCAAACAAGAAGCAACCTGTATTTGCAAGTTACCAGAAAAAAAAATCAAGCCTCTAGTGTTATCCTCAGTATTAAGATAATGATCAATCAAGGCACCACATTAATAAATTTTTGCATAATGTAATCACAGCTGCAGCCAGGTGGGACTTGGTTAAGCTGTCTTTTTTTTCCTCAAGCAGGTAATGGATTCAGCTGGGGCATCTGAGCGCCTGAGCACGCTGCTGAACAGCACTCAGAAATCATCTCAACCCCTAGAGGGCACTCACCTCCTTAGAAGGCCCAGGCCGGATGGCTCTGCTGGCTAA